>JANFOE010001330.1:0-600000 GCA_025667525.1 Glebionis coronaria
TGAAGATTGGCAACATTGGTCCCTGATCTTTGAAGATTTGGCAAAGAAAGACCTTGAAGAAATCATCATTGGCAAGAAAGGTCCTCCATGTTTGAAGATATTACATGAATAGCCCTTGGATAATGCGTTTATTCCAATATTAGTCCTTATTTAAAGTTTGAAACTAAGGTGGGCCAAATTCAGCAAGTTGGTGAAACTCATAACAAAGGAAAAAGGAAGTTAGGCTGTTTAAACATTATTCAGCATGATGAAGAGAGTCAAGGGGGCAAATGGGCTAGACACACAAACTTCACCCCACATATCCCAATCCGACACATCACCCACCCAGCCAATCATATCCCTCCTATACTCCACGTCAGTTATCCAACCACACATTCCATTTTAAACTTAATCTGTTTATTAAAATTGTGAGGGAAACACAATTTAAAACAATAATCCACCCCTAATCCGAATCTAAACCTACCCTATTCATCCTTCGTCCCACAAAAACCCTAAAACCCTAATTAACCTAAAACAAAGGGATAACCTCTAATGTTTTCCAGAACACTGATTAACAACCCATCAAACCAAACCCACTTCACCTTTTTTCTTTCCCGTGACCCCTGGGCCCCACTCGTACTCCCCTGCTCCCCTATTTGGACGAATATAGCAAAGAAAGCATCCAGCAGTCCATCCAACGATCCAAATCTGTTTCTTGGTCCCAAAGTATACTTGCAACGTCCAAGATACAAAGAACCCAGCTGGAATTCTGAAAAATCACATGGGAACCAATTTGACTAAATTCAAATTATCAAGACCAAGGGCATAAGAGGGAATTCAGTAGCTAGGGTTTTAGTTATTTACTTGTAGCCTAGAATGTTCTATTAATCAGTATAGAAGGGGAGCTGGTTTGTAGCTCAACCCTTTGTTCTAGTTTTTGTAAAAGTGTTGATTTTATTAATGAAAATGAAAGAATTAAACGTTTACAATCTCTGAGTTCCTCTTTTAAAAGCTTTCTTAGTGTAACATTTATTTTAAACTTTCAATTTAGTCATAGGTTTTAAAAAAGTTTTCATTTGTCAAAGAGATTTTCAGAAAATCGTTTTTCTTTCTGTTCAAAATTTTGTGTTGAAAAAGTTTTCAAAAATTGTAAGTTAACTTAATGATGAAGTGAAAGTGGAATTGTTAGGTTAAAATCAGTTTAGAGATAATTTTTTATCAAGGTTTTTGTGGTTCCAAAATCAGTTTTCAAAGGAATTGAATTATTTTCTTTATTTTCTTATCTTACTGTTTGCATAAGCCCCTCATCACAAGCCACAAGCTTGTGGTTAGAGCTTATATGAGCTTTGTTTATCTCCTGGTCTTGTGTTGTTTGTGCAGGAACAAAGCAAGAAGATCCATCCTTCTCCATTGCACATTTTATTTTATTTCATTAGAAGATATGTAAGCCTTGGGTCTTTTTAAGATTCCACCAAAGGGCTCTCTCTACATATTCATTGGCATCCTCTCAATCCATTTCTTTGAAGGCATCAGCTAGGTATTTTTGGCTTGAACCCAAAAATTTGGATTTTGGTTGTGTTGTTTGAATATGTGTGGGCTTGTGTGATTCTGCTTATATTAGTTTTTTGATAGGTTATTTTGTGTAGTTTTTAGGTTTGATACATGTTGCTTATGTTTTCATCTAGTTTGGTATTGATTTGAAAGTTTCCCTTTGGTAAAAGTTGGAATTTCAGAACTTAAGGGGGTGTTTGGGTTTAGGGGTTTGGCAGTTTAAAGTGACATTAAATCTGTTAAAAGCTAGTCCAACATACTCACTTTGGTTAAGTTAGGTTAAGTTAAGGGTGGTTTTTAGTTTGGTTAAGTTTTAAAAGAAGTTTGCTTGATAAAACTTGGTTAAGAGTAGCTAAAAAATCAGTAAGCACTTTTCTGCCTTGTTTTAATGTTATTTTCCCACCAAATCATAAGAATTGTCAGAGAATAGGTCAAGAAAGTATTGTGAGTTGGTTATTTATGCTCTTGTTAGGTTTTGTGTAAGCTATGGCCTGTTGAATCTCATAATTTGACCCATTGCATCAGCAAGTATCCACCAGGCCTGTCTACTCTCATCAGTGACTGACTTTGGTCCTTTTTGTGATTTTCTTGTACTGGATTTTGTATTTTCTTTGTTATTTGTGACTCCCTACACTCAACTGAGTGTAGGGGTGCCCCCTTGTCCAACAAAAACATAACAATCACCAAGAATCAAGCTCATTTATTCATATCTTCAGCAGTGAAAAAACGGGCTTCATTTGTTTTCCCCTTTTTTAAGTACTGTAGCAAGTTTACTCTATATGGGCACGTTTTCCCTTTCTTGTGCTTTAATCTAGATTATTTTAAGTATACATTTGTGTTTTTGTGTTAAATTAAGTACTGGTATTGAGTTTTAAAAAGAAAAGTAAAAAAATAGTTTTTTGTAGAAAGAGACTGGCCAGGACTCGAACCTGCGCCATCTCTCTCACACACCAACAACATAACCATTGCGCCCTTGGGTCTTTTACTGCCAAGGGTTGCATTTGGTTTATATTTAAGGAGTTATTAGTTTTGGCTTTTCAAAAGTGACCAGCTTATAAATAAGCTGTTTTAAGCTTATTGACTTAGGTTTTCTACTTGTTTTTATTTTTCCTTTGTTAATTATTCCATTTAGGACTTCTCAGTAGAAAAATTTTATTTTTCTCGTTATTTAATTATTCTTTATGATTATTTTAGTACCCGTACTTTAATAATTAGATTAAAAATAGTTTAATTAGTTTTAAAAATTTTCAAAAATTATTTTTAGGTTTTAAATAAATATTTTGAGGTTTACAGCCTTTAAAGTTTTTATTTTAATTAATTTTTAATTTTATTAAATTTTAAGGTTTTTCATTAACTTTAAAAAATAAATTAAAATTACTAAAAAGGTGTTAGATAATTTGGTTTTCAATTTTGTGTTATTTACATTTTTATTGATTTTTGGAATTTTTTGGTAATTTTAAGAGTACTTTCGTTTTTCGTCGAGTTTTACGATTTCGATCGTTTTACGTCGTAGGGTAATTTTTAGCGTAATTCGTTTTATTTTTCTTCTTTTCTTAAACCAAAAACGTCATTAATCCAAACTTTGATTTTATATAATTGGCACACTTAAGTCACACACCTCCTTCGAGAACGAACCCGCATTTATTCGGTTTTGCGTTTTTCCTAAAATGTAAGACTTAATACTTGCCCGCATTATACGTTGTTTTCCTAAACACGTATTTCTACACCTATCATTAGGCGCCACTGTCGGGGAGGTGTTTTTGAGTGCCATTATTACTATCGTGTTTGTGTGAGTAGTGCGTTTTTGCTTATCAATTTTTGGAAAGCGTAAATATCGTACATACTCATTTTTGTTATTTTTTTTATTACATAATAGTATCCAAATCAATCGTGTTGAATTTTCCTAAATT
Source organism: Glebionis coronaria (assembly GCA_025667525.1). NCBI lineage: Eukaryota > Viridiplantae > Streptophyta > Magnoliopsida > Asterales > Asteraceae > Glebionis > Glebionis coronaria. The sequence continues at coordinate 3,441 of JANFOE010001330.1, forward strand.
AAACACTAACCAATCATTTTACTATATTGTAGATATCCCATTATCGTTTTCGTTTTTCTTGTGAATATATTACTATATTGTACTTACGTAGAACAATAAATATCCAAGTACTCCAAAAGCGTGAAAACGAAACCTTGATTCGGGATTTCATCACTCGATCATTGTATTCGAATCCAAAGAAAAAGTTTAAAGGCAAAATAGATAAATACTTTCGTGAGGCTTAATTTCGATTAACACAAACTATAAGTTGTGTATAAGGCGGTTGTATTTCACGACCTAAGGGAAAAAGGCTCTTAAGTTCTTAGCGCCGCCTCGTTTCCCCCGCTTGCTTGTGCGTGTTTTGAGAAAAAGGGCTAATCGAGGGTTTGCCGCCCAAGTATTATCTATGTATCATATATATTTGCTTGTTTTTAAGATTAAACCCTCTTGAACGTTTTGGTGTTCCACCAACGTTCTAAAGTCATCGAAGGCGTTCACTCCACGTGATCGTTTTCATTCTTTGAGGCTCCTTTAATCGAGAAAGCGATTCAATGAGAGATTTGTAGATTTGAGTCTATGTAATACACAAAAAAAAATCCAAAAAAAATTAAAAAACAATCAAAAACCAAAAAAATTGAAAAATCGAAAAACCGCAAAAAGAATCTTCTTTGCTAACCCCCCCCCCCCCCCCCCCCCCCCCCATTCTACGCTTAGTGCATGCGCACTCGATCGAAGTATTATTTTAATTCAATCGACGCTTCGAATCGACGCAATCGTAATCGAAGGAATCGACGACGTAGACGAGGTTTAGAAACCGACGTTCTTAATATCGTTGTTGAAGAAACCGTAGACGAGATGGCCGACAATCGTTCGATGATGGAATTGCTCTAATCGCCCACCGAGGGTTATGGAGACGCGATCGTAATTCCCGCTATCGAAGAGGAGAATTTTGAGATTAAGAGCGGAATGTTTCGTTAATCCAAGCTACGAAGTTTCGAGGTCGTGAAGCCGATAATCCTCACGACCATATTCGGAATTTTGATCGTCTTTTGGCCACGAGCAAGTTTAAGAACGTCAACACCGATGTCATCAAAGCTTATGCTTTTTCCATACTTGCTCGATGGTGCCGCCAAGGATTGGTATGAGAAAGAGCCACCTAATTCCATAACTACGTGGAAGGATCTCGTCTCCAAGTTCGTTAATTATTTTTTCCCACGGTCTAAGACAACGTTTTTCAAAAATGAAATTACAAAATTTGAGCAAAAACCGAATGAATCTTTTAGAGACGCGTGGGATCGTTTTAAGGAATTGTTTAGGCAATGTCCTCACCATGGATTTTCCGAGTTGCACCAAATCGATACGTTTTTCAACGGTCTTAATTTTCAAGAACAAGATTCGTTGAATTCCGCCGCCAGTGGCAACTTTTTGTGTAAGACTCCGAAAGATGCATTGATAATTATCGAAAACCGATCCAAGGTTTACCAACTCCGCAACGCACCGAGTGTTGCCAATGTCGCCAATGTTAGTAATTCTAATCGCGACATTGAGATAGTTGATGCAAAAGTCGACAAGTTGACGAATGTGTTTACGTCTTTTCTCGTCGAAATGCAAAAGAAAGACGCTCGCGCTACGGTGAATGCGGTTGAGGTTTCGTGTACGTTTTGTGGTGGACCTCATAATTATTACGAGTGTGCAGCTACGGATGGCCAAACGTCTAATGTGAGTGCGTTAAATGGAAACAACAATTTTCAAAATCAAAATAACGCGGGTCCACCACAACAAGAAAATTATAACCAAGGCAACAATTTTCAAAATCGTAACAATTTTCAAGGAAATAATCAACAAGGAAATTTTTCGAATCAAGGAGGTTGTAACCAAGGTCGTAATTTGAATTGGCAAAATCTAGACAATAATCAAAACTCGAATTTTTCAAACAACAACAATCAAGGAAACAATTTTTCAAGTGGTAATCAAAACAATTTTCAAAGAAGTAATCAAAACCAAGGGAACTTTAATGCTAAACAAAATACTTCGTCAAACGATTTTCAAAAGTACATGAAAACGAATGAGGCTAATATGAGACGATTAGAGGGAGAAATTGGTACTTTGAAAAACGATTTTTCTAATATTTTGAAAATTTAAAACACGAAGATTGAGCAAGGACAAATTTACATAAAAAAGATGTTTTCGGCTATTATGAACAAGTCCTCGGGTGCTTCATCGAGTTCGTTACCTAGTGACACCATTGCAAATCCGAAGGAAAAATGTAAAGCCGCCTCGTCTCGTGAGAAAGGTCGTGTGATTACCCCTAACCTTGATGGATTTCGAGTTGTTCCTTCTTCTCAACCCTCGACTTCTAAGACTTCTTATTGTTATAAAGTCGATGGGGTGAACGTGGCGACCAAGGAAAAGAGTGCACACCCTCGTGTACCTCAAATTCCATCCACGGTTCAAAAAGAGAGATTTACCGACCTTACCAAAGTAACCCTTGAAGAAACTTGTGCTTCGATCCTTCTTAAAAAACCCAAAAGGCATATGTCGAGAAAGGAAGAGGATCCAGGCCAATTTCTACTACCTTGTGATTTTTCCGAGATTGAGGGATGTTTAGCCCTTGCCGATTTAGGTGCTAGCATCAATCTTATGCCTCATTCTCTTTGGAAATTGATGAGATTTCCTAGACTTACCCCCACGAACATGACAATCGAGCTTGCAAATTGTACTCCACTTATACCAACTGGAATAGCCGAGGATGTCTATGTCAAAGTTGGAAGGTTTGTTTTTCCTGCGGATTTCGTTATATCCGATTACGAGTGTGACCCTAAATGTCCCATTATTTTAGGCCGACCATTTTTATGAACGGCTCGAACCGTAATCGACGTTCACGAGGGGAGACTTACTATGAGTATGGGGAGGATAAAATGGACTTTTTCATGAGTAAATCCCAAGTGTTTAATGACAATGAAAAAACCTAGGTTTCAAAACCTAATGTTTCTAAACCTAATGATTTCAAAATGTTCACTTTAGCGGAAAAAATGAGGCTTAATGCATGTTTTGAAAAAATTAAGAAGAACGGTTTTAAAGATGATGATTTTAATGATAACGAATACGTGTACCTAATTCAAAAGGGTATGTGTAAATTTATGAATGAAAAATCACTTTGGGATGTATTCGATGAAACAAGTGAACAACCAATTCCCAAGGGCGACGTTAGTGCCATCACGACAATGACCAAAATGGACTCGTCTTCACCACCTTCGAAGGACCACGTCTTTGAGGCTTTAACTTCTAACTCCATCCAAGTGCCTCCTTTTCCTAGCCCAACACCCATTGAGGCTAAAGGTTTATGGACTTCGATCCTCTCGTCTTAGAAAAGTCACCTAAGCATAGTCATTCGACTTGTAAGACCATGGTTGTGAGTGCTCACATCGACTCTTTCTTTGATGATGACGATGGTGATATTGCCGAGATTGATCACATACTTTGAAATCCACATGACATTTTTGAGGATTCTCCCAAAAAGACTTCTTCACATGTGAAGTACGATGATTACGAGTTTGATCCCGAGATTGAGGAAATCATTGAACGAGAGCTAGCTCTTTTGCCTCCACTTCCACCTACAAGTGAGGTCGATCTTTCCAAAATTAAGGATGAACTAAATGAGTTGGAACGTCTTATTTTCGATGACGAACCAACTCATGTGACCCAAAATCCAATTCTTGAGGAGTTACCTAATCAACACTCCTCAAATGAGAATTACGTTTACCACATTCGTGAGGATTTAACTTATCAACAATCCCCACAAATGGATGATGGTTTCGTGCTTGATCGTGATCTCTTCGAGAGAGTTTCTAAGATACTCAAGGAGGGAAATGACAAACCTTGGTTTGACAAGCCTATATTTCATGAAGAAATCGATGAGATCGACGTTCATAAGGATGACGAGTATGTAGACCCCGAGGGGGCGGTGTTCTTTATTGACAAACGTTTTGAGAACTTATACAATCCGCCACCCCCTCCCACCAAAGACTTAAATGTGAGGATTTTTAGCGCGACTAATTTTGAATTTGACACGCCAAATATTTTCGACATTATCAAATCGGGTTTTCATAAAGAGTTTTTAAACGATGAAAAGGAAAAGATTTTAAATGTGATTTAAAAGAATTTTCTACAAGTTTAACTCCATCATCACCGCGTTTTATGAGTGCTACCACCTCGTCTACTCCTTTTGACGACGGTTGGTGTGGATCTAGTGTGGGGGAAGCCCTAAATGTTCCCTCACATTTCTCCACCGAGGATGAGATTTACGATTCCGGAATTGCTTGTAAAGGGAAATCTCGGTCTTCCACCGATGCAATAAATGGAAAATATATCCGTTTGCTTGGTGTGAGTCTACCTTGAGTAGCTCATAAGTTTGACTCACCAATTGCCCCACATTTCTACTTCTCATCTCTTTTCTTCTACCCCTTTCGGGTTCTAGCACGTGTTGAAGTGGCGTTAGTTCATTTGTCCCATGAAAACGAGGACGCCATCTTCGATCCCGGTATTTTGCATCATCAAAGGACCTAGTCCTTAATACCGGTTGCTTTTCGGCATTGTTTACCATGTAAGCCCCACTAATATGACCATACCAAGATTATCCCTAAATGATCACATTTATGGGGATTCGAGTCGAGCTTTTGACTCGATTATCAAAAACAAGGTGCCTCGTGGGGGATTCTCAGGCTTATCCTTGTAAATATTATCGTTTTCTTAGTTTAATGTAACGAGGCGACTTGTACTCTTCCAACCTTTGTTTCGTGGTTGTTTGTGATGTGATTAATTAGGTTCATCGTCATCATTGAAGCCTCTCATGTTCGTTTTACGGATCACTCGAGCTTCGATCGTTGCATTTGGAGATTCCGATATCCGATGATATCCTTTTATGTTCTAACGTTTATCTTATTAGCATAATTCATAAACGGCTTTTAGGTTATTCGTTTTACCCTTTCCATGCTCGAGATTAAGCATTCGACTTCATCTCTAGTATGGGGGTGTTTTCACCCCTAGACTCGAAACATTGAGGACAATGTTTAGTTTTAGTATGGGGGGTGAGTAGATACTTCACCTTGCTTACGTCAACACGCAATCCAATATTCATCTTTTTGTTATCGTTTTGTTGCAAAATAAGGCTAAAAATTGCCAAATTTTAAAATTTTTCTTATTTTTCATAAGTGTTTAAGACACGAATGTAGGTTTTCCGATGGTGAGAATAAGAGTAATTTTTGACTTGACCGTGCGTGTTGAGCACATAGCTTCGATTCCTTAACTTTTTAGGCTAAGTCTCTTAAATGAGGACGAGAAATGATAGAGTTATTTATAAGTCTCGTAATCTTTCACGATCTCATGTGTAGTAATTATTAGCTTATTCTCCCCACGCTTTTGATAATAAATTGTTAATAAATATTGATTTAAGGTTTTAGTCACTATTGTTGGTTTCTAATTTGTTTTAGTAGCTTCCATGTAATTAAATTGGGAAAACATTAAGGTATCGCCAGCGTCACGGTTTTGAAGTATTGGCACCCGAATAATCGAAAGCTTCACCTAATAATAAGATTGCAAGTGCTCACCTAAATTAAACAAAAATTTGAAGCTCACAAGGCCGAAAAATCTATGCCCAAATTGAAAGTGAATCAAGCCTTAATCTTTGAAGCTTTAAAGATCCAAAATTCGCTTTAGTGTGAGGATATACGTCTTTGGCCATAATAAAACCACCGATGATGGCGGATAATAAAAGGCAAGGCAAGACCGAAGTCACAATAAAATCTCCATGGCAGAGTTGAATAAAAGATGGAGGTAAACCTATGATAATAAGGCCCTTCCGTTAGGGGGCGTATAAAAGTCTTGGTAATAAGTCTCATGTTCAAAACCGTTATAAAACCGTGTTTATCAATCCTTCTTGTTGACTTAATTTTTTGACATCGTTGTCTATTAGGATGAATTATTAATTTAATGATTTTGGTTACACCGTTAAGACTCTATTTTTAGACTTAATCTATATTCACGCATAAGTCAATGATGTATCCTCGTGATCATTAAGACAAAAATAAAATATAAGATATACCAAGTAGGAATAAGGGAGTTTAGGTTCATAATTAACACTCATGAGATATAATCGTGTTGCTAACTTATAATAACAATGATCTCGTTACACGCTTAGCATGGAATTGGGTGAAATCGAGGACGACGAAATTATTTCTAACGAAGCATTCACGTGTTCTTGTTCTATGATCCTAAAAGTCACTTTATCGTGATGAAAACAATACGTTATGTCTAAAACACGTGTAGTAGTTTATTTAAGTTTATGTCTTCAATAAATGTCATCATAAAATGAATTTGGAAGTGCTATGATACTTAATTCTAGCATTGCATGGGGACACGACAATGGTTTAGTATGGGGAAGTGATGAGACTGTAATTATACATAGTCGCATCGTCCAAATCGGGCTTAAAACGCTAAAAATATCATCAAAATACCCAAATATATGCTTGTGTTTGTTCATTATGTATTTTAGGTACGGATATCGTGTAATCAACAAAATATCACAAGAATGAAGCAAAAACAAACACGGGAAACGAAGCCGCACAAAGAACCGGACCCGAATCATGAATTTCCAAAATGGTCCTTGAAGTTTTGAAGATTGGCAACATTGGTCCCTCATCTTTAAAGATTTGGCAAAGAAAGACCTTGAAGAAATCATCATTGGCAAGAAAGGTCCTCCATGTTTGAAGATATTACATGAATAGCCCTTGGATAATGCGTTTATTGCAATATTAGTCCTTATTTAAAGTTTGAAACTAAGGTGGGCCAAATTCAGCAAGTTGGTGAAACTCATAACAAAGGAAAAAGGAAGTTAGGCTGTTTAAACATTATTCAGCAAGATGAAGAGAGTCAAGGGGGCAAATGGGCCAGACACACAAACTTCACCCCACCTATCCCAAGCCGACACATCACCCACCCAGCCAATCATATCCCTCCTATACTCCACGTCAGCTATCCACCCACACATTCCATTTTAAACTTAATCTGTTTATTAAAATTGTGAGGGAAATACAATTTAAAAAATAATCCACCCCTAATCAGAATCTAAACCTGCCCTATTCATCCTTCATCCCATAAAAACCCTAAAAGCCTAAATAACCTAAAACAAATGGATAACCTCTAATGTTTTCTAGAACACTGATTAACAACCCATCAAACCAAACCCACTTCACCTTTTTTCTTTCTCGTGACCCCTGGGCCCCACTCGTACTCACCTGCTCCCCTGTTTGGACGAATATAGCAAAGAAAGCATCCAGCAGTCCATCCAACGATCCAAATCCGTTTCTTGGTCCCAAAGTATACTTCCAACGTCCAAGATACAAAGAACCCAGCTGGAATTCTGAAAAAATCACATGGGAACCAATTTGACTAAATTCAAATTATCAAGACCAAGGGCATAAGAGGGAATTCAGTAGCTAGGGTTTTAGTTATTTACTTGTATCCTAAAATGTTCTATTATTCAGTATAGAAGGGGAGCTGGTTTGTAGCTCAACCCTTTGTTCCAGTTTTTGTAAAAGTGTTGATTTTATTAATGAAAATGAAAGAATTAAACGTTTACAATCTCTAAGTTCCTCTTTTAAAAGCTTTCTTAGTGTAACATTTATTTTAAACTTGCAATTTAGTCATAGGTTTTAAAAAAGTTTTCATTTGTCAAAGAGATTTTCAGAAAATCGTTTTTCTTTCTGTTTCAAAGTTTTGTGTTGAAAAAGTTTTCAAAAATTGTAAGTTAACTTAATGATGAAGTGAAAGTGGAATTGTTAGGTTAAAATCAGTTTGGAGATAATTTTTTATCAAGGTTTTTGTGGTTCCAAAATCAGTTTTCAAAGGAATTGAATTATTTTCTTTATTTTCTTATCTTACTGTTTGTATAAGCCCCTCATCACAAGCCACAAGCTTGTGGTTAGAGCTTATATGAGCTTTGTTTATCTCCTGGTCTTATGTTGTTTGTGCAGGAACAAAGCAAGAAGATCCATCCTTCTCCATTGCACATTTTATTTTATTTCATTAGAAGACATGTAAGCCTTGGGTCTTTTTAAGATTCCACCAAAGGGCTCTCTCTACATATTCATTGGCATCCTCTCAATCCATTTCTTTAAGGCATCAGCTAGGTATTTTCGGCTTGAACCCAAAAATTTGGATTTTGGTTGTGTTGTTTGAATATGTGTGGGCTTGTGTGAATCTGCTTATATTAGTTTGTTGATAGGTTATTTGTGTAGTTTTTAGGTTTGATACATGTTGCTTATGTTTTCATCTAGTTTGGTATTGATTTGAAAGTTTCCCTTTGGTAAAAGTTGGAATTTCAGAACTTAAGGGGGTGTTTGGGTTTAGGGGTTTGGCAGTTTAAAGTGACATTAAATCTGTTAAAAGCTAGTCCAACATACTCACTTTGGTTAAGTTAGGTTAAGTTAAGGGTGGTTTTTAGTTTGGTTAAGTTTTAAAAGAAGTTTGCTTGATAAAACTTGGTTAAGAGTAGCTAAAAAATCAGTAAGCACTTTTCTGCCTTGTTTTAGTGTTATTTGCCACCAAATCATAAGAATTATAAGTTAATAGGTCAAGAAAGGATTGTGAGTTGGTTATTTATGCTCTTGTTAGGTTTTGTGTAAGCTATGGCCTGTTGAATCTCATAATTTGACCCATTGCATCAGCAAGTATCCACCAGGCCTGTATACTCTCATCAGTTACTGACTTTGGTCCTTTTTTGTGATTTTCTTGTACTGGATTTTGTATTTTCTTGGTTATTTGTGACTCCCTACACTCAACTGAGTGTAGGGGTGCCCCTTGTCCAACAAAAACATAACAATCACCAAGAATCAAGCTCATTTGTTCATATCTTCATCAGTGAATAAACGGGCTTCATTTGTTTTCCTATTTTGTAAGTACTGTAGCAAGTTTACTCTATCTGGGCACGTTTTCCCTTTCTTTTGCTTTAATCTAGGTTATTTTAAGTTTACATTTGTGTTTTTGTGTTAAATTAAGTACTGGTATTGAGTTTTAAAAAGAAAAGTAAAAAAATAGCTTTTGTAAAAAGAGACTGGCCAGGACTCGAACCTGCGCCATCTCTCTCACACACCAACTACATAACCATTGCGCCCTTGGGTCTTTTACTACCAAGGGTTGCATTTGGTTTATATTTAAGAAGTTATTAGTTTCGGCTTTTCAAAAGTGACCAGCTTATAAATAAACTGTTTTAAGCTTATTGACTTAGGTTTTCTACTTGTTTTTATTCTTCCTTTGTTAATTATTCCATTTAGGACTTTTCAGTAGAAAAAAAATTATTTTTCTCGTTATTTAATTATTTTTTATGATTAATTTAGTACCCGTATTTTAATAATTAGATTAAAAATAGTTTAATTAGTTTTAAAAATTTTCAAAAATTATTTTTAGGTTTTAAATAAATATTTTGAGGTTTACAGTCTTTAAAGTTTTTATTTTAATTAATTTTTAATTTTATTAAATTTTAAGGTTTTTCATTAACTTTAAAAATTAATTTAAATTATTAAAAAGGTTTTAGATAATTTTGTTTTCAATTTTGTGTTATTTACATTTTTATTGATTTTTGGGAATTTTTTTGTAATTTTTAGAGTACTTTCGTTTTTCGTCGAGTTTTACGATTTCGATCGTTTTACGTCGTAGGGTAATTTTTAGCGTAATTCGTTTTATTTTTCCTTCTTTTCTTAAACCAAAAACGTCACTAATTCAAACTTTGATTTTATATAATTGGCACACTTAAGTCACACACCTCCTTCGAGAACGAACCCGCATTTATTCGGTTTTGCGTTTTTCCTAAAACGTAAGACTTAATACTTTCCCGCATTATACGTTGTTTTCCTAAACACGTATTTCTACACCTATCAGTCTTCCTCTGTGGAGTGCTAGAAGGAGGTTTCTTCTTGGTGCCCATGAGCGGCTATAAAAGATGGCCCGGTTTCGACGAGAGCGGACTTCCGAGAGGTGGTGGGTGAACTCCTCTTTCTTTTTCGAGAAAATTGATGGCAACTTCTTCTTCCTTCTCAAACTGATGGACAGCGATCTCAGCGTTTTCGGAGAGATTAAACTCTGACAATGAAGGACTTCCCTCTGGTTGTTGTTGTTGTTGTTGTTGTTGTTGTTGTTGTTCTGCATCCATGTTTTTCTGTGCATGAGCCGATGATGCTTCCCCAACCTCCAGGTCCATGGTGTTTCTCTTAGCTCGGACATTATGTGGCTCCTCATTCTCCTTAAGAGGGCGCGCGTAAACGATAAGATCTTCGAGGAAGGTGTTGCGAACAAGGTCGAGGATATCCATTACTGTACAACAAAATAGAAGAAGACAACAGTTTCGTTAGATGATAAGAGAGACAAAATACTTAAAAAATTGTACGAAGAACGTTGAGAGGACCACTAAACCTGGCCAGTTTGATCGCGGAAGTAGGGAACTTCGCGCTCGCCACAAATAATTTCGCTGCTGAGTCCCAAATTACACAACAGAGCTTCAGGATAGGCCTAAATGGGAATGCGATTGTTGTTTAATATATATGCATCTGCAGTGCTATATGTTGTAGGGCCAGGCATGAAGTCCTTCTTCAACGTTCTGGAAGTCTGAAATGGGTAGGCAACGTCGTCAATCCAGAAGAAAGAATCATTCCAATTCCTTAAAGAATCTACTTTCTCCTCATAGCATTGAAAACCTCCTTTCGTTTGGCAAACGATACCCACCCATTAGATACAAGTCGATGGTAGAAGACACGAAATAGGTCCAAGGTTGGTTCTATAGCGAGCGTGCGGCAGTTGATTTCGAAATTAGAAATCTTAGCCGCCCCTATACAATGAAGCTGGGAAATATGGATTTCATAATGAGTCGGTACGCTTATGAGAAAACGCGACATAGGGATTCGGTGATTGCCAAAATCAAAATACCTAGTATACATGCCCACTTTACCCTCGGGTGCCTATCAAATGTTTCGCCGAGGGTTCGGTACTTCGGGGTGCAAAAAAACAGGGATATAGTAATCCGTCGTGAATCGGTCAAGTTCCTCGACGGTGATAGTATAGGTAAGTTCAGATAACTGTTTGACCATGGTTGTACGAATGTCTATATACTATAGTGATTCGCAGAACATTACCTCGATAATGTCTTGCTTCGAACGGAGTAAAAGGCTCGTTAATGGAAGTTTTTTTTACTTAAGAGGGTAAGCAGTCAAAAACGGCATTAGGATTATAAATAGTCCTTTGAATTACTGTTCAAAAAACTCGGATTTGAGCCACGTATACTCCACTAGCTTAATCTAACGGTGGAATATGAGTGCTTAGGATGAGGTGGCAGATGTTTTTCCCGAATTTCAAGGGGATTAGGTAAAATGGGGGATGTATGTTATCCTGGCGGGAGAATTTGAAACCTTCTAGGATACTCATTGTTACGATTGTCTACAGTACATATTTCGTTGGCAACTTAGCAGGTTATAGTCTAGTAGCCGTGGAACGGACCTGCGACCACTAGACTGGGGGGACATGATAACGTATAGTCCCTATTCTGGCTGAATAAACCTAACCCACGGGTACTACCCATATCCATTGTTTATGGATCATTACGTCACAATGCGCTCACGGCCCTAGAGACCCGATAAGCCGCTGTCACACAACGGTATATTACTTAGCCATGTCCTCGTCGCATCGCGACAGGATCATATAGAATATAATATATCTTATGATTATATTCGCCTAAGGGGAAGAGATATACACTTACCTTAGTTATACGATAAGGATCAAACTATTTTTGGTCATTATCTCTTCCTTAGGCCACAAGAGTAGGAGAGCCCAGCCAGGTCTCTCTCGGGTATAAAAGGAACCCTCAAGTTTCCACAAAGGTGTGATACACAATACTATAAAACCCTCACATATACTCAAGCCGATTAATTACTCTCACGCCAGAGTCTAAACGTGGGATACGCGCCCACGGTAAGCCTAATGGTGTCTATTATTTAGTGTGCAGGGTCTTCAAACAAGATTCACTTTGTGCAAGAGCCAGAGTCCATAAGACCCCGAATTAAGCCAATTCGAGTTGCACGGTCCATCCAACTTTTGTATCAACAAGTATCATCTCATAAGAAAACTAAAAAACCCACACAAAAGATGAATGGACTTCAAATACACCTAAAATATGTATCCATACAGGAAATAAGTTCTCTCCCACTAAGTCTTCCACAGTACATGAGAAACCAACGTCTCCTAGTGAAAGCTTATGGACTTATATTTAATAGCCGTGTGTTAGGATCGAACTCGAGATTACGGGATTGCACACTATACGTATAGAGTTAATTTATTTAATAAATATATTTATAAGTTTTTTAAATTAAATCGAGCTATAACTTTAACGAACGTTAAGTATTAAGAGTTAAGGTTTAACGGTCGTTATGGAATAAAATGGAAGAGGAAGGAAAAGTTCGGAACACCGCTTAAGGGGGTGTCCAAAAGTCGGTTAGAACAAGGAGGGGGAGAAGGGAAATTTTGTTTACTTGGGCTCCAAGTTGTTAGGCCTATATAAACAAACCCTTACCCTCATAATTCTTTACACCACGATCTCTTGTCCCTCTCTTTCTTGCGATCGGATCAAACAAACACCCTAAGTGTTTCGTTTGGTTTTTTCGGTTTTGCTATTTAGTCAAGTCCTAGTCTCTCTCTAGGGTTGTTGGGTTGATTATTACATTAGGCGTTGAAGCTCGATTTAACGTACTAGCATTACGGTTAATTCGTCGTAATACGTGTGTACAAGAACGTAATATAGTCTTACTTTAGACTATATCTTGGAGACTCAACATAAACCCTAATTTGGTGAATTTGTTCTTGTTCGTGGGAATTGCTTAGCAAAAGGTATGTAACCCTAATTCGATTAATTATAATTAATTATGATCTTGTTAAATCACTTCCGCTATACGTGCTTTGATCTTGTTTAGGGTTTTTAATAATTGTTATGAACTTTATAAACCATCAGCGGCATCAAGAGCCGTTTTAACATGTTATAATTATCAAAAATCAAAAATTTTTAACTAATAATTGTTTTGAGTTAAAACTACATGTTTTTTAGGTTTTCTTAAAAATTTTAGGGTTTTGTTTTTTAAGATTGGTTTTTGCCAATTTATTTTTATTAAAAAAGTTGTTTTAAACCCTAAATTACATGTTGTATGTTTTAGATAAAATTGCATGATTAATTGTTATGTCATGTAGTTTTTTGGTTACGACCCGTAGAGATTTAATTGTTAAGATTTGTGGGTGGATCCATGAAAAACATGCATGTTTTTCATGGATCGTAAAATCGAATGTGCTACTTGTTTTGTTTTGCTTCAATAAATCTATAATTAGGGAAGACTTTTTATGAACATAAAAACCCTAGATTTTCAATTTATTGAATAAAATCATTTGTATGTAGCCATTTGATTTATTTATTGCACATATAATTGTTATTATGTGTTTATGATTTAGCTTTTTTTGTACCTTTATGTTTTCATGCGTTTTTTATGTATGTTGTAAACAAGGGTAATTTTTTTTAAGAAAAATAATATGTACTAAATCATATTAAAATTAAGATTTTTTTAAGATCTAAATAACATAGAATTACGTTGATTGTCGATTTACAATAGTAATTTAACGGCCTACTCAATTTTGACAAACTATAAAGTGGGTATAACGCGCTACTGGTCATGAACCCGGCTAAGGAAGGAGGTTATGCCATTGTCGCTGACTAAATTCCCGGCTCGCCTGTGCGTCAAAATTGGAATTACCTACGATTATTATTTGTATTACACCTTAAGGTTGATTTACCACAAATTCACATCCGAAACACAATGAATAAGGTTATTATTTTGTGCGTAGCCGAGTTCTAGTAAAAGTACGTTGTGAATAGTTGTGGATAAATTCTTTGATTGGTTTTAACCAACACCTCAACATAATATATGTAGAAATTCAGTCTTGTGAAAAAGTTTACTAAATGTTTTATTAAACTTATGATATGGAGATGTATGCGTGCTTCTCCATACATTGATTCTGACGTCAAATTTATACCCTTAAAATATAAGTTGAATGCCATCTAATTGACGGACACTTGAAGTTACAATGTCGTCATATGAGATTTGGTTAATGTTGTGATGGAGAGAAAACATTTCACAGAATGAGAATTCGCGTGATAAGTTTTACATTCTTTAGATTAGACGACTTAATTAAATTACGCAGTGAAATTTTTGGAAACTTATGGTATTCATAGGGGATGAAACATGTTTACAATGCAAAACTTTCTTTTGGCAATGTAAGTCCCTAAAATATCTAGAAATTGGAAATTGTTTGCCAATAAATTGTTCGACAAGTTACTATGTTAAATATGTTCATTACTAGCAGATCAACTGATGTAATGGATTTATGTCAATATAAGTTCTAGTTTCAAGGAAATACCATGGTTAATTTACCGGGGTAATTTTATTATCTTGAAAGTATTTATCGAAAATACTAATAATTTGAACTTATTTATGTAGAAATGGCTCAACTCGGCTTTAAGTTACACGTTCAAAACATTTTTTTGATCGTCCAGAACTTACTGGCCAAAACTATAATGATTGGTATCACTCACTAAGAATTGTCTTGAGAGTAGCGGGTACTATTGATATCTTGTCCACGGTCGTCCATGCCGACCTTGCTGAAGGAGCTTCTGAAGCCGAAAGGCATACACACAACGTTGAATTAAAGAAGCACTCTGATGTGGCTTGTTTAATACTTGGGAAAACGTCACCTTCTTTACAAAAGAAGTTTGAGCTTTATCCTCCCATGCGCATGCTTGAAGAACTCAAGGCTATGTTTGAGAAGCCCCAAACTGTGGAGATCTACGACTTAGCAGATGCTTTGCATAGTTGTAAGAAAATCCCTGGAAAGTCCGTAAGTGCACACTATATGGAAATGAGAAGTTACATGGAACAGCTCATTGCACTTGGGAAACCCTATGACCATGATATGACGATTAACTTGATCAATAGGTCCCTTAACAAGGACTTTATTGATTTTTTTAGGAACTATAATATGCATTGCACGAGGAAGACAGTGAATGATTTGCATGCAATGCTCATTGACTATGAAAAGGGGTTAAATGACCAGGCATCTACCTCTATTCCTCCTGTACTAACCATACAAAAGGGTAGAGTGAGTAAGCCAAAACTGCAAGCGAACAAGAAGAAAGGCAAAGGCAAAGGTGATAAAATCAAGCAAGTTTCGAATTATCAAAATCCTAAGCAGAACTTTTCCAAGAAGAATCAATCTCAAAAGGATGATACTTGTCACTATTGCAAACCAAGTGGTCACTGGAAGAGGAACTGCCCTCTTCACCTCGATGAGTTACGAGAAATATAGAAGAAGGCTGATCAGAGCGTTGTAGCTTCAGGTACTTTACTTATGACTGGATTATTTAATTTGATATACAAATTAAATTCCTGGGTATATGATACAGGATGCAGTATTAACATTTGTAATACGCTACAGGGATTTAAGTTGGAAAGGAAGCTATCCTATGGGGAATAATATTTCCAAGTGGGCAATGGTGCACAAGCAGATGTTGAAGCTATAGTAACGTTTAATTTAGTTTTACCTTCGGGTTTAATACTGATTTTAAACGATTGTCATTATGCACCTTCAATTGTTAGGGGTGTTATTTCCTTTTCTTGTTTGTTGAATCATGGATTTGTTCACACTATTGATAATAATGGAATTTTTGTTTTTAAATATGGTATTTTATATTTTAATGAAATTGTTGTGAATGGTGTGTTTGAAATTGACATGCATGATAATGATTCTAAGTATAATAATAATTATGTCTTTAGCATGAATAAGAAGAGAAAGTTAGAGAAGAACTCTTCTTATCTTTTGCATTGTAGACTTGCCCATATTGAGAAGACTCACATACAAAAGCTTCAACGTAAAGGTCTTTTGGAAAGTATCAATGATGAATCATTTGATAAATGTGAGTCTTGTATCTCTGGGAAGATGACCAAGAAACCTTTTAATAGCAATATTGAAAGGGCTACTGATCTACTTGGTTTAATACACACTGATGTGTGTGGACCACTTAGACATATGTCAAGGAAATGTGCTAGCTACTTCTTAACATTTACGGATGGTCATAGTCGTTATGTTATGTTTATTTACTTAAGCATAAACGTGAGGTATTTGAAACATTCAAAATGTTTAAAGCAGAAGTAGAAATTCAACTAGGAAAGAAGATTAAAGCTCTTCGTTCTGATAGAGGTGGTGAATATTTAAGTCAAGAGTTTAAAGATTATCTAAGTGAGAATGGAATTGTTAAGAATCTTTAATACTAAGATTTTACTAGGTTGAAAAAGTTCGTTTTCTCGGTGTCTAATCGAATTGATTTCCGGTTATTTGTGTGAGATTAGTTGTTCTTGGTGAAACAAATATTTTTGATTTTGGAAAATAAATGAGCAAGACTGAATAATAAATGACGAGAAACTAATACTAAAACGAGTTAAAATGAAAAAGGTGCGCAATTTAAAACTTTAAAAATAAAAGGGAAGAAATGAAAGGACGTAAAATTAAAACTTAACAAAAAGTAAATTGTGAAAATCAAAACTTTAAATAGTAAATGACACGAAATTAAACTTGAATAAAAGGAAAGCAAATAAAAGTGCACATAAATAAAAAGACGGGAAAAATAATCTTAAAAATAAAAGACAAGAACTTAAAAGGAAAAACAAACTAAAACAAACTTGACAGAAACCCTTCATTCGGAAGTTTTAAACTTCCGAATGAAGCCATTGATCCGGAACTTCTTAAACTTCCGAATGAAGCCCTTTACCCGGAACTTCTTAAACTTCCGAATGAAGAAGTGTTTACCCGGAACTTACAATGTTCCGAATGAAACACCCTTCACCCGGAACTTCTAAAACTTCCGAATGAAGCCCTTTACCCGGAACTTCTTAAACTTCCGAATGAAGGAATGTTTACCCGGAACTTTCAATGTTCCGAATGAACCACCCTTCACCCGGAACTTTTAAGACTTCCGAATGAAAGATCATTGATCCGGAACTTCTGGAAATAATAAGATACAGTAACAATGAACCCGAAGAACAGGGGAGGTACAGTAACACGAATCAATCCTTAAATTAATCAGATTCAAACAAAATATTAAAACGAAACAACCAATAAGCATCAACTAACAATAATCAATCAAAACAAATCATCAAAACTAACAAACATAACCAAATCAATCAAAACCTACTTGATCAAAATCATAAAAAAAACTCAAGAACATGAACAATCAAAATAAAGAACAAATCAAACAAGAAAGGTAGAAGGAGATGAATTAAAAGCTTAATTAAAAAGTAAAGATTCAATAACAAAAGCTTAAAACACAAATTAATCTAGAGAGAGAAAGCATAAGTTTAGAGAGAGAAATTACCTACTCCTAATCTAATCCTAAAAACTAACTCTAAAACTAACCAACCCTCTCACATGTTGTGAGGGTGGTATTTATAGGAGAGGGGAGTGGTTGGTGGCTTCCTCTTTCTTTCTTTCTTTCTTGTTCCTCAGTCTTTTAGTCTTTCAGTCTTCTTAAATTCTTCGACTTTTCAGACTTCATCGCGGGATTTCTTTGAACTCGTCTTGTAATTTCTTCATAATTTAGACTTGAGTTCTTCGGTTTTTAGTAAACTTCCGTCTTTTGACTTTTTCTTCGATAAATCTTCAGAATTGGTCTTGGACTTCCGTTCTTTTTCCACTCTTGATCTTTCGACTTCATCTTTCGTCTTTTTCTTCGATAAAAGCCCGTGAAAGACGTGTTTTCTCCACTTTTCACCTTCTCGACCCTGAAACACAATAAAAACACAAACCACGCATAATTCCGCCATTTACGACATAAAATATACGTTTAGGTCCCGTTTTAATGTAATTAAGTGGTAGAAAAGATGGGTGTTTTCACACCTATCAAATCCCCTACACTTAACCATTGCAATGCCCTCATGCAATGCTTAGTGATAAAGCAAGGTTTACACTTTCCATCATAATCAACCTACCTTGGCCTTTATTAAACAACTAAGGAAAAAATAGAAAATAACAAGATGCAACAAGGAAGAAACATGTAAAGAAATCTAAGACTTACATTAGGGCTTGTGTGTCATGAATGTTTATCACCCTCAAGTTTCACGTTCCCCATGCCAAGCTTAAAAACAAGATCATTGTTAGTACAAGTTAGCATAACAAACATTTACTCATGCGGTTCAATTAATCACTTAAACTCCCTTATTCCTATGGGTATCTCTTTATGTTTTATTGATGTCTTGAATGATCACGAGGATGCATTGTTGACTTATTTCGATAATTTATTTAAGCTGAAAGCAAAGTAGGACGATTTGATCAATAGTTAGCTAAAGGATAAAATCTCTTAAAACTACTTCTCGGGATATCAAAAAGTTCATATCTTGGCATAACTCGGTTCACGATTTGAGACCTTTCTCGGGCCGATATTTGGCATGTACTTCATACTTCATATCTTGAGAGACGTGCTTCAGATAATGGTCTTCTCATCGTTCATAGAGTTTCTTCACTTGGAGACTTTTGAGAGGTACTCCAACTTTGTTGACCACGACTTCATGATTATTCTTCAATCTCTATTTGGGATTTTGAGATACAACGATCTGCCTCCTTTTCGGACTTGGATCTATTTATCCTCATACCTTGTTAGGGTCTTTTCGGATAGACTTCTCCATCATCTTTATGGGAGTTGATTGCTTTTCGTCGTGAGTCTTGATCCTTCATATTGACTTTGGGAATAATGCCTTTCACATCACTTTGGATCTTTAGCAATAAAATGGAATCCTCATGCCTTGTTAGGGCCTTTTCGGACTCGCCAATCTTCGCGCCCCGCTTCATAAGTTATGCCTTGGCTATGAACTCTTATCATTACCGAGCAACTTTTAAACGATCTTGGGCTAGAAGCTAAGTAACTTTTCAAATCGTACGACCTTACTTATTGCAGATAATTTATTAGCAAGTGATGGGAGAAAAAGATCATAATTAACTCACATAAGTTAATGAGAGAATACCAAACTTGTAACCAACTCTATCATTTCTCGTTCTCCACAATTTAAAATCTCAAGGAATGAGACTCGTGGATGCTTAGCCTAATAAACCAATTAAGGTCTACATAGTTAAGGATACTAGCTAGAGTGAACTTGGATAAGTAAACTCGGGTTGAGTCAAAAAATTCACAACGGGCCTAATATATCTAAGATAACTAAACTTGTTAAAACCATTTTATTAAAATGCTTAGAAAGTAACAAAAATAAAGGAGACTACAACTAGGCCAAAATAGATTAAAAATTTTGAAAAATGTCAAAAAATTGATTTTCCGGTTAAAATGAGGACAAATACAAGGAAAGGACCACTTAACTTCGATAGAAGTCCCCCCTACACTTAATATAAACATTGTCCTCAATGTTTAAGCATGTGGGAGTAAACTCCCCTACACTTAGGACATTGTGCACTTTGTTTAAATCTTGTTAAGGAAAAGACAACTAAAGAGATTCCTATTTTAATATTAGGAAATATAAAATAGTGAATCGAAGAGAGTTTAAGATAGAACCGGGAAGAAGGGAACACGGAATCACGGTTCATCAAAAGTCATCAAGAGTGTGTCTTTGAAGCTCTAATCCCTGCATATGATAAGAAAGAGAACAAGAAACACCAACGGGGCTCCCCCCTACACTTATGGTGAAATAAGATAGATAATTAGGTTGCCTCCCAAAAAGCGCTTGTTTTTGTTAACCGAGTCACGAGCCTGACTCGGCCCCGAATTAAATAGTCCATGGGGAAGCCTCGAATGTGATATCGGGATCAAAGACCTTGTCCTCGTTCCCGGTTGACATCAACAAAGGAGAGGCGGGGGGATAAGTCTTGAAAGGAAGAAAGGTCCTTTCAACATACGTATAGTATGTGAATTCAAGATCCACGGGAGGTTGGTTGGGTATAGAAAGCACATTGTCATCCCCCAAAGACAATGGATGCTGAGAAAACGGCAAATCCGTATTGTTAGCAATCATAGCAGAATCAATGTCACCTCCCGGGTCAAAGCACTCATCCTCCGTGATAGTGGCTAAAAGGAAGGATGGAAGGTGCTCGGGAGGGGGACTTGGGTCAATACTTTCCTGCAGCAAATTATCAAAAATAATGTCCCCCTCCGTGTCAGAGTCATCAATACCTGGAGGGATGGAGTGGATGTCGATTTCTTCCAGCAATGGGTCATTATCTTCAACAGGAGGAATAGATGGAGGTAGAGACTTGGAAAGAGAAGGAGAAGTCAACGCTTCGATTTGAGCAATAAGAAGGTGCACTTTCCGTAATCCATCGCGAAGAAGCACGTCTTCCACCTCATCCACAAGATCATGTTCATTGGTGAACTGCTCGTAAACCGGAGAGAATAAATCGTCATCGTCTACATCTCCCGGTGGAGATTGAGAAATTTCAAAAGTGAAATTCTCATAGCAGAGAGAAGAATCGTCATCACTAGGATCGACCTCTTCTGTAAGAGCAACGTCGTCCTCAGGCTCCATAGCAGTTAAGTCACAAACCTCATCATCCAATACTTTGTCGAGACCAACATCACTAAGCTCATGCAACGAATCTAGATCCTTAGATGCAGTAGGAACATCGAGAGTAGGAGCAGCAACTCCAGAAGATGAGTTGAAAGTGCATACAGCATCATTGTCATCATCATCATAATAGTATTGACGCACAAGCAGAGGGGTATAATCACTAAGATTAGATACTTGCTCTTGTTGCAGTCGCTTTTCCTAGTCCCGAAGTTCTTTAACCAAAACAACGACCTCTTGAAGTTGCAAAACAATGGAGTGTGTTTCTTCATTCAAGGTAGTGAGTTGTGGGTGAAGATGAATTTGCTGAAAGGATTGATGATTGTGGGTGTGATGTGGGGGTTCATAGTGTTGAAAACCTGAATTATAGCAAGGTTGTGGCTCATAGTTGTTCATCGGTTGGGAATAATTAGAAACCGGGTTTGGTTCATAATAATCCATAGGTGAAGAAAACTGAGGACACGGATTTGGCTCATAACAATTCAGTGGTTGAAAATAATAGGTATCGTGAGGACCCCCACAATTGGTGCAAACCGGGTATGGAGAAAAATCAAGTGCATCTTGTGGATAGCTATTTACATTGTCATAATTGTACCCCGGTTCTTGCCCGTGACCATACGGGTATCGAACCGGGCACGAAACATGCCAATGAGAATCGCTTCCACAATAGATGCACGGGGGAACAGGAGGTAGGTTCAAAAAGTACGAATTAGTCGAGTTGCACAAAGGACAAAATCCGGATTGTGTGTAGTCGATATCGTTTCCGCACTGCTCACATGTACACCATTGACAAGAGTTGTTCCCAGATAATTGTTTCCCACACTGGACGCAATGGACATAAAAATCCATAAAGAAAGATAGATAAGCAAGAAGAATATTTTTGGTACAAAACTTTGAAAAAGAAATGCTTTTTATGATTTTTCAAATGTTTTTGTATTTTTGAAAATTTTTGACAAGAAAAATAACGTTCACAAGTGAACGGATCCCAAAATCCAACGCGTCACTCACAAAAAACCTTCGATCTTCACGAAAAGAGCCGGCAGCGGCGCCATTTTAATACTAAGATTTTACTAGGTTGAAAAAGTTCGTTTTCTCGGTGTCTAATCGAATTGATTTCCGGTTATTTGTGTGAGATTAGTTGTTCTTGGTGAAACAAATATTTTTGGTTTTGGAAAATAAATGAGCAAGACTGAATAATAAATGACGAGAAACTAATACTAAAACAAGTTAAAATGAAAAAGGTGCGCAATTTAAAACTTTAAAAATAAAAGGGAAGAAATGAAAGGACGTAAAATTAAAACTTAACAAAAAGTAAATTGTGAAAATCAAAACTTTAAATAGTAAATGACACGAAATTAAACTTGAATAAAAGGAAAGCAAATAAAAGTGCACATAAATAAAAAGACGGGAAAAATAATCTTAAAAATAAAAGACAAGAACTTAAAAGGAAAAACAAACTAAAACAAACTTGACAGAAACCCTTCATTCGGAAGTTTTAAACTTCCGAATGAAGCCATTGATCCGGAACTTCTTAAACTTCCGAATGAAGCCCTTTACCCGGAACTTCTTAAACTTCCGAATGAAGAAGTGTTTACCCGGAACTTACAATGTTCCGAATGAAACACCCTTCACCCGGAACTTCTTAAACTTCCGAATGAAGCCCTTTACCCGGAACTTCTTAAACTTCCGAATGAAGGAATGTTTACCCGGAACTTTCAATGTTCCGAATGAACCACCCTTCACCCGGAACTTTTAAGACTTCCGAATGAAAGATCATTGATCCAGAACTTCTGGAAATAATAAGATACAGTAACAATGAACCCGAAGAACAGGGGAGGTACAGTAACACGAATCAATCCTTAAATTAATCAGATTCAAACAAAATATTAAAACGAAACAACCAATAAGCATCAACTGACAATAATCAATCAAAACAAATCATCAAAACTAACAAACATAACCAAATCAATCAAAATCCACTTGATCAAAATCATAAAAAAAACTCAAGAACATGAACAATCAAAATAAAGAACAAATCAAACAAGAAAGGTAGAAGGAGATGAATTAAAAGCTTAATTAAAAAGTAAAGATTCAATAACAAAAGCTTAAAACACAAATTAATCTAGAGAGAGAAAGCATAAGTTTAGAGAGAGAAACTACCTACTCCTAATCTAATCCTAAAAACTAACTCTAAAACTAACCAACCCTCTCACATGTTGTGAGGGTGGTATTTATAGGAGAGGGGAGTGTTTGGTGGCTTCCTCTTTCTTTCTTTCTTTCTTGTTCCTCAGTCTTTTAGTCTTTCAGTCTTCTTAAATTCTTCGACTTTTCAGACTTCATCGCGGGATTTCTTTGAACTCGTCTTGTAATTTCTTCATAATTTAGACTTGAGCTCTTCGGTTTTTAGTAAACTTCCGTCTTTTGACTTTTTCTTCGATAAATCTTCAGAATTGGTCTTGGACTTCCGTTCTTTTTCCACTCTTGATCTTTCGACTTCATCTTTCGTCTTTTTCTTCCATAAAAGCCCGTGAAAGACGTGTTTTCTCCACTTTTCACCTTCTCGACCCTGAAACACAATAAAAACACAAACCACGCATAATTCCGCCATTTACGACATAAAATATACGTTTAGGTCCCGTTTTAATGTAATTAAGTGGTAGAAAAGATGGGTGTTTTCACACCTATCAATCTTACTTCTCCCTATACTCCACAACAAAATGGTGTATCCAAAAGGAGAAATCGTACACTATTAGATATGGTGCGATCTATATTTAATCTTACAACTTTGCCATTATCCTTTTGGGACTATGCCTTAGAATTTGCTGTTCACATTTTAAATATGGTTCCCACGAAGAAGGTTGATAAGACACCATATGAACTATGGCATGGAAAAAAGCCATACTTGTCTTATTTAAAGGTCTGGGTTTGTGAGGCGTATGTGAAACGTGACTCGGGTGATAAAATCCAACAACGATCTGTGAAATGTATCTTTGTAGGATACCCTAAGGAAACTATTGGTGACTACTTTTATTATCCACCTGAGAACAAAGTTATTGTTGCTAGGTATGAAGACTTCCTTGAAAGTGATCTTGTAATTCAAGAATTCAGTGGGAGAAACTATGATCTTGAAGAGCGTCATATAGATACATTACCTTCTGATGAAAATACTAGCGAAATAATTCATGTAGTACCAGAAAGTCTGGGAGTTCCACCAGAAATAATTCCTCTACGTAGGTCTGAAAGGACTATACGTACACCAAGCAAACTATTTCTTAACATAGAGGATGATGATGATGAAGTAGGTGATCTTGGAGAACCTGCTAATTATAAATCCGCCTTACTTGATCCTGAAAAGGATAAGTGGATGGTTGCAATGGATGAGGAAATGAAATCCATGAGAAGTAATAAAGTTTGGATTCTTGTAGATCAACCATCTAATGCTAAAGTAGCGAAACATAAGTGGATATACAAGAATAAAACTGACATGGATGGTGAAGTACAATCCGATAAAGCTCGTTTAGTAGCTAAAGGTTTTACACAAACTTTTGGCGTAGACTACGAGGAGACGTTTTCTCCTGTAGCAGACTTAAGAGCTATTAGGATTTTCATATCTATATCAGCATACTATGACTATGAGATATGACAAATGGATGTTAAAACTGCCTTCTTAAACGGTCGCTTAGATGAGGATATCTATATGCAGCAACTGGAAGGGTATATTGATACTAAGTATCCAAAACGCGTGTGCAAACTTCAAAGATCTATTTATGGTTTGAAGCAAGCGTCACGTAAATGGAACAAACCATTTGATGAAGAAATCAAGAAGTTTGGAATTATGAAAAATCGTGATGAGCCATGTGTATATTGCAAAGCTAGTAGGAGTGATGTAGTATTCCTAATTTTATATGTTGATGACATATTAATCATGGGAAGTAACATTCCAAGACTTAAAGAAGTTAAGGATTATCTTGGTAAATATTTTTCTATAAAGAATTTAGGAGAAGCTGCATACATTCTAGGGATTAAAATCTATCGAGATAGGAGTAGATGGTTAATTGGTCTCAGTCAAGATGCTTATATTGACAAAATATCGAAGAAGTATAATACGCGTAATTCCAAGAAAGGTTTCCAACCTATGGAAGTTAAGCACAATCTAAGCCATGAGATAGATGCATCTACTTCTGAAGAGGAGGCTTACATGTGGAAGGTGCCTTATGCTTCGGCTGTAGGATCTATTATGTATGTTGTAAGATGCACAAGGCCTGATGTGGTATTTGCATATAACTTGGTCAGTCGTTACCAGCAAAATCCAGGGAAGCTCCACTGGACAGCTGTTAAACATATTCTAAAGTATTTGAGGAGTACAAAAGATATGTTTTTGGTATTTTGAGGGAAACCAGACACATAACTGAATGTAACAGGTTTCTGTGATGCGTCCTGGCAATGTGATAAAGACGATACAAAGTCTCAAACGGGTTACGTGTTTGATATCAATGGAGGAGCAGTTGACTGGAAGAGCAAGAAACAAACAACTATTGCAATGCATGCTACTCAATATGAGTACATGGCTTCTTCAGAAGCTGCAATCGAAGTTGTTTGGATTAGGAAGTTTATTAGAGATCTTGGAATGATGCCTTCAATAAAAGAACCTATTGATATGTAT
Organism: Glebionis coronaria; assembly: GCA_025667525.1. Taxonomy (NCBI): domain Eukaryota; kingdom Viridiplantae; phylum Streptophyta; class Magnoliopsida; order Asterales; family Asteraceae; genus Glebionis; species Glebionis coronaria. The sequence goes on from JANFOE010001330.1 coordinate 28,773, forward strand.
TGTGACAATTCTGCTGCAATCATATTCGCCAATGATTCTGGAGTCATGAAATGCGCCAGACACTTTAAACGTAGATATCACTACATCCGAGAACAAGTTGAAGCTCGTGAAATCAAATTATTAAAAGTTCGCACATATGATAACGTAGCAGATCCTTTAACTAAGGCGTTGCCTAGAGGAAAGGTTATTGAACATGCCAAAAGCATTGGGCTTCAATTAGCTAGAGATTTCATGCAATAAATTTGTTATTAGTATTTCGATAAAGGATGTTAAGACATTATTATTTAATGAAATAAATTTTGAGTTACGTTTATTCTTGTTATTTAATTTTTTATCCTATTTTACATACTTTAATGCATGAAAATTAATTTCTAAATGTCCGTTTTCGATTAATAATATGGGAATATTACTAAATTAAGACAAAGATATATGATGAATAGAATATTGGACTTATCCCAACTATATGATTATACTTTATGGATCTTTGTCGTTATGTATATCATAAATAGTTATCCCCTGACTTGAAATACCAGTAAGTTATCATGGATCTAGTGCATCTTTGTGAAATAATCTAACGCTAAACATAACTGGTAGCTATAAAGGTTATTTTCAGAAGTGTTGCAATATTCATAGGTTTTGCTTGTAGTCAATATGAAATTTATTTCCTCCAATTTGTTTTGGAGTTTTAATACATCTGGGCCCCTCGTGGGATTAGTAAGATGTTTGAGTGGCCGCACCCAAATGTGTTTTGGTAATCTTGTTGAATCTGTGAACGAGAAACAGAATGGTTAAATGAAAGGAATGACTAAGATCTATATCCTTATTAACATTGTATTAGAAATAAAAGGATAATAATAATGATGAATCATTAAAAGGATTTTAAGGAGACCTTACTCGAGTCGTACTAGAGGCATCGGCGTGTATCTAGACGCTAATTGATGTGATCACACTATTTGAAATATGTCCAAGTAGGAGCTGAAAGTTTATGGACTAATATTTAATAGTCGTGTGTTAGGATCGAACTCGAGATTACGGGTGTAACACCCCACTTGGAAAAGTGGACCGTTACGTGTATTTATGGCGTGTCATCAAAGCATATAAGGTAAATGTCTTAAAACATTAACTGACCATAAAGGAAATACCGGAATCAAACATCGGTAATCCAACCATAAGCTCAAAACATGAAAATTAGAAGGAAAGGACTAAACAATGTCCAAACAGGCAAATAAATGTATGAAGTGCATAAGTAAAGAAGTCTGGATAGCTTCCATCCAATGTACGTTGTAACACTCTCAAATTTCATATCGGGTCAGCGGAAGAGTCAATAGAGTGTTACGGGATAGCACAATAACTCCAATCAAAGACAACACATAAAAATGGTTGTACAAGGTTTAACATACATTCATTCGAATAAAAGTTTTAAGTTTATAGCAGGTCCCCAAATTACACAGTCATGAAGTTTACAAAACATAGATCGAATGAATAATTTTTATTATGTGGGCCATCAGAGTTGATCTTCATCCAGGTTACCTTCAAGCACCTAAGATAAAACATGCGAAAATTATATCAGCGAATGTCGAGTGAATTCATATAGTTTAATAAAACCGTTACATAAAATAGTCATAGAAATCAGAACACAAGTATAATATCAGAAGTGAGTCCTCGTATTGCTAGTCAGGCAATATATATAAATCAAGTCATACATCTTAAACCGTCCATGAGACTGTAGTCTCAATATTACCATTAAAGGTAACATTATTATTTTGGATAATCGAATTATAGTGAATTGTATTTGATTACATTGGATTATTATTAGCCGAATGACATTGCTAACTTACTATAACAAACAACGGGCCGCGAACCCGACAAACAATTTTCCCATCTAAGTTAGTGTGTCGTCACAAATATCACGCTATGTAAATCTTCTCATACATAAATTCGCTTACCAATCAATGTGGCACGACGGGGATCAACCGTCAAGGCGCGAACTAGGGTGATCTTCCCCAAATAGTACTATTATATGCATAAGCGTCTAGCAAATCCCGTTAGTTCACAATTCATGCTAATGGAACTTTAAGTGACATAACCTAACTATTAATAATCCATTTCATCTTATTCATTGGGTCATAGCATCATTCGGGTCCATATCAATAAGCATACCATCGGGACTACTTGTGTTCTATTTTATCAAAAACTAGCATGTTATCTCCCTCGCGGGTTTACAAAACATTTTATAAAATATTTAAAAGAGTGCGAGGCTATGAACTCACGTTGATTAAGAAAGGCAGGTTATCGGCGACGGGCGTGCTTCAATCACGGAAACCTATATAAATAGTACTCGGTCATAGACTTTTGTCCAATGACTTTATAAAATAATGGCTATGTATATATATGATTATATAATAAGTATGATGATGATCAAGTGGGATTTTATATCTTTATTCACTCATTATAGTGTTATGCGTTAGTAAATTCTTAGACTAGTTACACTAGTTTTAACTTGTTTACATATTAAGGCCCAATAAGCCCATTAAAAGCCCAATACATTATATTAGTCCATTTATACTTTTAATACCAGGCCTATAATCATATGTTGGGCCCAAGTGGGTTAATCCCAATGAGTAAGTCCATTAGTGTTTAGCCAAACTAGTTGGGTTAATAGTCCAATAAGGCTACTTTGGCCCGTTAATGTCCATAAGTTATAAATCTTGGGTTTTATCGGTTTTTACTTGTAAAATGTACTTACATACCAGTAGATTGGTTATAAAAAGTTTACATTAGACGGGTCCGACCGTCTAAGTTTTATTTGACGAAAACGTTAATCTTTCGGTTTTAGCCGAAAAGACGTAAAACTTATATATATATATAGTTTTATAACTTAGAAAACATATCAATTTGTAATTTTATAAAATGTCATACTTATTTATCAAAGTATATAACTTATTTTTATAAGTATTATCATAAGTTTGTGGGTTTTTTATATGTATTTTATATTAGTATTACTTGAATGATTATTTTATAATATATACTTTTATTTCCAAATCTGATTATCAAACTCACTTTCACCATTTTTGGCATATCTTGAGTTCTACAAAGAGATAGAAGCTTAATTCTGGGCAGCATAAACTACATAATATGTGCTACAGTTAGCTCATGTTTAGCTACTGCTCATTTATCTTCTAATTGTCCCTAATAATTTGTCCAAATCAGACTATACAGATTTGAACCTTAATAATGTTTTGATCATATCTTGCTCATTTTATTGATTCCATTGAGTGGCCAACTCTCCACATATTTAAAAATCATATATCTTACTGTATATTCAATAATCCAAGTCATTTTATCAGGTTATCATATGGTTACTTACTGTTTTATACAGCATATAATTTTAACCATGATTTTAACATCTTTACATGTAGATTTTAATCTTTTTAACCAAATTTATCAACACAAGATCCCCACATAATTATTTGATCATCATTTATCATCATATACATATAAATTTATAAAGAAAATACAAAATTACATTTACAAAATAACAAGGTAATTGAAGAAATAATCTTGTTACCAACCAAAATAGTGAAAGTTAAGAACAAGGCTTGGTTTTTGATGACCAATCTTGTGATAAACCAAGACCACCTTCAAGATCACCCAACTATATTAATACCTTGAGAAAAATCAGCCCTAGACTCCAAGGAAAATTCTTTGTAGATGTTATGATCACCTCCAATCAACAAGACTTCAAAAGGCTTTCATCTTATGCAAGTTTAACACAAGAGTTATGGTTAAATTTTGATCAAATGGGGTGGTTTATGGTGGTGAAGTGGACGGAAAAAGGGAGTAGGGAGAGAGAGTTGAGAGAGTTTTGCATGTAAAAATGAGTTAGCGGTTTGATGTTAGCTTGTTTTTGAGGTATAAGTGGTTTGATACAAAACTAAGGACAAGTGTCCTAGTTTTAATATAAAGTTGACACGCATTGTGGTGTGTTGGTGAAGTTTTGGCCGTCCCATTGTGGGGGTGGGGCAAGAGTTATCTTGTCTCATCCCCATTAATTTACGGGTACTACTCGATTCTAGTTTCCTCGATTTACGTGCCCTCTGGTCATTTTATGAAAAACGTTTTTATAAATTATGAATCAACGGCACAAAACGAATCTAATAAAAATTGTCTGATCAAAAACGAAGTTCAAAAACGTAAATACGTAAACCTAGGGTTTCTGATTTAGTCGTAAAGGACGTTAAATTATGCACGTACGCCCTAATTTCAACCCGTAAATTGTGAGTTCACAAACCAACACAAAAATAAGTTTCAAAATAATATACGAGAAAATAATTTACTACCTGAAAATATTAGATTGTCACACACGTACTCTCAGAATCCTAAGAGCGTCCTGGTGTACCTGCCATTAGAACATGAAAGGAACTACGGCTGAGCATAACGCTCAGTGAACGATATGAAGCATGATAAGAAATACTGAACAGATGATAAAATACTGAAGCTGTAAGGCTGATAAGTAAATTGCAGTGGAAATCTGTATATAATCTGAAAAGTCTGATTTATAAATAGTAAAGCTGAAATATAATGAAAAAAAAAATACTTTTACTGTATTTTAATTGCCAAGAGATTATATAGGTCATGTGCTGTAACAACTGTTGCATGAATAAATAGAGGGGTGACCTCGTCATGATGTAGAGGGGTGACCTCTAAATGATGTGCTGGGTGGAGGGATCAACTCCAATGAGAAGGATGTAGAGCACACACCCCACTCACCTAATAAGCTGTAAAATGATAACCTAGGATGCATCCATACGCCCCGCTGATAATACTGATAAAATGGCCAAGCTGAAATAATTTGGACGCTGCGAGAAATCACTCCCCCGCAGAAGAGTCATGACACTGGTGCCTCAAGTGTCATGGTTACCGTACCTCCGTAACTAGTACATAACTGGTCATGCTTGTATATAAAGCTCATGCAAATTTAACTTAATATTAAAATGATTACTGATAAAGCTTAGAACATATATTGGGGAAAACATCAGGTTGCAGACGGGAAATCCTAATCATGCATAGAAAGGAAGTCCTTACTGATGGACAGGAAATCCGTACCTCGTGTCCAGTAATGAAATAAGAATGAAAGCTGAAGGATCTACTCCGAATTCACAGATACTACATAAATAAGGGACGTGAAATGAGTTGTCTGGTTATTGTCTCTTATTACTGTTTATTACTGTTCTTATTGCGTTTTGCGTGTTCTCGTATTATTTTACTAATTACGTATAAACTGATTAATCTGATTGTCTGGTGTATTTCTGATAAATCTGTCTGTTTCTTTAATATTTACTGAATAGCGTATATCTTGTATTCCCGATTTACTGTACAATGTATATGCTAGTATTACTATAAATAGTAACTTGTTATAATATAAATTTTCCTAAATTAGAAAGATTTCCAATTTAGCGTCTTTAAAATTAAATCCTTAATAAATCATATGTTTTAAAATAATTAAAAGGATAAAACAATATCGATTGAATTTTATTAATTAAATTAATAAAATCAACAATTAAATTTATTTATTTATAAACTCCTTATGAAATGATCTAATTAATATTATTAATTTCCTCACGTTTATAAATACTAGTTATCCCAAAAACCCGTGCTAAAAACCTTACCCGAGACACTCATGTCTCAGGTTAACCAAACCGGGCCCACCACGACACATCGTGGCTTCCCTCTGCTGCTGACGTCACCCAGTAGTAGCTACTGGCCTAATGCCATTTGCTAATGCTTGAATAATGTTTCCCACTGTTTTTGGGTGTTAAAGTTCCCATTGCTTGTTGTATGTTCCCACTGTTAATGTAGTGGTTCCCACTGCTAATGCAGCGGTTCCCACTGCTTAGCTTTCTGTTCCCACCGTTAGGTATAATTTCCCACTATTTAGTTGTACTCATTGTTTTATTAACACAAACACTCCCTTACTGCGAGTTAATCCCAAACGCCCCCTTGACAGCTTTTATTTTCCCCCGTTTGATAGACAAACACCCCTGGTGGTCTATTGTTGCTACCGCCACACTTACAACCACCACTGTACCCCCATTTGGGTCGTGCTTGGCCACAAATGTACACACCGAGGCGCTATAGTCTCGGTTGCACACATCAAAACCCACCGAGAGTTAAGAACTCTCGGTTTTTCGTGACTGATCCCCCAGATTCGACCACTTTAATGTTTATTACGTGTTTTATCAATTGTAAATCCTTGTGTTCTTAACATACAATCCATGACTCTGTGATTTCGCAATGAATAAGAAAAAGAACGATTACCTTGATTTTGATACGAGGTGAACGATGGCACTAATTGAATAGACGATGAAGATCAAAGTCTCCATTCTCCTTGTTTTGTTTCTAAACGTCGGCCACACAAAACACAGCAACCCTAGTTCTTTCTTTTTTTATTTAGTTTACTGTTGTGTAAAAGGAGTGGGTAACCCCCATCTTTTTTTTACAAGTATATTGGGCTAAAAGCCCATCCCTCTTTCTTTTGTTTTCTTTAAAAATTCGCAGCCCAAACACCACCCATGTGATTTCGTTTTCGATTCGCCTCGTTTATAATCTTTTGATTTGCGTGCTCGTGATTTAAATTATGTCATGTATTTATTTATTCTCCTGAATCGATAATACCTACGTGATACTTGGATAGTTATAATTAATTATTATTTCTGAATAATTAATAACGTAATATTTTTAATTAGAGCTGAGACTGCGTGAAAATAATATTTGTGGGTTTAAAACATTACGTACGTGTTCATATATTAATCCTCATGATATATTTGTACTGTTATTTATTATCTGAATAACTAGTTATGCAACGTTTAATTTTAAGCTGTGACTGTACGTAATTAATGTTCGTGGACTTTTAAAGCGTGTTTTACAACGGGATTGCACACAATACGTATAGAGTTAATTTATTTAATAAATATATTTATATGTTTATTAAATTAAATCAAGCTATAACTTTAACGAACGTTAAGTATTAAGAGTTAAGGTTTAACGGTCGTTATGGAATAAAATCGAAGAGGAACGAAAAGTCCGGAACACCCTTTATGGGGGTGTCTGAAAGTCAGTTAGAACAAGGAGGGGGAGAAATGAAATTTTGTTTACTTGGGCTCCAAGTTGTCAGGCCTATATAAACAAACCCTTACCCTCATAATTTGGTAGACCACAATCTCTTGTCCCTCTTTTTCTTGCGATCGGATCAAACGAACACCCTAAGGGTTTCATTTGGTTTTTTTGGTTTTGCTATTTAGTAAAGTCCTAGTCCCTCTCTAGGGTTGTTGGGTTCATTATTCCATTATATGTTGAAGCTCGATTTAACGTACTAGCATTACAGTTAATTCGTCGTAATACGTGTGTACAAGAACGTAATATAGTCTTACATTAGACTATATCTTGGAGATTCAACATAAACCCTAATTTGGTGAATTCGTTCTTGTTCGTGGGAATTGCTTAGCAAAAGGTATGTAACCCTAATTCGATTAATTATTATTGTGTTAATTATGATCTTGTTAAATCGCTTTCGTTATACGTGCTTTGATCTTGTTTAGGGTTTTAATAATTGTTATGAACTTTATAAACCATCACCTAGATTTAGTTTAAGGTGGAAACCCACGGGTAGAATCTTCAAAAAGGTTCGTCTTAGATGGGTTCCTACAGGAATGATGCTTCCCTCTAGCAGTACCATTGTTGAGTGTGAACCTCCACATGGTTCTAAGAAAGATATCACCAACCCACATAAAAGCATACAGACTAATAATGAGAGTGCAAGTACCAAGGTCAAGGTTCAACAAGAAAAACATGATAAAAAATTTGTGTACCATTAAACAAAAGACAATCTCAAAGTCTGGTTGATGAAGAAGCAGATATCTAAGAAACAAGTGTCTCAAGGGATTTGCGATTGAGCTCAAGTTAAACGACTTACAGTCATATTACAAACTAGAAATCGAAGTTCAAAGACTGGGAAGTGTATCACGGAAGATCACTTACCCTCTAAGCGAGAATTTAAATTTTCTTGGACACGAGCTTGCATCAAAACTATTCAAGGTTTTTAAGCACGTGTATACGACTTTCAGTTCAATTACAGGTTGTAACTCGTTCTTCAAAGATAGGAAAGCTTATCATTCAATGATAGATTATCCTGAAAACGAGAAATTAATATTTCTTGGTCACGATCTTGTATTAAAACTATTCAACTGTTTAAAGCTCGTGTACATGGCTTACAGTCGGATCACATATTGTAACCCGTGCTTCAAATAAAGTAGAGTTTATCACAGATGATAACTTATACTTAGCAACAAGAAATTAGTTTTTCTTGGTCATGAGCTTGTATTAATACATTCCAAGTTTTAAGCTCATAAAGGAAAGGGTATCTTTTAAGTAAGATAACTTTTCCTCATAACGAGAAATTTAATTTTCTCGGTCATTAGCCTTCAATTAAAACATTCAAAAGTTTTCAAGCTCATAAAAACGACTTATAAGTAAGTGTCAGCTTAGAACTCGCTTGTCATTTAAAAGTAAAGTTAATCCTTTCTAGATTACTTATCCTCACAACGAGAAATTAATTTTTCTCGGGCATGGGCTAATATTAAAAACATTCAAAGTTTTTAAGCTCATGCAAAACGGCTTGTAGTCACATGACAGATTGTGACCTGCTCTTCAAAGAAAGGAAAGTGTATCTTGTAATTAAGATAACTTATCCTTAATAACGGGAAATTAACATTTCTCGGTCATGAGCTATAATTAAAATATTCGAAGTTTTAAAGCTCATGTAACATGATTTTTAGTCATATCTCAGACTGTAACTCGAACTTCAACATATAGGAAAGTTTATCTTTAAAGATAACTTATCCTCGAAACGAGAAATTAATGTTTCTCGGACATGAGCTTTGCTTAAAACATTCAAAGTTTTTAAGCTCATGAAAAATGATGTGCTATTATTTCAGATAATAACCAAGTATTGATGTTAAAGGCAAGTATTTTCTTTATGGAAACTTGACATCATAACGAGAAATTCAGTTTTCTCGGTCATGAGCTATTGTTAAAAACATTCAAAGTTTTTAAGCTCATGAAAAAAAGTTTGCTCTTATTTCAGATAGTTGTCCGGTCCTTATATTAAAGGCAAGTATTTCTTAATAAAGACTTGACCTCACAACGGGAATTAATTTTCTCACACATGGTTTATTTTATAACCATGTAAGAGATTAAGTTTACTTTTTAACTTGGCCTAACACAAATTTTTATACTCTTCAGTTTATTTATTTGTAAAAATAAGAGAAATCTTATTTTTAGAAGTTGTCTTCTCGACAAGTCGGTGCCTACACACACGACATGATCACTAATCAAATAATGACTACAACTCTTTAGATAGAAAAGGGGTCAACAATTGAGGGGGAGCAATTGTCAAAATTTTAGCTTATTAATTATTCGACCACAACCTCCTGTATATATGTGTACAAGGTGATGTTGATTCCGAGGTATCGAAACTAGCAAGGGGAAGGAGTAGATATATACCACGACCGGTCTAGTGAGTTCTCTCTTGTGGTTAGTGTGACAACTCGGGTTTTAACGAGTTATGATGACGTATAGTTCCCAACCGGGTCATAGACCCGGCCCACGGGTACTACCCGCATCCGGCCCATCACGAGTGGGTTGGATTAAGTCATTTAGAGCATATGGGCTTCAAATGAACAGTGGTCGCATAGATGTGTGCGACCCACAGCCCGGCATGGCCGGTATAGGGTTAGACAGAATAACAATTTTATTAGGATTGGGGTTCACCCTAAAGTAGAGGATATATACTAAACATAATTAGAAGATAACAATCAAACTAATTATGGCACTTATCCTTTGCTTGGGGCCGAAGCATCGGTAACAGCCCATTAGGGTTTCATCGCCTATATAAGGAACCCCCAAGGGTTCCACAAAGGCACATTCTCTATACTCTCAACCTACATCCGATTCTTAACCCTAAATCGATTACTTACTCTCACGTTGGAGTCTAATCGTGGGACACGTGCCCACGGTAAGCTTAACGCGTGTTGTTTTAGTGTGCAGGATCTCAACAAGATATTCACTTGGTGCAAGAGCCGGAGCCCAGCCTACCCGAATTAAGCCTAATTTGGATTAAGCAAGGATCATCCAACTTTTTTATCAACAAGTTGGCGCCTTCCGTGGGACCCATACACTAAACTAAACTCATTCTCAATCTCTCCCAGTGACGAAGGGACACTTTCAGGTAAACCTAAGGAACACTAATCCTGGGAATCGGAAGTCCGCAGGTGATGGGATAATCACCTCCGTCCAGCCTCATGGTGGCCAAGCATGAGGGCCAAATAATCAAAACACATTTCAGTCTCTTTGGGGGGGGGGGGGGGCAGGCACGTCCGATAATACCCCACCACCAACCATCACTTTGGATAACCATGATCCAGTAGCTGCGCCAAAGGCCCCTACCAAGGAGCCGCAAAAGCCACCAGTGGTCGAGGCAGAATTGGAAGTTGGTTCACTCGATGACAAGAACCTCAAGCGCGTGCTCACGTAAAATTTCGACATAATCATGCCAGGCATCTCGGAAAGGTTAAATCTGGGACGGAATCTCCAGTCCAGACTTAACTTTGGAAGCTCCACGCACGGTACTCCCCCTCAAGCTCGAAAGAGGGGAAGGAAGACGCGAGCTCATGAACAGCCTTCCTTCGAGGATACCCCTCGACCACGGAATGTTTTCGAGCGCATAGGGGATCGCATCATGCAAGAATTACAAGAAGCCCAGGAAGATGGGGATAAATCCGACGGCTCCACTAGACACCCGGTGTTAGAAACTCCCATAGACAATCGCCGCACAAGTGTGTGGCGTAGGAGAAACTCTGGTGGGAAGGAAACTCCTTCTCACAAAAGTGCTCATCATAGAAGTGGGGCACCCCCCCCCCCCCCCTCATGACCCTTCGAGGTCTGATTCGGATGACCATCCCTCTAGACGTCGCCGACCTAGGTATCCCCCCACCACCGTCAGACGATGAAGGACGCTACGATGATCCCTACTATCGTGATGAAGAGGAGGAAGATCTCTCCCTTTCGTGGTGCGACGACAGAGAGGACGCCTTCACCCTTCGCATACGAAACTACTCTAAGGAAAAGAAGCGTCGTATGCCGGCGTGCGTTAAAACTTATGATGGATCTGGTGATCCGGACGATCACCTAAAAGTGTTTGATACACAGGCTAAAATTAAATGATGGCCTATGGTGCCTGTTGTCCATAATATATGATGTTATAATACACGAATTAAAGAAAGAAAGGTAGAAATGAGATGAATTTTAGTGAGAGAAAGTAGAGAGAGAAAAGAGAGAGAAATGGTTGGAACTAGGCGAATGTTAGATTGAGAAGTGAGAAATACAAATGAACCAACCAACCTCTCCTTACATGCAAGGAGAGGTTTATATAGCCTTGCCTACATGTGGCATAATGGGCTATATGATCATGGGCCGGGCTTTCCTTTTGGGCTTTGGTTACTTATTAATGAACCTTAGCTTAAAGTTAAGCCCGTAATAACACGACTAATATACTACCTATTACAACGTTCTAAAATACGATACATAATAAACATATGACCGAGCATTCTTGTTTGGCTCAATATTTTGAGGCTAACAATCTCCCCCAATGAGAGGTCAAAAACCTTGGTCATTTAGGAAATTTGTAAAGATTACCAATCTCGCCATAAATGAGTCTTGAACGTGTAATAGTAGTCTTGTTCCTTCATGCTGTGATCTTTGAGCCTTTGTCGTTGTCTTTCGACTTTGTCTTTAAGCTTGAGATCTTCAAATCATCCTTGAATTGTCTTTGCTATCTTGCGATCTTGTGTCTTCATCCACATGCTCACACTATTAATTGTTGAATATGTCTTTAGGCATGAGTAAGTGGTTTCTGAATCATTGACTTGCTGTGTACACCGTGACGCCACCTTCTTGAGACAAAACATAGACACGGACTGAATGGCTTTGACATTCGTCCTAAATCGGTAGCGTTTTACCTCCGGTCGGTGAAGATCGTTATACGATATTAAATATCGTACCTGTGATCAGGTAGATTCAATTAAGAATCTCCTTGACAGGGTTTCGCGGCTGTACTAGCCGTTCTCTTTACTCGACCGTCTCAAAGCAAGACTGCGAACATAAAGAGTGAATCAATTGGATAAATATCCTCTTGATTAAAGTCGTCAATTCAAATTCCTGGAACAAGTGTGATTCGTAAAGAATCTTACCATTGTTGCTTTCCAGTTGACACAAGTTTGATTCATAAGAATCTCACAAGTCACCTACCGTAGCGCTGTTTGATGTTGACGCTAGAAGGATTTCCATTCGTCACTGTGGATATTAATGAATATCACTCTGAATGTTCTGGAAAGACCATAAAGATATTGTTTAGAAACCTGAAACGAGTTTGAATCAATTCAGAATCAAACCACTGTTGCTTTTCAGTTTTTGCACATGTTCAATTCATAAAGAATCTTGCATATGACCTACCGCAGTGCTGTTTGATGTTAACACTGGAAGGATTTCCACTCATCATTGTGAATACTAAGTAGTATCACTCTGAGTGTTCTAGCAATATCACAAGGATATAGCGTAGGACTCTCTTGATCTTCATCCGTGTGTCCTAACGAGATTTGATTGATCTCTTGGCTCTAGACTCGATTTGTGCACTTTTAGTGATCGGAGGCTGGAGCAGATGCCACCTATTCAATATCAACTATCTCGGAGTGAGAAAGTCAATAGAAATCGTGTTGATCTCCGTGACAATAAAACAAACTTCTTTTGAGAGAAGTCTGAGTAGCTAGGAAAGGGTTGTGCTTCACATCACTGGGTCCATGATGAGTTTGTCTTTATGATGAGTTGACCCAGTTTCTGCCTAAGTTGTATGGAGGGCTTCTTTCTTTAGACCCTTTATCCTTACATTTCTTTTTCATTCTTCAACCCCTTCAATGCTTACCAAGACATCATTACTAGCACCTTGTTGTGATTGTTCCAGTGCTAGCATCAGTACTTAGTCGGCATTCTGCTACGTTCACATTCTACTCCATATTTCCTAAGGACTTCTAATAATCTATTGGATTGTCCCTGGGAAGATCCCTCTGGTTCTGGTTGGATCATAGGACTTAAACCTAACCACCCTTTTGACACCAATAACGTCGTGAATTAAAGATGTTGTGGGTATTTGATCGTAACCATGAAAACCACTTTAAATTCTAACAAAGTGTTTGAAAAATATTTAACACCTTGCTAGTTTTGTCGTTTTAGAAAAGCTCCTCCTTCACATGTGCATCGATAATCGAAAGTGTTTCGCACATGTAGGTAAGAGTTAAAGTGCTTGAGTCTTATATTAGATCACATTTTAATCACATTTTCTCCCCCTATCTCTGATATATAAAATCTTTTGATATTAGAGATACCAAATTTGATTAAAATATATTTTGAAAAATAGTCTTGAAATCTCCGGGAGAAAGATGTGTTAATCTTTTGCATGAAGTTAAAATGCTCCACCTCAAAAATTGATCCAATTGAATTGTCATTGTGAGGATATTATCCACATTTTTCTTTTTGAGGATGGGAGTTGTTGAACACACAATTTTTGAAAGATTTTGAATATCATTGAAAAATTCTTGAAAAAATTGTGTTCAACGCTTTTTCAAAAATCAATTCTTTTTGTCGAAAGGTTTTTCTAAAGCATAAACTTGAGTTCATAGACTTTGAATGTCTTGACGAATCCACTCAAGTGTAAGAAGATTTCTCTTCTTTTGCTGAGGGTAAGGGTACTAAATCGTACACACCCCCGTGAATATCGATCCGGGTTGCAATCTGAAAGTGATTACAAGCCATTGTGTTGAGCTCAAAACGTTGAATGTTTTGTGACAAGCTCAACCCGTGATAGATTGCTCTACCCGTTGTTTGGAAATATTTGTCCAAAATAGACAATTTCCTTTATTAAAAGAAGAAATGACATGTTTTGAAAAATATTTACAACTTTCATTCGAGCATTATGTACACACCCGTGTCGTTATTGAGAGACATTTCTAGGCACGTCCATATTATCGATACTGAAAGACATGTCGAGAAGAATATTTTTGAATTTTGAAAGATTTTTAATTTTGTGTTTTGCTTTTATGTGTTTTATATTTTTGTATTTTGCTTTTTCAAAGATATTTACAAGTTGATGTTTGATAGATAAATCAAGCAGGTACCTTTGCCAGAATCTCCAGGTCTGCTGGAGTCAAACATCTCATACCAATTTGCCTAACGAGGTACTCAAACCTATCTTTCGACAGAGCTTTCGTAAACAAGTCGGCTAATTGGTAATCCGTTCCAACAAAGTATAATTCAACGATACCTCTTTCAACTTGTTCCTTTATGAAGTGGTATCTGACATCGATGTGCTTCGTGCGGGAATGCTGTACCGGATTGCAGGAGATGGTTATGGCCGACTTTGAGTCACGGTACATAGGTCATTTATCAAAGTGGAAGCCATGATCCGTGAGTTGTGTTCTCATCCAAAGAACTTGAGCACAACACGCAGATAGAGACACATACTCTGCTTCGGCTGATGAAAGTGACGTGCAATCCTGCTTCTTGGAAGACCATCCCACAAGCTTATCTTGACCTAGAAATTGTGCACCACCAGAAGTACTTTTTCGTGTATCAAGACACCCTACATGATCAGAATCTGAATAGGCCGTTAGAAAGAAACCGGTTTCCCTCGAATACCAGAGTCCCAAATGAATGGTATTCTTAAGGTACCGAAAGATCCGTTTAACCTCCTTGAGGTGCTTTTCAGTGGGTCGTGCTTGATAACGTGCACAATAACACGTAGCATGTGAAATATCAGGTCTGCTTACTGTCAAGTACATGAGGGACCCGATCATGGAACGATATCTTGTTTGATCTATGGGTAATCCCTCCAAGTCAGTATCTAGCGATGTGGTTGATAATGGTGTCCCAACGGGGTCACATGAAGTCATACCATGCTTTTTGATTATCTCTTGACAATACTTAGCTTGGTTTATAAAGATACCAATTGGGGATTGGTGAACTTGAATTCCTAGACAGAATTTTAGTTCGCCCATCATTGACATTTCAAATTTGCTGTGCATTACTTTTTCAAACCATTTTGAAAGTTTTAGGTTTGTAGACCCGAAAATAATGTCATCAACATAAATTTGCACAAGCAAAATGTCATCCCCATATTTATAAGTGAACAAAGTTAGATCAATGGAACCTTTTGAGAAACCTTTGGATACAAGAAATTTCGAGAGCTCGTCGTACCACGCCCTTGGAGCTTGCTTGAGTCCATATAGTGCCTTGTGGAGACGATACACCTTGTCAAGATAATGAGGATTGACAAATCCTTCCGGCTGCATGACATAGACTTCTTCCTTCAAAGGACCGTTAAGAAACGTCGTCTTTACGTCCATTTGATAGACAGTGAATCCCTTATGTGCAGCATAAGCAAGGAAAATCCTGACCGCTTCTATGCGAGCAACTGGTGCAAATGATTCATGAAAATCAATTCCCTCTTTCTGGCCATACCCTTTAGCCACTAGCCTAGCTTTGTTCTTGATGATCGTATTCTCTTCATCCATCTTGTTTTTCCAGATCCAACGAAGATTTAATGGAGTCACATCGTATGGTCTGTCAACAAGTTCCCAGACTTTAAGTATTTCAAATTGTTGAAGTTCATCCGTCATCGATTCAATCCAAGCATGATCAGCCATGGCCTCTTTGATGTTTTTCGGTTCAGCCGTACTCACGGCGAGTGCGAACATACAAACATCGCCATCGGTGGCTAGTTGTCGTCTTGTACGAACGGGCTGTGAAGGGTTTCCAATTATGTGAACCAAAGGATGATCTCGGGTCCAAGGATGTGTTGAAGGATGTCGTTGATAGAACGTATGCATATTTGACGGATCAACATGGCGAGTAGAAGACTCTCCAGTTTCGTGTACCGTTGTACCGAATGGGTTGTGAAAATCGTCATCGTCAGATAATGCACCATCTGCTTGATTTGTGTTCTCTGGAGCAATGACAGTAGTTGTGGATGTTGTAGGATCGATTGTTGAAGTGATATTCTGAGGAGGTAAATCTGCAACAACCCATGTTGAAGTAGATGAAGTTGTATCCTTTTGTTGATGATGATCGGTATCATCATTCGTATCATGAGTGACAGCGGACGACTTCGATGCAACTTGTTTCTCCCCCGTGAAATATTCATCATACATTGGTCCATATAACATTTCCAACTCTTCAAGTGTCGTGTCCACTGTCATATCTGCTCTAGGAACATGTTCAGGAACTAGCTTTGAACTTGACGGTTCATTGCTGTGGTCTTGAGTTCCGAGTTCCGTGCGGTTGTGAACGGAAGTCCTTTGTCGTTGTGGATCGGGACTTAAACTGCTTTGTTCAAGTGCCATCTCTTGTAATTCATCAAATCTGATATGAATAGTCTCGACTATCAATTTTGTTCTCTTGTTGTATACTCTGTATCCCTTAGACTGAGTTGCATATCCCACTAAAATGCATGCATCACCTTTCTCTTTCATCTTGTCCAGATTTTCACCATCTCGAATAATGTAACACGTACATCCAAAAACATGAAGGTGTTTGAGTGAAGGTTTGTGATCATTAATTATGTGATATGGTGTCTTTTCGTGTCTTGGGATAACTAAGGAGCGGTTTTGTGTGTAGCATGCGGTTGACACGGCTTCGGCCCAAAAGTATAGTGGAAGTTTTGAAGCGGATAATAATGTTCGAGCAGCCTCAACTAAAGTACGGTTTCGTCTTTCAACAACGCCGTTTTGTTCGGGTTTTCGAGCAATAGATGTTTCATGTTCAATTCCTTCGGCTTCAAAATAATTTCTCAGTTTTGAATTCAAAAATTCTGTACCTCTGTCAGTACGAACCACTTTAACTTGAGCTTGAAGACCATGTTGTATCACTTTAAGGAAGCTGATGAGAACATCGGGTGTTTCATCCTTGGATCTCAAGAAGTGAGTCCATATGTACCTTGAGTAGTCATCGACAATTACCATAACGTATTTCTTCCCATTGATACTTTTAACACGCATGGGACCACACAAATCTATATGAAGAAGATCTAACCGTCCTTTAGAACTTGGTGTAGTCTTTGTCTTGAAACTACTCAGTTTAGCTTTACAAAGCTCACAAGAAGAACAAAGATGATCTTTGATGAATTTCAAGTTAGGAAGGCCTCGGACAATATCTTTCTTGGAAAGCAAGTTGATGGTATCAAAGTTAAGATGAGATAAACGTTGATGCCATAACCAAGCTTGAGTCGTTGAAGCTTTAGCCATGAAACAGATTGGAGTTGAAGATGTGGAGTCTTGTAGTGAAATAGTGTAGAGATCAGTACCCCATGTTCCGGTAAGTAAGTCATTCCCATCATAATCACGAACAAAACATGTCTTCTTTCTAAAAGCAACCTCCAAATCCGCATCACAGAATTGACCAACCGAGAAAAGATTGTGATTGAGCCCTTCGACGTAGTAAACCCTTTTGATAGTGATATTCCCCTGAACCAAGTCTCCATATCCTAGGATCGGTGCAAATTGATCATTTCCGAATCGGACCGTACCCAGGAACTTCTCCACGAAGTTAATTAGAAGCTTGAGGTTCCCCGTCATGTGCTTCGTACATCCGGAGTCTATTATGAAGAGAATTATTTCGATCACCTGCAGAAGAATTAGAACACGATGGAGCATTTGCTAAATTAGATTCCATGTTAGTTGTGATTTCCGATTCATTAGTTTCCCTAGTTTCATCACTTAGAGGCACACTAACGCTCGTAGTCACATTTTCCGTCCTAACCTTAGGCATCCATTTATATCCTGGAGGACATTGATTAGCAAACCACCATTTCCAAGGCTTGCTAGCAGACTCATATAATTCCCTAATTCTGCTTCTAGGGTTCTTAGTGGTGGAGTCTGATGCAATACTTTTCTTAGGGGGGTTGCACTAGAATGGTTCACTTTGCGTTTGGGTTTTCTAGCACTAATAGGCATCACAGTTTGCTTCTTAGTTCTAGTTTCTACGCCTTTGACATTATTCGAAACACACATAGCATCATTAGCATTAGCACACTTTCCACATTTCACACAAACAAACTTAACTTTCATAGCATTCAAAGTCGAATCATTCAAATCGTCATTACACGCGATTACAGACGTTTTATTCTTAGAAACATTGAAAATCCTAGGGTGGTCTTCTACTTCCTTCATCTTCCCTTGACTTTTGTTTTGCCAGACCTTTTCATTCATGCGAGTGCTCTTAAGCTTGGGCCGGCTAACACTAGTAGTGGGGACTACTCCTGTAGTAAAAGACACACGTCTATTAGTGTTTCTAGAAGTCTGAGGTGATTGACTTTCTTTGTTTTGTGTGGGTTTAATGGCCAATCTATACATCCCTGGTTTAACCACATTTGTGTTCTTAATGCTTTGTGATCGAATATGTGTTTTGGGAGTGTTTTGTGGTAACCTATCCTTCCCATCCGTCTTGGGGGCAAACGCAGGTTTTGCAAATGCGGAATTAGAGAAAACAGATGGTTTTCCCAAGACAGAGGGTCTAGTCACTTTTTGAGCATTGGGTTGTCTTACAACAGGTTTCTTAACACTAGGTTCCACAATCTTCCCACCCATCTTAGCAACGAGTTTTTGCAACTCTGCTATCGCTCTGTCCCTGTCTTGTAACTGAGCTTTCAACCCTTTAATTTCCATATTCTGTTCGTTCATTTCTCGAAACGTTTGGGAAAGTTTTTCTTGCAATTTATTATCATGTGGAAAACTACCAACATCTTTTTGCAAAGCAAGTTCAAGAGAATGACAATGTTTTTGAAGGAAATCAGTTTTGTGTTGAAGTAACTCAAAAGCCTTTTTATCAACATTTTCTTTATGTTTCGAAAGATCAAGTTCCGCTCACACTCTTTGATTTTATCAAGATATTTGCATGCAACATCAGAATATTCATCGATATCAGCACAAGATTGAAGAGTAACACACAAAATATCTTTGGAGAGACATTCTTCTAAGAGTAGATCATATTCGTTTGAAAATTCTACTTTGTCATTTTGAAGGTCATCAATTTCTTTTTCAAGAGACTCAACATATTTCAAATCATCAAACATTTCAGACTGAATTAAATTTTCAAACTCAAGAACATGTTCTTTTATTATCTTCGTATTTGGTATTAAAAGTTCTTTCACAAGCACAGTTATATCGTGAGAAATCTCGGTTTTCCACTTATCCTTTTGACGTTTCTCCCAATCGCTTTCAACAATTGATTGAACATTATTAACGTGGTGTTTAAGAAAACCAAGTATTTTTCTACTTTTGCTTTTAGAAGCATCTAGAGGCAAATAGTTAATATATTTAAAAACATTAGTTTTCCTCTTAGTGGCAAAAGCTTTTTTCCATTGAATTCTTTTTTGTTTGCATTCTAAAAATAATTCCTCACGAGACTTCTGTTTTTGTGGAGTGAAAAGACCATAAAGACTGTTTTCATAAGCATAGTTATATGGTTTCACAAAATCTTTATTGACCGGTGATCTACTCTCCTCATCCGAAAGGGACGTCTCTTCAATATCGATGTTAGCTACTTGGCAGTCATTATCAGTCGGACTCATCAAGATATAAGTGAGGGTTCGCAGCTTGAGCTTGTTCGAGGTACTTGGGGGTGGCAAAGCTAGGTTGACCCTTGAAAAACGACCGAGGTGCTATCAATCTTACGGTTTGAATAGAGTCATGTGTATTATAAACAACTTTTTTCAAAAAGTCGACTTGTTCTTCGAGATCCTTTAGTTTTTCAGTATCTTTGCTTTGTCTATTTTTGAAATCTTGTTTTAATGTTTCAACCTCTTGTTTCTTCTCGTCAAGAATTTTAGCAGAATCGGTGGTGTTCATAGAAAGCCTCTGTTCAAGTTCATTAACTTTTGTTGTGGCAAGATACGTTTTTTGACGTTCATCACTTAATAAAACATTAAATTGACTTTTTTCTTTAGTTAACAAAGCAAGAGCTTCATTGTATTTATTTTCAAAATCGTCCTTTTTAACGTTGATGACACGACTTTTGTACCCCTCAAGCTCGTTGGTCTTTTGAAGAAGCTCAGCCCTATAACTATCAATAGTCTCACTAGATTTTATAAGAGCGGCTTTGCATTCTACAAAGTTTTGAGTGAGCGTTGCGTTTGCCTTCTTTAATTGCTTTTGATTCTTTCTATTTTCATTGACATCTTTTTGTAAACTAGCAATTAAATTAGCAAGCGCGACACGCTCCTCGTCATCATACTCATTTGCATGTTGATCATCCTCAAACTCATTATTGCACATGTCTGATGAATCGGGTGTGGTATTGCTATCAACCGTTTCCATCATACACGTGTTAGTAATTGTTGTTGGTAGTTCACTATGCTCATGTGTATTACCAAACACATTATATTCAGCATCATCTTGTACCTTATCAATTGGCTCGGTATCAAAGATAGGACCATTGTCATCTTCAGTGACGTTAAGGACCTCATGAATCTTTGCAATGTATGAATAATGTGCCTCGAGTTCTTGGTCGGAGAGTTCATCATCTGTGTCGTCAAGCATTTCTCCTTCCTCAGCTGATAACTTGATTCCAGCTTCCATTTTCTTGCACAACAGCATCTTTTCCTTATGATAACCATAATCTTTAACCCTCTTTGGCTGCCTGCATTCCTTAGCCAAATGCCCAAAACCTCTACAGTTAAAACACTGAATCCCACTTTGTTGCACAACTTGAGTCCCAACAGTTTCCCGATTTCCAACAACAGTAGCCACCCTCTGATTATCATACTTAGGTTGTCGATCATACTTTGGAGGACTCGCAACACGTCTTCGTGTGTCATACCTTGGAGGACTATGTGCATGGGTGTTCCTTGAGTTTGAAGATGTTCGAAGGTTGTTTTTGGTGGGTTTGTAGATTTTCTTATATTGCTTCATAACGAAAGCCATTTGTTGCTTGATTTCCCTATCCTTTTGAGCTATTTCTTCATCACTGTCTTCTTCGGATGATTGCTCAGGTGTGGGTCATGGTGCTCTTGCAACTTCTTTGCCTCGGGATCGTGTTGGAATATGTGACTTGGAGACAATGGATGATCTTGGTGATGATGATTGAGTAGAGTAGGTCTTTGAAGTACGGGAGTGATAATCTGGGTAATTTTGAGTGGTAGACACCAAAGCAAGTGGATTGGACATCTTTGCAACTCGTTCAGCTCGAAGTTCATTTGCCTCATTTTGAAATTGTTTCAAGATGTCAAAGAGCTTGTGATATGAAACTTCGTCTAACTTTTGTTGTTGTTTCACCAAGGTGACAAACCGTGTCCACTCTGGTTGAAGTTGCTGTAGAAATTGGACATTGACTTGCATGGTGGAAACTTGCAAGTTGTTTCGGGTCATATCATTCATCATCTTGTAGAATCGGGAGTAATAAGAATCAATTGATTCCCCATCCTTTGATGTAAACTTGCCAAAGTTCCAAAACATCTTAGTTTTCACATCTTGTTTGTTAAGTGATTCACCTTGTTGCAGTCTTTCAATGGCCGTCCACATTTCTTGAGCAGTAGGACATGCGTCAACCGTAGAGTAAATTTCATCTCCAATGCCACTGAGAATTAAGTAGATTGCTTCCTTCTCTGCATCAAACCACGCACGGTTCTCTGGGTTGAGGTCGGTCCTCTTCTCATCACGTTCATATGCGGGTTGTGCGTCACTTGTGTATGTGGCTGGTAATGCAGGAACTTGAATCCTTGAGAGTTTATAGGGTCCTTCCAAAATACATTGCCTTAAAGCATCACCGTTAGGTTTTGTGTCAAGGTAACGTATAAAACGGGATTGCCATTGATCATTATCGACCCGACATAAGCATTGGTGGTCTTTCCTTGTTACCTGCCACCATTATGTTGTTGTTCGTCACATGATATTCGGCAGTAGAATCCATCTCAATATTCTCTGAAATGATGAATCGAATGTGGATCTTAAGTAGTTGTGTTGTGATTGTTTGGTTGTTGAAATTCCGAAAATTGCGATTTTTTCTCAGCCCGACAATAAATTCCTCAGTCCGACAAAACGGTAGACCTAAAAAATTTGTAATCACCAAATTTTGAAATTGAGCTAGAAATGTCCTAAAACTAGTATGGAAAAAATTTGATTTTACTTGACCTAAAATTTTTTTTTTTTTTTTTAATCTTCGTGTAAACTATGTTCCGAAACTAGTCTAGCTGGTGGCTAAATCTAAAAAATACTCAAACAAAATTTAGCTAAACATGTCATCGGAATGTGCCATCGGAATGCCCATCGGAATGTTGCTTAGATCGGAATGTCCTTTAGATCGCAATGTGCACCTGTCGGAATCCTTAGATCGGAATGTGTACTTGTCGAAATCCTTCAGATCGGAATATTCAGATCGCAATGTGTACCTATCAAAATCCCAGATCGGAATATTTAGATCGCAATAATCTGTCGCAATAACACCTATCACAATGTGGCTGTCGCAATGTGGGCAGAGTAATGTTTCAAGATTGCCTTAAATCCGTCGCAATCCACGATCGCAATAACGATTGCAATAAGCGTCGGAATAAGGGGGCTATCGCAATACTGATCGCAAAGTAAAACCCTAGGGTTATTGCGATCGAAACCGTACTTACCTTTTCCGAAATTTAAGCTGTCGCAATAAGGGACCTTATTTCCAACTTTTTAGGCAACGATTTTAGCAACTTTTAGGCAACAAATTTAGCAACTTTTTGGCAACAAGATCGTGTTTTTAACCAAACCAAAACAACCAAATCTCTACAACAAGTATATAGAAGATTTGTAGCAAGATATAGAACACGAAAAACACAAAAAAATTTGAATTCGAGATGATTTATGGATTAAATCATACGAATCAAATATAATAACAACAACCAATCACAAAACTACCCCATGGCGATTGATACCAATTGTTATCCCTAATATATGATGTTATAATACACGAATTAAAGAAAGAAAGGTAGAAATTAGATGAATTTTAGTGAGAGAAAGTAGAGAGAGAAAAGAGAGAGAAATGGTTGGAACTAGGTGAATGTTAGATTGAGAAGTGAGAAATACAAATGAACCAACCAACCTCTCCTTACATGCAAGGAGAGGTTTGTATAGCTTTGCCTACAAGTGGCATAATGGGCTATATGATCATGGGCCGGGCTTTCCTTTTGGGCTTTGGTTACTTATTAATGAACCTTAGCTTAAAGTTAAGCCCGTAATAACACGACTAATATACTACCTATTACAACGTTCTAAAATACGATACATAATAAACATATGACCGAGCATTCTTGTTTGGCTCAATATTTTGAGGCTAACAGTGCCAGATGTTTAATTCAACCTTGATTGGCAATGCCCGCGATTGGTTCGAAAAGCTCCCTGATGAGACGGCTTTTATACATAGTCTCATCGTCCAAAAAGGGCTTTAAATGCATAAAATATCATGAAAATGGCCAAATATATGCTTGTGTTTGTTGTTGTGTATTTTAGGTACGGATATTGAGAAAATGACAAAAGATCACAAGAATCATGCAAAAACGAACACGGGAAACAAGGCCGCACATTGAACCAAGCCCTAATGAAGAAATTTCCAAGAAATACCCTTGAAGATTTGAAGATTATGCAAGAAGGGTCCTCCAATATTGAAGAATTGACACTTTATACCCTTGTATCCTCATAATTACAAGATTGGTCCCTAAAGTTGGTCAATATTACAAAAAGGGCCCTCCACTTTGAAGAATTGGCAATTTTAGTCCCACAACAAAACTAAAATGTCAATATTAATCCTCCTCAAATTCAAACATCCCATGAAGGACTTCAAGTTACAAGAAATTACAAGTTTGGTCCTTTAAAAATGTCAAAATTACCAAAAGGACCCTTGACTTTGAAGAAATGAAAAAAATGGTCCCTCATTAATCATGACTTGGCAATTTCAGTCCTCCAAGAAGTCAAACAAACAAGTCAAGACCATTATCAATGAAGAAAATGTCAAAACAGCCCTTCAAGAATCAAGAATTGGCAAGAAATACCCCTGAAAATACTTTGGAAAAGTATTTGTGGCAAAAGTGTGAAAAGTAAAACTTGGCTAACAAAGGAAATCCGGATTTGGTGAATTTATTTGCAAGTGAAAGGCAAAAGGAAGTTAAGGGGTTTAAATTGGCAGACAGCCAAACTTACCTAGACCAACCCACATCCAACACGTGTCCCACTCACCCTTTTCCACCAATCAGCTCTCACCTTCTCTCCACCTCACTATTCCACTTCATCCGGTTTATTAATACTTAATCCTTGGCGCCTTAACATGAATTTAAAAACTAATCACCCCTAATCTGGATTAAACACACCCACTATTCACTCAACAATATTAATTGGGTTTTCTTAATCTTGTTGTAATTAGGCCCTAATATTGTGCAGATTTGTGATTAAGGTGTCCTTAATCACATTCCAACCTTGAAAACACATGCTACATCAACAAGGAACCCCACACAAGATTCCCTGCTACACTCTTTCGCAAACTGCCAAAATTTGGACAGCAATCCAACCATCCACATTGAAGCTTACTTTTTAAGCTTGTTACAAGCCCTTGGATGCAATCACATCATGCCAGCTACAACAAAACGCCAAGAAAAGTCACATGATTCTCAAGATTGTTCAAACCCTCAAGGGCATAACTGGAACTTCATTAGCTAGGGTTTCACGTTTTTAGCTTTCATAGTTCACTTGTGAGCCGATATAAAGGCCTTAGGATGCTTCATTTTTTCTTTGCTCTTGAATTTTCCATTGTTCACAAATCTGTAAATCATATATTCAGTTAATGAAATGTGTTTGAATTTGGTGAAGAAAAATCAAGTGCCAACCTTATTATCTGTTTATTATTGTTTGATGTTTACTAATCTTTGATCTTAAAACCTGTTTTCAAAGGAGTTTGTAAAAGTTTGCATATTTTCCTATAATCTTGATATTTTGCTAAGTCTTGTTCAAACCTTGGAATTCTTGGGCTATAGAGCTGATCATAGCATCCTGATATTGTGTTATCAAGGTGTGGTGAAGATTATAACTTGGTGATAATCAAGTGTGGGGAACTAAGGTTGCATTAATCAAGGATTTTCTTTTTTCTGATTTTGATATTTTGCTCTTAACCTTGCTGAATCTTAGCAGGCTTTATTGTGGAAGATTGTGCTTGTTCTTGCTAGCACATAAGCTCAAAATTCGTGGGTGTGGATGTACATCCATGAGGTACACACCATTCTACTCAAAATCTGTTGAAAATTTGGATTTTTGGTGAATTTGTGTGTTGCTTGTGTTCTTGCTGATTTTGTGGTCTAATCTTGTTCAATACTGCATATTATACTTGTTAATGTGTTTGATTGGGCTTGGGTAACCTTGGAATACACTTTTGATTTGAAAATTTTGATTTGAAAATTTAAAGGGTTGTTTGGGTTAATCTGTTTAAGATCATAAGTTGATATTGTGTTGTTGGAAGTTTGTGTTTGTGCGTTATATATGTTATCTACTTGGTTGAGTGCTATTTGCTGCAAGTTATTGGGTTTAAAACCTTGAATCAAACATTGTGCTATATCTCGTTGATTTTGACTGTTTTTGACCTAAGATTTTGGTAATATCTAGAATATATGCATGCTTAGGGTTAAAAGTTGTTAAATCATTGATAATACAACATATGTGATAGATCTGAGTGTTTGAATTTGGCTTGTTGGTCAAGTGCATCAGCAAAGTAAAAATCTGCTTGTGTTAAGTGTTCATTAGTAACCTTATTGTGCTTGAATCTTGACTTTGACTTTGAATCATTGAATGAAACCTGTTTAAACTTGTTCATTTAAGTTTATTATTGCTTGTGTGTGCATTTGGTGAAGTTTGGCTGGCTGAATTGTGCTATAAGTGCTTATTGAACCATAACTGCTTATTTCTTCATGTCTGGGCTAGATCTTGTGATGTTTTGATTTAACTATACAAATTGGCTGATTGTGATTGTGATTTCTTTGTTGTAATTGACTCCTTATGATCCACTGATCATTTGGGTGCCTTTGGGTAACTTGAATCCATAAAAAAGTTATATAAGACAAAAAGTCAAGAAAGTCAAGCAGTGGGAAAAGTTCCCATTGCTCAGACACCAAAACTAGTCCCTGCTAATGTAACTTTTTAGTTAGCTTATTAATAAGCCATATTGGCTTATCCAGACCTGCAACAACTTACTTTTTGTGATCAATCTTCATCATTTGACCCATATTTTGAACTGGATCTTATCAGACTTTGACTTTGACTTTTTGCTAGAAAACTCTTAAAGTTGACTTTTAAAGAAGTGCTTATTTGCTTATTCCAGCTTATTAAGTGAACTTATTTGAAAACTTTTTGTTGATTAAGCTTAGTTAAGTCATTTAAAAGCTTTTGAAACTTGAATCAACTCTTGGGTGGCCTAGAACTCGAAAACGAATATTTTGTCATTTTGTGAAGATAGCTTATTGTTTTTTCAGGCTTATTCCTTGTGCTTATTTCTTGTCTGTCTAATTTGAGCTTATGGCATCAACTTATAGCTTAATGGGCCAAAAAGCCCATTAAGAATAAGCTGTTTGAAATAAGCCAACTTAAATCACATTTTCAGCTTTTGGGCCTTTGAAAAATTGTGTTCAGAATCAAATTTTGAGTCAGATAAGAGCTTTTGGGCCATTTTTATAAACATTTTTCTTATTGGGCTAATTTTGGCCCAATAAGGATCTGTTTTGGACTTTGGCCCATTAGAAGGCCCATTAGGGGTATTTTTGTAATTTCAACTTCATTTGTGTGTTTACTAGGTTAAATTAAACTAGTTTGCAAGTTTTTAGAATTTTTTATAAATTTTGGTTTTTTAATATTATTTTTTTATTATTTTATTATTAAAAATTAAAATTTATATTTTTCAAGTTTTTATATTTTTCTTAGGTTAAATACATTAAATTAGGAATTTTACAACTTTTAGAATATTTTTATTTTCCTTAGATTAATTTTTATAATTATTTTAAATTTTAATAGTTTTTAATTGTTTTTAAATAGTTTTTATTAATTTTAAAATTTTCAAAATTAGTGTTAAATTAAGTTAGGTCTTTTTAGAGGTTTATATTTAAAAAAATATCATTTTGGGCTTTTTGTAAATTAAATTTATTTTTTGGGCTTTAATTAGCATTAAAAAATTATTATTTAATTAAAGAAAAGGTTTGAGTGACTTTTGATTTTTTGTGAACTCTAATTACATTGTTTAGGATTTATTGCAATTTTCTAGGAATTTTTAGGCTAAATTTTTAATTTTGCTACTTTTTACGGTTTTACGTGTACGACCATTTCGTCTTAGTTTAATTCGTCATTGTAACCGTCATTCTCTTCTAATCTAATTTCTATTTTCTTTTCTCATAATCACATTATTAATAATATATCTACACAACACACTTGCCTTGTAAAACCCGCATGCTTTTACCATGAATAGTGCCCTTAAGATCGTACGTTCTAGATTAAAACTTACCTCATGTAGTATTGATCACATTCATGTGCTAATAATCAAGCAAGTGCATACGTGTATGTCATGACAAGTATCGATTACGTACGAACCCATGATAAACAGTTAATGATATATCACGTGAACATAATTAAATCATGAACACCATTTAAAATACTAACTAAAATAATTACGTAAATACTTATAATATATTTACGAGCGTTAAGTTTACGATAAACGACACGTTAAAAGAAACAGAAACACGTTAAACACGAGCACGTTTAACCACGAACGAACATGAAACATCGGGACACGAGAAAGGTACGGGTACCCCATGTGGGGCCCCCATACCCACGGCACACATGCATGAAATGGGCTTGGCCCATGGACTTTACAAGTTAAGGGGGGTAAAAGTAAAAACATGTTTTCATTTTCATTTTTCAAGAAATAAATATAAAACCCTAAAAAGAGTTTTCTCCTCTCCTTTTTGCCTCCTTTGTGCCGCCACCTATACACCACCATAAGGGGGTGTTTGATTGATTTTGATCTTAAAAACAAGTGTTAGAATACGTGTTTGTTCATCCTTTTTCCAAGCTACATAGTGGTATACCTTTCTAACCCTTCTTTTTAATTCTTTTTAATTCTTTTGATCTTTGATTTTTTTCATGAACATGTTATTATTTTTCTTATGAAAACAAGATAATTAATCATTGATCTAACATGTTTTGGTATTAAATAAAATCAAGGAATGATTTAAAGGGGTGTTTGTTTCTAGCCGCCTAGCAAAACAAACCCGAGGGGGGTTTGGTTTGCTATTGCCGCCACCACCAAGACCACAATTGGTCTTGGTTGGCTCATGTGGGACCCACGGCAGCAAGGGGACACGTGTGCCCCGGGTTTGGCCCGGGGTACGGTGTCGAATTCATACCCGATTCATGGTTCGTTGGTTAAAATCATGATCTATGTTACATGTAATTTTTATGAATCATGAACTTAGGATATAATTAATTAATAACATGAAATATTAATTAAATCATGACTTAGGTTATTTTAATTATTAGTTTATCATGACATTAATTTAACCTAAGTATTTTATGTTACAAGTTATAATTAATTAATTATTAAAACATGCCTATAATTAATTAATTTAGACATGACTTAGGTTATATTATTATTAATAATAATACACATTTTAACCTAAGTATTTTCATTTCATTTTAATTATACATGTTATACTTTAATTAAAATGCTTAACCTATAGTTTAATTAAAATACATGAAATAATAATTAAACTATACACTATATCATATGACTTAAGAATAAGCTTATAACACTTAGACTTATATGTTAGCTTATGAAATCAGCTTAATTCTAATTATGGAAACTTCTATTTATAGAAACTTAATTAAATAAGGCAACTAATCTAATTATGGAAACCTTCTATATATGGAAATCAATCTATTTCAGGCAGCTAATCTAATCATGGAAACTTTCTATATATGGAAACTTATTTAATTAAGGCAGCCGATCTATTTTTGGAAACTTTCTATTTTTAGAAACTAATCTATTTTAGGCAGTAAATTCTATTTTTGGAAACTTTCTATTTTTGGAAACTTTCTATTTTTGGAAACTTTCTATTTTTGGAAACTTTCTATTTTTGGTAACTTTCTATTTTTGGAAACTTTCTATTTTTGGAAACTTTCTATTTTTGGAAACCTGCTATTTTTGGAAAGTTACTTATTATTATACAGTAAGTATATTAATGCATGAAACACCAGTAATACTTAATCAGATAAACCAGAAATACAAGATAAACACAGTTTAAGGCTTTAAACAGTGAACCATGACCTAAAACATACCAAATCAGCTATAACAAGACACAGAACCCAGTACGTAATCAGTGAATCGATACTTATACACGTGTGTATTCATGTAGCGTTAGTGATCCAGAAGTAGGAGTCTTTCTTCCGTTCATTTCACTGGACTTGAGGTACGGATTCCCGTCCTTTCAGTATGGACATTCCTTCCTTATTAGGATTTCCCCGTATGCAGCCAACTGTTTTCCCCAGCATTTGTTTTATTTTTTTGAACTGCTTATGTTGATTTAGCATAAACTATAGCCATATACAAGCATGACCAGTTTCACCTAGTTATGGAGGTACCATAACCATAGCATTGGAGGCACCGATGTTATGACTTCACCACGGCGGAGTGATTGCTCGTGGCGTCCCTTTTCAGTTTGGCCATATTATTATATCAGTCGGGGCGTATGGGTGCATCCTAGTTACATGTTTTATTCAGTTTATCATGGTGAATGTGGTGTGTGCCTTGCACCCTTCACAAGGAGCTGATCCCTCCTACCCAAATCAGTATATTGATTAGGGGCATCCCCTCTAATCAGCATGATGAGGTCACCCCTCCAAGTATTCATGCACGTGACCTTTTCATGACCTATATGGGCTATGGTATATATATGTTAAAACAGTTTTCACAGGTTAAACATAAGGCTTTTCAAACTATAAAACCAGTTTTCATGTTACTTAACCAGTTTACTCAGTACTTAGTCTTCCGCTGTTATATGTTACATGCTTATCCTATATCATGCTTTATTGTACATCCGTGCACTGAGCGTCTTGCTCAGCCGTTTTCCTTTTTATGTTCCCAAAACGGCAGGTACTCAGGGACGCTCGTAGATCTGAAACGTAGGTGCATATGGACTGGAAGCTTTACTGTCTTTCTTTACTTTATGCATTTCCTTTACTTTGATACAGTTGCTTTGGACATTGTTTCGTCCTTCCTTTTACAGTATTTATGTTTGTGTGTGATGAGCTTTACTTTGGGATACCGATGTTTGATTCCGGTATATCCTTTTATGGTTGAATAATGCTTAGACATTTATCCTTGTATGCTTTGATGACACGCCATGATATGCGTAATATTCCATTTCCAAAATGGGGTGTTACAATTATGGTATCAGAGCCAAGGCTTCGACCTGTAGGCTCTCAAATATGACCTGTGATTAGTGGGTAGTCACTACGGTCTTCCTAGAACTGACAGTTGTTTTCATGCATTCATCATTTTTAAGCATACATATACATGTCATTGTTACAGGGTTTTTGACTAAGTAATGGTTGGTACAGGACTGGCCCTATTTAGTCGCATGTGTTTTATCGAAACTTTTAGATTTGGGACCGACCCATAGGCGTCCCCTCGATATGTCTTTTATTTTGAGTGAACTGACCGAAGGCGTTCACTCTCGAGCATCAAAAGTTTTCATAAAACTGCATCACGCATTCATACAAAGATTTTCTTGCATAAATTTTTCTCGTGAAATTTTGGCATAAAATTTTTTATATATTTTATGTTTGAACTGTTAATCATATGTTTTATGTTATACTGTCAGATGGTTCTCACACGCGAGCAAGAGCAGCTCAATGCTGCGATTCAGGCTGCCATGCAAGCCTTACTTCCTCAACTGAGGAATGACATTCGTGCTGAAGTCCAAGCTGCCAATAATCAGCAGCCGCAGAATCAGGCACCTCCTCCTCCTCCTCCCCCAGTGACTCTAGCAGTATGGTTGGAAAGATTTAACAAGCTCCGTCCGAGAGCTTTTGAAAAGACTGATAGCCCCAGCGATGCGGAAAGTTGGCTGACTCACATTGAGAAAATATTCAATGCTATGGGATGTGACCCCGCCTTCAAGGCAAGATTGGCGTGCTACAGGTTTGAAGGCGATGTACTCAACTGGTGGCTAGCTTTGACACAGTCAGAAGGAGGTGATGAATGGGTCATTGGTTTGACATGGGCCCAATTCAAGGAGAGAGTGATGGAACAGTTCTTTCCTAAAGCAGAGCAGGACAAACTCAAGCGTGAATACCACGGGATACGTCAGAGACAGGGCGAGAATAGCAATGAATTCATGCAGCGCTTTCTTCGCCTAGCTGGTTTCCTAGGAGCAGCGGCTGGTACTCCTGAGGAGCAGGCACACCATTTTAGGTGGGCACTTCGCACCTCGGTTGCGAACAATCTAGTATGTGCTACGTTCAATACGGTGGCACAAGTGGCTGACGCAGCAAGAAAGCTCGAGATGTTGCAGGAACGTGATGAGTTCGGGGAAGCAGAAAGACCCGACAAGAGGTAAAACATTTCATGTTCCAGCGTTAACCAGACCGCATCCTATCGTTATATGTTCTATAATCATCTCTTAAACTGTATCTTCCAGGCAGAAAACTGGGGACCGGTCTCAGCCGGCTACTCAGCAGCAGCCCAATCAGCCCAAAGGAAACGGTCACTCTAACGACCGTTCTGTTGTGGAAAGGCGCAGCGGTAATGACAATTACCGTAACAATGCGGGACAGTCCAACAACAGCAGGTCCTACTATTTACGCATCTTCTTATGATTTCATGTTATATCTCTCATGCTGACACTATATTAATCGCTATCAGGAACCACGGTAACGGAAGGGACCAGAACCACAGGGGTTCTCAGCCTAACCGTTCAGCTAACACTGGTAAACATCTTATGACGCTTACGTCCTATACTCGTGCATATACCTTATTCTTAACACGTATTGTCATCAGCAGGCCCTCAGCAAGCAAGGACTCCTGCTGGAGGATTCACTCATCCTCTTTGCAGCACCTGCCATCGCAGACACCCTGGCCCATGTCGTCGTGACTCCGACGCGTGCTACAAGTGCGGCCTCCCTGGCCATCGTATGAGAGATTGCCGTAAGGGTGAAATGGAGGGTACTTCGGGTCATGCTGATACTAAACCGCCTCCTACCACTGGGCGTGTCTACACGACATCGCGCGATCAGGCAAACAAATCTACAGGTACCATTACTGGAATTTTGTATATGTACGGCCAGGCTGCATGTGTTCTTTTCGACACGGGTGCCACTCATTCAGTTGTTTCCACTACTTATGCTAAGAACATCAGGACACTTCCCTCGCCACTAGAAAACAAGCTTACCATTTCCACGCCTCTGAGGGACTCTGTATTAATAACTCATGTATACAAGAGTCTTCCTCTAGAGTTTGATGATAAAGTTCGTGCAGTAGATGCACTTCCTCTAGACATGATTGAGTTCGATATGATTCTCGGCATGGATTGGCTATCCAAGCACCATGCTACCATAGACTTCCACTCTTATCGAGTGATCTTCGGCGACATTAATGCACCAGAGTACATCCATAACGGGTTCATACCCGGACGGTCTGTACAAGTCATATCTACCTTGCAAGCACGTGCATTACTGTCACATGACTGCGAAGGTTATCTCGCTACGGTTCATGACATGGATGCTGAATCCCCATCGATTCAGGATCAACCAGTAGTTTCAGAATTTCAAGACGTCTTCCCAGATGAACTTCCAGGCATACCACCTGCAAGAGAAGTGGAGTTCAACATCGACCTTGTTCCAGGAGCTGAGCCAATCTCTAAGGCTCCGTATCGTATGGCTCCCATAGAGCTAAAAGAACTGAAGGACCAATTGAAGGAACTTCTTGAACGAGGGTTCATTAGACCGAGCGCATCTCCATGGGGCGCACCGGTCTTGTTCGTTAAGAAGAAGGACGGCAGCATGCGACTTTGCATTGACTACCGTGAACTTAATAAGATTACCATCCGCAACAGATATCCACTGCCACGTATAGACGATCTGTTTGACCAACTTCAAGGAGCCAAACACTTCTCAAAGATCGATCTAAGGTCAGGCTACCATCAGCTAAGGGTTAGAGAGCAGGATATTGCGAAGACTGCTTTTCGTACCCGCTATGGCCATTATGAGTTTGTAGTCATGCCATTCGGCCTGACTAACGCTCCAGCAGTATTCATGGATCTAATGAACAGAATCTTTCATGAATTCCTTGATAAATTTGTCATTGTATTCATCGATGACATCTTGATATTCTCAAAGTCCACGGAGGAACACGAAGATCATCTCCGTACTGTACTACAGATTCTTCGTCAGAAGCAGCTGTATGCGAAATTCTCCAAGTGTGAGTTCTGGTTAAACAAGGTGGCGTTCTTAGGTCACATTGTATCAGCAGAAGGGATCACTATGGACCCAGCGAAGGTTGAGGCTATCACTAAATGGCCAAGACCAACATCAGCGACAGAAGTCCGCAGTTTCTTAGGCTTAGCTGGATATTATCGAAGATTCGTGGAGAACTTTTCTCGGCTGGCATTGCCTCTCACCAAACTGATGCGGAAAGGAGAGAAATTCGTCTGGACGGAAGATCGAGAGAAGAGCTTCGGAGACCTAAAGCAGAAGTTAGTATCTGCACCTATTCTTACTCTCCCATCTGGTACAGGTGGATTTCAGATCTATAGCGATGCATCGGGGAAGGGACTGGGCTGTGTTCTCATGCAACATGGGAAAGTGATCGCGTATGCTTCATGGCAGCTTAAGCCCTATGAAGAAAACTACCCTACGCATGACCTGGAACTTGCTGCAGTGGTGTTCGCATTAAAGATATGGAGGCATTACTTATACGGAGAATCATGCGACATTTTCACGGATCACAAGAGCTTGAAGTATATCTTCACACAGCGAGAATTGAACATGAGACAAAGGAGATGGTTGGAACTGTTGAAGGATTATGATATTAACCTACAGTATCATCCCGGGAAAGCTAATGTAGTAGCAGATGCACTCAGCAGAAAGTCCGGAATGATAAACGGCATGGAGATCAAGGAACAAAACATAAGGGACTTGGAGCGGCTTGACATTGAAATCATGGTACGTGGGCAGCACGGATACTGGGCGAATCTTACAGTAGAACCTGAGTTACTGACTAGGATCAAGGAAGCGCAGAAGGATGATGGAGAGATTTGGGCGATAATTCAGAATTTGGAGAAGCAGACAGAATTCAGAATAGACGCAGACGGTATCGTTTGGCAGGGCACGAGACTTTGTGTTCCTGATAATCAAGAACTCCGGGAAGCATTGTTAGCTGAAGCTCACAGCTCCCCATTTTCTATACATCCTGGGTCGACAAAAATGTACCATGACATCAGACAGCACTTTTGGTGGAGTGGTATGAAACAGGATGTAGCCACGTATGTCTCCAAATGTCTTACCTGTCAGCAGGTTAAGATTGAACATCAGCGATCTGGCGGTCTCCTTCAACCGTTGGATATTCCAGAGTGGAAGTGGGACAAAATCACCATGGATTTTGTTACCGGTCTTCCGCCTACCAAGAGAAAGCACGATGCTATTTGGGTCATTGTTGATCGACTCACCAAATCAGCTCATTTCTTACCGATACGCAAGGAAGATCCGGTAAGTAAACTCGCAGATACGTACAGAAGGGAGATCATGAGACTCCACGGCACTCCCTCCAGCATCGTCTCAGACAGAGATCCTCGTTTCACGTCGCGATTCTGGAAAGGTCTGCAAAAAGCTTGGGGTACACAACTTAAGCTGAGCACAGCCTTTCATCCTCAAACGGACGGACAATCGGAGCGAACAATTCAGACATTGGAAGATATGTTAAGGTCGTGTGCGTTGGAATGGACAGGTGATTGGGACGATTACATCTGTTTAGTCGAGTTTGCATACAACAACAGCTGGCACGCAAGTATCAAATGTGCTCCTTTCGAAATGTTGTATGGCAGAAAGTGCCGCGCTCCAACTTGCTGGGATCAAGTGGGAGAGCGAACACTCGAAGGACCAGAGATTCTAGAAATGACCAATGAGAAGATTGAGGTAGCTAAACAGAAACTGCAAGAAGCACGATCACGTCAGAAGTGTTACGCCGATAAGCATCGTAGGGACATACATTTTAATGTGGGAGATCACGTCTTCCTCAAGGTTTCGCCGGCACGTGGTGTTAAACGCTTCGGGATCAAAGGAAAACTCAGTCCTCGGTTCATCGGACCATTTGATATCGTTGAACGAATCGGCGAAGTATCTTACCGATTGGCGTTACCTCCTCAGCTTTCGCACGTGCATAACGTGTTCCATGTGTCCTTACTCAGAGGGTACAATTATCATCCCCTTCACATAGAAGAACCCGAACGAGTACTCGACAGACAAGAACGAGTCATGAGAAGGAAGACGATTCCTTTCGTCAAAATTCTTTGGAGGGACCATACCGAGCGGGAAGCCACTTGGGAAACAGAGGAGTCTATCCGGGCTTCTTACCCTCACTTCATATTTTGAGTTCGGGTATGTCACTTCTTTTCAGCTTACTTTATCTATAATTCGGGGACGAATTATTCTTTTTAGGGGGGAAGAATTGTAAAACCCGCATGCTTTTACCATGAATAGTGCCCTTAAGATCGTACGTTCTAGATTAAAACTTACCTCATGTAGTATTGATCACATTCATGTGCTAATAATCAAGCAAGTGCATACGTGTATGTCATGACAAGTATCGATTACGTACGAACCCATGATAAACAGTTAATGATATATCACGTGAACATAATTAAATCATGAACACCATTTAAAATACTAACTAAAATAATTACGTAAATACTTATAATATATTTACGAGCGTTAAGTTTACGATAAACGACACGTTAAAAGAAACAGAAACACGTTAAACACGAGCACGTTTAACCACGAACGAACACGAAACATCGGGACACGAGAAAGGTACGGGTACCCCATGTGGGGCCCCCATACCCACGGCACACATGCATGAAATGGGCTTGGCCCATGGACTTTACAAGTTAAGGGGGGTAAAAGTAAAAACATGTTTTCATTTTCATTTTTCAAGAAATAAACATAAAACCCTAAAAAGAGTTTTCTCCTCTCCTTTTTGCCTCCTTTGTGCCGCCACCTATACACCACCATAAGGGGGTGTTTGATTGATTTTGATCTTAAAAACAAGTGTTAGAATACGTGTTTGTTCATCCTTTTTCCAAGCTACATAGTGGTATACCTTTCTAACCCTTCTTTTTAATTCTTTTTAATTCTTTTGATCTTTGATTTTTTTCATGAACATGTTATTATTTTTCTTATGAAAACAAGATAATTAATCATTGATCTAACATGTTTTGGTATTAAATAAAATCAAGGAATGATTTAAAGGGGTGTTTGTTTCTAGCCGCCTAGCAAAACAAACCCGAGGGGGGTTTGGTTTGCTATTGCCGCCACCACCAAGACCACAATTGGTCTTGGTTGGCTCATGTGGGACCCACGGCAGCAAGGGGACACGTGTGCCCCGGGTTTGGCCCGGGGTACGGTGTCGAATTCATACCCGATTCATGGTTCGTTGGTTAAAATCATGATCTATGTTACATGTAATTTTTATGAATCATGAACTTAGGATATAATTAATTAATAACATGAAATATTAATTAAATCATGACTTAGGTTATTTTAATTATTAGTTTATCATGACATTAATTTAACCTAAGTATTTTATGTTACAAGTTATAATTAATTAATTATTAAAACATGCCTATAATTAATTAATTTAGACATGACTTAGGTTATATTATTATTAATAATAATACACATTTTAACCTAAGTATTTTCATTTCATTTTAATTATACATGTTATACTTTAATTAAAATGCTTAACCTATAGTTTAATTAAAATACATGAAATAATAATTAAACTATACACTATATCATATGACTTAAAAATAAGCTTATAACACTTAGACTTATATGTTAGCTTATGAAATCAGCTTAATTCTAATTATGGAAACTTCTATTTATAGAAACTTAATTAAATAAGGCAACTAATCTAATTATGGAAACCTTCTATATATGGAAATCAATCTATTTCAGGCAGCTAATCTAATCATGGAAACTTTCTATATATGGAAACTTATTTAATTAAGGCAGCCGATCTATTTTTGGAAACTTTCTATTTTTAGAAACTAATCTATTTTAGGCAGTAAATTCTATTTTTGGAAACTTTCTATTTTTGGAAACTTTCTATTTTTGGAAACTTTCTATTTTTGGAAACTTTCTATTTTTGGTAACTTTCTATTTTTGGAAACTTTCTATTTTTGGAAACTTTCTATTTTTGGAAACCTGCTATTTTTGGAAAGTTACTTATTATTATACAGTAAGTATATTAATGCATGAAACACCAGTAATACTTAATCAGATAAACCAGAAATACAAGATAAACACAGTTTAAGGCTTTAAACAGTGAACCATGACCTAAAACATACCAAATCAGCTATAACAAGACACAGAACCCAGTACGTAATCAGTGAATCGATACTTATACACGTGTGTATTCATGTAGCGTTAGTGATCCAGAAGTAGGAGTCTTTCTTCCGTTCATTTCACTGGACTTGAGGTACGGATTCCCGTCCTTTCAGTATGGACATTCCTTCCTTATTAGGATTTCCCCGTATGCAGCCAACTGTTTTCCCCAGCATTTGTTTTATTGTTTTGAACTGCTTATGTTGATTTAGCATAAACTATAGCCATATACAAGCATGACCAGTTTCACCTAGTTATGGAGGTACCATAACCATAGCATTGGAGGCACCGATGTTATGACTTCCCCACGGCGGAGTGATTGCTCGTGGCGTCCCTTTTCAGTTTGGCCATATTATTATATCAGTCGGGGCGTATGGGTGCATCCTAGTTACATGTTTTATTCAGTTTATCATGGTGAATGTGGTGTGTGCCTTGCACCCTTCACAAGGAGCTGATCCCTCCTACCCAAATCAGTATATTGATTAGGGGCATCCCCTCTAATCAGCATGATGAGGTCACCCCTCCAAGTATTCATGCACGTGACCTTTTCATGACCTATATGGGTTATGGTATATATATGTTAAAACAGTTTTCACAGGTTAAACATAAGGCTTTTCAAACTATAAAACCAGTTTTCATGTTACTTAACCAGTTTACTCAGTACTTAGTCTTCCGCTGTTATATGTTACATGCTTATCCTATATCATGCTTTATTGTACATCCGTGCACTGAGCGTCTTGCTCAGCCGTTTTCCTTTTTATGTTCCCAAAACGGCAGGTACTCAGGGACGCTCGTAGATCTGAAACGTAGGTGCATATGGACTGGAAGCTTTACTGTCTTTCTTTACTTTATGCATTTCCTTTACTTTGATACAGTTGCTTTGGACATTGTTTCGTCCTTCCTTTTACAGTATTTATGTTTGTGTGTGATGAGCTTTACTTTGGGATACCGATGTTTGATTCCGGTATTTCCTTTTATGGTTGAATAATGCTTAGACATTTATCCTTGTATGCTTTGATGACACGCCATGATATGCGTAATATTCCATTTCCAAAATGGGGTGTTACATGCCTCCTTGGGAAACGAACTTTGAACAACATTGGTCATTAGTGCTTGGTTTTCCTAAACCGACAGTTAATACTTTCCCTATTTTGCTCTCTTTTCCTAAAGAGGTAGCAAAAACACTACATCAATTTTGGCGCCGCTGTCGGGGAGGCGTTTGTGATTTGATTTGGCAATTTTTGTTTTTATATATAGCTATAATATCTATTTGTATTAGTAGCACTCTACTAATACGTATTATCGGTTTTTCGTTTTTTGTGTGAATACTATTAATATATAGTATACGTAGAACAATAAATTCACAAGTACTCCAAAAGTGTGAAAATACAACCTTGACTTGGGAGATCATTACCCAATCATTGTATTCGAATCTCAAACCAAAAGAAAAAGGCAAAAATAGATAAATACTTTCGTGAAGCTCGATTTTGAAAAAATACAAACTATAAGGTGGGTATAAGGCGGGTATTATAAAATATACCCTAAGGAAAAAAGCTCTTAAGTGCTTCGCGACGCCTCGTTTCCCCGCTTGCTTGTGAGTATTTTGAGATTAAAAGCTAATCGAGGGTTTTGCCGCCTAAAGTATTATTAAGTATCATATATAGTTTCTTGGTTTTATTTGATTAAACCCTCTTGAACGTTTTGGTGTTCCACCAACGTTCTAAAGTCATCGAAGGCGTTCACTTCACGTGATCATTTTCATTTCTTGAGGCTTCTTTAATCAAGAGATTTGATTAAGGAGGAGATTTGTAGATTTTGGTCTACTTGATACAATCACAAAAATCCAAAAAAAAAGTAAAAACAA
The DNA here is from genome assembly GCA_025667525.1 of Glebionis coronaria. Lineage (NCBI taxonomy): Eukaryota > Viridiplantae > Streptophyta > Magnoliopsida > Asterales > Asteraceae > Glebionis > Glebionis coronaria. The sequence goes on from JANFOE010001330.1 coordinate 68,445, forward strand.
TCAAAAACCACAAAAAAATTGGAAAAATACAAAACACCAAAAAGAATCTTCTTTGCTCATCCCCTCGTTGTACGTGACGTTTATGCAAACCCGCAACCAAGCAAGACGTGCACGTAAATAAAGAAACCGAAAGGAGTCAACACCTACTCCTAATCTTTCTAGTGAGGAGTCTCTTATTGACGAACCCATTATACGAGAGGAACCAACCATCGAGAATAGAACTATGATGGAGTTACTTCAAGCACCCACCGAGGGTTATGGAGAGGCTATTGTAATTCCCGCTATCCTTGCGGAGAATTTTGAAGTGAAAACGGGTTTGTTGTCGATGATCCAAAACAAAAAATTCGGTGGTGATGAAAAGGACAACCCGCACAACCATATCCGCCAATTCAATCGTCTTACCGCCACTTGCAAATTTAAGGATATTGCTAATGACTCGATTAAAATGATGCTTTTTCCGTATTCCTTAGCGGGGCTCGCTAAAATTTGGTTAGAGAAAGAGCCACCCAATTCTATATTAACGTGGAAGGATCTCGTTTCTAAGTTTGTGAACCAATTTTTCCTGCCCTCTAAGACTACGCATTAGAAAAATGAGATTTCAAAATTTTCACAAGAATTTAATGAGTTTTTCAACGGCTTGGAATAGGTTTAAGGAAATGTTACATGAGTGTCCTCATCACGGTTTTTCTGATTTGCATCAAATTGACACGTTTTACAATGGACTTAATGATCATGAAAGGGATTATCTAAATGCCGCCGCTGGTGGTAATTTTTTGTGTAAAATAGTTGACGAGCTTTGGTGATAATTGAGAATAGATCTAAGGTGTATAGTCCTCTTAGCACGTCGAGTGTTCGTAAGGCTTCGTCTTCGGCTTCACCTTCTTTGTCTAATACCATCGATGCTTGCCAAATTGAGGCGAACTTGGAAAAAAATCTTTGATAAGCTTAAAGGACTTTTAATTGAATTCAAAGTTGGAGAACAAAGTGCTCCCGCTACGGCTAAAGCGGTTGAGGCTTCATGTATGTATTGTGGTGGAGGTCATGATTTCTCCGAGTGCATTACCAACAGTGGTAACACTTCGAGTGCCTACGCGGCCACGAGAACTTACAACCAAAACGGTCAAGTTACTCGCTCTAATCAATTGGCTCCATCGGGTTTTGCTTCAAATCAAAATGCTAACAACAACTATCGAAACAATCAAGTTGGTTTCAAAAACAATTACAAAGGAAACTATGGGAATCAAGGGGCTAATAATCAAGTTTCAAACAAAAATCAAAGTGATTTTCAAAACAACAACAAAGGTTTGCAAACTTTGAAAGATCTTCCAAATGAATTTGTTGAATACGCTAATGGAAATGTTGCTAGGTTTGGCAACATTCAAAGAGAAATCATTAACCTAAGATCCGAGTTTAAGAACGACTTGAAGAAAGAGTTGAAAAATGAGTTAGCAAATGAGCTTAAAATCCATACAAACAAAATGGAAGGAAATGTAACTAGGTTACAACAAAACCAACAAAAAATGGAACAAGGGCAACATGAAATTAAGCAAGAAATGATTAAGGCCGAGAAGAGGCAATCCATGTTTGAGGACAAAATTTCATCTATGTTTGAGGCTATTATGTGCAAACCGTCTTCGATTAGTCTTCCTAGCAACACCATATCAAACCCTAAGGGAGAGATGAAAGTGATTACCACACGTAGTTGTAAGACACTTAAGGAACCGACTCCTCAACCAATTGCTCCTACGGAGGATGCAATTGAGGAAGAACCCGAGGTGGTGGTCGAAAAGGAGCATGTCCAAATCCCACGAAGTACCGCTCAAGCCACACCTACGGTTGACCCATTACCACGTTTGGAACCCGAGATTCCAACGGCTATGCCTATGCCTCAACCCACACCACCTTTGCCCTATCAATCAAGACTTAGAAAGGAGAAACGTCAAGAGCGCGACAATTACCAATTTGATATTTTTATGAAAATGTTTCGTGATTTGCACTTTAATGTGAGTTTCGCCGAGGCGTTGGTCATGATGCCTCAATTTGCCGCTAACTTTATGAGTATGATGAACAACAAGGAGAAATTGCAAAAATTGTCTAGTTGTTCATCGGTTTATCTTAACCGCATACCTCAAAAAGTCAATGATCCCGGTAAATTCTTGATCCCTTGTGCAATCCAAGATATGGAAGAATGCTATGCCTTGGCCGATCTTGGTGCTAGTATTAACTTGATGCCACTTGTAATCTTCAAGTCGCTCAATCTTCCTAATCTTACTCCTTCACTAATGTCTATCGAGTTGGCCGACCATTCCACGATTCCCGCATGTGGATTGGCGGAAGACGTTTTTGTGAAAGTGGGAAAGTTCTATTATCCGGTAGACTTTATCATTGTCGATATTCCCACGGATCCTCAAGTTCCTCTCATTTTAGGTCGTTCGTTTCTAGATACGTCTATGGCTTTGATCGATGTTTATGCTAGAAAGATCACCTTACGTTTCAACGACGAGGAACTTGTTATAAACGCAACTCAAAACTCTCAAATTTCTCATGTTTATTCCGTTGCAACCATAAACCTCGTTGATATGATTGACGTTGTTTGCGAGGAATTTTCACAAGAAGTTCTAGGTTTTGGTGATGATGAAAATAGTGGCAATGCCACTATGTTAGATCCCATTCTTGATAACTCGACACCAACCTTCACTCCATTTGAAGGTGGTGGTTTTACGTTGGAAGAATTCGATGTTCCACGTATTTGTAACGAAGACCTCGACAATGATGAGGACTTCTCGATTATCAAGGATTTTCTTAACGATTTCCCATTTCCTCCACCCGAAGAGGTTATGAGTATCGAGCCTAAATCTTCAATTGAGGAACCACCTATCCTCGAGTTGAAAGATTTACCTCCTCATCTCGAGTATGTCTTTTTGGAGGAGGACGACAAGTTGCTGGTTATTATTGCGAAAGAACTTTCGGATGATGAAAAAACCGCACTTGTCGATGTTCTAAAGGATCACAAAGGGGAAATTGCGTGGAAGTTATCCGACATTAAGGGGATCGATCCCAATTTTTGTACCCACAAAATCTTAATGGAGGAGGATTACAAGCCCGCAATCTAATGTCAAAGGAGGGTGAACCCCAAAATTCACGACGTCATCAAAAAGGAAGTCCTAAAACTCCTTGAAGCGGGAATGATTTACCCTATTTCTGATAGCCCTTGGGTGAGTCCTATTCATTGTGTCCCTAAAAAGGGAGGAATGAAGTTGTGCCAAACGATGCCAACGAGTTAATTCCCACTAGACTCGTGACCGGATGGAGAGTGTGCATTGACTATCGTAAGTTGAATGAAGCCACTCGAAAAGACAATTTTCCCTTGCCCTTCATGGACCAAATGTTGGAGCGTCTTGCGGGAAACGATTTCTATTGCTTTTTAGATGGTTTTTCCGGTTACTTCCAAATTCCCATCGATCCTCGTGATCAAGAAAAAACTACGTTTACGTGTCTATATGGAACGTTTGCCTATCGTAGAATGCCATTCGGACTTTGCAATGCACCGGGAACCTTTCAAAGGTGCATGATGACTATTTTTCATGATATGATCGAGAAGACGATGGAAGTCTTCATGGATGACTTTTCCGTGTTTGGTAGTTCGTTCACTTCGTGTTTCTCGAATCTTGAGAGAATGTTGAAGCGTTGTGAGGAAACCAACCTTGTGCTTAATTGGGAAAAATGTCATTTTATGGTTAAAAGTGGAATCGTCTTAGGGCACAAGGTTTCGAAAGCGGGGATTGAGGTAGATCAAGCTAAGGTAGACGTCATCGCCAAAATACCTCATCCCAAAACCGTTAAGGGAGTTAGGAGTTTCCTAGGCCATGCGGGCTTTTATCGTCGATTCATCAAGGATTTTTCAAAGATCTCTCGACCTATTACACATCTTCTTGAAAAAGAGGCACGTTTTGTCTTTGACGAAGATTTTGTACCAGCCTTTGAAATCCTTGAGAGGAAACTCACCGAAGATCCCATTCTTGTTTCTCCCAATTGGAACCTCCCCTTTGAGCTCATGCGTGATGCTAGTGACTACGCTATTGGGGCCGTATTGGGGCAACGTCATGAAAAGCACTTCTTGCCTATTCACTATGCTAGCAAGACGATGACCGAGGCTCAACTAAAATACACTACAACGGAGAAGGAGTTCCTTGCCGTGGTGTATGCATTTGAGAAATTCTGACCTATTCTCGTCTTGACAAAATGCGTAGTGTATACGGATCATTCGGCTATCAAGTATCTTATGGCTAAACAAGATGCTAAGCCAGGATTACTTCGTTGGATTCTCCTCCTTCAAGAATTTGATCACAAAATCGTTGACAAAAAAAGAGCCGACAATCTAGCGGCCCATCATCTTTCTCGTTTGGAGATCCTCACCAAAGTGTTTACGAGACTAAGGAAATCACCGAAACATTTCCGCTCGAAACACTTGGTGTAGTAAATTCTAAGACCGATTCTTCTACCACATGGTTTGCGGGCAACTTCATCATCAAGGGTATGACGACTCAAGAAAAACGAAAATTCTTTCGTGACGTCAAGTTCTACTTTTGGAACGACCCTTACTTGTTTCGAACTTGTGTGGATAAAATTATTCGACGTTGTGTCTTTGGCACCGAAGCTTCTAACATCCTTAGAGCTTGTCACGAGGGACCCACGGGTAGTCACCATGGTGCTAATCTCACGGCTAAGAAGGTCTTTGATGCCGGTTTCTTTTGGCCTACTATTTACCGAGATGCACATGAGCTTGTGAAGTCGTGTGACTCATGCCAACGACAAGGAAAAGCCTCACAAAAAGATGAAATGCCACAAAATATCATCCAAGTGTGTGAGATCTTTGACGTTTGGGGCATCGACTTTATGGGGTCGTTCCCATCATCTCGTGGTAATAAGTACATCCTTGTCGCCGTTGACTACCTATCTAAGTGGGTGGAGGCTAAGGCTTTGCCCACCAATGATGCTTGTGTGGTAGTCAAGTTTTTGAAAAGCTTGTTTTCTCGGTTTGGAACCCCTCGTGCGATCATAAGCGATCGTGGAACCCATTTTTGTAACGACCAATTCGAAAGGGTCCTAAGGAAATATGGGGTTACACATCGGCTTTCTACGGCTTATCACCCACAAACGAGTGGGCAAGTCGAGATTTCAAACTGAGCGTTGAAGAGGATCTTGGAGAGATCCATTGGGGAAAACCGACAATCTTGGTCGGATAAGTTGGAAGATGCTTAATGGGCTTTTAGGACCGCTCAAAAGACGCCCATCGGGTGCACTCCTTATAAGCTAGTGTATGGGAAGAATTGTCACTTGCCAATTGAACTCGAACACAAGGCTTGTTGGGCCCTAAAGCATTGTAATGATGACATAGAAACCGCGGGAAAACACCGGAAAATGCAATTAAATGAATTGGATGAATTAAGGGATATTGCTTATGAAAATTCATTGATTTATAAAGAAAAGACTAAAAAGTTGCATGATTCAAAAATTAAAAACCGAGTTTTTAACATTGGGGATCAAGTTTTGCTTTTTAATTCTCGTTTGAAAATCTTTTTCGGTAAGTTGAAATCCCGTTGGTCCGGTCCATTCACCGTGACTCAAGTTTTTCCATATGGGACCATCGAGCTAGCTCAAAATGACGGCCCCAATTTCAAGGTGAATGGACATAGGTTGAAGCACTACTTTGGCGGGGAAGTTCCATCCTTGAACTACCACGACCAAATTGTTGATCCCAAACTTAGATTGATTTAGCTTTATGTATACGAGATTAGATCAAGTAATACACTTAGAGAAACCTTTGTATATGTATATGACAATCTAAGTGTTATGCGGAATTAACACTTAAACAAGAACACACAAGATGTAAACAAACTTTCACTTTGATTAATGATATCAAACTTGCTTACAATGAAAGTAGTTTACGTATGAAACCTTATATTGAACATTAACCTAAAGGTCTTCTTTTATAGACATAAGAAGCCTTGTACAATAATCTACGTATCAACTATTCTAGGTAAAGATAAATATAGAAAATACATTGTTGTTCCTATCTTTACTAGAAGTAATCTAGAATACAATAAACGCGTAGAGTATATCCATCCATCAGTGCTTGTCTTCAATGCATCAACGCTTGACTTTGTCTTGTCAACGCTTGATCTGTCAGCGTTTGTTTTACTCCTGTCAACGCTTGTTTTACTCTTGTCAGCGCTCAAGTAGACTGGCTATAATTTATTCCCAACAATCCTCCCCTATACTTGATATCTACTCTAGTGATCAAGTTTCTGAATAATCATTAAGTACAAGGAGGAATCTTACAAACCTTCTCATATTGGTAATAAATAAATCCGATCAAATCTTTTGCCACGTCACTTGAATAATCAATTTCCAGCTGTGTGTTCTTCATCTTCTCCAAGACTTCCTTGGACATAAAAACTGACCATCCACAAGTAGATACTCAGCAAACTTTGTAGAACTCAAATAATAAACACCAGCAGCTGAATACAACCTCCATTGAAGACCACTGAGATCATCTTCAAGATCCTTCCAAATAGCAGGATCTTCATCAATTGGTCCACACATTCTCTTGAATGTTGACCACAGTTTTATTCCATTGACTGAAGTTGGTGCTTCAGTCACATACTTGGCTTCTAATAACCTCCATAGGTCTACCAAGTCTTCTCTGTCAAAACTTGCAAACAAAGATATAAGGGTGGTAAAAGTGTGAACCTCCTTTCCATACCTGCCAATCTTCCAAAACCCACATTCATCTTCTTCATAGCTTACAATTGGGTTTCTGGAATCAAGTGGTAATACTTGTACCATATCTGAAGCTTCTAATGGTGAGAGCTTGAGGCTCTTTCTTATGACAGCTTCACATGGATGTAATGGACCCATATCTTTGGGAAACTCAAGAGAAACTCCCTTTTTCACTGGTCTGGGAACAAACATTGCCTTCTTGAGCTCCATTTCCTCTGTAAGTTCTTCTTTTCTTTCATCAGAAAGAAGTCTTAGAGTGTTCTCTTCCTGCACTCTAACCCAAATGGGATAAGCTCTACATTCTAACTCTTCAAATGTCAATCCAGTCAATTTCTTGTAAGTCCACCCTGTTCCATGACATCTGAGCAGCATGAAGTACAACTCCTTTCTATCCCTTTTCAAATTTGAGAGAACATTGCTTGCTTTGTGTTTCAGTATGACCTTGTAATCCTTTTGTACTCTGAGAAGAATCTCCAAACCCCATATCTGATCTGAAATGGTCAAATGTGGATTCTCTATACATCTATCTTCTCAGGCATGGTACATCTGAACCACCTCTGGCATATCAAAATCAACCTGCAATTTCAACTCATTCAATTTCTCCTTGGCCAGCTCATCACCATACTCAAGTCTTTCTGGTTGTTCTATGATCATAACACTAGAGTCTGAACTAGCATCATCACTTCCTTATTACTCTTCTGAAGTGACAAAAAAGGTGATTCACCCACCTGCTTTCTTTCTTGTTCCACAATTTGTGCAACCAACCTTCTATCAAATTCAATTTGTGCTGCATTCTTTGGAACAACTTCTTCTACCATAATACCCTTACCCTTATCTAATGGATCAAGTGTTAGTAAGGTAGATGGTAATACCTATGAAGAAACCTCTTTGATGATGGATGATGACTGGAATACATCAACCTCATTTGCAGATCTGTCAACGTCCAATTCTGCTTTGTCAGCGCCCAAGATACTCATGTCAGCATTAAAATTTGTCTTGTCAACGCCCAATGTACCTGTCTCAGCGCCTCTTGCAATTTCCTCCAACATGGCTGTAAATGAAAATTTTAAGTTGGTAGGAGCAACTAGAGACATATCAAAACCTGTATGTTTCTTCAAACCAGTAAGGGCTTCAACAACGCCCAAAGATTCTTCATCATATGAATCTTTTCCACTCTCAACAAAAGGTTCTGTAGCAGCTTCATGTGAGCCTTTATAACTCAAATTAACAGGCTGTGTAGCAGCTTCCTCCCCTTTGTAAGAATCCTCCTCAGATACAAGGACCCTTGTCTGCCTCCTCCCTGACTCATCTGTCTCCAAAATAACAATCCTCTCCCTCAATTGCTTGAGTTCAAGGCCTTGTGTGATGACAACTTGTACCAAGTCTGCATTTTGCTTTTGCAAGCTCATGCAGACTGCCGTCAATTCTATTAAAGTCATTGGTTCCAATCTACCCTCCTCTAAAATGGGTATTTGACCTCCCAAGTCAGATTCATTTGGCATGGATGAGGTCTTAATTATGTTAGGACTGCCTTGGCCAGCTTCTAAGCCAGAACCAATAGTCCCAGCCTCACCCATAGCACCAACCACACTTGTGGTGGTGGTTCTCTCTGCTACATGGCTAGGACCACTAGAGGAGAACACTCCAGTAGTCCTTTGGCGTTTTTGTAACCTATATTGTGTTGGGGGAGAAGAAGATGTGGATTCGGTGGATGTGGGTTGGTTAAGGGGTGTTTGGGTCTGTGAAGGATGTGTGTCAACGTTTGAAATAGGTACATCAACGCCAACATTTAACGTGTCAACGTCGAAGGGTTCTTGGTCAATTTGCATATGTTGTGGGGAAGGTAATGGTTCAAGTATTGGGTCAATTTGGGGTTGGGGGTCTGGTTGAGGTTGATCTGCTCCAATGACAGCAAGCATAGTTGGGGTTAAGGGTAGATCACGATGTGGGGGTGAATTCATCTTCATAAAAATTGCTTTCTTTTGCACAGGGATCTCATAAACATCGTCATGATCCTTTGTACAGTAACCTTGGACATCAAAAACCATTTGTAAAAATCTGGGATAAGCTAAAGTCATTTTGTTCCCTTTATTTTTACACATGCCCTCAAAAATCATTTTGGAATAATTAAATTTTTGCCCAGTAGCAATGCACACAATAGCACTTGCAATAGACCTATTGATCTCATTGTGTGCAGTACACTTGGGACTCAAACATTGTAAGAGGACATGTATTAGGTACTTCTAGGCTGGGGGAAATTCATGTTTAGGATATTTATTTAAAGTTCCTTCAGCAAGAAAAGGATAACCCAAAGCCCGTAGTCCTTGTTCTATTTCAGTAATGGGGAGGGTGGTTATACCATCAGCATCATCAAGATACAAAGCTTGGCGTACCAAAGCTTCAGTAACCACCCATGTTCTCCCATGAACAATAGAAGATAATGTAGTCACTCTATTAACTGTTGAGGAACTAACAGTGTTCCAAAACTGTTTAATATGTGTGACAGGAATGAGTGGTGCATGAGAAAGAGCATACCTAAAAGGAGTTGCGTTCAAATACTCCACCATTTGTGTGTATTAGGGAAACAGAGTATCATCAGCTTCAAGATACGCGATCATGTAGTGTTGACTTCTGAATCCTAATTCCAAATCACTTGGTTTGAATTTTGGTGCCATTGTTGAAAGCTGTTTGAATGATTGATAAAGATGAAGTTGATAAGAGAAAATTGTGTTAGACAAGAATAATAGGTACCCTATTTAAAAATAGGAGCCAAATATATAGGAGAAGAAAATGCATGTGATTGGCCCAAAAATAGGCAAGTATTTTCAAGATGTAATCATGAAAATTTTGAAAAAGAATAAGTTTATCTCATGCATTAAATGAAAGGTATCAGCTCCCAAAATTACGGCCTAAACATATGTCAAAAAAGTAACAACTGGGTAGGTCCCATTGAGTGTCAACGGTCAAAAATAACCTATCAACGCCCAACGGCTATATTCTTGTCAACGTTTGCCATAGCCATGTCAGCGTCTAAATTGGTCACAACAACGCCTGGAAAAATACTTGTCAGCGTCCAAAAATAAAAATGTTTAAAAATGAAAAATGACCTTAACAAAGTAATTTATCCTAGAGAAGATAACCAAAAAGTTGATAATTGTTATAGGGCGGCAAGCACTGTCTAGTTATGCATACTTGCTTATGCAAGATAGACATAACAGTCCTCTAGTGTCCCTTGCTAACCAAAACTCTTAACAACTAAGTTACCTTTTAAAATTCCTTGTTACTCCCAGGAAAAACCCATGACAAAATCATTCCCATGTCTCCCAACAGACCACAACCAATTTTAGGCTAAAAATGTCTTGGCAGCATGCATAGTATATCAACTTTGCATGCTACAGTGCCTCATGATTTAGTAAAACTAACTCATACTCACCTGTGGATACAATCTAGAATTGTGATAAGAGTATCATATGGATACCCAAACATCCTAAAGTTCCTAAAACCTCCCCTTAAACTATGATACATATGTTGCTAAAAAAATATGCATGAACATAAAAAATTTATGTCAACATAGGAATTAAAAATTCCAACCATCATCCATAAATAAAAACATGCCCAAATGCTTCTCCAATGATCCATAAGCAACTCTGTATCCAATGGTATACTGCTAACACCACCTGCACATTTAGATTGAAAACCACAAAACTAACATTGCTGCTAACAACGCCCCGATAACACATAACAGCGTTGAGGGAAGCTTTGTCAGCGTTAGACAAATATATTGCTGACAACGTCACAAAAACACTTATCAGCGTTCAAGCAACCTTTGTCAGTGTTAGAAAAATATAGTGGAAAATCTAAATCCTCAAAAAGACCAATAACAATGCATTATCCTGTACATACTTTTACAAAAAGACTCCAAAACACATATTATGTGAGATTGATCATTCCAATACTTGTTACCAAGTATTGAAACCTCCCAGCATCAAAAGGTTTAGTTAGTAAATATGACACATTCTCTTCTGTGTCAACCCTATCTGGCTGTATTAAACCTTTTTCAAAACAATCTCTTATAAAATGGTGTCTAATTTCTATGTGTTTAGTTTTAGAATGATGTACAGGATTCTTAATAATGCATAAAGTGCTGTTATTATCAACAAATATCTTGGTATGCATGAAATTATACCCATAGTCCAACAGCTGGTTCTGAATCCACAAAACTTGTCCACAACAAGCAGCTGCAGCCACATACTCAGCTTCAGTTGTAGAATTAGCCACCACTGTTTGTTTCTTGCATTGCCAAGATATCAACCTGCTCCCAAGAAACTGACATCCACCAGTTGTGGATTTTCTATCAAACTTATCACCTCCATAGTCCCTGTCTGAATATGCAATCAGCTCCAATGGTGAATCCTTTGGGTACCATAAACCAAGACTAGGATAGCATCTCAGGTACCTAAAGATCCTCTTCACAGCATAAAGGTGACATTCCTTAGGAGTCACTTGATGGCGTGCACAAGCACACACAGCAAACATGATGTCAGGTCTGGAGGCTGTAAGATACATCAATGATCCAATCATGGATCTATAGTGCCTAATATCAACATCTTTCCCATCTCCAATCTTTCCCCAAGGGTGTTCTCTATCCCTAGGAGTAGTAGCCCTCTTTTCATGTGGAGAAAAGCCAAACTTCTTCAAGATCTCTGCCACATACTTATCCTGGGAGATGAAGATACCATCTTCTTTCTGCTGAACTTGTAAACCAAGAAAGAAGTTCATCTCCCCCAGAGCACTCATCTTGAATTTGTCTGTCATAAGCTTGGAGAAATCCTCACTCATCTTTGGATCAGTAGACCCAAAAATGATGTCATCAACATAGACCTGAACAAGCAACACATCCTTACCTTTCTTCTTTAAAAATAGTGTCTGATCTATGGTGCCCCTCTTGAATCCATTGTCCACTAAATAAGTAGACAAAGTACCATACCATGCTCTAGGGGCTTGATGAAGTCCATACATAGCCTTCTTGACTCTATACACCTTGTCTGGATTCTATGGATCCTCAAAACCAGGAGGCTGCATCACATATACCTCCTCAATAATTGTTCCATAGAGGAAGGCACTCTTGACATCCATTTGATAGACAGTGAAGCCCATGCAGGATGCATAGGCTAGAAAGATCCTGATAGCTTCAATCCTTGCAACTAGTGTAAAGACCTCCTAATAGTCTATCCCCTCTTCCTGTGTATATCCCTGAGCCACTAATCTTGCCTTATTTCTGACCACAATACCTCTTTCATCTCTCTTATTTCTTAGAACCCATCTTGTCCCTATAGGTCTGACATATTTGGGACAATCAACCAGCTCCCAAACATCCTGAATTGCAAATTGGTGAAGCTCATCCTGCATTGCTTCCACCCAACTTGGTTCTTTGAGAGCATCAAATATTTTCTTGGGTTCCTGTTGTGACAGAAAACAGGGAAACAAACATGCTTGCACAAGAGGGGTATCAACCTTCTTGTGAATATTGGCAATAAATCCACCAAGACCTTGATGAGATCTTCTAGTTCGAACAGGAGTCATAATATCACCAATGATTTGAGAAGTGATTCTTCATAGTAGAAGTGAGAACTCCTCCTTCAAACAGTCTGGTGTCTTAAACCTCATTCTCCAAGTTGCAAATATCTTCTTCATCAGACTCTCTTTCATCAACATGAGGATTAACCTCTTCATATAAATTGGAAGGTTCACCCTGTTCAAAAGTATAAGAGAAAAGATGTGCAAAAGTGTTGTCAACGCCTGAACCTTGGTTGTCAGCGTATGGGCTAACAACGCTTGAACTATTGTTGTCAACGTCTGAGCCATCAACGTCTGAATTGGTCTTATCAGTGCTAGATTTGCCTTTGTCAGCGCCTGAAGGACCATGCATGTTGTTGTCTGGTGGTATTTGGGGACCACCATTATCTTTTCCAGCAGTAGCAGCAGCAGCAAAAGCATATGTCCATATGGGAATTGTGACATACTCTAGTATAGGAGATGACTTTTCTGCTTGTGATCCAACCTTTTCATGAACCTGTGTACCTGAAACATCAACAACTTGTTCTTCCACAACATTTGAAGTTACCTTCACAATGTCTGGATTAGTGACAGGCATATAATTTAAAGTCCTAGATAAAGGTTCCAAGTCAAACAACCAATTTGGACCACTTTCAGGATCACTAGGTTTATTCTTTAAAAACCTAACATGTACTCTTTCAAGTATACGTTTTTCCTTTTTAAGATAAACCCTATACCCCTTGATCTACACTGAATACCCCATGAAATAGCCTTCATCACCTTTTGCACTAAATTTACCTAAGGCATCACTAGTGTCTAAAACTACTACATGATAACAACCAAAAGCTCTGAGAAAACCAATATTATGTTTTCTTCCCCAAAGTAACTCATAAGGTGTTTTGTTATGTATTTTGTTGACCAATGCTCTATTTTGAACATAGCAAGCTGTATTAACAGCCTCAGCCCAAAAGGCTATAGGGAAATGAGCATCAGCCAACATGGTTCTGGCTGCTTCAATTAGGGTTCTATTTTTCCTCTCAGCAACCCCATTTTGATGTGGGGTTCTGGCAACACTAAATTGCCTAGTAATTCCTTTCCCGACACAAAAATCATCTAACACTTTATTCCTAAATTCACCACCATTATCACTCCTAAGCATTTTAACTTCATTTCCAGTTTTCTTCTCAATCTGAGTGATAAAATCAATTAAAGTGTCAGCTGTATCACTCTTCATAGCTAAAAAGAAAGTCCAAGTAAACCTAGAAAAGTCATCTGTGATGACAAAGCAGTAGGACTTACCATTCAAACTTTCTATATTGGTTGGACCAAAGAGGTCCATATGAAGCAAGTGAAGAGGTCTGGTACTAGAGTGAACATGTTTGGACTTGAATGAGACCTTGTGTTGCTTGCCTTTAAGACATACAACACAAGAGTGGTCATTTTGGAAGGCCTTCTCAGGCAAACCATCAACCAAGCCAAGTCTCACAAGCCTGTTTATATTTTTAAAGTTTATGTGCCCTAGTCTCTTGTGCCATAAATTACTTTCATCTACTGAAGCTTTAGCATAAAAACAAGACATATTGTTATTCATTCTAATCCCATTCAGATTCACATTGTATATGTCTTTATGCCTAGGTGTTCTATATTCAATATATTTCTCATCAGGAATCTTATAATCCTTGCTTAACAACAAACATTCAGTATCAGTAAACAGAACTTTATTTTTGTTATCACAAACTTGTGATACACTAAAAAGATTGTAATCCAGTTCCTTTACCAGAAATACGTTCTCAAAACGCAAGTTCTTGGTGAGAAGTGTTCCTTTGCCTGTGATAGTACCATATCCGCCTCCAAAGTAAACCTTATCACCATCCTTAATGGGAGTGAAGTTGGTCAAATAATCTTCCTTCCCTGTCATGTGCCTTGAGCATCCACTATCCCAATATCCATAATCATTGACCTGTTTTTGAATGCCCTGCACATAAAGAAACAAGTTAGTTTTCTTTGGGAACCCAAGCCTTAGCAGACTTGGATTCATCTGGTTGTTCAATAAGAACAGACTTAGTTCTCATAACAACCCCATTAGCATCCTTCTTTGGATGAAATACCCAGTTAACCCCAATAGGTTTTGTAATGACCTTTGAAATGTAATTAAATCTGTTGCAGGTCATTGAAATCCCATTATCATTAGGGTTTTGATCTTTCTTTGGTCTCCATGTCAAGCTTGAAGAAGCTTTAGACCCCTTACCCTGTGGTTGCAAATATTTAGGTCTGGTCGCGTTTCTGTCAGCGTTGGATTTGGTCTTGTCAACGCTGAAATTACCCTTGTCAGCGTTGAACCTAGGGTTTGCTACAGAAACCCATTGCCTGTTAGACCAAGTATTTGTCTTTTGATATGGTCTTTGTCCATGAGTGTTAGACCCTCTAGTGAAGAATGGGGCAGGTCTAACAACTTGTGGACTTTGCTGCACACAAGGTTTGGGTCTGACAACGTTTGACTTTCTAACAATGTTGACTTTGGGAGTGTTGACATACTTATATGCTAAATGTGAAAAGCTACCACAAGTGTAACAGGCTTTTCTAGACACAACCCTAGGTCTAGAAGAGAAGAAGCCTGTTCCATTATTGCTAACTTGGCTCTTAGGTGACCTAGTATTCCTATACATCTCTGCATACTTAATGCTAGGTTTTCTAACAGTGTTTGAACCAAGGTCAACAGCCTTACCAGTGATTGGGTTTGTAACTTTAATGGGGGTTGACTCATTAGGACTTTCACATAGCAAGCCACCCTTAACAAATAAGGTAGGGTTAGCTTTCTTCCATTCATTTAAGTCAGTCAACTTTTGTTGATACACTTCAACTGGGGTGACAACGCTTGGTGGAGGAATGAATTCCTCCTCTTGGAGTTCTGGTAAACCAGTCCAAGATAGGTCCTTTTGTTGGACACCATAGAAGTCACTAGTTGGTGGTGGAACCACGGAGTAGTCTTTCATCCCAATCACAGTCATGTCCTTAGGATCCCTTTGTTTACTCACACATTCACCTAGGGTTTGTGTGGCCTTATCAAACCTTTGATTTTTAAGGCTAGCATTATCTTTATTCTTAATGGCCTCATCTAACTTAGCCTGTAACTCACCATTAACCCTTTCCATGATACTCTTAATATCATTACTAGCATTCAACTCATGTTTTAAGATATTTATTTTATCTTTTAAGTCAAATTCCATTTTCTTGTATTCAGAAATTGTCTTCTCAGTTTGTGTGAGAGCTAGTTGATAGTTAGACAGTTTGCATCTCTTAGTACTCACATCATCTAGTAATCTTAACACCTCTTTGTTAAGTCTTTCAGTATTTAACCTACAACCTTTATTACAAAAAGCATCATCGTATACCTCATTATCAGATGAAGAGGAGGAGTGTGCCATGAGAGCATATTAAACATGCTCTTCTTCTTCTATCTCAGCAACCAAAGCTTTATCCTCTTCCACATCCTTAGCCAAATAGCTCCAATCCCATCCCATGCCATCAATTACTTGAACTGCAACCAAGGCCTTAGGATCCTGAGCCTTAACAATCTGGCTTGAAGGTTTGCCAGCATCAGATCCTCTAGGAGATCTGCATTCCCTCATGAAGTGCCCTAATGTTGTGATTTTGCTAGGTTCAATTGTTGTTCTCGGTATCTTAACGAATTGATCTAGGTTCTCTATGTGACTCAGTCGTTCTTTGGTGAAACAAATATTTTTGGTTGTTTTTAAGTAAAAGTGTGAAACTTTAAAGTAAAAGTTCTCTTAAAGTAAATCTAAGTCTAATTAAAATAATGGTGCAAGTATTTAAAAACGTGACTGAAATTAAAGGGCACTAAAGTAAATGACGTAAACTTAAATCTATCTAAGGCAAACTTAAAACGCAACTAAAACTTAAACTAAGGCAAGTCTAAAATAAAGCTAAGACAAATAATTTTAAAGTGCAATTAAATAAAAAGGCGGGAAAAATAAAGCTTTAAAATAAAAGAGAGAAATTAAAAAAAAAACAGATACTAAAATAAAACTGGAAGAAACCTTGATTCGGAAGTTCAAGACTTCCGAATGAAGCAGCTTGATCCGGAACTTAGACCTTGATTCGGAACTTTTAAGTTCCGAATGAACAAAAGATGTTGATCCGGAACTTTGTCCTTCGTCCGGAACTTGGTTCGGAAGATCTGGCTGATTCGGAACTTTTGAGTTCCGAATGAATCTCCTTGACTCGGAACTTTTAAAGTTCCGAATGAACACTCACTGATCCGGAAGTTTTGGAGTTCCGAATGAATTGCTTGATCCGGAAATTTTGAGTTCCGAATGAAACCTTTCTTGATTCGGAAGACTTCCGGATGAAACCCTTGATCCTGAACTTTCAGACTTCCGAATGAACAGCCTTCCTTGTCTTGGCTCGGAAGATTTCCTGGGGATACAGAAACACAAACAAACACCCCGAAGAACAAGGGAATCACAGAAACAAGAGATATATCACAGATTTAACCAAAATCAACACAAACGAATTAATCAAACCAATAACGAAACATCAATAATCATAAACAAACAATTTAAATCAACAAAACAAACAAATTTAACCACAATAATTAAAAACCCACTTGATCAAAATAAAAGCATGAACATGAACATAAACATAAGCACAAAAATCAAAGATTAAGAAAGGTAGATGAGAGATTAACAAGATAAAGTAAAGATTGACAAGAATTAAATGGAAACTTACTTGAAATTAAAGGAATTTAAGGTGCAAGACATGGTAATTAAATTGACAAGTATTTAAATGACAAGGTAATTAAATGGTGGAAGACTAATTGTCACACTTAGCCAACAAAGAAAAATAATAACAACTAATGACTATTTATAGGGGAGGATTAAGGAAGCTTCCTCCCCTCCTTCATTTCTTCTTAATTGCGTCATTAGGTCCCTCCTTCTTTTAATCTTCATTAATTGCATCATTAGTCCTTCTTTCTTTTAATCTTCATTAAACTTGGACTTTAAGGACTTTTGGCTTCGGGATTTCTTTGAACTCGTCTTTAAATTCTTCAATAAAATAGACTTGAATTCTTCAGCTTTTGATAAACTTCCGTCTTTTGACTTTTTCTTCGACAAATCTTCAGAATTGGTCTTGGACTTCCGTTCTTTTTGCACTCTTGACTTCTTGACTTCGTCTTTCATATTTTTCTTCAATAAAAGTCCGTAAATGCCCGTGAATTCCCGTGTTTTCTCCACTTTTCACCTTTTCGTCCTAAATCACAACAAAAACACAAACCACGCATAATTCCGACATAAAAGACATAAAATACACGTTTTGGTTCGGTTATTATTGTAATTAAGTGGTAGAAAAGATGTGTGTTTACACACATATCAAATCCCTTACACTTGACCATTGCAATGTCCTCATGCAATGCATTAGTTACAAAGCAAGATTACATTTTTCATCATAATCAATCCTCGTTGTCCTTTATTAAAGAAATAAAAACTATAAACATTCAAAGTAAAGAAATCAAAAGCATACCTTGGGTTTTGGAAATGTCATGAATAATCATCATCCTCAAGTTTTCACTTTCTCCAAACCAAGCTAAAAAACGAGATCATTGTTATTATAAGTTAGTAGACTAACACGAACTCATGTGGGCCAATTATTCACTTAGACTCCCTTATTCCTAGGGGTATCTCTTATATTTTATTGTTGTCTTGAATGATCACGAAGATACATTTTTGACTTATTTCGATAGTTATTAAGTCTG
The DNA here is from genome assembly GCA_025667525.1 of Glebionis coronaria. NCBI lineage: Eukaryota > Viridiplantae > Streptophyta > Magnoliopsida > Asterales > Asteraceae > Glebionis > Glebionis coronaria. The sequence goes on from JANFOE010001330.1 coordinate 86,557, forward strand.
AAAATAAAGTGAACGATTTAATCAATAGTTAGCTAAAGGACAAAATCTTTTAAAACTGCTTCTCGGGACCTCATAAAGTTCATATCTTGGCATAACTCGTTTCGTGATTTGAGACCTTTCTCGGACCGATATTTGGCAGCGACTTCATACTTCAAACCTTGAGAGACGTTCATGAAATAATGGTCTTCTCTTCATAATGGAATTTCTTCACTTGAAGTTTTGAGAGATTCATACTTGGACCACGACTTCTTCATTTTTCTCCAATCTTTATTTTGGAATTTGATATATAACGATCCGCCTCCTTTTATGACTTGGATCTATTTATCCTCATACCTTGTTAGGGTCTTTTCAGATACACTTCTCCATGACTTTTGGGGAGTATTTGCTTTTCGTCGTGTGTCTCGATCCTTCATATTGATTTTCGATAAATGATTCTTCACGTCACTTTGGATCTTTAGCAACAAAAATATAGCCCTCATGCCTTGTTAGGGCCTTTTCGGACTCGCCAATCTTCGCATCCCGCTTCAATAATTTATGCCTTGGCTATGAACTCTAATCCATACCGAGCAACTTTTAAACGATCTTGGGCTGGAAGCTAAGTAACTTTCAAATCGTACAACCTTATTTATTAGCAGATAAATTATTAGCAAGCGATGGGAGAATAGGCTTATAATTAACTCACATAAATTCACGAAAGAATACCGAACTTATAATTGGCTCTATCATCTCTCGTTCTCCACAGTTTAAAATCTCAAGTAATGAGACTCGTGGATACTTAGCCTATTAAATCAAAGTTTTGGGTTTTCGAGTCGCCTATAGGATCTTGCAAATTCTTAGACTTTTTCAAGTTTAGAAATCGCATTTTAAATTTCCCTTGATAAACGACTCTCTAGGATCAATTATAGGAACTTGCGAAAAGTTCTTGTTCTTAACCCGTGAGAGTTAAGACTTTCGCGTTTTATAGCTCCCTATATAAAAGCCTAGCAAAACTTTACTTAAACACGTTAAGGATACTAGCTAGAGTAAACTTAGATAAGTAAACTCGGGTTGAGTCAAAAGATTCACAACGTTTGAAAATTAAAACCACTTTATTAAAACTTTATTCTAATAAGGAAAGAAAATAACTATTCAAAGGAAAAGACTAATAGGCCAAAATAGATCAAAAATCTTGAAAAATATCGAAAAATTGATTTTCCGGTTAAAATGAGGACAAATACAAGGAAAAGACCACTTAACTTCGATAGAAGTCCCCCCTACACTTAAGATAAACATTGTCCTCAATGTTTAAGCATGTGGGAGTAAACTCCCCTACACTTAGGACATTGTGCACGTTGTTTAAGTCTCGCTAAGGAAAAGACAGCTAAAGAGATTCCTATTTTAATATTGAGAAAATATAAAATAGTGAATCGAAAAGAGTTTAGGATAGAACCGGGAAGAAGTGGACACAGAATCACGGGTCGTCAAGAATCATCAAGAGTGGATCATTGAAGCTCGAATCCCTGATTAAGAAGTGAGGAGAGGAAATAGCAAACCAAAGGGTCTCCCCCTACACTTATGATAAAGAAAGCGAAAAGATAGATGCATGGGTTGCCTCCCAAGAAGCGCTTGATTTTTCTTAACCGAGTCGTGAGCCTGACTCGACCTTGATCATCAACGGAAGAAGCATGAAACATATCCACCAGGATCAAAGACATAGTTTTCGTCCATCAATAAGCACAAGCTTAAGGCGAACAAGGCAAGCCAAAGCAGAGTAGGCAAGGTTCCCTTAAGCAGTGATGGAGCACGGTGGGAGCAAGTATGGTGAGGTGCAAGCATGTCTTTAATATGTCCAAAGATTTTTCCTTTTATTTCATCAGGTGGATACTAAGATGGCTTAAAGACTTCAATACCGGGGTCGAACACCTTTTCCTTTAGGGGAAAATAGCACTCAGGCTCAGCCGAGTGTGAAGAAGATCCACAAAGAAGCACAACCTCGTCCTTAGAAGGGGGACAAAGAGGTGTCAAATCATATGTGCAACAGATATTGGTGTCAACCGGTTTCTTCTCCTTTGACAAAATGTTCTTCAAATCCAAAGTAGGATCAAGACGATAATCTTCAAAGTCATAAGGAGGAGCATCACTCTCATGAGGGAAGTAAGTGTTGAGAAATTCAGAGAAGTCTTCCTCAAATGAGTAATCGTCCAAAGTAGGATCGAGTGATGGCGGAGGATCTTCAGCATGTGAAGAATCGCTCGAAAGAGTATCAGCCTCATCAAAATCATCGAAAGTGGGCAGCTCGGGATACTCAGAAGTACAATTAAAATCATCCGAATCTGAGCTAGAATCATCATCATAAGCATCAAAGACCGATGGAGAATCATAAATGGGAGAAGGTTCGAAAGTGGACCGAGAATCATCCACATCATCGTCAAAGAGTGGATTATCGATGGAAGAGTCGAATAGAGGATTGTCATAGACGGTAAAGTCATCGAGCACATTAATCATATTCACTGATTCTCGTCCAAAAGATTTTCCTGTAAGCTTCCCCATTTTAAAATTTTTTGAATCATCACCGACTCGTAAGATTAACTCACCTTCGGCCACATCTACTAAAGCTCGTCCGGTTCTCAAGAATGGCCGACCAAGTATTAAAGGAATACGAGGGTCCATTTCATAATCAACTACGACAAAATCGACCGGGAAAGTAAATGTGCCAACTTTGATGAACACATCCTCGGCTATACCAACAGGGTAAGTGAGAGTGCGGTTTGCAAGTTCAAGAGTCATCTTTGTTGGTGTGAGGTCGGGCAATGATAGTGTTTTCCAAACACTCAAAGGCATCAAATTAATACTAGCCCCGAGATCAGCAAGGGCAGTAAATTCTTCAGTTTTGTTGAACATGCAAGGAAACACAAAACGACCGGGATCTCCAAGCTTTTCCGGTAATTCTTTAAGAATAACTGCTGAGCAATTTTCATTTAAGCGTGTGTTGGCGAGTTCAATCAACTTCTCCTTCTTGCTAAGCAATTCCTTGAATGCTTTGACAAATTTCGGCATGTGGCAAAGTGCTTCAACAAGGCTAATGTTGAAGTTCATTTGAGAAATCATCTTCACATAGCGTGTCACGTCGGAGTCCTCCTTAGTTAGCATTTTGGTCTTGCCTAAACAAGAGGGATAAGGGATATTGGGTTTGGGTGGTGAAGGTGCAGGTGTAGGTAAAGGTTGGGATGTTGAAGGGTCATTCGTGGGAACTTCATCACATCGAGGCGGAGACGGTAATGGTGCACTAATACTAGGTGTAGGAGGAGTAGGGATAAATGGTGGTGGAGGAGGTGTAGATGATGGGGGTGGGATTTGTGGTCCTACGATGGTGACTCCACTACGGGTAGTAATAGCACTCACATTGGCTCGCGGATTAGTGACGGTGTTTGAAGGTAGAGAACTCGAATAAGAAGGTTGAGCGGCAGGCAAGAAACTAGCAAGCATGTTCTTCAAATCATTGGTTTGATTGTTGAAGGAGGATTGAATATTATCTCGAAGCTCGAATCTTATCTCATTTCCTTCCTTCGTGATATCTCCTTTAATATTGATAATTTGGCTCTGCAGATTCTTGATTTGCTCACCTTGGGTTCTCATGATGGCTTCAACATCGGTATTAATGGGTGTGGGTTGTTGAGCGGGTGGGTGATAAGGATTAGAAGCTCTTGGTGGGATTTGGTTGCTTCTATTGTAATTGTTGGCGGGGTTTTGGTTTTGAGGAAAAAAACCGGGTGAAAGGTAGTTGTTGGAACGGTAGCTCAACAAATTTCTATCCCCGTGTTGTCTAGCTTGGTAATTTTCCGGTGAAAAATTACCATAAGCTGCATACACATTTTTCGGATTTCCTTGAGTCGAAGGACAATCGGTGTATGGGTGAGGACCGCCACATGTTTCACAAGGATTAGCAACCGCTTTAACTTGTTGTTGTTGTTGGTTTGAAGCGAGAAGCGTAATACTTTTGCTCATTTCGGTCATCATGCGGGTGAGTTCGGTCATATCAGGGTTTGCTGAGGTGGAAGAAATATTGAATCTCGGGTTGTTCCTAGAAGAAGCAGAGGAATCCCAGTTTTTGTGGTGAGTAGTCATGTTCTCAATTAACTCTTTACACTCCTCGGGTCTCCTTTTCATGAATGTGCCACCGGCGGCTACATTTATCGTATCACGATCTCGAAAAGTCAAACCGTTGTAGAAAGTATCGATTAAGGTCACAGGGAGCATGTTGTGACATTATATCTTTCCCAAGCATCAAAAAGAGATTCATCAGGGTCTTGCATGAAACCGCTGATTTGATTGCGAAGGCTTGTGACCGTGGATGGTGGAAAGTAGCGCGACAAAAAGCGTTGAGTCATGTCATCCCAAGTGTGAATAGAATTCTTCGGGAGACGATCAAACCATTTTTCGGCATGATGTAATAAACTGTGTGGAAAGAGTTGTAGGCGAAGTTCATCCATTGTGGCACCGGCCAACTTCATGCTTTGGGTGATTGTAATGAACTTGTCGAGGTGTTTGTTGGCATCATCATCAGGCAATCCATGGAATGGGTTTGTTTGCACTTGCTGAATCATGTGGTGCTTCAACGAAAACTCAGGAGCGTTGATTTGCATCGGCGCAATCGGTCCTCCTCGTCCAAACATTGTTGGTTGACAAAGTTCCTCCATGGTCCGAAGATCGGGCTGTGGAAGAGCATTGTTGTTATTATTAGGGTGCGGTGGATTATTGTTGTTTACACCTGACATAGCTAAATCTTCTTGAGGCTCGGGCTCTTGATAATTAGAAGATCTAGTACGCATGCACCTACAAAGACAAAAGAAAAAGAAACCAAACACAAAAACAATATATATACACAATAAAGATAAAATCTTTTTGGATTTTTGAAATTTTTAATTTTTATCAATTTTTTAATTTTTATGATTTTTTGAATTTTTTTATGCAAGAAAAGTAACGCTCACAAGTGAACGGATCCCAAAAAGCAACGTGTCTCTCACAGAAAACCGTTAATCTTTACGAAAAGATCCGGCAGCGGCGCCATTTTAATGTTGTGATTTTGCTAGGTTCAATTGTTGTTCTCGGTATCTTAACGAATTGATCTAGGTTCTCTATGTGACTCAGTCGTTCTTTGGTGAAACAAATATTTTTGGTTGTTTTTAAGTAAAAGTGCGAAACTTTAAAGTAAAAGTGCTCTTAAAGTAAATCTAAGTCTAATTAAAATAATGGTGCAAGTATTTAAAAACGTGACTGAAATTAAAGGGCACTAAAGTAAATGACGCAAACTTAAATCTATCTAAGGCAAACTTAAAACGCAACTAAAACTTAAACTAAGGCAAGTCTAAAATAAATCTAAGACAAATAATTTTAAAGTGCAATTAAATAAAAAGGCGGGAAAAATAAAGCTTTAAAATAAAAGAGAGAAATTTAAAAAAAACAGATACTAAAATAAAACTGGAAGAAACTTTGATTCGGAAGTTCAAGACTTCCGAATGAAGCAGCTTGATCCGGAACTTAGACCTTGATTCGGAACTTTTAAGTTCCGAATGAACAAAAGATGTTGATCCGGAACTTTGTCCTTCGTCCGGAACTTGGTTCGGAAGATCTGGCTGATTCGGAACTTTTGAGTTCCGAATGAATCTCCTTGACTCGGAACTTTTAAAGTTCCGAATGAACACTCACTGATCCGGAAGTTTTGGAGTTCCGAATGAATTGCTTGATCCGGAACTTTTGAGTTCCGAATGAAACCTTTCTTGATTCGGAAGTCTTCCGGATGAAACCCTTGATCCTGAACTTTCAGACTTCCGAATGAACAGCCTTCCTTGTCTTGGCTCGGAAGATTTCCTGGGGATACAGAAACATAAACAAACACCCCGAAGAACAAGGGAATCACAAAAACAAGAGATATATCACAGATTTAACCAAAATCATCACAAACGGATTAATCAAACCAATAACGAAACATCAATAATCATAAACAAACAATTTAAATCAACAAAACAAACAAATTTAACCACAATAATTAAAAACCCACTTGATCAAAATAAAAGCATGAACATGAACATAAACATAAGCACAAAAATCAAAGATTAAGAAAGGTAGATGAGAGATTAACAAGATAAAGTAAAGATTGACAAGAATTAAATGGAAACTTACTTGAAATTAAAGGAATTTAAGGTGCAAGACAAGGTAATTAAATTGACAAGTATTTAAATGACAAGGTAATTAAATGGTGGAAGACTAATTGTCACACTTAGCCAACAAAGAAAAATAATAACAACTAATGACTATTTATAGGGGAGGATTACGGAAGCTTCCTCCCCTACTTCATTTCTTCTTAATTGCGTCATTAGGTCCCTCCTTCTTTTAATCTTCATTAATTGCATCATTAGTCCTTCTTTCTTTTAATCTTCATTAAACTTGGACTTTAAGGACTTTTGGCTTCGGGATTTCTTTGAACTCGTCTTTAAATTCTTCAATAAAATAGACTTGAATTCTTCGGCTTTTGATAAACTTCCGCCTTTTGACTTTTTCTTCGACAAATCTTCAGAATTGGTCTTGGACTTCCGTTCTTTTTGCACTCTTGACTTCTTGACTTCGTCTTTCATCTTTTTCTTCAATAAAAGTCCGTAAATGCCCGTGAATTCCCGTGTTTTCTCCACTTTTCACCTTTTCGTCCTAAATCACAACAAAAATACAAACCACGCATAATTCCGACATAAAAGACATAAAATACACGTTTTGGTCCGGTTATTATTGTAATTAAGTGGTAGAAAAGATGTGTGTTTACACACATATCATGCCCCATTCGATGACAGTTGTAGCACTCAACTTTGGATTTATCAAATCCAGCTGTGTCCTTTGCATTGAAGGTCATCTTCTTCTTAAACCTTCTATTCCACCTGTTTGCTCTTATACTAGCAAGAGCCATGTTCCACTTAATATCCATCTCTTCCAAGTGCTCATCACTTATCTGCTCAAGGTCCTCATATGTAATCACTAAACCATTGGGCAAAGAAGCAATATAAGCACATACAGTATCCAGATCCAAACCAGCAGGTTTAACTCTTGGTGAGTCATTTTTGTATGTGTCAGCGTCCATGTATGAGACGTTGACAGGACATGTTCCAGCGCTGAAACATGATGATCCAGTAACTGGATGCATGTAAGAGTCCTTCTGATTGAATTGACCTTCACTATGAGAAAAGAAGGCCATGTTACTGTTGGTAGACTTGCTTCCATGCTCCAAAAGAGTTTCATCTTCCAACAGCCTCAGTTTGTTGTAGATATCATCGAAAGTAGAACTTTTGTGAGTGTTGTTGACAAGTATAGATCTTGCCTCAATCTTCCACACCTCACCAAGACTCTTAAAAAAAGTGGCATTGATGTCAACATCACCAAGTTGTGTCCCCATAAAGGACAATTTGCTTGTAATGTCAAGCAATCTGCTTCTCACACTGCTAAGCTTCTCATTAGGTTGAGCCTTGACGACAGCATAATCATGCATGAGTTGCTTCTTCTTCTCTTCCTTAGTATCTTCATTACCACCATATGCAACTTCAAGAGTTGCCCAAAGGTCTTTAGCAGATTCATAACCTCTGTACTTATGCTGGTTCTCTTGTCCCAAAGAGAGTTTCAGAATGTTTAGGGTTTTCATGTCAACCCTTTTCTTTGCTATGTCTTCAGCAGACACAGCTCTACCGTCATCAGGCTTTTCTTTCTTATCTGCTTCTGAACATCCAGCAACAGCTGTTCTTGCAGCAATGGCATTAGCAATCTTTTGAGCTTTATTGAATGTGTTTCCATATTCAATAATCTCCCATAGTGTGTAGTCATAGATCCCTAGATATTGCTCAAAGTTGAATTTCCACAATTCAAAGTTGGTTGCATCCAGCATGGGAATCTTGATGTTTGGCAAAGGTGAGGACGAGGAGGTTATTTCTGGATTTGACATGATGTTGTTAGGGTTTTGAGAAAATTAGGGTTTTGGTGATTTTTAGGGTTCTTGTGTTCTTTAAGATCAAAAGTTCCTCAACAAGCTCTAATACCACTTGTTGATCCCAAACTTAGATCGATTTAGCTTTATGTATACGGATTAGATCAAGTAATACACTTAGAGAAACCTTTGTATATTTATATGACAATCTAAGTGTTATGCGGAATTAACACTTAAACAAGAACACACAATATGTAAACAAACTTTCACTTTGATTAATGATATCAAACTTGCTTACAATGAAAGTAGTTTACGTGTGAAAACTTATATTGAACATTAACCTAAAGGTCCTCTTTTATAGACATAAGAAGCCTTGTACAATAATCTACGTATCAACTATTCTAGGTAAAGATAAATATAGAAAATACATTGTTGTTCCTATCTTTACTAGAAGTAATCTAGAATACAATAAACGCGTAGAGTATATCCATCCATCAGTGCTTGTCTTCAATGCATCAACGCTTGACTTTGTCTTGTCAACGCTTGATCTGTCAGCGTTTGTTTTACTCCTGTCAATGCTTGTTTTACTCTTGTCAGCGCTCAAGTAGACTGGCTATAATTTATTCCCAACACAAATCACCTTCCCCAATGATAATTAGTATTGAGGGGATCGAGTCGACCTCATGACTCGGTAATCAAAAACGAGGTACCTCGTGGGGGAGTCCCATGCTTATCCTATGTACATATTATCGCTTTCTAATGTAGTAACGTGTGGGGATTTGTGCCCTTCCAACCTTTGTTTCGTGGTTGTTTGTGAATTGTGGATTTTAGATGATCATTATCTTCACGATTAGAGCCTCTCATGTTCGCTTTATGGGAGCACTCGATCGTTTGCTTTGAAAACTTTCTCAATATCCATGATATATCCTTTGATGTTCTAACCATAGGTTTATAGCACACTTCATAAACGGCTTTAAATTTAACGGTTACACCCTTTTCATGATAGATTATGCATTCGACTACGTCTCTAGTATGGGGGTGTTTGCACCCCTAGACTCGAAACATTGAGGACAATGTTTAACTTTAGTATGGGGGGTGAATAGATACTTGCCTTGCCAAACCTTCACGCTTTCCAAAGTTTATCTTTTTGTTTATCATTTTGTTGCAAAATAAGGCTAAAAATGGCCAAATTTTAAAAATTTTCTCATGTTTTATAAGTGTTTGAAGACACGAATGTAGGTTTTCTGATGGCGAGAATAAGAGTAATTTTTGACTCGACCGTGCGTGTTGAGCACTTAGCTTTGATTCCTTAACTTCACATTGGGCTAAGTCTTTTAAATGAGGACGAGAAATGATAGAGTTAATTATAAGTTACTATGCTAAACGTAGAGTACTTGTATTCTTTCAAAAACTCATGTGTTCTCGTTGTTTGCTTATTCTCCCATCGCTTGTAAATATTTTTTGCTTAATAAATATTGACTTAGCGGTTTAGTCTTGATTGTTGGGTTTCTAGTCTTGTCTAGTAGCTTCCGTGTAATTAAATTGGGAAGACATTAAGGTATCGCCAGCATCATGGTTTTGAAGTATTGGCACCTGAATAATCGAAAGCTTCACCCAATAATAAGATTTCAAGTGCTCACCTAAATAAAGCAAACAATTTGAAGCTCACAAGGCCGAAAAATCTATGCAAAATTGAAAGTGAATCAAGCCTTAATCTTTGAAGCTTTAAAGATGCAAAATTCTCCTTAGCGTGAGGATATACGTCTTTGGCTAATAAAACCACCGATGAGGTGGATAATAAAAGGAAAGGCAAGACCGAAGTCATAATAAAAGCTTCATGGCGAAGTTGAATAAAAGATGGAGGTAAACCTATGATTATAAGGCCCTTCTGTTAGGCGGCGTATAAAAGTCTTGGTAATAAGTCTCATGTTCAAAACCGTTATAAAACCGTGTTTATCGATCCTTCTTGTTGACATAATTTTTTGACATCGTTGTCTATTAGGAGGTGTTATTGATTTGATGGTCTTGGTTACACCGTTGGGACTCTATTTTTAGACCTAAATCTCTATCATCACATAAGTCAAACAATGTATCCTCGTGAAACATTCAAGACAAAATAAAATATAAGAGATACAACTTAGGATAATGGGAGGATAAGTACGTGATTAGGGCATATGAGGAGTGTTAGCATTACTAACTTATAGTGACAATGATCTCGTTGCACGCTTGGCATGGAATTAGGGTGAAAATCGAGGACGGTGAAATTATTTCTAATAAAGCATTCACGTGTTCTTATTCTATGAACCTAAACGTCCCATTTTGCGATGAAATCCATACATTATGTCTAAAACGCAAGTAGTAGCAATAGAAGTAGTGTAGTTAGTTTATCATTCAATAAAAGTGAATAAAAATGAATTTTGGAGGTGCTACGATACTTTATTCTAGCATTGCGTGAGGGCACGGCAATAGTTTAGTATGGGGGAGTGATGAGACTGCTTTTATACATAATCTCATCGTCCAAAAAGGACTTTAAATGCATAAAATATCATGAAAATGCCAAATATATGCTTGTGTTTGTTGCTTGTGTATTTTAGGTACGGAGATTGAGAAAATGACAAAAGATCACAAGAATCATGCAAAAACGAACACGGGAAACAAAGCCGCACATTGAACCAAGCCCTAATGAAGAAATTTCCAACACAAACCCTTGAAGATTTGAAGATTATGCAAGAAGGGTCCTCCAATATTAAAGAATTGACACTTTATACCCTTGTATCCTCATAATTACAAGATTGGTCCCTAAAGTTGGTCAATAATTACAAAAAGGGCCCTCCACTTTGAAGAATTAGCAATTTTAGTCCCTCAACAAAACTAAAATGTCAATATTAATCCTCTTCAACTTTTTCAATTTTTTTGTAGTTTTTGATTGTATTAACCTTTTTGGATTTTGGTGAATGTATTAAGTAGACAAAAATCTACAAATCTCCTCCTTAATCAAATCTCTTGATTAAAGAAGCCTCAAGGAATGAAAACGATCACGTGAAGTGAACGCCTTCGATGACTTTAGCACGTTGGTGGAACACCAAAACGTTCAAGAGGGTTTAATCAAATGAAACCAAGAAAGTATATATGATACTTAGTAATACTTTTGGCGGCAAAACCCTCGATTAGCTCTCAAAATCAAATACTCACAAGCAAGTGGGGAAACGAGGCGGCGTGAAGCACTTAAGAGCCTTTTTCCTTAGGATATATTTTATAATATCTGCCTTATACCCACCTTATAGTTTGTATTTTTCAAAATCGAGCTTCACGAAAGTATTTATCTATTTTTGCCTTTTTCTTTGGTTTGAGATTCAAATACAATGATTGGGTAATGACCTCCCAAGTCAAGGTTGTGATTTCTCACGTATTTGGAGTACTTGTGAATTTATTGTTCTACGTATACAATATAGTAATAGTATTCACACAAAAAACGAAAACCGATAATACTTATTAGTAGAGTGTTACTAATACAAATACTATTATGGTTAGTATATAAAGACAACAATTCCAAATCAAAACACAACACGCCTCCCCGGCAGCGGCGCCAAAATGAGGATTGAGTTTTTACCACTCTTTAGGACAAGAGGGCAAATTAGGGTAAGCACGACGATTTAGGAAAACCGTGTACAAATGACCCTAAAATAAGTTCATTCTCAAGGAGGCTAGTGTATTGTGTTAATGAAATGATTAACTTTGTGATTATATTGTTATGAGAAAGAAAAATAGAAATGGGATAAGAAAAGAATGACGGTTGCGATGACGATTTACACTAAGACGAAAGAGTCGTACACGTAAAACCGTAAAAAGCACCAAAATTAAAATTTTACCCTAAAAATTACTAAAAATCCACTAAAATGTTCTAAGGGTTTACAAAAAATCCAAACTTGCTAAAACCTTTTAATTAATTAAATATTAACTTTTTAATGCTAATTAAAGCCCTAAAAATCAATATTAACTAATAAAAAGTCCAAATCAAGATCTTAAAGTTTGTAAACCTTTAAAATAACCTAATTAAGCTAAAAAGTATTTTTCAAAATTTTAAAACCACTAAAAACTATTTTTAAATAATTAAAAACAATAAAAAGCTATTAAAATTAAAATAATTCTAGAAAATAATTAAAAGACCCTAAAAATATTTGGAAAGTTGTAAAATTCCTAATTAAGTGTCTAGAATCTAGGAAAAATATAAAAACTTAGAAAATCAGACTTTTAATTTTTAATAATAAAATAATATTAAAATATTAATAAAAATCCAAAAATCCTAAAAAATTCTAAAAAATTCTAAAAAGTTGCAAACTAGCTTAATTTAACCTAAATAACTCAGAAATAAACTTGAAATTACCTAAATACCCTTAATGGGCCTAGAAAATGGACTAAACCCAAAACAGACTCCTTATTGGGCCAAAATGAGCCCAAAATGAAAAAGTGGCCCAAATAAGCCCCAAAATCACTACTTGACTCAAAATCTGATTTTAAACAACTTTTTCCAAAGGCCCAAAAGCTGAAAATGTGAAATAAGCAAGCTTATACCAAACAGCTTATTCTTAATGGGCTTTTTGGGCCATTAAGCTATAAGCTAATGCCATAAGCTCAAATTAGACACACAAGCTTCTTTTGACCTAAGTAAGACTTCTGTAAAAAGAAATTTTAAATAAGCCAAAGGAATAAGCCTGAATATGCAAAAAGCAATCTATAGAAAACGACAAAATATTCGTTTTTGAGTTCTAGGCTACCCCAAGAGCTGATTCAAGTTTCTAAAGCTTTTAAATGACTTAAATAAGCCAAATCAACAAAAAGTTTTCAAATAAGCAGACTCAATAAGCTGGAAAAAGCAAATAAGCACTTATGAAAAAGTCAATTAAGTTGGTTTTCTAGCAAAAAGTCAAAGTCAAAGTCCAATAAGCTCCAGTCTAATCAAATGGGTCAAATAATGAAGATCTATCACAAAAAATAAGTTGTTTCAAGTCTGGATAAGCAATTATAGCTTATTGATAAGCTGAGAACAAATTAACACTAGCAGGGGCTAGTTTTGGGTGTTGAGTAGTGGGAACTTTTCCCACTGCTTGACTTTTTGACTTTTTTGTCTTTAGTGACTTTTTTGGAGATTCAGATTTCAACAAGGCACCCAAATGATCATTGGATCATAAGGAGTCAATCACAACAAAGAAATCACAACAAGCAACAACCAGTTGATACAGTTAAATCAAAACATCACCAGATCACTCATAGACATGAACAAATAAGCAGATGAGGTTCAATAAGCACTTTTAGCAATATTCAGCCAGCCAAACTTAACCAAATACATACACAAGCTATTATAAACTTAAATGAACAAGTCCAAACAGGTTTCATGCAATGATTCAAAGTTTTTAGCAAGATTCAAGCACCTTAAGTTACTGATGAACACTAACACATGCAGTTTTATACTTTTGCTGATGCACTTGACCAACAAGCCAGATTCAAACCTCTAAATCTATCACATATGTTATAATAATGATGTTTAAACAACTTTTAACCCTAAGAATGCAAAAATTCTAGATTTCACCAAAATCTTAGGTCAAAAACAGTTAAAATCAACAAGTTATAGCAGATTGTGTGATTCAAGGTTTCAAACTCAAAAACTTGCAGCAAAATACTCTCAACCAAGCATATATCAGATAACAAGCACAAACACAAACTTCCACAAACACAATAACAAGTTTTGAACTCAAACAGGTAATCCCAAACACCCTTTTAACTTTTCAAATCAAATTTTAAACAAGTATAAGTGTAATTCAGTTTACCAAATGATTAGTCTAGCATATAAACAACATTATCATGCAAGACTAAGCAGATTCAAGCCAAGAGAACAACAAGAACACAAGTAGAGCACAAATCCACCAAAAATCCAAAATTTATCAGATTTTTAAGGTTTTAAGACAAACCCCATGGATGTACATCCACACCCATGAATGTTAGAGCTTATGTGCTAGCAAGAACAAGCACAAGCTTCCAACAGCAACCCTGCTAAGATTCAACAAAGTTAAGAACAAAATAGTAAAATCAGAAAAGTGAAAAGCCTTGATTGATGCAACCTTGTTACCCCACACTTGATTATCCCCAAGTTATAAGCCTCACCACACCTTGATAACACAATATCAGGATGCTATGATCACCCCTATAGCCCAAGAATTCCAAGGTTTGAACAAGAACTTAGCAAAATATCAAGCTTGAGGAAAAATGCAAACTTTTGCACCCTCCTTAAAAACAGGTTTTTTAGATTCAAAATTATCAAACTAAGAACAATAATAAGCAGATATAAATGATGGCACTTGGTCTTTCTTCAACAAAATTAACACAATTTCATTAATCAGAAAAGGGGATTTACAAGTTTGTGAACAAGGAAAAACCAAAAGCAAACTGCAAATGTTGCACCCTAAGGCCTTTAAATAGGCTTACAAGCTATCTAGAAAGCTGAAAAGTAAGTGAAACCCTAGCCTTGAACTTCCAAATTTGCCCTTGTCTTGTTTGAGTTTTTGAAGAATCATGTGACGGATTTTGTTGTCTTGTGGTAGCTGGCAAGTGAAAAGAGTATCCAAGGGCTTGTATCAAGCTTAGGATGTAAGCTGAAATCTCCAACGTTGGATGGCTGCCACAATTTTGGCAGTTAGCTCAATGGTGTAGCAGGGGAATCTTGTGTGGGGCAAGGGAGTGAGGTGGCAAGTATTTTTGAGGTTGGGAAGTGATTAAGACATCATTAATCACTAATCTGGAAGAGGTGATGGTTTAATTTTTGCTAAAACAAAAACTCCCAATTTTGTGTATGAACATGAAGAACAGCTTATTTGATCTTGGTTGTGGGTTTAAGAGGTGTTTAACGCCTTGTTTTAATATTAATTAACTTTTTTGAAAAGTTAGTTAACAACAAACGGGTAAGTGGGATCTGATGTGGAGGAGTGGAGTGTTTTGATTGGTTGTGGAGTGGTAGTGGGGCACGTGTAACCACACTACTAGTCTAGGTAAGAATTGTGTCTGCCAGGTTTAGCCCCCTCTCTTTCTTTTCCTTGTCATTTCAGTTTAAAAAGCTGTCAACGCCAAATTCCTTCATAACAACTTTTCATTTTTCAAACTTTTCATTTTTCAAACTTTTGCCCAAAAAGTTTTGTAAAATGATTTCAGGGGTATTTCTTGCCAATATGTGATTTTTGAAGGACTGATTTGGTATTTTCTTTGAGGATAATGTTCTAAACTTGTATGATTGACATTTTGGAGGACTGAAATTGCAAAATCATGTTTGATGAGGGACCATTTTTGCCAAATCTTCAAAGTCAAGTGTCCTTTTGGTAATTTTGAGATTTTCAAAGGACCAAACTTGTAATTCTTGTAACTTGGAGTCCTTCTTGATGTGTTTGACTTTGAGGAGGATAAATATTGACATTTTAGCTTTGTTGAGGGGCTAAAATTGCCAATTCTTCAAAGTGGAGGGCCCTTTTTGCAATATTGACAAACTTTAGGGACCAAACTTGTAATTATGAAGATACAAGGGTATAAAGTGTCAATTCTTCCATATTGGAGGACCCTTCTTCATAAGTCTTCAAATCTTCAAGGGATTGTCTTGGGAATTTCTTCATTAGGGCTTGGTTCAATGTGCGGCTTCATTTCCCGTGTTTGTTTTTGCATGATTCTTGTGATATTTTGTCATTTTCTCAATATTCGTACCTAAAATACACAAGCAACAAACACAAGCATATATATGGGTATTTTGATGATATTTAATGCATTTTAAGCCCATTTTGGACGATGAGACTATGTATAAAAGTAGTCTCATCACTCCCCCATACTAAACCATTGCCGTGCCCTCACACAATGCTAGAATAAAGTATCGTAGCACCTCCAAAATTCATTTTTATTCACTTTATTGAACGATAAACTAGCTACACTACTACTATTGCTACTACTTGCGTTTTAGACATAATGTATGATTTTCATCGCAAAAATGGGACGTTAAGGTTCATAGAATAAGAACACGTGAATGCTCGTTAGAAATAATTTCATCGTCCACGATTTTCACCCCAATTCCATGCCAAGCGTGCAACGAGATCATTGTCATTATAAGTTAGTAATGCTAACACTACTCATATGCCCTAATCACGTACTTATCCTCCCAATTTCCAAAGTTGTATCTCTTATATTTTATTATGTCTTGAATGTTTCACGAGGATACATTGTTTGACTTATGCGATAATAGAGATTTAGGTCTAAAAATAGAGTCCTAACGGTGTAACCAAGACCATCAAATCAATAACCCCTCCTAATAGACAACGATGTCAAAAATTTAAGTCAACAAGAAGGATCTATAAACACGGTTTTATAACGGTTTTGAACATGAGACTTATTACCAAGACTTTTATACGCCCCCTAACGGAATGGCCTTATTATCTTTGGTTTACCTCCATCTTTTATTCAACTTCGCCATGAAGCTTTTATTATGAATTTGGTCTTGCCTTGCCTTTTATTATCCACCTCATCGGTAGTTTTATTAGCCAAAGACGTATATCCTCACGCTAAGGCGAATTCTAGATCTTTAAAGCTTCAAAGATTAAGGCTTGATTCACTTTCAATTTTTCATAGATTTTTCGGCCTTGTGGGGCTTCAAATTGTTTGCTTGATTTAGGTGAGCACTTGAAATCTTATTATTGGGTGAAGCTTTTGATTATTTGGGTGCCAATACTTCAAAACCGTGACGCTGGCGATACCTTAATGTCTTCCCTATTTAATTACACAAAAGCTACTAGAAAAGACTAGAAACCCAACAATCCCAACTAAACCGCTAAGTCAATATTTATTAAGCAAAAAATATTTACATGCGAAGGGAGAATAAGCAAACAACGAGAACACATGAGTTTTTTAAAGAATACGAGTACTCTACGTTTAGCATAGTAACTTATAATTAACCCTATCATTTCTCGTCCTCATTTAAGAGACTTAGCCTAATGTGAAGTTAAGGAATCAAAGCTAAGTGCTCAGCACGCACGGTCGAGTCAAAAATTACTCTTATTCTCGCCATCGGAAAATCTACATTCGTGTCTTCAAACACTTATAAAACATGAGAAAAAATTTTAAAATTTGGCCATTTTTAGCCTTATTTTGCAACAAAACGATAAACAAAAAGATAAACTTTGGAAAGCGTGAAGGTTTGGCAAGGCAAGTATCTATTCACCCCCCCCCATACTAAAGTTAAACATTGTCCTCAATGTTTCGAGTCTAGGGGTGCAAACACCCCCATACTAGAGACGTAGTCGAATGCCTAATCTAGCATGGAAAGGGTGTAACCGTTAAATTTAAAGCCGTTTATGAAGTGTGTTATAAACCAAAGGTTAGAACATCAAAGGATATATCATGGATATTGAGAAAGTCTTCAAAGCAAACGATCGAGTGCTCCCATTAAACGAACACGAGAAGCTCCAATCATGAAGATCATGGTCATCTAAAGTGTAACACCCCCAAATTTCGGTCATAACAACGGAAGGGTCATTGGGTGTTACTATCATGGTTCAATCTCATAATTATAGAAAAAGGCTCAAAACAAGTCGTTTTAATAAACATCCATTCATTTTCATTCGATAAAAGTACAATTTCATTCACGGTCCCAGATAACTTCAAGTTTACAAAACCTAGTAAATGGTAAAAATTATTTGAATGGATATAATTTATAAAAGCGGGCCAAATTTTTCAAATAAGCAAGCTTCACGAAACCGCCTTCCTCGAGTGCCTTCCCAATGGACCTGAGATAAAACATGTTAAAAAGTCAGCAAAATTTGTCGAGTGAATCTATAGAGTTTAATATAAATAAAGAGAACACAAGTATTCAAAAATAACCTTCCATGGTTAATAATTTATCAAAGACAATTATGTTGTACGGACATAATTATCGTGTCATTACATAAGTCTCGTGACATTGAACGTTAACATATATTATTTCAGCCTAACACACCTAGCCAAGTGCGTATATTTATCTTATACAATGCATCCGATGTTTAATTACTAGTGCATCACAACACCACGCGAGAGCTAATCGCGATAGGACTGGGCGTCACCCCGATAGATCTATCCATAGCATTAGCGTTATCTCGATTAACAATTCACGATTCATGGGTCTTTTAAGGCTAAACAAACTTATGTAATAACTTCCATCTAAACATTCAATTAAGTTCTTTGTGTTCAATTTTAAAAACAATCATGAGTTTACCACAACTTATAGTTGTACATTTCAATTTCAATAATTACTTTTCAAGTAAATAGGGTTCCCACAACTTCTCGTTGCACCCATACTTTTCCAATAAGTAGGGTTTCCACAACTTCTCGTTGTACCCTTTTATTTTAATAAAACAAGCATGTTATCCCCTCGCGGATTTTATAAAACAAGTAAACATGTTAAAATTGAGGCTATAGACTCACCTTAGCCAATAGTGGTAATGAGACGATCGCCGACGATTAGTGATGCCCGTTTAAACACGAAAACCGCAACCTACCAAATAAGGCGCGTTTGTTAAAAATCGACTTAAGTATAAATCATACATAAATAATATAAAAATCAAAATTACAAAACCAAGACAATCCCGAAAAATTTAATAATACAAGTGTTATTACAATACCCTTTTATTCAACACTATTCTTTTAAACACTTGCACTCTCGATATTAACCCGTCTTAAGACGCCAATTCAACACAAGTCAAATTATCATTTTACTTCTCTCGGACCAGTAGCTAAGTCATTTATATAATGACTTAGCACTTGAGTAAATCACCATGTCCAATGGCGAATACTCAACTCACGCCACATAATTATTGAACTACATGTCCAAAATACCAATCAGCATGTACACTACAAATGTACATACCAATCTACCCTATCTATACTTGTCCGATTACGACAAAAATTGGTCACAAACTCACACATAATATAAAGAAGACTCGGTTCAAGTTTCATTCAAAAATATTACTTCTAAGACCTTCTGCCCGACACCTTCGTGTTATAAAAACCGGACAGTTTTACGCCTTTTACTTGTAAAACCATTTTGACATATCTAAACAATTTCGTTTACAAAACCGACACTCGGGTTTGAAAATAGACTCATGACCTGAGGTTTAGCAACTTACATCAGTCCTTGAAAATTTTTAAAACTCATTCTATAGTCCCCGAGATTCGATCCAAATATCGACAACAATTTTCGGATTGTGCCGATACTCGTCTCCCGGTACACGAATACTAAAACTAGCATAACTTCTCGCTCGTTCGGAGCAAGAAGCTCTACTTTAGATCAAAACGAATCTAACAAAATTCTCTACGACCCTATCTTATTAGTCTAACAAGATTTTTACAGTAAGTAATTCAAAAATCCCCTTTTACCTACTGGTCTAAAATGGTCATCTAAAAATCATATCAATTCAACATTTTGACCCATTTCAACTAATTTTATACTTCTAATATCATCCTAATATTATCATAACACATTTAACTAACTCCTAACACCCTCAAATTCAATTTAATAAAAATCAAATATATAAAAATCATGCATGCAACAACAATCCCACTCAAATATAATAATAATAACAACATTCTTAATCATAAAAATGGATCAAACATGATGTTCTTCACAAAAAAATTAAAAAGAAAAATGAAGTGAATGCATGTGAAAAAAATTTATACCAAAATGATCCTTGTTGGATTTGCAAAATGGGTCTTGTTTTAGTTTTAATTGATTCAAAGTAGAATCAAAATTATGAGGGTGGTTTGGTGTTAATGGTTGACGACAAAAAGAGAGAAACAAGAAAGGGATTTTTGATTTTTTGTTTAAAATGGGAAATGATTAAATTAAGTTAGTGGGAAAAATATTTATAGTGGGCGTGGAGGGTAATATTTGCTAATTTGTGATAGTTTTGGTCCAAAATGAAATTAAATAGTTGTAAGGGTAGAAAATGTAAATATTAAATTTTGAAAATATTTACGGGACTCGGGTTTCATAAAAATACTTTTTAAAAGTTAAAACGCTTCTTAAAATAATAATATCACTTCGACACGACTTAAAACGTAATTAAATCGAAAACGTCAAAAATATAAAATATCGAGACAATCGATAATAAAAGATAAATTTTTGGGCATCCATCGGTATCGCGATCATTAGTAGTTCTCGTCATTCGTTAAAACGTAAAACACGAGAAATAAAAATTAAATGTCATAAATACAATAAAATCATTCATATGATAATTTGAGAATATAATATCGATACTTAATATTTTTCTTGTCGGTTTTCATCAAAACGACATTCTTACGTTATGTTTCAAGTCATAACTTTCTCGGTTAATCGATAATTTAAAATTCTCATTAAAATAAACATATGATACTTATTAGTCGAGATTTAAATAACGACCTGAAATTGACGGATTGTCACATTATCCCCACCAAATTGGGATCTTCGTCCCGAAGATCAACTTGCGTTCTTCCTCGATCGTTCGTTGAAATCAAAGAGTTAAATGAATTTTGGTCCTCGTCTAGAGTTCCATCACACATGACAATAGGAATTCGACTTTGCTTCGGTTACCTAACTTCCTTATCGATAATATCAACAAGTACTTTGATGAAATGCAACTTACCGCCGATTCATACTTCATCAAAAGAGATAATAAGATCTTCGTCAGGAAGGAATTTCTTTGGTTCAACATATGAAAAGTATTGTGAATTCCTTGTAGTTCTCGAGGTAATTTAAGTTTTCATGCCACTGGACATACACTCGATATCAGCTCGAATGGTCCAAATTAACGTGGACTTAACTTCCCACGTTTTCCAAAATACATAACACCTTTTCAGGGTGATAGCTTTGGCATAACTTTTCCACCTACCTCGATTTCCAAAGGTTTTCGCTTCACATCGTCATAACTTCTATGTCTACTACGAGCAGATAACAAACGATTCTTAATTAGCACGATCGATTTATTTATCGAAATAAAATGAGCAGAGTCAATCAATCAACATTGACAGAAATCGAGTCATATTTAGACTGAGTTTTCGAGAGCTTAGCAATGAATCCATTGTAATTTGCTCCTACCTCACAAATGATAATGAATAACACAATCGTAATCACTTAAAGGCTAAGTTACCTCTTTTATTCCAGAATACACTGTAGGCTCTTACTATCGGTGGATCCCGTACATTAGTGCCATACAATTAATGTCTCAATAGACGAAGAGTAAAATCACCGCACCCAAATACAAGTCATAGGTTGTGCAGTTTCCTTATTCTTCCTAGGTTTCCTACAAGCATATACAAATCAAAACAACCCCAAATCATATAGGAGATGTATCACGATCAACAACAAAACCTTTAGTTCTTTCAGGTAACGATAAGTTTGGCGTGCTGCAGAGTTTTCTTTTCATGGTTTGAAAAGCTTTCTCTTCATCAATGCCGCACCCATACGGTTCATTCTATTTAGTTAGCTTAGTTAATGGTTTTGATATCAAAGAGAATCCTTTAATAAACCTTCAATAATAACCAGCCAAACCTAGAATTTGTCGTACTTCAGTTGGAATAGTTAGAATATTCAAATCTTCGATGGCTTCGATTTTTGCAGAATCAACATGTATGCCACGTTTGTCAATCACATGACAGAGAAGTTGTACAGAACAAAGCCAAAAATCACACTTTAAAATTTTTGGGTACATCTTTTTGTTCTTCAACAAGTTCAAGATAATCCCTAAGTGTTCGACATGTTCTTTCTTGCTCTTCGGGCAGATTAGAATATCATAAAAGAAAACGATTACGAATTTATCAAGACACGGCTTACACATACAATTCATTAGGTCAATGAATACAACAGGCGTACTGGTCAAACCAGAAGGCATAACCCTAAACTCGTAATGATCATCACAAGTTCTAAGCGTCGTAATAGGAATATCTTCCTCGCGTATGCGAAGTTGATGATAAGCAAAACAAAGATCAATCTTGGAGGAAACACCAGAATCTTGGAAGAAACACGAGAGTCCTGAAGTTGATTAAATAGATCATCAATTCATGGAAATGGGTAACGATTCTTTATCGTTAGCTTATCCAGCTCTCGGTAAATGATACACATACGAAACGAATCATCATTCTTCCTAACGAATAGAATATGAGTTCTACAAACTGACGAGCTCGGTCGAATAAAACATCTATCAGATAGTCCTTAAAATGCACAAATAATTCCTTCAGCTTGGATGGTGGTAATAAATATGGCTCACGTGCCACAGTTGCAGCACCAGGAATTAGGTCAATTAACAATTCTATTTGCCTTGGTGGCAGAAACCTTGGTAAATCTTCCATAAACGCTTCGGGATAGTCACGAATGACTACAATATCTCTAATCACCTTCTTTACGATTCCTTCTACAATACCTAAGCCATGAATAATCCACAACCTTTTTCGATATACTTACGAGCTCTAATGCACGAAAAGAATTTTCAATTTGGAATTATTTTTCCCTTCAGTAACCTCATCAGCCTTGCCTTGGATTATGTGTCCCACGAGCTAATAAGCCATTCAGATAGCTTCACAAGTAGCAAGTGGCTTAGAAGAAGTCACATCACCGCATTTATTCTTGGTCAGTCGTGAATATACTGCTTGACCTTGACGGTTCGGGTTCCATAATTCTTGGACATAAAGGAGTCAACTTATGGAAACACTTGATATATCTACCAATGTTAGTTCCTTTCAGTTTCAGATTGTATAACACTTGCTCCATACTTGGAAATACTTCGAGGACAAGCTCCTCAGTTAACCGTTTCCTCACCTTAGTCCATGGTGTCCCATAAGTAACGATACCTATAGAAGCAAGTCTGCCATTCCACCAAATTAATGCACGACCTTGGAGAGTAGTGATTTCAAACTGCACCTTATCCTCCTGATTAGGGTCACAGATTCGAAAGACTGACGCCAGCTTTTCAACAACTGACACAATCCTCCATAATCTTTAGTCCCCTTAGGAGTCTACGATTACACTTAATGAATGAAGTGTAGTTATAACCTCTAATTCCGGGCACATTTGTTCCGTCCGTACCACGAACATCATCGGCTCCAGCTTCAACTCCACTGGTTCTAGTTCCACCTGTTTTAGCTTCAGCTCCAGTTCCAGATCCATCATTCATGTTGGCCATGAATTCAGCTAAAGATACAGCAACTTATTTACTAATAACTTGGCGCATTCTTGCTTCAGTCATAGCTTTCATTGACTGCATGAGTCTTGTGCAACACAAATTAAATCATAATGAGTATTCATTCAATGATTACGTTATACCACTGGAATTTACAAGATAAAATCAAAGAAAAATAATAATAGAATGATATAGAATTAGGAATCAAAAGATAGTCAATCCATTGATCACAAACTAGTACAAGTCGTATTGTCAAACATTATAGATTATCATCGTCTAATGCCATATAACTTAAAAGGCTAGTCCTACTAACTGTTGTCACAATTTAGTTAGGGATTAATGAGAAGATACTACAATTGATAAACTAATCTACTAAGAGTTACTAGGTATTTCACATGGCTAAGAAAGCTCCTCGGTCCCACAAGAAGAAGATTTCTTCAATGTCTTTCAAAGACGCTTGATATCCTCCTCAATTGGTGCTTTTGGAACAGCCCCAATACAACCATTTCACGATCAAGGAATTAAAGGAACAAAATCAAAGAATGAATCGAGCAAACAAATTATGATTCAATAAGAGTTTAATCACGCAGATGCTATATGCTTAAGCCCACACCTTTATGAATCATTATTTCCATGGATTGATCAAGTCCTTCCGAATAAGATTCAGAAATTTGTAGTTCAACAATTTATAATTTCCTTGTTCAAATAAATGGCCAATTTATTTCAACGATTATAAATCACTTTATTCAAGCATCGCCAGCTCAACGCAAAAGATCAAGATTGAAACAAATGAGAAACTGATTTAACAGAAAATGATCAGTGATATGATATGAAATCCTGGTTGGCATGTGAATACCATACAAATCAATCTCAATTCCTAACAATCAATAGTACCATCTTGGACAAACCTGTTTTTATCAAAACAGTATAATGTCGAAGATTAATGAAAAGGCAAATTAAATTTGCTAAACGAAATGAGCGAATCGATAAATCAAGAATAAGAACCAAGGAAATCAAAATCCTTGTAACCAAAATAATATCAGCAAGAATATTAACCATATCGTTGGGATCATGTATATCCACAACTTAGTTAATCTCGAGAATAACAGGATTCATTTCAAGAATAGCTTCAGCGCTAGCATTAAAATGACTAGGGTGGCTTCGTGACAATCGACGTCGTATAAATATCTCGTATAAATATAAAATTATCATTTATAATTAAATAAATGAAAACATACCTTGTAATTCACAAGTTCTAATAATCGATAAAGATTACAACATATATATAATCCTATATATATATATATATATATATATATATATATATATATATATATATATATATATATATATATATATATATATATATATATATATATATATATATATATATATATATATACTTTCATTCTCGTCCATTGGCAACTCGTAGGTTTCGCTTGCAACAGTTATAGTTAAAAGATTTCAAAAAATCATTTTTGGAAAATCTTTTCGTTCTCTATAACTTGAGCTCTGATACCAATCTGTAACACCCCCAAATTTCAGTCATAACAGCGGAAGGGTCATTGGGTGTTACTATCATGGTTCAATCTCATAATTATAGAAAAAGGCTCAAAACAAGTCGTTTTAATAAACATCCATTCATTTTCATTCGATAAAAGTACAATTTCATTCACGGTCCCAGATAACTTCAAGTTTACAAAACCTAGTAAATGGTAAAAATTATTTGAATGGATATAATTTATAAAAGCGGGCCAAATTTTTCAAATAAGCAAGCTTCACGAAACCGCCTTCCTCGAGTGCCTTCCCAATGGACCTGAGATAAAACATGTTAAAAAGTCAGCAAAATTTGTCGAGTGAATCTATAGAGTTTAATATAAATAAAGAGAACACAAGTATTCAAAAATAACCTTCCATGGTTAATAATTTATCAAAGACAGTTATGTTGTACGGACATAATTATCGTGTCATTACATAAGTCTCGTGACATTGAACGTTAACATATATTATTTCAGCCTAACACACCTAGCCAAGTGCGTATATTTATCTTATACAATGCATCCGATGTTTAATTACTAGTGCATCACAACACCACGCGAGAGCTAATCGCGATAGGACTGGGCGTCACCCCGATAGATCTATCCATAGCATTAGCGTTATCTCGATTAACAATTCACGATTCATGGGTCTTTTAAGGCTAAACAAACTTATGTAATAACTTCCATCTAAACATTCAATTAAGTTCTTTGTGTTCAATTTTAAAAACAATCATGAGTTTACCACAACTTATAGTTGTACATTTCAATTTCAATAATTACTTTTCAAGTAAATAGGGTTCCCACAACTTCTCGTTGCACCCATACTTTTCCAATAAGTAGGGTTTCCACAACTTCTCGTTGTACCCTTTTATTTTAATAAAACAAGCATGTTATCCCCTCGCGGATTTTATAAAACAAGTAAACATGTTAAAATTGAGGCTATAGACTCACCTTAGCCAATAGTGGTAATGAGACGATCGCCGACGATTAGTGATGCCCGTTTAAACACGAAAACCGCAACCTACCAAATAAGGCGCGTTTGTTAAAAATCGACTTAAGTATAAATCATACATAAATAATATAAAAATCAAAATTACAAAACCAAGACAATCCCGAAAAATTTAATAATACAAGTGTTATTACAATACCCTTTTATTCAACACTATTCTTTTAAACACTTGCACTCTCGATATTAACCCGTCTTAAGACGCCAATTCAACACAAGTCAAATTATCATTTTACTTCTCTCGGACCAGTAGCTAAGTCATTTATATAATGACTTAGCACTTGAGTAAATCACCATGTCCAATGGCGAATACTCAACTCACGCCACATAATTATTGAACTACATGTCCAAAATACCAATCAGCATGTACACTACAAATGTACATACCAATCTACCCTATCTATACTTGTCCGATTACGACAAAAATTGGTCACAAACTCACACATAATATAAAGAAGACTCGGTTCAAGTTTCATTCAAAAATATTACTTCTAAGACCTTCTGCCCGACACCTTCGTGTTATAAAAACTGGACAGTTTTACGCCTTTTACTTGTAAAACCATTTTGACATATCTAAACAATTTCGTTTACAAAACCGACACTCGGGTTTGAAAATAGACTCATGACCTGAGGTTTAGCAACTTACATCAGTCCTTGAAAATTTTTAAAACTCATTTTATAGTCCCCGAGATTCGATCCAAATATCGACAACAATTTTCGGATTGTGCCGATACTCGTCTCCCGGTACACGAATACTAAAACTAGCATAACTTCTCGCTCGTTCGGAGCAAGAAGCTCTACTTTAGATCAAAACGAATCTAACAAAATTCTCTACGACCCTATCTTATTAGTCTAACAAGATTTTTACAGTAAGTAATTCAAAAATCCCCTTTTACCTACTGGTCTAAAATGGTCATCTAAAAATCATATCAATTCAACATTTTGACCCATTTCAACCAATTTTATACTTCTAATATCATCCTAATATTATCGTAACACATTTAACTAACTCCTAACACCCTAAAATTCAATTTAATAAAAATCAAATATATAAAAATCATGCATCCAACAACAATCCCACTCAAATATAATAATAATAACAACATTCATAATCATAAAAATGGATCAAACATCATGTTCTTCACAAAAAATTAAAAAGAAAAATGAAGTGAATGCATGTGGAAAAAATTTATACCAAAATGATCCTTGTTGAATTTGCAAAATGGGTCTTGTTTTAGTTTTAATTGATTCAAAGTAGAATCAAAATTTTGAGGGTGGTTTGGTGTTGATGGTTGACGGCAAAAAGAGAGAAACAAGAAAGGGATTTTTGATTTTTTTTTGTTTAAAATGGGAAATGATTAAATTAAGTTAGTGGGAAAAATATTTATAGTGGGCGTGGAGGGTAATTTTTGCCAATTTGTGATAGTTTTGGTCCAAAATGAAATTAAATAGTTGTAACGGTAGAAAATGTAAATATTAAATTTTGAAAATATTTACGGGACTCGGGTTTCGTAAAAATACTTTTTAAAAGTTAAAACGCTTCTTAAAAATAATAATATCACTTCGACACGACTTAAAACGTAATTAAATCGAAAACGTCGAAAATATAAAATATTGAGACAATCGATAATAAAACATAAATTTTTGGGCATCCGTCGGTATCGCGATCATTAGTAGTTCTCGTCATTCGTTAAAACGTAAAACACGAGAAATAAAAATTAAATGTCATAAATACAATAAAATCATTCATATGATAATTTGAGAATATAATATCGATAATTAATATTTTCTTGTCGGTTTTCATCGAAACGACATTCTTACGTTAAGTTTCAAGTCATAACTTTCTCGGTTAATCGATAATTTAAAATTCTCATTAAAATAAACATATGATACTTATTAGTCGAGATTAAAATAACGACCTGAAATTGACGGATTGTCACATAAAGTCCACAATTCACAAACAACCACGGAACAAAGGTTGGAAGGGCACAAATCCCCACACGTTACTACATTAGAAAGTGATAATATGTACATAGGATAAGCATTGGACTCCCCCATGAGGCACCTCGTTTTTGATTACCGAGTCATGAGCTCGACTCGATCCCCTCAATACTAATTATCATTGGGGAAGGTGACTTGGTCGAGGTAGTTCAAGGATGGAACTTCCCCGCCAAAGTAGTGCTTCAACCTATGTCCATTCACCTTGAAGTTGGGGCCATCATTTTGAGCTAGCTCGATGGTCCATAAGGAAATACTTGAGTCACGGTGAATGGAACGGACCAACGGGATTTCAACTTACCGGAAAAGATTTTTAAACGAGAATTAAAAAGCAAAACTTGATCCCCAATGTTAAAAACCTGGTTTTTAATTTTAGAATCATGCAACTTTTTAGTTTTTTCTTTATAAATCAATGAATTTTCATAAGCAATGTTCCTTAATTCATCCAATTCATTTAATTGCATTTTCCTGTGTTTTCCCGCGGTCTCCATATCATCATTACAATGCTTTAGGGCCCAATAAGCCTTTTGTTCTAATTCAATTGGCAAATGACAATTTTTCCCATACGCAAACTTATAGGGAGTGCACCCAATGAGCTTCTTATGAGCGGTCCTAAAGGCCCATAAAGCATCGTCCAACTTATCCGACCAAGATTGTCGGTTTTCCCCAACGGATCTCTCCAAGATCCTCTTCAATGCTCGGTTTGAAACTTCGACTTGCCCACTCGTTTGTGGGTGATAAGCCGTAGAAACCCGATGTGTAACCTCATATTTCCTTAGGACCCTTTCGAATTGGTCGTTACAAAAATGGGTTCCACGATCGCTTATGATCGCACGAGGGGTTCCAAACCGAGAAAACAAGCTTTTCAAAAACTTGACTACCACACGAGCATCATTGGTGGGCAAAGCCTTAGCTTCCACCCACTTAGATATGTAGTCAACCGCAACAAGGATGTACTTATTACCACGAGATGATGGGAACGGCCCCATAAAGTCGATGCCCCAAACGTCAAAGATCTCACACACTTGGATGATGTTTTGTGGAATTTCATCTTTTTGTGAGGCTTATCCTTGTCGTTGGCATGAGTCACACGACTTCACAAGATCTTGTGCATCTCGGTAAATAGTAGGCCAAAAGAAGCCGGCATAAAACACCTTTTTAGCCGTGAGATTAGCACCATGGTGACCACCCGTGGGTCCCTCATGACAAACTCTAAGGATATTAGAAGCTTCGGTGCCAAATACACAACGTCGGATGATTTGATCCGCACAAGTTCGAAATAAGTAAGGTTCGTTCCAAAAGTAGAACTTGACGTCACGAAAGAATTTTCGTTTTTCTTGAGTCGTCATACCCTTGATGATGAAGTTGCCCGCATGGTAATTTGCAAAGTGTTAGCCCTAAAATGTGAGCGCCATTTACGGAATTACATTAGTTTCATATGGGCAAAACATGGAGGGACTACTTTTGCTAAGTTGTCAAAGTCACTCAATGTCTAGCCTATATATACCCCTCCATACTTCCATGGAGGGGTGAGGATTCTTCTTATTGTGTATTTCACTTCTCTCTCTAAATACACACACTCATTTCAAGATTTATCTTTCTCTCTCTAAAAATGTCCAAATACTTCTTTTATCCTCCCCGACCTCCGGATCACCCTCTAATTAGCTTGAATCTTATGGTTAACAATTGGTATCAGAGCTAACCGGGGTGTTTTGTGTTTTTGTATGCTGATTTTGATGGTGTTCGTATAGGTATGGCGTATTAGTCTGTTTGTTTGGTCACAACAATGTCTCCTGTTGCTTAAATTTGTCCAAATCATCACATTTTTTATGTTTCATTTGTCCAAAAGTGGTTTGCGTGTTTCATCTGGTTTCACTCTATCTTTGATTATTCAGTTTCATTTTTTAAACCCACAAATCATGGTTTTTATCATCCCATCAGTAACTTTTTCTTTCACTTTCTTTCTGAATCTATATGTTGTGTCAATTTCTACAACTTCTTTCTTTGTTGCTGATGGTTGAATAACCAGATCTACTACTTTCTAAATGAAAAAATGACACAGATCCACTTTTTGGAGAAACCAAGAAAAAAATATAGATCCATTTTTTTCGGAAAAACCATGAAAATGGGTCAAAACCCTTTTCCGATGGTGATTCCGATAGTGATTCCGATGAAGCTTATTCCGATGCTATTCCGATGCTTATTCATATTTCAATGCTTATTCGGATAGCTATTCTGATGGGTTGTTTGAGTGATTACGATGGAGACTTAAAAAAAACATTCCGATGGAGACTTATAAACATTCCGATGGTACATATTTTTATTTTTTTTGAAAACATTGCCATGTGAATCATGTATCTTGTTCAAACAAAAAAAAACATCAACAAAAACATTCTGAGACCACAAAATCACGACAACACCAACACTCAATCCAACATCCAATCAATACCGACTCAATATACTCACTTCTTCTCATACATCATGTAAACCATATCTAACCTAAACCCATCGTCACACTTAACCACCTCCATCTCATAAAATCATCATGACTCGAATCAAATAGAAACTAAACAGAAAAAAAATGATCTCAGACTCATCTCGTGATATACACACATGCATGTCAAGATTTTTTTTAGATCCAACACGAGAAGAGATGTCATCACAGATCAGTGTAGGTAAACCCTCATTAATTTTCGAACATAAAGCTAGTTTCATAACAAATCTGTTACGAACTAACTTAGTTTCGTTAAATCAACCACATACAAAAATTAAAACCTACCCACAGCCAGTTGAATGACCTTGAAGCCCTTTGGACATCGAAAAATAAACTTGGATAAAATCAGAAAAACTGACTGGTTGAAGGGGTTCGGGTTGTTTGCATCATCAGTTTGTGGATTATGATAAGATGGGGGATCTCATGAGATTGATTCGTATATGATGGTTTGAGAACTGAGATTAAATTGATAATTTTGTAATGGGATTGAAAAGAGATGCGGAGATCTCTATGTGTGAGATCAGGGTTATGTTAGTTGGTGACTACTTTGGAAGCATCGAAAGAAAAGGAGGCTGATAAACTGTGAGATTAGGTTTGGGAGAAAAAGATGAGAATGGGGGCGGAGAGAATAATACAGAGTGGGATTAGGGTTGTGTTACCCCAATTGATTTTGTGGTTATTTAATCTACCAAGTCTAAGGACCGGGTATTGGAGTTTTTGGTTTTGGGCCAAGTAACGATTATTGGGCTATATTTTAATATAAGTATTAGATGTTGGGCATGTTAAAATTATCAGCTGGTTCAGATATAGATTTGGGCCGAGTAATGATTTCTATTTTGAGACTGAATGTTGAAGGATGATTAAATGGACCGGATAATGACGTTATTTTCGATGGTGCCGAATATTCGATCGAAAGTACTTAAATGACAAAGAAATTATTGGTTTTAAACCTAAAATGTGAGCGCCATTTACGGAATTACATTAGTTTCATATGGGTAAAACATGGAGGGACTACTTTTGCTAAGTTGTCAAAGTCACTCAATGTCTAGCCTATATATACCTCTCCATACTTCCATGGAGGGGTGAGGATTCTTCTTATTGTGTATTTCACTTCTCTCTCTAAATACACACACTCATTTCAAGCTTTATCTTTCTCTCTCTAAAAATGTCTAAATACTTCTTTTATCCTCCCGACCTCCGGATCACCCTCTAGTTAGCTTGAATCTTATGGTTAACACAAAGTCCGCAAACCATGGGGTGTAAGAATCAAGCTTAGAATTCACTAAACCAAGTGTCTCGAGCGAAAATGTTTCGGTGATTTCCTTGGGCTCGTTGCCACTTTTGTGAGGATCTTCCAAACGAGAAAGATGATCGGCCGCTAGATTCTCGGCTCCTTTTTTGTCAACAATTTTTTGATCAAATTCTTGAAGGAGTAGAATCCAACGAAGTAATCTCGGCTTTGCATCTTGTTTAGCCATAAGATACTTGATAGCCGAATGATCCGTATACACTATGCATTTTGTCAAGACGAGATAAGGTGAAAATTTCTCAAATGCATACACCACGGCAAGGAACTCCTTCTCCGTTGTAGTGTATTTTAGTTGGGCCTCGGTCATCGTCTTGCTAGCATAGTGAATAGGCAAGAAGTGCTTTTCATGACGTTGCCCCAATACGGCCCCAATAGCGTAGTCACTAGCATCACACATGAGCTCAATGGGGAGGTTCCAATTGGGAGCAACAAGAATGGGAGCTTCGGTAAGTTTCCTCTTAAGGATTTCAAAGGCTCGTACACAATCTTCGTCAAAGACAAAACGTGCTTCTTTTTCAAGAAGATGTGTAATAGGTCGTGAGATCTTTGAAAAATCCTTGATGAATCGACGATAAAAGCCCGCGTGGCGTAGGAAACTCCTAACTCCCTTAACGGTTTTGGGATGAGGTAATTTGGCGATGACGTCTACCTTAGCTTGATCTACCTCAATCCCCGCTTTCGAGACCTTGTGCCCTAAGACGATTTCACTTTTAACCATAAAATAACACTTTTCCCAATTGAGCACAAGGTTGGTTTCCTCACAACGTTTCAACATTCTCTCAAGATTCGACAAACACGAAGTGAAAGAATTACCAAACATGGAAAAGTCATCCATGAAGACTTCCATCGTCTTCTCGATCATGTCATGAAAAATAGCCATCATGCACCTTTGAAAGGTTCCTGGTGCATTGCAAAGTCCGAATGGCATTCTACGATAGGCAAACGTTCCATATGGACACGTAAACTTAGTTTTTTCTTGATCACGAGGATCGATGGGGATTTGGAAGTAACCGGAAAAAACCATCTAAAAAGCAATAGAAATCATTCCCCGCAAGACGCTCCAACATTTGGTCCATGAAGGGCAAGGGAAAATGGTCTTTTCGAGTGGATTCATTCAACTTACGATAGTCAATGCACACTCTCCATCCGGTCACGAGTCTAGTGGGAATTAACTCGTTGGCATCTTTTGGAACAACGGTCATTCCTCCCTTCTTAGGAACACAATGAATAGGACTCACCCAAGGGTTATCGGAAATAGGGTAAATCATTCCCGCGTCAAGGAGTTTAAGGACTTCCTTTTTGATGACGTCGTGAATTTTGGGGTTCACCCTCCTTTGACATTGGATTGCGGTCTTGTAATCCTCCTCCTTTAAGATTTTGTGGGTACAAAATTTGGGATCGATCCCTTAATGTCGGATAACTTCCACGCAATTACCCCTTTGTGATCCTTTAGAACATCGACAAGTGCGGTTTTTTCATCATCCGAAAGTTCCTTCGCAATAATAACCGGCAACTTGTCGCCCTCCTCCAAATAGACATATTCGAGATGAGGAGGTAAATCTTTCAATTCGAGGATAGGTGGTTCCTCAAGTGAAGATTTGGGCTCGATACTCATAACCTCCTCGGGTGGAGGAAATGTGAAATCTTTAAGAAAATTCTTGATAATCGAGAAGTCCTCATCGTTGTCGAGGTCTTCGTTACAAGTACGTGGAACATCGAACTCTTCCAACGTAAAACCACCACCTTCAAATGGGGTGAAAGTTGGTGTCGAGTTATCAAGGATGGGATCTAACATAGTGGGATTTCCACTATTTCATCATCACCAAAACCTAGAACTTATTGTGAAAATTCCTCGCAAACCACGTCAATCATATCAACGAGGTTTATGGTTGCAACAGAATAAACATGAGAAACTTGAGAGTTTTGAGTTGCGTTTATAACAAGTTCCTTGTCGTTGAAACGTAAGGTGATCTTTCTAGCATGAACATCGATCAAAGCAATAGACGTATCTAAAAACGAACGACCTAAAATGAGAGGAACTTGAGGATCCGTGGAAATATCAACAACGAAAAATTCTACGGGATAGTAGAACTTTCCCACTTTCACAAAAACGTCTTCCGCCAATCCACATGCGGGAATCGTGGAATGGTCGGCCAACTCGATAGAAATTAGTGAAGGAGTAAGATTAGGAAGATTGAGCGACTTGAAGATTGCAAGCGGCATCAAGTTAATGCTAGAACCAAGATCGGCCAAGGCAAAGCATTCCTCCATATCTTGGATTTCACAAGGGATCAAAAACTTACCGGGATCACCGACTTTTTGAGGTATGTGATTAAGATAAACCGACGAACAACTAGACAATTGGTGCAATTTCTCCTTGTTGTTCAACATACTTTTAAAGTTAGCGGCAAATCGAGGCATCATGACCAAAGCATCGGTGAAACTCACATTAAAGTGCAAATCACGAAACATTTTCATAAAAAGCTCAAATTGGTAATTGTCGCGCTCTTGACGTTTCTCCTTTCTAAGTCTCGATGGATAGGGCAAAGGTGGTGTGGGTTGAGGCATAGGCATAGCCTTTGGAATCTCGGGTTCCAATGTTGGTAATGGGTCAACCGTAGGTGTGGCATGAGCGGTACTTCGTGGGATTGGGACATGCTCCTTTTGGATCACCACATCGGGTTCTTCCTCAATTTCTTCCTCCGTAGGAGCAATTGGTTGAGGAGTCGGTTCCTTAAGTGTCTTACCACTACGTGTGGTAATCACTTTCATCTCACCCTTAGGGTTTGGTACGGTGTTACTAGGAAGACTAATCGAAGACGATTTGCACATAGTTGCCTCAAACATAGATGAGATTTTATCTTCAAACATAGATTGCCTCTTTTCGGCCTTAATCATTTCTTGTTTAATCTCATGTTGCCCGTGTTCCATTTTTTGTTGGTTTTGTTGTAACCTTGTTACATTTCCTTCCATCTTGTTGGTATGGATTTTAAGCTCATTAGCTAACTCATTTTTCAACTCTTTCTTCAAGTCGGTCTTAAACTCGGATCTTAGGCTAATGATTTCTCTTTGAATATTGTCAAACCTAGCATTATTCCCATTAGCGTATTCAAAAAATTCATTTGGAAGATCTTTCAGCGTTTGCAAACCTTTGTTGTTGTTTTGAAAATCATTTTGATTTTTGTTTGAAACTTGATTATTAGCCCCTTGATTACCATAGTTTCCCTTGTTGTAATTGTTTTTGAAACCAACTTGATTGTTGCGATAGTTGTTGTTAGCATTTTGATTTGAACCAAAACCCGGTGGAGTCAATGTAGAGCGGGTAACTTGACTGTTTTGGTTGTAAGTTCCCGTGGCCGCGTAGGCACTCGAAGTGTTACCACCGTTGGTAATTCACTCGGAGAAATCACGACCTCCACCACAATACATGCATGAAACCTCAACCGCTTTAGCCGTAGCGGGAGCACTTGGTTCTCCTACTTTGAACTCAATCAAAAGACCTTTAAGCTTATCAAAGATTTTTTTTTCCAAGTTTGCCTCAATTTGGCAAGCATCGATGGTAGTAGACAAAGAAGGTGAAGCCGAAGACAAAGCCTTACGAGCACTAGACGTGCTACGAGGACTATACACCTTAGATCTATTCTCAATTATCACCAAAGCTTCCTCAACTGTTTTACACAAAAAATTACCACCCGCGGCGGCATTTAAATAATCCCTTTCATGATCATTAAGTCCATTGTAAAACGTGTCAATTTGATGCAAGTCGGAAAAAACCGTGATGAGGACATTCATGTAACATTTCCTTAAACCTATTCCAAGCCGTTGAAAAACTTTCATTAAACTCTTGTGAAAATTTTGAAATATCGTTTTTCAAATGCGTAGTCTTAGAGGGCGGAAAAAATTGGTTCACAAACTTAGACACGAGATCCTTCCACGTCAATATAGAATTGGGTGGCTCTTTCTCCAACCAAATTTTAGCGGGCCCCGCTAGAGAATACGGAAAAAGCATCATCTTAATCGAGTCATTAGAGACATCCTTAAACTTGCAAGTGGTGGTAAGACGATTGAATTGGGGGATATGGTTGTGTGGATTGTCCTTCTCATCACCACGGAATTTATTGTTTTGGATCATCGACAACAAACCCGTTTTCACCTCAAAATTCTCCGGAAGGATAGCGGGAATCACAATAGCCTCTCCATAACCCTCGGTAGGTGCTTGAAGTAACTCCATCATAGTTCGATTCGCCATGGTTGGTGCTTCTCTTACAATGGGTTCGTCAATAGGAGACTCCTCACTAGAAAGATTAGGAGTGGGAGTTTTGTTCTTTCGTTTACGTGCACGTCTTGCTTGATTACGAGTTAGCATAAACGTCACGTACAACGAGGGGATGAGCAAAGAAGATTCTTTTTGGTGTTTTGTATTTTTCAATTTTTTGTGGTTTTTGATTGTATTAACCTTTTTGGATTTTGGTGAATGTATTAAGTAGACAAAAATCTACAAATCTCCTCCTTAATCAAATCTCTTGATTAAAGAAGCCTCAAGGAATGAAAACGATCACGTGAAGTGAACGCCTTCGATGACTTTAGAACGTTGGTGGAACACCAAAACGTTCAAGAGGGTTTAATCAAATGAACCCAAGAAAGTATATATGATACTTAGTAATACTTTGGGCGGCAAAACCCTCGATTAGCTCTCAAAATCTAATACTCAGAAGCAAGCGGGGAAAAAAGGCAGCGCGAAGCACTTAAGAGCCTTTTTCCTTAGGATATATTTTATAATATCCGCCTTATACCCACCTTATAGTTTGTATTTTTCAAAATCGAGCTTCACGAAAGTATTTATCTATTTTTGCCTTTTTCTTTGGTTTGAGATTCGAATACAATGATTGGGTAATGACCTCCCAAGTCAAGGTTGTGATTTCTCACGTATTTGGAGTACTTGTGAATTTATTGTTCTACGTATACAATATAGTAATAGTATTCACACAAAAAATGAAAACCAATAATACGTATTAGTAGAGTGCTACTAATACAAATACTATTATGGTTAGTATATAAAAACAACAATTCCAAATCAAAACACAACACGCCTCCCCGGCAGCGGCGCCAAAATGATGGTTGAGTTCTTACCACTCTTTAGGAAAAGAGGGCAAATTAGGGTAAGCACGACGATTTAGGAAAACCGTGTACAAATGACCCTAAAATGAGTTCGTTCTCAAGGAGGCTAGTGTGTTGTGTTAATGAAATGATTAACTTTGTGATTATATTGTTATGAGAAAGAAAAATAGAAATGGGATAAGAAAAGAATGACGGTTACGATGACGATTTACACTAAGACGAAAGAGTCGTACACGTAAAACCGTAAAAAGCACAAAAGTTAAACTTTAACCCTAAAAATTTCTAAAAATCCACTAAAATATTCTAAGGGTTTACAAAAAATCCAAACTTGCTAAAACCTTTTAATTAAGTAAATATTAACTTTTTAATGCTAATTAAAGCCCTAAAAATCAATATTAACTAATAAAAAGTCCAAATCAAGATCTTAAAGTTTGTAAACCTTTAAAATAACCTAATTAAGCTAAAAAGTATTTTTTTTTAAATTTTAAAACCACTAAAACTATTTTTAAACAATTAAAAACTATTAAAAGCTATAAAAACTTAAAATAATTCTAGAAAATAATTAAAAGACCCTAAAAATATTTGGAAAGTTGTAAAACTCCTAATTAAGTGTCTAGAATCTAGGAAAAATATAAAAACTTAGAAAATCAGACTTTTAATTTTTAATAATAACATAATATTAAAATATTAATAGAAATCCAAAAATCCTAAATAAATTCTAAAAAGTTGCAAACTAGCTTAATTTAACCTAAATAACTCAGAAATGAACTTGAAATTACCTAAATACCCTTAATGGGCCTAGAAAATGGGCAAAACCCAAAACAGACTCCTTATTGGGCGAAAATGAGCCCAAAATGAAAAAGTGGCCCAAATAAGCCCAAAAAGCACTACTTGATTCAAAATTTGATTTTAAACAACTTTTTCCAAAGGCCCAAAAGCTGAAAATATAAAATAAGCAAGCTTATACCAAACAGCTTATTCTTAATGGGCTTTTTGGCCCATTAAGCTATAAGCTAATGCCATAAGCTCAAATTAGACACACAAGCTTCTTTTACCCTAAATAATACTTTTGTAAAAAGAAATTTGAAATAAGCCTAAGGAATAAGCCTGAAAATGCAAAAAGCAATCTATAGAAAACGACAAAATAGTCGTTTTTGAGTTCTATGCCACCCCAAGAGCTGATTCAAGTTTCTAAAGCTTTTAAATGACTTAAATAAGCTAAATCAACAAAAAGTTTTCAAATAAGCAGACTCAATAAGCTGGAAAAAGAAAATAAGCACTTATGAAAAAGTCAATTAAGTTGGTTTTCTAGCAAAAAGTCAAAGTCAAAGTCCAATAAGCTCCAGTCTAATCAAATGGGTCAAATAATGAAGATCTATCACAAAAAATAAGTTGTTGCAAGTCTGGATAAGCAATTATAGCTTATTGATAAGCTGAGAACAAATTAACACCAACAGGGGCTAGTTTTGGGTGTTGAGTAGTGGGAACTTTTCCCACTGCTTGACTTTTTGACTTTTTTGTCTTTAGTGACTTTTTTGGAGATTCAGATTTCAACAAGGCACCCAAATGATCATTGGATCATAAGGAGTCAATCACAACAAAGAAATCACAACAAGCAACAACCAATTGATACAGTTAAATCAAAACATCACCAGATCACTCACAGACATGAACAAATAAGCAGATGAGGTTCAATAAGCACTTTTAGCAATATTCAGCCAGCCAAACTTAACCAAATGCATACACAAGCTATTATAATCTCAAATGAACAAGTCTAAACAGGTTTCATGCAACGATTCAAAGTTTTAAGCAAGATTCAAGCACCTTAAGTTACTGATGAACACTAACACATGCAGTTTTATACTTTTGCTGATGCACTTGACCAACAAGCCAGATTCAAACCTCAAAATCTATCACATATGTTATAATAATGATGTTTAAACAACTTTTAACCCTAAGCATGCACAAATTCTAGATTTCACCAAAATCTTAGGTCAAAAACAGTAAAATCAACAAGTTATAGCAGATTGTGTGATTCAAGGTTTCAAACTCAAAAACTTGCAGCAAAATACTCTCAACCAAGCATATATCAGATAACAAGCACAAATACAAACTTCCACAAACATAATAACAAGTTTTGAACTCAAACAGGTAATCCTAAACACCCTTTTAACTTTTCAAATCAAATTTTAAACAAGTATAAGTGTGATTTAGTTTACCAAATGATTAGTCTAGCATATAAACAACATTATCATGCAAGACTAAGCAGATGCAAGCCAAGAGAACAACAAGAACACAAGTAGAGCACAAATCCACCAAAAATCCAAAATTTATCAGATTTTCAA
Organism: Glebionis coronaria; assembly: GCA_025667525.1. NCBI lineage: Eukaryota > Viridiplantae > Streptophyta > Magnoliopsida > Asterales > Asteraceae > Glebionis > Glebionis coronaria. The sequence goes on from JANFOE010001330.1 coordinate 125,507, forward strand.
GGTTTTAAGACAAACCTCATGGATGTACATCCACACCCACGAATGTTAGAGCTTATGTGCTACCAAGAACAAGCACAAGCTTCCAACAGCAACCATGCTAAGATTCAACAAAGTTAAGAGCAAAATAGTAAAATCAGAAAAGTGAAAAGCCTTGATTGATGCAACCTTGTTACCCCACACTTGATTATCCCCAAGTTATAAGTCTCACCACACCTTGATAACACAATATCAGGATGCTATGATCACCCCTATAGCCCAAGAATTCCAAGTTTTGAACAAGAATTTAGCAAAATATCAAGCTTGAAGGAAAAATGCAAACTTTTGCACCCTCCTTAAAAACAGGTTTTTAGATTCAAAATTATCAAACTAAGAACAGTAATAAGCAGATATAAATGATGGCACTTGGTCTTTCTTCAACAAACTTAACACAATTTCATTAATCAGAAAAGGGGATTTACAAGTTTGTGAACAAGGAAAAACCAAAAGCAAACTGCAAATGTTACACCCTAAGGCCTTTAAATAGGCTTACAAGTTATCTAGAAAGCTAAAAAGTAAGTGAAACCCTAGCCTTGAACTTCCAAATTTGCCCTTGTCTTGTTTGAGTTTTTGAAGAATCATGTGACGGATTTTGTTGTCTTGTGGTAGCTGGCAAGTGAAAAGAGTATCCAAGGGCTTGTATCAAGCTTAGGATGTAAGCTGAAATCTCCAACGTTGGATGGCTGCCACAATTTTGGCAGTTAGCTCAACGGTGTAGCAGGGGAATCTTGTGTGGGACAAGGGAGTGAGGTGGCAAGCATTTTTGAGGTTGGGAAGTGATTAAGACATCATTAATCACTAATCTGGAAGAGGTGATGGTTTAATTTTTTCTAAAACAAAAACTCCCAATTTTGTGTATGAACATGAAGAACAGCTTATTTGATCTTGGTTGTGGGTTTAAGAGGTGTTTAGCACCTTGTTTTAATATTAATTAACTTTTTTGAAAAGTTAGTTAACAACGAACGGGTAAGTGGGATCTGATGTGGAGGAGTGGAGTGTTTTGATTGGTTGTGGAGTGGTAGTGGGGCACGTGTCACCCCACTACTAGTCTAGGTAAGAATTGTGTCTGACAGGTTTAGCCCCCTCTCTTTCTTTTCCTTGTCATTTCAGTTTAAAAAGCTGTCAACGCGAAATTCCTTCATAACAACTTTTCATTTTTCACACTTTTGCCCAAAAAGTTTTGTAAAATGATTTCAGGGGTATTTCTTGCCAATTTGTGATTTTTGAAGGACTGATTTGGTATTTTCTTCAAGGATAATGGTCTAAACTTGTATGATTGACATTTTGGAGGACTGAAATTGCAAAATCATGTTTGATGAGGGACCATTTTTGCCAAATCTTCAAAGTCAAGGGTCCTTTTGGTAATTTTGAGATTTTCAAAGGACCAAACTTGTAATTAGTGTAACTTGGAGTCCTTCTTGATGTGTTTGACTTTGAGGAGGATAAATATTGACATTTTAGCTTTGTTGAGGGGCTAAAATTGCCAATTCTTCAAAGTGGAGGGCCTTTTTTGCAATATTGACAAACTTTAGGGACCAAACTTGTAATTATGAAGATACAAAGGTATAAAGTGTCAATTCTTCCATATTGGAGGACCCTTCTTCATAAGTCTTCAAATCTTCAAGGGTTTGTCTTGGGAATTTCTTCATTAGGGCTTGGTTCAATGTGCGGCTTCGTTTCCCGTGTTCGTTTTTGCATGATTCTTATGATCTTTTGTCATTTTCTCAATATCCGTACCTAAAATATACAAGCAACAAACACAAGCATATATATGGGTATTTTGATGATATTTAATGCATTTTAAGCCCATTTTGGATGATGAGACTATGTATAAAAGCAGTCTCATCAACAGCCCTTCGAGAATCAAGAGTTGGCAAGAAATACTCCTGAAAATACTTTGGAAAATTATTTGGGGGCAAAAGTGTGAAAAGTAAAACTTGGCTAACAAAGGAAATCCGGATTTGGTGAATTTATTTGCAAGTGAAAGGCAAAAGGAAGTTAAGGGGTTTAAATTGGCAGACAACCAAACTTACCTAGACCAACCCACATCCAACACGTGTCCCACTCACCCTTTTCCACCAATCAGCTCTCACCTTCTCTCCACCTCACCATTCCACTTCATCCGGTTTATTAATACTTAATCCTTGGCGCCTTAACATGAATTTAAAAACTAATCACCCCTAATCTGGATTAAACACACCCACTATTTACTCAAGAACACAATTGGGTTTTCTTAATCCTGTTGTAATTAGGCCTTAATATTGTGAAGATTTGTGATTAAGGTATCCTTAATCACATTCCAACCTTGAAAACACATGCTACATCAACAATGTACCCCACACAAGATTCCATGCTACACTCTTTTGCAAACTGCCAAAATTTGGACAGCAATCCAACCATCCACATTGAAGCTTACTTTTTAAGCTTGATACAAGCCCTTGGATGCAATCACACCATGCAGCTACAGCGAAACGCCAAGAAAAGTCACATGATTCTCAAGATTGTTCAAACCCTCAAGGGTATAACTGGAACTTCATTAGCTAGGGTTTCACGTTTTTTAGCTTTCATAGTTCACTTGTGAGCCTATATAAAGGCCTTTGGATGCTTCATTTTTTCTTTGCTCTTGAATTTTCCATTGTTCACAAATCTGTAAATCATAAATTCAGTTAATGAAATGTGTTTGAATTTGATGAAGAAAAATCAAGTGCCAACCTTATTATCTGTTTATTATTGTTTGATGTTTACTAATCTTTGATCTTAAAACCTGTTTTCAAAGGAGTGTGCAAAAGTTTGCATATTTTCCTATAATCTTGATATTTTGCTAAGTCTTGTTCAAACCTTGGAATTCTTGGGCTATAAAGCTGATCATAGCATCCTGATATTGTGTTATCAAGGTGTGGTGAAGCTTATAACTTGGGGATAATCAAGTGTAGGGAACTAAGGTTGCATTAATCAAGGATTTTCATTTTTCTGATTTTGATATTTTGCTCTTAACCTTGTTGAATCTTAGCAGGCTTTATTGTGGAAGCTTGTGCTTGTTCTTGCTAGCACATAAGCTCAAAATGCGTGGGTGTGGATGTACATCTATGAGGTACACACCATTCTACTCAAAATCTGTTAAAAATTTGGATTTTTGGTGAATTTGTGTGTTGCTTTTGTTCTTGTTGATTTTGTGGTCTAATCTTGTTCAATACTGCATATTATACTTGTTAATGTGTTTGATTGGGCTTAGGTAACCTTGGAAAACACTTTTGATTTGAAACTTTGATTTGAAAATTTAAAGGGGTGTTTGGGTTAATCTGTTTAAGATCATAAGTTGATATTGTGTTGTTGGAAGTTTGTGTTTGTGCTTTATATCTGTTATCTATTTGGTTGAGTGCTATTAGCTGCAAGTTATTGGGTTTAAAACCTTGAATCAAACATTGTGCTATATCTCATTGATTTTGACTGTTTTTGACCTAAGATTTTAGTAATATCTAGAATATATGCATGCTTAGGGTTAAAAGTTGTTAAATAATTGATAATACAACATATGTGATAGATCTGAGTGTTTGAATTTGGCTTGTTGGTCAAGTGCATCAGCAAAGTAAAAATCTGCTTGTGTTAAGTGTTCATCGGTAACCTTATTATGCTTGAATCTTGACTTAGACTTTGAATCATTGCATGAAACCTATTTAAACTTGTTCATTTAAGTTTATTATTGGTGGTGTGTGCATTTGGTGAAGTTTGGCTGGCTGAATTGTGCTATAAGTGCTTATTGAACCATAACTGCTTATTTATTCATGTCTGGGCTAGATCTGGTGATGTTTTGATTTAAATGTACAAATTGGCTGATTGTGATTGTGATTTCCTTGTTGTTATTGACTCCTTATGATCCACTGATCATTTGGGTGCCTTTGTGTAACTTGAATCCACAAAAAAGTCATATAAGACAAAAAGTCAAGAAAGTCAAGCAGTGGGAAAAGTTCCCACTGCTCAGACACCAAAACTAGCCCCTGCTAGTGTAATTTTTCAGTTAGCTTATTAATAAGCCATATTGGCTTATCCAGACCTGTAACAACTTACTTTTTGTGATCACTCTTCATCATTTGACCAATTTGTTTGAACTGGAGCTTATCAGACTTTGACTTTGACTTTTTGCTAGAAAACTCTTAAAGTTGACTTGTAAAGAAGTGCTTATTTGCTTATTCCAGCTTATTGAGTAAACTTATTTGAAAACTTTTTGCTGATTAAGCTTAGTTAAGTCATTTAAAAGCTTTTGAAACTTGAATCAGCTCTTGGGTGGCCTAGAACTCGAAAACGACTATTTTGTCGTTTTGTGAAGATAGCTTATTGCTTTTTCAGGCTTATTCCTTGTACTTATTTCAAATTTCTTTTTACAGAAGTCTTAAGTAACTCAAAATAAGCTTGTGTGTCTAATTTGAGCTTATGGCATCAACTTATAGCTTAATGGGCCAAAAAGCCCATTAAGAATAAGCTGTTTGAAATAAGCCAGCTTAAATCACATTTTCAGCTTTTGGGCCTTTGAAAATTGTGTTCAGAATCAAATTTTGAGTCATATAGGAGCTTTTGGGCAATTTTTATAAACGTTTTTCTTATTGGGCTTATTTTGGTTCAATAAGGATCTGTTTTGGACTTTGGCCCACTTGAAGGCCCATTAGGGGTATTTTTGTAATTTCAACTTCATTTTTGTGTTTATTAGGTTAAATTAAACTAGTTTGCTAGTTTTTAGAATTTTTTATAAATTTTGGATTTTAATATTATTTTATTATTATTTTATTATTAAAAATTAAAATTTAGATTTTTCAAGTTTTTATATTTTTCTTAGGTTAAATACATTAAGTTAGGAATTTTACAACTTTTAGAATATTTTTATTGTCCTTAGATTAATTTTTATAATTATTTTAAGTTTTAATAGTTTTTAAATTTTTATTAATTTTATTAATTTTAAAATTTTCAAAAATAGTGTTAAATTAAGTTAGGTCATTTTAAAGGTTTACAATTAAAAAATCTCATTTTGGGCTTTTTGTTAATTAAATTGATTTTTTGGGCTTTAATTAGCATTAAAATATTATTATTTAATTAAATAAAAGGTTTGAATGATTTTTGATTTTTTGTAAACTCTAGTTACATTATTTAGGATTTATTGCAATTTTATAGGCATTTTTAGGGTAAATTTTTAATTTTGCTACTTTTTACGGTTTTACGTGTACGACCATTTCGTCTTAGTTTAATTCGTCATCGTAACTGTCATTCTCTTCTAATCTAATTTCTATTTTCTTTTCTCATAATCAAATCATTAATCATCTCTCTACACAACACACTTGCCTCCTTAGGAAACGAACTTTGAACCACATTGGTCATTAGTGCTTGGTTTTCCTAAACCGACACTTAATACTTTCCCTATTTTGCTCTCTTTTCCTAAAGAGGTAGCAAAAACACTACATCACTCCCTCACCTGAGCATCGATAGCTTCGGCGAACTACGCACTGCGTTCAAAAACAATTACACTCAGCGGAAGAAGTACAATAGGGATCCGGTCTCATTGCCAACCGTCAAGCAGAGGCCCAGAGAATCTACAGAAGACTTCACGGAGCGTTTCAATGACGAGTGTACACGTACCAAAGCGTGTCCAGGAGTCCTCAAAATTTCTGATTACATGCACGCCATAACTGACAAGGAGCTAATCAGGCGCCTTAATGATAAACGCCCGGAGAAGTTTGATGAACTCATGGAAAGGGTTCGGAATTTTGTGGAGGGGGAGACCGCGGTTGTTGCGGCTTACCCTACAAAAGGGAACCACGGCTACCGATCAAACGAGCAGCCTAGAAGGCAATTAGGTGGCCAAAGTAACTCCGGCAATGGGAGGAGTCCGGATTACAAAAACTAGGCAAAAGGAGGACGGTCGGATGACAAATTCACCCCTCTAAAGATGACTTATCCGGAAATCTTGCTAACAGAATGAGCAAATTTTCCAAGACCTCCTCCGATGACAACTCTAGTTGATCGCCGTCAAGGCACCCGCTTCTGCGAGTTCCATAATGACAAGGGTCACGGCATGGAGGAGTGCATCCAGCTCCAGAAGCATATAGAGGTCGCTGATTAAATCAGGAAAACTCAAACACCTGGTCAAGGATTGGAAGGAAGGGAAGGATAACAAAAAGTATGACAAAAAATATTCCCAAAAAGACAAGCCTACGACCATATATATGATTCAATCATGGCAGCGCCGGATGAAGCAGAAAGTTAGTCAAAAAATTTCACGCGGCAAGGAAATCTCATTCCCTCCTATCACGACGAGCAACGTGGATGATGCACCTCTGTTAGCCTCAAAATATTGAGGCAAACAAGAATGTTCGGTCATATGTTTATTATGTATCGTATTTTAGAGCATTGTAATAGGTAGTACATTAGTCGTGTTTTACGGGCTTAACTTTAAGCTAAAGTTCATTCATAAGTAACTAAAGCCTAAAAGGAAAGCCTGACCCATTAGAATTTAGTCCTAACAAAGCCCGCATGTGGGTGGACTATATATACCCTTCCTAGCATTTTAGGAAGGGTGTTGGTTCATTTTGTCTCATTCTCTCTAATCTAATATTCACCAAGTTCCAACCATTCTCTCTCTTTTATCTCTCTACTTTCTCTCTCTAGAAATCATCTATCTTTTATCTACCTTTCTTGTTTAATCATCATATATTATATGGGGCAATAATTGGCATCAATCGCCGTGGGGTAGATTTGTGAATGGTTGTTGTGATTTTATTTGATTCGTATGATATAATCTATATATCATCTCTCGAATTCAAATTTTCTTTGTGTTTACCGTGCTCTAAATCTTGCTATAAATCTCCTACATAGTTGTGGTAGGGAGTTGGTTGTTTTGGTTTGGTTAAAATCACGGATTTCTTGTAAAAAATCTCAACTTTTTACCTAAAGTTTCGGAATTGTACCAGAATTCTGACAGAATTCCATCGGAAAAGGGTTTCTATATCCCGATATATATTCCGACAGAGTTCCATCGGAAAAGGGTTTCTATATTCCGATATATATTCCGACAGAATTCCATCGGAAAAGGGTTTCTTTATTCCGATTGAACATTCCGATCTGGATTCCGATTGAAAATTCCGATCTGGATTCCGATAGGTTATTCTGATTGAACATTCCGATAGGTTATTCCGATTGAACATTCCGATAGGTTATTCTGATAGCATTCCGATGGGTGATATTGCGATCCGTATTCTGATGGGTGATATTTCGATGGACATTCCGATGGATATTGCGATGGACATTGCGATATGTATGGCTAAATTTTGTTCGAGTACTTTTTAGACTTAGCCACTATCTAGACTAGTCCCGGAACATAGTTTACCAAAAAAAATCGCAATTTTCAGAATTTAAACCACAACCCAATCACACCATATCTACTTGAGATCCGAACTCATTTCCTCAATTGAAACACCCATTATGGATTCTACATCAACGAATGGTGACACTCACAACAGCATGGTCCCGAGTACCAATGTATTGACGTCTTCGTATTCAGACAGAGAAGAACGAGAGAAGCAACTTCAAGAACAAGTCCTTAAACAACGTTGTATGCAAGCTTTCAATGCTCTTAAAACGAATCTAAAACATCTTGAAAGAGAGACCTTCTCTTATAATCCTTTGTATATGTATGCTTTTCATTGCTTCTTCAGAAATGACCATCGCACGTTCACTTATGAGTTAAGAGACCACTTGAAGAATCTTGAGAATGAATTACTCAACAACAACCTTCATGAGAAAAATTCCAAGACTTCCCTCGAAGCACTCAAAACACCATTTCAACCGTTCTTTGGTTCAAAGTTATTCACGTCTTCTTATTTTGATTCTGATGTTCGAGTCGCAAAACAACACTTCAAAGACTACACTACAATGGAATCAAAATCATTCAGAGACTTGATATTTGGAAACATGGAATCAATTGAGAGGCTTATGGATGAACGCTTACTTCACGAAAAAGACATGATCAATAAGATGAATGACAAAAGTCCAAAAACGCAAGAATGCACGGTTGCAAAGATTCATGTAGTGGATACGAGTCCAGTTTCAACTGTAAGTAACGGGAGAGTATTGAGTAATGCAACTGAAAGCTGCAGATCAGGGAACACAAAGTATGGTTCGCAGAATGATCATAGCATTTCTGGGAAAGAAAGCAGCCGCTCTGGCAAACAAAGCATTGACTCTGAGAATGACATCAATAATACACCTTCCTATGATAATGGCCCTGTTTGCGATTCTGAGCCATTGGAAAGGTACACAATGCTGAATTTAATGTGTTTGCCAATACCAATACGCATGAGCATAGTGATCAAACAACAACCCTTATTGACACATGTATGACGGAAAAGGTTGATAGCAATACCACACCCGATTAATCAGACATGTGCTATAATGAGTTTGAGGATGATCAACATGAAAATGAGTATGATGATGAGGAGCGTGTTGTGCTTGCTAATTTAATTGCTAGTTTACAAAAATATGTCAATGAAACTAGAAAGAGTCAAAAGCAATTAAAGAAGGCAAACGCAGCACTCACTCAAAACTTTGAAGAATGCAAAGCCACTCTAATTAAATCTAATGAGACCCTTAATAGTTATAGAGCTGAGCTTCTTCAAAAAACTAAAGAGCTTGAGGGTTACAAGGGTAGTGTGTTAAAAATTCAAAAAGACGATCTTGAAAAGAAATACAACGAAACTCTTGAGTTATTAACCAAAGACAAACGTCAATTTATTGTTTTATTAATGGATGAACGTCAAAAACGTACCTTGCTACCACCAAAGTTAACGAAATTGAACAACGGCTTTTGATGGATAACACCGAGACTACTAAAATTCTTGATGTTAAGAAACAAGAGGTTGAAATGTTAAAACAAGATTTCAAAAGTCGACATGTGATGACGTATAGTCCCCAGCCGGGTCATGAACCCGGCCCACGGGTACTACCCGTATCCGGCCCATCACGAATGGGTGGGAATAATGTTATTTGAGCTTATGGGCTTGGATGAACTGTAATCGCAAACATGTGTGCGGCCCACGGCCCGGCATGCCCGGTGCAAGGTTAGATAGAATCATACTCCTACTATGATTAGGATTTATCCCAAAGGGGAGGATATTCACTCACCATAATTAGAAAATAAAAATCAATCTAAATCTGGTGATTATCCTTTCCTTGGGGCCGAAGCATCAGTGACAGCCCATTAGGGTTTCACTGCCTATATAAGGAACCCCTAAGGGTTCCACAAAGGTATTACATTCTACACACTTTCAACTCTCATACGATTCCTGTAACCCTAACCGATTACTTACTCTCACGCTGGAGTCTAATCGTGGGAAACATTCCCACGGTAAGCCTAACGCATGTTGTTTAGTGTGCAGGATCCCAACCAGATAATTCACTTGGTGCAGGAGCCGGAGTCCAGCCAACCCGAATTAAGCCTAATTCGGGTCTAGCAAGGATCACCCAACTTTTGTATCAACAAGTTGGTGCCATCCGTGGGACACGAACCCACGACCACGTGGTGAAAGGAATGCGGTAAGAAGAGTTGGCTATATAAGAATTGGGTAAGAAGAGTGTATAGAAGAGTTGGCGCCATCCGTGGGACCATTACACTAAGCTAGAGCAAAATCTCATCTCGAATTCTCAATGACGAAGGGGCATCCGCAGGGAAACCCCAGGAACACAAATCCTGGAAATCGGAAGTCCCCAGAGGAATGTATACTCATTCCCAATTGATCCCCTAACCACCAAGCTGGCGGACCAAACAACCGAAGTGGTCTTCAGTCCATTGGCATGACAAGCACGTTCTCTGTCACCCCACCACCTACTTCGACCTTGGATAATCCTGATTCAGGGAGTGCGTCCAACCCCCCTAACAAGGAGCCGCGCAGACCATCGACTGAGGAAGAAGTAGAGGTCGAACCACTTAGCGAGGAAGATCTCACTCGAGTTCTCACGCAGAACTTTGAGAGGATCGTCACAGGAATTGCATCAAGGTTGAACCTAGGGAGGGACCTCTAATCTAGGCTCAACTTTGGCAACGCCGGACCAGGCACCTCTTCTCAAACTCAAAGGAAGCGAAGGACAGGACCTCAGAAGCGGAACCTATTTGAGGAAACTCCCCAACCCAGGAATGTGTTCGAACGCATAGGGGATCGTCTCATGCAGGAACTAATACAATCCAGAGAAGAGGGAGAGAAGTCCGACGGTTCACCCGAACGACCAGATCTGGAACTAACCAGAACTAATCGCCGCACAAGCGTGTGGGATAGGATGAATACTGGGAAGAAGGCTCCCGGATCTTCTCATAAGAGCGGTCCTCACCCAAAGGATGGGGCACCACCTCCTTCTCCCGGTCCATCAGGAGAGGACTCGGATGACCATCCACCCAAGCGTCGCCGACCTAGGCGTACTCCTACACCGCCACCAGACAATGAGGAGTACTATGGCGGCCCCTATTATCGAGATACGGAAGCATAAGATCTTTCCCGCCCGTGGTGTGACCCTAGTCTCACCCGTCCATGGGCAGATCCCAGGGAAGATCCTTTTACTCTCCGCATACGGAATTACTCTGAGGATACAAAGCGTCGCATGTCGGCGTGTGTCAAGACTTCTGATGGGACTGGTGATCCGGATGATCACCTAAAGATATTTGACACGCAGGCGAAAATTAAACGATGGCCCATGCCTATATGGTGCCAAATGTTCAATTCAACCTTGATCGACAATGCTAGTGATTGGTTTGAGGGACTTCCTCCGCGAAGTATTGATAGCTTCACTGAACTACGTACTGCGTTCAAGAATAATTATACTCAGTGAAAGAAGTATAATAGGGACCCGGTCTCGTTGGCAACCGTCAAGCAAAAGCCTGGGGATTCTACGGAGGCCTTCACTGAACGCTTCAATGACGAGTGCACACGCACAAAGACAATGCCGGAACTTCTGAAAGTTTCCGATTATATGCATGCCATAACAGACAGGGAATTAATCAGACGTCTCAATGACAAACATCCGGAGAGGTATGATGACCTTATGGAAAGGGTCAGAAACTTCATAGAGGGAGTAACCGCGGTAGCCGCGGCCTATCCTTCAAAAGGAAACAACTACCGATCGAACGACCAGTCCAAGAAACAGTCGGGCTGTCAAAACAACCAGAACAGTGGGAGGGGCTCAGATTACAAGAGCCAAAACAAAGGAGGCCGACCGTAGGACAAATTTACCCCTCTAAAGATGTCCTACCGGGAGATCTTGCTGACGGAAAGGGCCAATTTCCCGACACCTCCCCCAATGACGACTCCGCTGGACCGTCGTCAAGGAAATCGCTTCTACGAATTCCACAACGACAAGGGCCATGGCACGGAGGAATGTATCCAGCTCAAGAAGCACATTGAGTCACTGATTAAGTCAGGCAAACTCAAGCATTTGGTCAAGGATTGGAAGGATGGAAAAGACAATAAGAAGTATGACAAGAAGGATCCCCAAAAGGACAAACCTTCAACTATATACATGATCCAATCCAGGTAGCGCCGCACAAGGTAGAAAATTAGTCAAAAAATTTTGCGCGGCAGAGAAATCTCATTCCCTCCCATTACGGCAAGTGATGTAATTGATGCGCCTCTCACTATTGAGATAAGCATTGGAACACACAATGTCCGTCGTATGTATGTGGATGGAGGGTCATCAGCAGAAGTACTATACGAACATTGTTTCGTACAGTTACGACCAGAAATAAGGAGCCAATTAGTACCGGCCACGGCGCCGCTCATCGGTTTTAGTGGAGACACCATCTGGTCAATAGGACAGCTGCGTCTGCTTGTAACCATTGGGAATGAAGAGCACTCTACCACGGCGTGGATGAACTTTATGGTGATACGCTCACACTCTCCATACAATGGGATCATAGGCAGACCAAGAATCCTGGCCATACGAGCGGTACCCTCCACGGCACACAGGATGATCAAATTCCCTGTGGAAGGAGGAATTGTCACTATCTATAACACAATCATACCAGCATCTGAATGTCATGCCGTGACAACACCGGTTCCACCCTTTCCCCCCAAAAACGGATCACCACCTCCCAATTGGAAGGTGGCAATCCATCCTGATTACCCGGAACAAGAGGTATCCATAGGGGGAACACTCTCAGATAGCGGCAAAAGGGCCATGTGCTCTCTCCTGAAAGCAAACTTAGATGTATTCGCATGGGAGCCCAAGCATATGACGGGCGTACCACGTGTGATAGCAGAACATTAAGCTCCAAATCCGCCAGGGATATCCTCCCATTAAGCAAAAGAAGCGCGGTCAGGCACCCGAACGCAGCCAAGTAATATTGGATGAAGTACGGAAACTGGTGGATGCAGTTATCATGCGCGAGGTATACTACCACGAGTGGTTATCCAACCATTCATGGTCAAAAAGCATGACGGAAGCTGGCGCATGTGCGTGGATTTTCACGGATCTGAACAAAGCCTGTCCACGGGACTGTTACCCGTTACCGGAGATTGACTGGAAGGTGGAATCCCTATGTGGATATCCCTTTAAGTGCTTCTTAGATGCATATAAAGGATACCACCAGATCCAGATGGCGGAAGAGGACGCAGAGAAGACGGCGTTCCATACTAGTCAAGGCGTATACTGTTATACAAAAATGCCGTTTCGGACTAAAGAACGCCGGGGCAACATATCAGCGGCTTCTTGACAAAGCCTTCGACTCACAGATAGGCCGCAACCTGGAGGTCTATGTTGATGATTTAGTCATCAAAAGTCATACGGAGGATGCACTCCTCCGAGACGTCCAAGAGACGTTTGACACATTGAGGAGGATTAATATGAAGCTAAATCCAAAGAAATGCACGTTTGGGGCAACGGAAGGAATGTTCCTTGGATATATGATTGATCAAAATGGCATCAAGCCTTGCCCGGAAAATACGGACGCAGTAATACAGTTACCATCCCCTCAGACACGGAAAGAGGTGCAATCCTTAAATGGGAAGCTGGCCGGGCTAAACAGGTTCTTATCAAATTCCGCAGAGAAGTCACTCCTCCTATTCAAAACACTCAAGAAGTGCATTATGAAGGGAGACTTCCGGTGGACAAAGGAAGCTGAGGAAGCCTTTGGTTAACTCAAGCAACACCTTGCATCTCTCCCCATACTAGTAGCTCCCCGGCCCAAGGAGGAGCTCATCATGTACCTATCAGCCACACATGGAGCAATAAGTGCGGTACTTATGACGGATAGGGACACAGTCCAAACTCCGGTCTACTTCATAAGTAGAACACTACAAGGGCCGGAGTTGAATTATTCTTCCATGGAAAAACTATTTTTGGCATTAGTGTTTGCTACGAAACGGTTGCGCCGATACTTTTAGGCGCACCCAATTGTAGTTATTACTGATCAACCAATAAAACAAGTCATCTCTAGACCAGATGTGGCCGGTAGGCTACAGAAGTGGAGCATTCTATTGAGAGAACATAACATATCTTACAGACCAAGGACGGCTGTTAAAGGGCAAATCTTGGCAGATTTCTTGATAGAGAAGCCGGATGAGGAAGGACCAATCGTGTAACGAGATGAAACTCCATCAGAACTATGGGTATTATTTACGGACGGATCTTCGTGCACGGATGGATTAGGAGCGGTTCTCATTCTTACGAATCCGGAAGGAATGAAGTTTACGTACGCCCTGCGCTTTGAGTTCACATCCACCAACAATGAGGCAGAATATGAAGCGTTGTTTGCGGGTTTAAAAATCGCCGCTAGAATGAGAGTCCGCAACCTTGAGGCCTACGTGGACTCACGGCTAGTCATGAACCACATTTTGGGGGGATACGTAGCTAAGGAGGATAACATGGTTCGATACTTGGAGAAAGTCAAGTCACTCATCGCGGCTTTTAGCAAGTTTTCCATCAAGCAGGTACCAAGAGGTGAAAACAAGAAGGCGGACGCTCTTAGCAAGATCGCGTCTACAAGTTTCGCCCACTTATCCAAGAAAGTCTTGGTGGAAATAAAAAAGGAAAAGTCTATAACGGAAGGGGAAGTCGCAGCTATAGTTGAGGAAGAGGGGCCTACATGGATGACCCCGATCATCAGCTATTTGACTAATGAAACCCTTCCAGACGAGGAAAAGGCGGCACGGCGCATCAGAAGGAAGTCGCATCACTTCGAGCTTCGAGAAGGTAATCTTTACAAGCGCTCTTTCTTACAGCCGTGGCTGCGGTGTGTTAGGCCACGCCAGGCTACCTATGTGATCAGTGAGATACATGAGGGGTTATGCGGTATGCACGCAGGCCCCCGATCTGTAGTAGCCTGAGCTCTACGCACAGGATATTATTGGCCTACCATGCATAGGGATGCACGCGACATGATTCGCAAGTGCAGTGACTGCCAAGTGCACAGACCAGTACCACGACATCCGCAGCAGGAACTTACACCCATTACATCCCCTTGGCCATTCTATAAGTGGGGGATTGATATTGCAGGACCTTTTCCCGTAGCAACGGGGGGAGTTAAGTTCTTGATTGTCGCAATGGATTACTTTACACGCTGGATAGAGGCCAAGGCAGTCAAATCCATCACAAGCAAACAAGTTAAAAAGTTTGTTTGGGAGAACATCGTGTGTCGTTTTGGCTTACCAGGAGAAATCATCTCTGACAACGGGAAGCAGTTCGCGGATAATCCATTCAAGGACTGGTGCGTAGCATTGAATATCAAACGGCACTTCGCATCTGTTAAGCACCCGCAGACAAATGGTCTTGTGGAACGAGCAAATAGAAGCTTGGGTGAAGGCATCAAGGCACGCCTGGAGGAACGAAGTGCCAAATTGTAAAACCCGCATGCTTTTACCATGAATAGTACCCTTAAGATCGTACGTACTAGATTTAAACTTTCCTAATATAGCATGATTACGATTACGTGTTAGGATTTTACGTATTACGTACGTGTTAGAACACGATAAGTATTTACTACGCACGAGCACGTAATAAATATTTGACAATAATTAATCACGAACATGCGATCATGAAATCATGAACGTAATTAAAACACGAACTATTATTAATTACGTATATATATTTATTACGAGCGTAATTAAATATATTAGATCACGATATTTACGTAACGAGAACACTTAAAACGCGAACACAAATAATCACGAACGTATAACTTAACACACGTGAACACACCAATGTTTTAGACACGGAAAACATTCGGGTTACCTCTTGTGGGCCCCATTACCACGAAATTAGGGAGGGAGGATGGGCTTAGCGCATCAATTTTTCACTAAAAAGGAAAAGGGATATTCTTCACTACTCATTTTCATTCACAGAAGATTTTTAGAAAAACCCTAAAACCCTCTTCCTTGTTCTTCTTTGTGCCGCCACCTTAAGAACACCACAAGGAGGTGGTTTGTGATCTTGGATCTTGGAAATTAAGTTGGTGATCGTGTTTGTTCTTCATCCTTTTGATCCACGAATTCGGTAAATCCTTTTTAAACCTTTTCTTTTGATTTGATTTTTTATAAATCAAGAACATGTTATGTTTTTACAAAAACCTAATAAATAAACATGGATCTAACATGATTTGGGGGTTTAATAAAATCAAAAGTATGTTTTTAAGGGGTGTTTGTTTTGGCCGTAGGCTGCACCGAACCTGAAGGGGTTTCGGTTTGGCCAACCGACCACCACCAAGACCATATGGTCTTGGTTGGTGTGTGTGGGTCCCACGGCAGCATCAAGGCACGGGGTACCCTGAGTTGGTTCGGGGTACGGTGTCGATTTCATGTCCGGTTCATGCTTTTTAGTCTAGATCCGGTTCATGGTGTATGTTTAGTTTTTTTTTTATGATCTTATGTCAAAAATTAAATTAATAAATGACATGATTAATTTAATAACATAACTTAGGTTATTTTAGTTATTAATAATCATGAAATTAATTAACCTAAGTATTTTACATTTTAGACTTATAATTAATTAATTATTTAAAAAACCATGATTATAATTAATTAATTAACATGACTTAGGTTATATTATTAATAAATAATAATACATGTTTTAACCTAAGTATTTAACTTTATTTAATTAAAAACATGTTATTCTTTAATTAAATATTTTAACCTATAGTTTAATTTAATTACATGAAATAATTATTAAACTATACCTTATATCATATGACTTAGAAAATAATCATGAAAATACTTAGGCTTATATACTTAGCTTATTTAACCAACTTATTTCTAATTATGGAAAATTTCTATTTTTAGAAACTTAATTAAATAAGGCAGCTAATCTATTTATAGAAACCTTCTATTTTTAGAAACTTATTTATTTCAGGCAACTAATCTATTTATGGAAACTTATTTAATTAAGGCAGCTGATCTATTTATGGAAACTTTCTATTTTTAGAATCTTATCTATTTTAAGTAGTAAATCTATTTTTGGAAACTTTCTATTTTTGGAAACTTTCTATTTTTGGAAACTTTCTATTTTTGGAAACTTTCTATTTTTGGTAACTTTCTATTTTTTGAAACTTTCTATTTTTGGAAACTTTCTATTTTTGGAAACTTTCTATTTTAGGAAACCTGCTATTTTTGGAAAGTTAGTTATTATTACACAGTAAGTATAATAACACATGAAATACCAGAAATACTTAATCAGATTAAACAAAATATAAGATAAACACGGTTTAAGGCTTAAAAACAGTAAAATATAGTAAGAACACATAAATAAGCTAAGACATGACATAAAACCAGCTACGTATTTAGTAAGCAGATACTTATTCATGTATGTATTTATGTATCACTAGTGATTCGGAAGTAGGATTTCTCTCAGTTCATCTTCTTCGTTCACTGGACATAAGGTACGGATTCCCGTCCTTTCAGTATGGACATTCTTTCCTTATTAGGATTCCTCGTATGCAGCCAACTGTTTTCCCGTAGTATAAGTTACGTGTTTGAATGCTTATGTTTAATTAAGAATACCTATAGCCATATACATGCATGACCAGTTTCACCTAGTTATGGAGGTACCATAACCATAACATTAGAGGCACTGATGTTATGACTTCACCACGGCGGAGTGATTGCTCGTGGCGTCCCTTCAGCTTTTGGCCATTTATTTATATTTATCATGTGGGGCATATGGGTGCATCCTAGTTACATGTTTTTAGTCAGGATTTCATGGTGAATGTGGTGTGTGCCTTGCATCCTTCACAAGGAGTTGATCCCTCCTACCCAAAAACCAGTATATTAAATTAGAGGCAGCCCCTCTAATTTGCATGATGAGGTCACCCCTCCAAGTATTCATGCACGGTGGATTTTCATGACCTATATTGGCTAATGGTAAAATACGTTAAACAGTTTTCATAAGATAAACATAAGGCTTTTCAAACTATAAAACCAGTTTTATGAATATGTTCCAGGTTTTCCAGGACTTATACATTTCCGCTGCTATTAAGTCTCTATTATGTTTTAGTCACTTATACTATGTCTATATCCGTGCACTGAGCGTTTTGCTCAGCCGTTACTTTCCTTTCCATGTCCCAAAACGGCAGGTACCCTAGGAAAGACTCGAGCATTTGGAGGACGTGCATAGGATGGAAGTTGCTAGAGACTTCTTTTCCTTTTTGCCTTCATATACTTATGCTTGTTTAGTCTTTCATTCATTTCTTTTGCTTATTATGTTTTGGGCTTATGTTTGGGAACCGATGTTTGATTCCGGTTATCCCTATGGTCATGTAATGTTTTATACATTTATCCTTGTATGCTTTGATGACACGCCATAATTACGCGTGACATTCCATTATCAAAATGGGGTGTTACAATTATGGTATCAGAGCCAAGGCTTCGACCTGTAGGCTCTAAAACTCGACCTGTGACTAGTGGGTAGTCACCAGGAGCTTCCTAAGCCAACGTTTGTTATTCCACGTATTGATGTTTTCAGCGCATTGTTGTTTTAACCATGATGTTTTCAGCACCTTGAGGTTTTAACCTTGATGTTTTCATCGATATTGTTTTACTAATATGGATGGACAACCGTCATTCATATTTAGTTATGTGTCATTGTTTCATGCATAATGTTCCTCGTGAACTGTGGCTATGTGGACTGAACCCCAGTAGTTCATAATTAGTCACATAAAAAAAATTTTGATAAGTTTTGACATATGAGTTTCATTTATTTATGTTTCATGTATCATTGTTGCAGGGATTATGACTAAGTAATGGTTGGTACAGGACTGGCCCTATTTAGTCGCATGTGCTTTTATCGAAACTTTTAACTTTGGGACCGACCCATAGGCGTCCCCTCTCCATGTCTTTTGTTTTGGAACCGACCCATAGGCGTTCCCTCGCACATATAAAGGTTTTATAAACTACATTACGCATTCATGCACTGTTTTTCATGCATAAAATTTTTCTCATGATTTAAATTGGCATAAATTTTTTATTTTTTTTTATTTTTTATTTATTTTTTTTTTTTTCATGTCCCCTCATATGTTATTATGTTTTTATGTCAAGTATGTTTTCATACTGTCATGGTTAACCTCAGTTTCATGCTGATTATGTTATACACTTCTTCGTGATAGATGGTTTCATGTTTTTTCATGATAATTCCGTCTTCATGTTGATTATGTTTTACACCTCTTTTGTTATTTACGCTGTCCTGCAAGACATTGTTAGATTTTATTGAATCCTGCTTTCATGATAGTCATGGTTGGTTTTCATTGATCATGCTGTCAGGCAAATCATCGTTGAATTTAGTGTAACCACACTTTAACGTTTCCGTTACAACCAGAATGATGTCTATGCTAATACTGCCAGGTTATCATGATGGTTTTTCTAACCATTTAACCGGTATAATTTCCTTAAATCATGACAAATGATCGACACCATACCGATCATTTCATGTGCATTCAACGTGTACTCCATGTATCGTGTTCCATGTGTATTACACGTACCTTAATCCATGTGTATTCCACTTGCAATACTTCACGAGTATTCGCTAGTCGATTCTGAATCATCTCAGGCGTATTTTCAATTGCTGATATTCTACAAGATTGCTGATGCCGCTCATAACTTGGAGATGTTACTAAAGGTTGATGCTGCTGACGTTCGGAGACGCTACGAGATGCGGATGTTGTTCACAACCTGGAGATCCTACAAGACGAAGACAAAGGCATCAGAGCAAAGCAATTGGACGAGAAGATGCTTCACCATCAGACGATTCCCATCAATCATTGTCCCTAATTCTTAGTTACATGTCACACGTCATTCGGCTGTCATTTCAGCCATATGAGTGCAAACCGGTACCAGCCGGCCACTCAGTTGAATAGTTACATGAATCACGGTCATGAGAATGACCATCATGGAACTGACAGACAGGACGATAGTAACCACTACTATGACAACAACTATCCTAGAAATCGCAACCGAAACTCTGGCCACGGACGTGATCAGAAATACAAGGATTAGTAGTCCAACCGATCCGCCAATTCTGGCATAATAACCTTATATTGTGGTTATATTTGTTTCACAACTCGAGACACATGTCAAGACATCAGTCAAGACATATGTCTCACGTATACTCCTGAAGACACATGTCAAGACATCAGTCAAGATACATGTCTCACGTATACTCCTGAAGACAGGCGAAATCCGTCTTCCTGAATTGGAAGAGCAAGAACAAGTCTCTCCATTTTTCATCAGTCAAGACACATGTCTCACGTATACTTTCTGAAGACACATGTCAAGACACCAGTCAAGACATATGTCATGCTTATAGTTCCAAGAAACGAGTCAAGACACATGACTCACGTCCAACTATGGAACATTTCTAAGAAATTCAGGGTACCCTCCAAGGGTATATCTATTTTGTTGTGCCATGTATTAATCAGGCCACAAGAATTTCTATACCATTATCGGCGCATCAGTGAGAACTGTCATGTTGCCAATGTCACTTTCGTTTCTTTCACCATATTTCATATATTCATGACCATAAAGGACGCCTTTCGTATTCCCACGTATACGAAGGTTTTCCTTCAGCTTAATGATGAGATCCAAGCTGCTAACGCAGTTCCTCGGATAGACACGAGATAAATTTTATCCAAATTATGGACTATGAACAGCACACCATGCTATGATTCATAATTATGTACAGTAATGTTCCGGCTCCTGAATACTTTCAGCTTGATTTTCCATCAGGAAAATCTGTACAAATTATCTAGGCTTACAAGCATGTGCGTTGTTAGCCATGGTCGCTAAAATTTTCAAGCTGTCAGTAAGACACGACTACTTAAGTCCTTTTACGCATAACCAGTTGATTATTCCAAAATCTTCCCAGATATTCCAGAAGAACCTTCAAGGAGAAGAACGGTACCATGAGAGTATGTGTCGACTACCGTCGGCTTAAATAAATCACCATTCATGACCGTTATTCTCCTCCACGTATTGGCGACATGTCCAATCAACCGTATAGTGTTAATCACTTTTCCAAGATTGAACTCATGATCATGCTGCCAACAGTGACGAGTGAAAGAGCAGGACATGTCCATGACTGATATTCGTACACGGCTCGGTCATGCTAGATTTATGATTTTGAATTAGTCTCATCAATGCTCCAACGACATTACAAGAATGAGTTTCCATGAACTCATAGCAAATTCATCAGTGTTTTCATTGAGGATAACCTGATTTCCTCTAAAGCTTGGAGAAGAACAGGAAGACCATATCTGCACTATGTTGCAAATTCTATGACAAGAGAAATTCTACCCTGGAAATTTTTCCAATATCAATTCTGTTTGATTACAGTGACACACTGAATCACATGGGTTTCAATGGTTAATCTTACCATGACTCAGCTTATGCGTAAAGGAGAGAACCCTACACTACATTAGGTGTTCTAGGAAATCCTACGCTAGGAGAAGTCTAGATTCAGAGACTCAGAGTTTCGCAAACTCCTATGTATCAAGTTCTACGAAGCAAGATACAGTTACTTTCATATCCAGGTACCTGACATACCAACAGGTTAAGATAGGACACCAACAAACTGGGATGTTTTCATCATCTGAAATTGTAAATTGAAATGGGACAAGATCTCCACGGATTTTGGCTACCAGTTTAACGCAAACTCCGAAGAAGCATGATGTTATCTGGTTTATTGCAAACAGTTTGATTAAGTCTGCAGAATCCTTACATCCGCAAGGATTTCAGAACCAACAGATTGATCGGACATGTTCCAGCCAAGGCTCATCCGATCACTTGGCAATTCCTCAGTTATCAGGTCAGACAAATATTCATAATTATTCTCCTTATTTACTTCACGTCCTTGTTCTAATTCCACTCCTTGCTTTCGCGCTCGCGTTCATGAGACTATTCACGTTCATGATCGTATTTTGGTTTACGATTTTACGTTCATTTCTTTTCTCATTATGGGTAGTTTGCAAGAACTTGAGAGACCAGACCCAATTTTAGCATAACTCCCTATCCTCAGATAGACGTTTCTCGTCATAATCTATGTCTCACCTGCTAGCGTTTGTCGTTACCGCCATTATATTCTATGATCACGATATGTTTCACATGTCATGTTCATTCCACGTTCCTCATATCATGATCAAGATATGTTACACGTATCAGGGATCACGATATGTTTACTCATACTACACTCGCCATATAGAAACGTAGTACTCATACTACACTCGCCATATAGTTAAGTTGGATTGTTTTGCACCATAATTTTTCAGTTACTCTTACACGTTAATTCTTATTCCGTCGATCGAATTTAGGGGATCTACCTTACGTTGATAACCAAGAACTTCTTCGTATTCCAAGTCAAGGTCAGGAGGACCAAGACTTATCATTCGTGTCAAGATCTTATAAAGGAACCGTTCCAAGAGGGAAGCCACTTGGAAACGGACAAGTTCATCCGGACTTCTTATCCGTTTTCTCTTATCAATTAGATATGTCCTTTCAGCCACGTCACGTTCCATGTCCTTTTTAGACATGTCACGTTCCGCGTTCTTTCTGCCAGGTCACGTGCACGTTAATTTATCTTACATACCCTCTCAGTTTGATTCGGGTATGTTTCTCTTTCAGTTACGTTATCTATAATTCGGGGACGAATTATTCTTTTTAGGGGGGAAGAGTTGTAAAACCCGCATGCTTTTACCATGAATAGTACCCTTAAGATCGTACGTACTAGATTTAAACTTTCCTAATATAGCGTGATTACGATTACGTGTTAGGATTTTACGTATTACGTACGTGTTAGAACACGATAAGTATTTACTACGCACGAGCACGTAATAATTATTTGACAATAATTAATCACGAACATGCGATCATGAATCATGAACGTAATTAAAACACGAACTATTATTAATTACGTATATATATTTATTACGAGGGTAATTAAATATATTAGATCACAATATTTATGTAACGAGAACACTTAAAACGCGAACACAAATAATCACGAACGTATAACTTAACACACGAGAACACACCAATGTTTTAGACACGGAAAACATTCGGGTTACCCCTTGTGGGCCCCATTACCACGAAATTAGGGAGGGAGGATGGGCTTAGCCCATCAACTTTTCACTAAAAAGGAAAAGGTATATTTTTTACTACTCATTTTCATTTACAGAAGATTTTTAGAAAAACCCTAAAACCCTCTTCCTTGTTCTTCTTTGTGCCGCCACCTTAAGAACACCACAAGGAGGTGGTTTGTGATCTTGGATCTTGGAAATTAAGTTGGTGATCGTGTTTGTTCTTCATCCTTTTGATCCACGAATTCGGTAAATCCTTTTTAAACCTTTTCTTTTGATTTGCTCTTTTTATAAATCAAGAACATGTTATGTTTTTATAAAAACCTAATAAATAAACATGGATCTAACATGATTTGGGGGTTTAATAAAATCAAAAGTATGCTTTTAAGGGGTGTTTGTTTTGGCCGCAGGCTGCACCGAACCCAAAGGGGTTTTGGTTTGGCCAACCGACCACCACCAAGACCATATGGTCTTGGTTGGTGTGTGTGGGTCCCACGGCAGCATCAAGGCACGGGGTACCCCGAGTTGGTTCGGGGTACGGTGTCGATTTCATGTCCGGTTCATGCTTTTTAGTCTAGATCCCGTTCATGGTGTATGTTTAGTTTTATTTTTTTTATGATCTTATGTCAAAAATTAAATTATTAAATGACATGATTAATTTAATAACATGACTTAGGTTATTTTAATTATTAATAATCATGAAATTAATTAACCTAAGTATTTTACATTTTAGACTTATAATTAATTAATTATTTAAAAAACCATGATTATAATTAATTAATTAACATGACTTAGGTTATATTATTAATAAATAATAATACATGTTTTAACCTAAGTATTTAACTTTATTTAATTAAAAACATGTTATACTTTAATTAAATATTTTAACCTATAGTTTAATTTAATTACATGAAATAATTATTAAACTATACCTTATATCATATGACTTAGAAAATAATCATGAAAACACTTAGGCTTATATACTTAGCTTATTTAACCAACTTATTTCTAGTTATGGAAAATTTCTATTTTTAGAAACTTAATTACATAAGGCAGCTAATCTATTTATGGAAACCTTCTATTTTTAGAAACTTATTTATTTCAGGCAGCTAATCTATTTATGGAAACTTATTTAATTAAGGCAGCAGATCTATTTATGGAAACTTTCTATTTTTAGAAACTTATCTAATTTAAGCAGTAAATCTAATTTTGGAAACTTTCTATGTTAGGAAACTTTCTATTTTTGGAAACTTTCTATTTTTGGAAACTTTCTATTTTTGGTAACTTTATATTTTTTGAAACTTTCTATTTTTGGAAACTTTCTATTTTTGGAAACTTTCTATTTTAGGAAACCTGCTATTTTTGGAAAGTTAGTTATTATTACACAGTAAGTATAATAACACATGAAATACCAGAAATACTTAATCAGATTAAACAGAATATAAGATAAACACGGTTTAAGGCTTAAAAACAGTAAAACATAGTAAGAACACATAAAATAAGCTAAGACATGACATAAAACCAGCTACGTATTTAGTAAGCAGATACTTATTCATGTATGTATTTATGTAGCACTAGTGATTCGGAAGTAAGATTTCTCTCAGTTCATCTTCTTCGTTCACTGGACATAAGGTACAGATTCCCGTCCTTTCAGTATGGACATTCTTTCCTTATTAGGATTCCCCGTATGCAGCCAACTGTTTTCCTGTAGTATAAGTTACGTGTTTGAATGCTTATGTTTTAAGAATACCTATAGCCATATACATGCATGACCAGTTTCACCTAGTTATGGAGGTACCATAACCATAACATTAGAGGCACTGATGTTATGACTTCACCACGGCGGAGTGATTGCTCTTGGCGTCCCTTCAGCTTTTGGCCATTTATTTATATTTATCATGTGGGGCGTATGGGTGCATCCTAGTTACATGTTTTTAGTCAGGATTTCATGGTGAATGTGGTGTGTGCCTTGCATCCTTCACAAGGAGTTGATCCCTCCTACCCAAAAACCAGTATATTAAATTAGAGGCAGCCCCTCTAATTTGCATGATGAGGTCACCCCTCCAAGTATTCATGCACGGTGGATTTTCATGACCTATATTGGCTAATGGTAAAATATGTTAAACAGTTTTCATAAGATAAACATAAGGCTTTTCAAACTATAAAACCAGTTTTATGAACATGTTCCAGGTTTTCCAGGACTTACACATTTCCGCTGCTATTAAGTCTCTATTATGTTTTAGTCACTTATACTATGTCTATATCCGTGCACTGAGCGTTTTGCTCAGCCGTTACTTTCCTTTCCATGTCCCAAAACGGCAGGTACCCTAGGAAAGACTCGAGCATTTAGAGGACGTGCATAGGATGGAAGCTGCTAGAGACTTCTTTTCCTTTTTGCATTCATATACTTATGCTTGTTTAGTCTTTCATTCATTTCTTTTGCTTATTATGTTTTGGGCTTATGTTTGGGAACCGATGTTTGATTCCGGTTATCCCTATGGTCATGTAATGTTTTATACATTTATCCTTGTATGCTTTGATGACACGCCATAATTACGCGTGACATTCCGTTATCAAACTGGGGTGTTACACAAATGGGTGGACGAACTACCACATTTTCTATAGGCACATAGGACTATGATCAAAATAGCCAACGGGGACACCCCATTCGCATTGGCCTACGGCACTGAAGCTGTTATACCAGTAGAGATAGGAATGCCTACCATCCGCACAGCGGAGGTTAATGTCGTCACAAACTACGAGCAGCTCCGGATCAATCTGGATTTGTTGAAGGAAAAAAGGGAAATAGCGGCTATCAATGAGGCCAAATCCAAGGCACGGATGAAGGCTTATTATGACGCCAAGGTTAAAGGTGTTTCTTTTCGACCAAGAGATTATGTCTATCATGCTAATGAGGCAAATTGAGCGGAGAATACGGGAAAACTAGGCCCTAAGTGGGAAGGACCGTATGAGGTCACGGAAGCCTTAGGACGGGGCGCGTACACGTTACGTGACATGGATGGCCGTGACTTGGAACGCACATGGAATATCTGCAATCTTAAAAGGTGCTATCTTTGAAAGCTACGGCTTCCGCATGGACACTTCGCTATATCTGGATCCATGTGTTCTCTTTGTTTTTTTTTTATGCTTTCTAGGTTCCTTTTTTGTTTCTAGGATCTCCCATTCTTGTTAAAACAAAAACGTAAACGTTCTAATAAAATGCCGTGGCGCCTAGCTAGCTCCACGACTCGTTTTTGTGCAAATTGTTTTTATTCTTTAGATTCTATTATAGTCATATAGATTTAGTTGTTATTATTATAATATGCCATGTCTCATTCATATGCATTCATTCAATAATCGTACATGTACTATACGCCTCTAGGCGGGGTAAGAGGATTAAGTGAACCTAATAATTCAACTTGTCACATAAGAGGGATGCAACCCCAGTGAAACGGATCATGTATCCTTACTAGACACCTTACTCACAAGACGTTGTGATAAGTTTCCATATGTCGCGCTCACGTAGTGCTTTGCATGGTAAAGACGCACGCCGCACGTCTAGTAAAATATAGACTTGGTTTTATTCTATGTAAGACGTGACACGTCATGCGACACAGATACATGATATCTAAAAAAGAATATAAGCAAGTTTCCAAATTAACAAAATTGTCGTGATTACCACGGACTTATACATATTATGCCAAATGTTTACACATCATAAAATGCCGTGGACATCCACGGACGAATATTTAGGTTACAAACCAAATTATCCAAGAGGTATAACAAATTAAGGAGCACCCTACATGGGGGCGAGAAACCTACCTATCTCCCATTGCTCCCCATCCAGATAGGGCAATATCTCACCACGTTCCTTCCGCTCCAAAGCTTGAGCCGCATTCATCTCCAACACCTCGCTTAATGGTTGTTCACCAACTACGATTCTGGTAACATCTTCATAGATGGGAAGAGTGAGGTGGCTGGGTGAGGGAGTGAAGGGAGTCCGAGAATGTCCCTCGTCTTGAGAAAATGCACCAAGACTTAGTTTCTCCATAATCTCCTTGTTAGATGCATCTTTTGTGGCTTCCAACTCGGCCAAGAAAGGGTAGTGGATATCTCGCATTGCGGCCATAGAAGCAGTCATCTTTTCAGCAGCTCCGATGTTGAAGAAGGCATGCTTTGTGAAGTTTTGCTTCTTCCTTATTAGCTCTGCGGCCATGACCATTCCTTCATGACGACCGTGGTCGATGCCATCTGATACGAGGTCTACGAACTGCTGAACAAATTGAGGGGCTTCCAATACCTTGGTAACGGCTAAACGCGTCCCGTGACCCACCATCCACCTACGGCCGGCAATGGCTGCTAGTAGTTGGGGGTATAGCACATCGTCACGCTCAGAGATAAGGGAATTCACTAGCACATCTTTCTGGGTGGACGCCTCCTTCAGTTGTTCAGTCATGGCCCTCTCACAAGCAAGCTCCTCTTTTAGTTTCTCCCCACCCTAGATCAACGCATGGGCGTCCTCAAGCTTCTTTGTGAGTATGGATACTTCGTCGGAGGAGGACTTAGTTGAAGCTTCTACCGCGGTCACCTGTATGTGATACATCAAGTATTAGAATGGTTGCTATTACGGCATAGGCGTGATGCGGTACGGATACATACCCTTGTTATTGCAGCCTCAAGTTTAGTCTCGAGCTCGGCTACATGTTGATCATGAGCATTGGCATGGGCCAATTATTCTTTAACGGTCTCCTCGGTAGTAGCAAGCTGGGACTGGAGGGTGGCAGTCTGGGCCTCATTTTCTTCAATCATCCTCTCTCTTCGACCAACCTTCCTCTTCAGGGACTCAACATGCTCTAAAGCAGCCTCAAATCTTACACTCATATAAGTGCCCATGGCCATCTGATGAACCAAGGCGTCATTGTATTCATCCACCAGATCCGCATGGTTTAGTGCATTCACATCTTGTACTAACCCAGGGGGATGCAGTTATTAAGATACTCACGACACTCCTCGGCCTCTCTCATCCGTGAAGCAGTGGTGATCTTAGTCAGGGTTGAACGGCTGATGAGGGCCGGACATCGGGATCTCTTGGGAAGCTGTGGGGGTACCCTCCTCAAAGGCAGGGCTGGATCTGGTTGCGGCTGTATGTAGCGCGGGTTCTTTCTCCATCTCCTTCTCTTTCCCCTTCTCTTTCCGTGCATCTGGGGGAGGTGCGGCACCATCTTGTTCATCTCTACAAACACACAATTGAATAAGTGTCAAGTATTGTTTGAGGAAAAGCGTAGCTCTTACTTAGATCATAGATATTTTTGAGTAAATAAAAGTGGTAGACTTACACGTTATTCCCTTCTAGTTCTGATGTAGTCGGGAGAACTTGAGTGACGGGCTTGGCATCGGTCAACGGCACGACTGGATCCTCAGGTGAGGCCCGCACCGTTTCGGAAGCTTGGGTGGTGCTCCCAACAGACTGATAGCGGGGGTGGTCCTCGCGCAGTTTTTTTGGTGGGGCATTGTGTACACCAATCTCAGCATGGGCAACTCTTCTTACCCGCTTATTCTTCCTACGGGTACGTAATAAGTGTGAAAACACTTATCCTTTTACCACTTATTTCCAATAATAA
Organism: Glebionis coronaria; assembly: GCA_025667525.1. Lineage (NCBI taxonomy): Eukaryota > Viridiplantae > Streptophyta > Magnoliopsida > Asterales > Asteraceae > Glebionis > Glebionis coronaria. Next base: position 153,737 of record JANFOE010001330.1, read on the forward strand.
CAAGACCAAAACGTGTATTTTATGTCGTAAAAGTCGGAATTATGCGTGGTTTGTGTTTTTATTGTGTTTTAGGACCAAATGATGAAAAAGGAAGAAAACACGGGCTTTCACGGGCTTTTATCGAAGAAAACGAGAAAAGACGAAGTCAAAAGATCAAGAGTGCAAAAAGAACGGAAGTCCAAGGCCTATTCTGAATATTTATTGAAGAAAAAGTCTAAAGACGAAAGTTTAATGAAGTCGAAGAACTTAAGTCTAATTAAAGAAGAAAATTACAAGACAAGTTCAATATACATTGACAAATCCCGAGACGACGTCGAGAAAGACAAAAGATTTAAACCGATTCGAGAAGAAAGAAAGAAGAGGCAACACATGCACACCTTCCCATTTTCCCTATAAATACCCTCCTAATACACATTAGGAGGGTCGGTTAGTTTTTAGTAGCTAGTTTCATTTTCATTTTTCCTTTCTAGTTTTTAGAGAGAGAAAGTTCCAAACTTTCTCTCACTAAGTTTTCATCTTTTCTTTCTTTCAAGTTTTAAACTTTTTGTATTTGGATTCCATTAATCAAGTTCAAGTTAAGATTTTTGTTCATTAATCTCTTTCTACCTTTCTTGATTTTAGTTAACTTTTGGTGCGATATATATTTGATCCGTGTTGATCTTGATGTTTTCGTGCTTAAAAAGTTAATCTTTTTATTCATACATAAGCTTTCATACGGTTAAGCTTTAAGATTCTTGTGCTTATTGGCTTATTCGCATTTTTAGCTTATTTACTTTTAAAAACTTCCTTAAAAAGTTTCTTCTTTTTATGGTTTGATTTAAAAGATTGCTTATTTAAAGTTTAAAAAGTTGTTATTTGTGCTTATTTGGTTTATTTCATTACTGGTTTGGTTAAGTTTAGGTGTTAGCTTATCATCTTAGCTTATCACTTAGCTTATTTTTGAATCAATAGGTAATCGGAAAAGGGTAAACCCTTTTCCGATTTGGTATTCCGACTACTACCCCCTCATTCCGATCACCATGATCGGATTAGGGTTTTGAACATTCTGATTGTGGGTAATCTTATATTCTGACGTGGGTGGTTTGAGACATATTCCGACTGCTTTTTTTTTCTTGGATTCCTATTTGTATTCCTATCGTGGATTCCGATTGCTATCTCTCTACACATTCCGACTAGGAACTTTTTGGATATTCCGATTGGCTTAGTTTTCAAGCATTCCGATTTGGCATTATTCCGACAACAGTATTCCGACGAGTCTTGTTTGCCATATTCCGATTAGTGCTTTTTCCAACATTCCGATTGAAGCATTTTTAAGTATATTCCGATTGGGCATTCCGATGAGTTTAATTTCTTGTTTTTTTACAAAGTTTTCAAGTTTTAGTTTTGTTAAGTGTTTAACTATTTTTTCTAATCTTGTCTTTAAGTTTTCAAGCATTTATTTTTAACTCGTCCTTTTAGTTTAATCTTTAAAGCTCTTATTTTACTCAACGACATTTACATATTTGCTATTAGTTTAAAATAGATAATCAACCAAACCATTTATTATTCCACCAAGAACAACTGAGTCACACTTTCTACCAATAGTCAATTCGAAGAGATCGGACGATAAGATTTTATACTTAGCCAAAAGCTTGGTATTGAATGGCGCCGCTGCCGGCTCTTTTCGTTAAGATTAAAGGTTTTTAGTGAGAGATGCGTTGGATTTTGGGATCCGTTCATCTTTGAACGTTATTTTCCTTGCTTTAAAATTTTCAAAAATCCTAAAAAATATAAAATTTTCAAAAATACAAAAAAATTAAAAAATATAAACATAAAAAACCAAAAATATTTCTTGCTTTGTTAGTTCTTTTGCAGGTGTATGCGCACTCGATCAACGTCTTATCAAGAGCCCGAGACTCTCGATAACTTAGAAATGGCCGGTGTACACAACAACAATAATAATCCACCTCAAAACAACATGAATAATAACAACAATGAACCTCTACCGGACAATCGCCCTATGATCGAACTTTTGCAAGCACATGTAGAGGGCAACCACGATGCTATTGTCATACCCGCGATTGGAGCCAACAACTTTGAGCTCAAATCCGGGTTTATTCAAATGGTCTCTGCTCAACCATTCTTGGGACGTACCATTGATGATCCTCATGACCACATCAAAAGGTTCCTTCAACTCACGAATACGGTCAAATTCAATGGGGTTTCACAAGAGGTAATCCGCTTGAAACTTTTTCCTTTCTCCTTAGAGGGACAAGCCCGGCATTAGCTTGATAAGGAACCGCCAAAAAGTATTCTTACGTGGACGGACTTAGAGACCAAATTCATAAACTACTTTTTCCCACCCTCTCGTACTACCGCTTTGCGGAATGAAATCATTACTTTTAAACAGAAGTACGATGAGACTTTTAGTGAATCTTGGGACCGTTTTAAAGAACTTTTAAGAAAGTGCCCACAACATGGTTTTACCAAAGTGCACCAAATTAATACTTTTTACAATGGTTTAAGCATGAATGACCAAGATTCACTAAACAGTGCCTCGGGGGGTAATCTTTTGGTTAAGTCTTCTAATGCCGCTTGGGATATTATTGAGAACAAGTCTAGAGTGCAAACCAAGAGTGTTCGGACCAATGTGGCTAGTGCTAGCACTAATGAGAGAGACAAGAGACTTGATAAGCTTGCTTCGCTTGTTGAATCACTTGCTCTCCAAGCCGCTAACAATACTAAAGCTATCACTGCCCAAGCCAATGATATGACTCAATCTTGTGATATATGCGGGGGATCTCACTCATACACCGATTGTCCTTCGACTCACGACAATCCGGAAAATGTGTATGCCGCCAACGGTACCTATGCTATAGTAAGCTATCAAGCACGTCCTCAAGGTGACCGCAACTTGCTCAGCTATCGCTCAAACAACTTTCTTTCACCTCCCGGTTTTCCCCCACAAAACCCGAACAACCTCAATCGCAACAATCAAAACCAACCACGTGCTCCAACTCCGTATCAAAACCAAAGAAACCCATTTTCACCTCAAAGAAACAACCAAGCTTACCAACAACCTGCTTATCAACCGCCCGCCTATCATGCTCCTCTTCCCAACCAACCCACAGCCTTATACCAAGATGTTGAAACCTACATGAGGACTAACGATGTGATCGTGCAAAATCTTCAGCGGGAAATGGCCAACATGAAAGCAGATATGGTGAAGCAAGGGAATGATCTTCGAGCTGATATGCGAAACACTTTGGCAAGTCAAACGAATGACTTGAGGAACATGATGGCTAGTTTCTTCCCTAGTAATCAAGCCTCTGGATCGGGTTCTCTTCCGAGTAACACCGTTGCTAATCCAAGAGGGGAGATGAAAGCAATCACCACTCGCATTGGAAAAGGTTTAAAGGAACCCGAGCTTCCTACACCTACACCGGTGATTGTGACAAAGGAAAACGAGTCTCCTTCTCTGAATCCTCCATATTCTATTCCTCCAACTTCTACTTCTCCAATTCCACCACCTTCTACTTCTACCCCTCCACCACCCAAGGATGTGAGTGCGAATTCTATCCCAAAGCCTTCATCTCAACCCAATATACCTTATCCTTCGAGGTTGAGGAAAGAGAAATTGAAGAACAAGGATGATATTCAGGTTTCGAACTTTCTTAAAATGTTCAAACAACTGAATTTCGATATCTACTTTACTGAGGCTCTCCCTCACATGCCGAAATATGCTAAGATGTTTAAAGATCTTCTCAGTGATAAGGAGAAACTTCTCGATATTGCTCAGACCCAACTTAATGAGAATTGCTCCGCAGTGCTCTTAAGGAAATTACCAACCAAACTTGGTGATCCGGGTCGTTTCTTGATTCCTTGCAACTTCTCGGGAGTAGAGAATTGCATGGCCCTAGCCGATCTAGGTGCTAGTATTATCTTAATGCCATTAAGTGTTTGGAAGCAATTATCTCTCCCCGAGCTAGTCCCCACACGAATGACTTTGGAATTAGCTAACCATACGGTTGCTTATCCAGTGGGGATAGCCGAAGACGTTTTCGTTGGTGTCGACAAATTCACCTTCCTGGCGGATTTTGTTATCGTTGACTACGAGATGGACCCCCGTGTTCCATTAATCGTTGGACGTCCATTCCTGAGGACCGGTCGCACTCTCATTGATGTAGCCACTGGCGAATTAATCATGAGAGTTGGTGACGATAAAATCGTCTTCAACATGGGTAAACTTTCTAAGCAGCCTTCGGAAAACGAGAGTGTTAATTTCATTGATGTTCTTGATGAGGCTTGTGAAGAACATTTCAAAGACGCTTGTAAAAGTGGTTCTTCTTCTCAACCCATTGTTGAGACCGTTGCCTCAATTGCTCCGTCATTGACTCCTTTTGGAGAAAGTGACTTGGATGATTTTGAAGCTAGCTTGGGTCCTCTCGATCTTAAGTATGATGATTCTCCCACCGATTGGGATGAAGACATTCGTACCATTGAGAAACTTCTCAATGAGGACCATATTTCTCCACAGTCTCCCAAGGCTATCTCTACCGATGATTCGAAGTTGACTACGCCGTCCATCGAAAATTCTCCGGATCTAGAGCTTAAGGACCTACCGTCTCATCTCGAGTATGTTTTCCTTGAATACAACAAGAAGTTACCGGTCATCATCGCTAAGGACCTGAAAGAAGAAGAAAAATCCCGACTTATCGCCGTGCTGAAGAATCACAAGAAAGCTATTGCATGGAAAATCTCTAATATTCGTGGAATTGATCCTCACTTTTGCACACATAAAATTCTCATGGAGGACGATTTTAAACCCACTATTCAAAGCCAAAGAAGGGTGAATCCTAAGATCCACGACGTAATCAAAAAAGAGGTTATCAAACTTCTTGATGCGGGAATGATCTATCCTATCTCGGATTCACCGTGGGTTAATCCCGTCCTTTGTGTGCCTAAGAAGGGCGGAATCACCGTTGTTCCCAATGAAAACAACGAGTTGATTCCTACTCGTCTCGTTACAGGGTGGAGAGTTTGTATATACTATCGCAAACTCAATGATGCTACGAGAAAGGATCATTTTCCCCTTCCTTTCATGGACCAAATGCTTGAACGTCTAGCGGGTAATGACTATTACAACTTTTTAGACGGTTTCTTCGGGTATTTTCAAATTCCCATCGATCCCAAAGACCAAGAGAAAACCACATTCACTTGTCCTTATGGAACATTTGCCTACAAAAGAATGCCTTTCGGCTTATGCAATGCTTCTGGTCATTCCAAAGGTGTATCATGGCTATCTTCCATGACATGGTTGAAGAAACTATGGAAGTCTTCATGGATGATTTCTCGGTTTATGGCGATTCTTTCTCTGCTTGCCTTGCCAATTTAGAACGTATGCTTAAGCGGTGTGAAGACACTCGCCTTGTTCTAAATTGGAAAAATGCCATTTCATGGTAAAAGAGGGCATCGTGCTAGGACACAAAATCTCTAAAGCCGGTCTTGAAGTGGACCGTGCTAAAGTCGATGTTATTGCTAAATTTCCTCCACCTTCAACCGTGAAGGGTGTGATAAGTTTTATGGGTCATGCGGGCTTCTATCGTCGTTTTATTCAGGATTTTTCTAAAATCGCTCGCCCGATGACCCACCTCTTGGAAAAAGATACCCCTTTCATCTTTTCCAAAGAGTGTCTTGAATCGTTCAATCTTCTTAAGGATAAGCTAACTAAGGCACCGGTCTTGGTTACCCCTAATTGGGAGCTACCTTTTGAGTTGATGTGTGATGCTAGCGACTTTGCTATTGGAGCGGTTTTGGGCCAAAGAGTGAACAAACACTTCCAACCAATCCATTATGCTAGCAAGACAATGACGGGGGCTCAATTTCATTATACCACTACCGAAAAAGAGCTTTTAGCTGTAGTGTATGCTTTTGAAAAATTCCGCCCCTATCTTGTCCTTTCTACCACCATCGTGTATACCGATCATTCCGCGTTGAAGTACTTGATGACTAAGCAAGATTCTAAGCCAAGACTTATTCGTTGGTTTTTGCTCCTTCAAGAATTCAACATTGAAATTCGTGACAAAAAGGGAGCTGAAAACCTAGCCGCGGATCATCTCAGTAGACTTGAGGATCCTCATCAAGGGGATCATCCGAACAAAGAGATCAATGACTCTTTTCCCCTTGAGGCCTTAATGTCTATCAATCCAAATCTTGATGACACCCCGTGGTTTGCGGACATTGCAAACTACTTAGCGGGTGGAATTCTCAAGGACGGGTTAACGTCCCAACAAAAGAAAAAGTTCTTTAAGGATATTGAACATTATTTTTTGGGACGACCCTTACCTTTTCAAACAATGCGCTGATCTGATTATTCGTTGATGTGTTGATGGGCTGGCAGCGGTTCAAATCCTTGATGCTTTCCATAAAGGACCCACTGATGGTCACTTTGGTCCCAATTACACCGCGAAGAAAGTATTCGACTCTGGATTTTATTGGCCCACCATTTATCGTGACGCTCACGACATGGTTAAGCATTGTGATGCTTTCCAACGCCAAGGCAAGATCACACATAAAGATGACATCCTCGTCGCCGTTGACTACGTTTCCAAATGGTTTGAAGCTAAGGCTCTCCCAACGAACGATGCGAGGGTGGTTGTGAACTTTTTGAAACAGCTGTTTGCTCGATTCAGTGTTCCTCGTGCTATTATCAGTGACCGCGGGACTCATTTTTGCAATGATCAATTTGCAAGAGTCATGGCTAAGTATGGTGTCAATCACCGTCTTTCCACCGCTTATCATCCCCAAACCAATGGTCAAGCCAAGATTTCCAACCGCGGACTGAAGAGAATTCTGGAACGTACTGTGGGAGAGCATCGTGCCGCGTGGGCCGATAATTTAGATGATGCTTTGTGGGCTTTCCGTACAGCTTATAAGACCCCGATTGGTTGTACACCTTATCGTCTTGTGTACGGGAAAGCATGCCACCTCCCCATCGAGCTGGAACATAAGGCATACTGGGCCTTGAAGTGGGCTAACTTCGACATCAACAAAGCCGGTGATCTCCGCAAGATTTAATTCAACGAGCTTAATGAACTGAGGAATGAAGCTTACGAGAACTCATTGATCTACAAAGAGAAGACCAAGATCATCCATGATGCAAGAATTAAGAACCGAGAGTTCCACGTTGGTGATCAAGTCTTACTTTTTTACTCTCGGTTGAAGATCTTCTCTGGCAAGTTGAAGAGCCACTGGTCTGGTCCATTCACCGTCGCCAAAGTCTTTCCATATGGGACCATTGAGCTTTCTCAGCCAAATGGGCCCAATTTCAAGGTGAATGGCCAGCGTTTGAAGCTGTACTTTGGTGAGGACATCTCTCATGAGATAATTCCATTCCTCACCACATTTCCAATGAACTAATTTTGGGTCGAGTCAGGCTCGTGACTCGGTGAACAAAAACAAGCGCTTCTCGGGAGGCAACCCGTGATCTATCCTTTACTGCTTTCATAATAAGTGTAGGGGGAGCCCCGTATATGTTTGTGGTCTTGTTTCTTATTCTATACAGGGATTCAAGCTTCAAAGAGCACCTCGATGACTTTTGACGAACCGTGATCCCGTGTACCCGTCTTCCTGGTTCTATCCTAAACTGTCGTGATTCAATATTTCATATTTTATATGTTCACATCGAAATCACTTTAGTTGTCCTTTCCTTAGCAAGATTTAAACAAAGTGCACAATGTCCTAAGTGTAGGGGAGTTTACTCCCACATGCTTAAACATTGAGGACAATGTTTATATCAAGTGTAGGGGGACTTCTATCGAGTTAAGTGGTCTTTTCCTTGCATTTGTCCTCATTTTAACCGGAAAATTGATTTTTCGACATTTTTCAAAATTTTTAATCTATTTTGGCCTACTAGTATAGTAGTATTTTCCCTTGTTAGCGTTATTTACTTTCTTTGCTAGAATAAATTTTCAATAAAGTGGTTTTAAATTTTTCTTAGTCGTGAATATTTTGACTCAACCTGAGTTTACTTATCCAAGTTTACTCTTGCTAGTATCCTTAACGTATTTAAGTCAAGTTTTGCTAGGCTTTTATATAGGGAGCTTTAAAACGCGAAAGTCTTAACTCTCACGGGTTAAGAACAAGAACTTTTCGCAAGTTCCTATAATTGATCCTAGAGAGTTGTTTATCAAGGGAACTTTAAAATGCGATTTCTAAGCTTGAAAAAGTCTAAGAGTTTGCAAGATCCTATACACGACTCGAAAACCCAAAACTTTGATTTAATAGGCTAAGCATCCACGAGTCTCATTCCTTGAGATTTTAAACTGTGGAGGACGAGAGATGATAGAGTCAATTATAAGTTTGGTATTCTTTCTTGAATTTATGTGAGTTAATTATGAGCCTATTCTCCCATCGCTTGTTAATAAATTTATCTGCAATAAATAAGGTTGTACGATTTGAAAAGTTACTTAGCTTCTAACCCAAGATCGTTTAAAAGTTTCTCGGTATTAATTAGAGTTCATAGCCAAGGCATAACTTATTGAAGCAGGATGCGAAGATTGGCGAGTCCGAAAAGGTCCTAACAAGGCATGAGGGCTACATTTTGTTGCTAAAGATCCAAAAGTGATGTGAAGAATCAATTATCAAAAATCAATATGAAGGATCAACACACACACGACGAAAAGCAAACACTCCCCTAAAGATCATGGAGAAGTCTATCTAATAAGACCCTAACAAGGTATGAGGATAAATAGATCAAAGTCCTAAAAGGAGGCGGATCGTTGTATATCAAAGTCCAAAATAAAGATTGGAGAAAAATGAAGAAGTCGTGGTCCAAAGATGAAGAATCTCTCAAAACTTCAAGTGAAGAAATTCCGATTATGAAGAGAAGACCATAATTTCAAGAACGTATCTCAAAGATTCGAAGTATGAAGTCGCTGCCAAATATCGGTCCGAGAAAGTTCTCAAATCGTGAAGCGAGTTATGCCAAGATATGAACTTTATGAGGTCCCGAGAAGCAGTTTTAAAAGATTTTGTCCTTTAGCTAACTATTGATTAAATCGTTCACTTTATTTTCGGCCTAAATAACTATCGAAATAAGTCAAACAATGCATCCTCGTGATCATTCAAGACAAAAATAAAATATAAGAGATACACCTAGAAATAAGGGAGTCTAAGTAAATAATTGGCCCACATGAATTCGTGTTAGTTTGCTAACTTATAATAACAATGATCTCGTTTTTAAGCTTGGTACGGGGAACGTGAAACTTGAGGATGAAAAACGTTCATTGTCGCCTAAAACCAATGTAAGTCTTTGATTTCTTTATCTGTTTTCTATCTTCTTATTTTTCTTAAATGTTTAGTATTTAATAAAGGCCAAGGTGGGTTATTTATGATGAAGAATGTAAACCGTGCTTTAAAGTTAAATGCATTGCATGAGGGCATTGCAATGGTCAAGTGTAGGGGATTTAATAAGTGTGAAAACACTTATCCTTTTACCACTTATTTCCAATAATAACAAGACCAAAACGTGTATTTTATGTCGTAAAAGTCGGAATTATGCGTGGTTTGTGTTTTTATTGTGTTTTAGGACCAAATGATGAAAAAGGAAGAAAACACGGGCTTTCACGGGCTTTTATCGAAGAAAACGAGAAAAGACGAAGTCAAAAGATCAAGAGTGCAAAAAGAACGGAAGTCTAAGGCCTATTCTGAAGATTTATCGAAGAAAAAGTCTAAAGACGAAAGTTTAATGAAGTCGAAGAACTTAAGTCTAATTAAAGAAGAAAATTACAAGACAAGTTCAATATACATCGACAAATCCCGAGACGACGTCGAGAAAGACAAAAGATTTAAATCGAGTCGAGAAGAAAGAAAGAAGAGGCAACACATGCACACCTTCCCATTTTCCCTATAAATACCCTCCTAATACACATTAGGAGGGTTGGTTAGTTTTTAGTAGCTAGTTTCATTTTCATTTTTCCTTTCTAGTTTTTAGAGAGAGAAAGTTCTAAACTTTCTCTCACTAAGTTTTCATCTTTTCTTTCTTTCAAGTTTTAAACTTTTTTGTATTTGGATTCCATTAATCAAGTTCAAGTTAAGCTTTTTGTTCAATAATCTCTTTCTACCTTTCTTGATTTTAGTTAACTTTTGGTGCGAAATATATTTGATCCGTGTTGATCTTGATGTTTTCGTGCTTAAAAAGTTAATCTTTTTATTCATAAATAAGCTTTCATACGGTTAAGCTTTAAGATTCTTGTGCTTATTGGCTTATTCGCATTTTTAGCTTATTTACTTTTAAAAACTTTCTTAAAAAGTTTCTTCTTTTTATGGTTTGATTTAAAAGATTGCTTATTTAAAGTTTAAAAAGTTGTTATTTGTGCTTATTTGGTTTATTTCATTACTGGTTTGGTAATGTTTAGGTGTTAGCTTATCATCTTAGCTTATCACTTAGCTTATTTTTGAATCAATAGGTAATCGGAAAAGGGTAAACCCTTTTCCGATTTGGTATTCCGACTACTACCCCCCTCATTCCGATCACCATGATCGGATTAGGGTTTTGAACATTCCGATTGTGGGTAATCTTTTATATTCCGACGTGGGTGGTTTGAGACATATTCCGACTGCTTTTTTTTCTTGGATTCCGATTTGTATTCCTATCGTGGATTCCGATTGCTATCTCTCTACACATTCCGACTAGGAACTTTTTGGATATTCCGATTGGCTTAGTTTTCAAGCATTCCGATTTGTCCTTATTCCGACAACAGTATTCCGACGAGTCTTGTTTACCATATTCCGATTAGTGCTTTTTCCAACATTCTGATTGAAGCATTTTTAAGTATATTCCGATTGGGCATTCCGATGAGTTTAATTTCTTGTTTTTTTTACAAAGTTTTCAAGTTTTAGATTTATTAAGTGTTCAAGTATTTTTTCTAATCTTGTCTTTAAGTTTTCAAGCATTTATTTTTAACTCGTCCTTTTAGTTTAATCTTTAAAGCTCTTATTTTACTCAACGACATTTACATATTTGCTATTAGTTTAAAATAGATAATCAACCAAACCATTTATTATTCCACCAAGAACAAATGAATCACACTTTTTACCAATAGTCAATTCGAAGAGATCGGACGATAAGATTTTATACTTAGCCAAAAGCTTGGTATTAGTACGCTTAGGGGCGGGCTGGGCTGCTTCTTCATCTTCTTCATCTGCTTGTTGCATTTCTTCCTCGTCATCGCCCAACATTTGGCAAAGACTGGAGGTGGTCCTCTCAATGTTGTCACCTTGCTCTTCCCCGTGGGCGGGGGGTAGCAGTCTTGGGCGGCGAGGAGGGCCCAACTTCATCTTCAAGCATCATGTTATCACCATCCTCGTTGTCGAAATCCACGGGGGTTCTCAGGAGGGTTGTTTCTTCTTCATCTGACTGGGGATCTGGTACGGCTTCCAGGGCTACTTTCACGTTCCGGGTATGCTCGAGGATGGGTAGCTCGTTCTCACGTCTGGGACGGGATCCCTCTGGTATAAGCTTTGGATCACCTTGACGAAGGATTCCAAAGAAGTTCATTTCTGCCAAAATAAACGAAGTATATTAGTTATAGCAGATAGGTGTATATACGTCTTGGATGTGCGGATGCTATACCTACCTTCACCATGCCTCCTCCAAAACACAGGGTATCTGTTGGACGAGACGAAGTAATTGTGGCTAATCCCTAGTAAGCAGAGGAATGATTCGGGTAGGTTTCTATGGAACCTTGTTCTATTTCTATCTATTTCTTGGGAATTTTGGGGATTATGTGTACTGGAGAGCGGAGGAGGGTCAGGAGATAATCTATGTTTAAAGACATAATCGGCCGGTGATAGGTGTGTAAACACCCATCCTTTTTACCACTTAATTACAATAATAACCGGACCAAAACGTGTATTTTATGTCATTTATGTCGGAATTATGCGTGGTTTGTGTTTTTGTTGTGATTTAGGACGAAAAGGTGAAAAGTGGAGAAAACACGGTCATTCACGGGCTTTTATTGAAGAAAAAGATGAAAGACGAAGTCGAGAAGTCAAGAGTGCAAAAAGAACGGAAGTCCAAGACTAATTCTGAAGATTTATCGAAGAAAAAGTCGAAAGACGGAAGTTTACTTAAAGCCGAAGAACTCAAGTCTAATTTATTGAAGAATTAAAAGACGAGTTCAAAGAAATCCCGAGCCAAAAGTCATTAAAGTCCAAAATTTAATGAAGATTAAAGGCTTAAGGACTAATGGTGCAATTAACAAAGAGATTAAGAAGGAAGGGCCTAATGATGCAATTAAGAGAAAATGAAGGAGGGGAGGAAGCTTCCTAATCCTCCCCTATATATAGATTAGGATGTCATTAGTTAGTTTTTGTTGGGTGGCTTGACAAACCATTTCTTCCACTTTAAATTTATACACATTTAATTTCATGTCCATTTACATTAATTGTCTTGCACCTTAATTACCATTTAATTTCAAGTAAGTTTCCATTTAATTCTTGTCAATCTTTACTTTATCTTGTTAATCTCCTATCTACCTTTCTTAATCTTTGATTTTTATGTTTATGTTTATGTTCATGTTCTTATTATTATTTTGATCAAAATGTGTTTTGATTATTGTGGTTAGATTTGTTAGTTTTATTGATTTGGATTGTTTGTTTATAATTATTTGATGTTTTGTTATTAGTTTGGTTAAATCTTTTGTTTGATTTTGGTTAAATTGTGATTAGAATCGTGTCTATTTTGTTACTGTATTTCCCTGTTCTTCGGGGGTGTTTGTTTTGCCTGTTTCTGATCTTTCCCAGGTAACTTCCGGATCAAGGAATCCCGAACCAGCAAGGCTAAGGCTTCATTCGGAACATTCTAAGTTCCGAACCAAGAAGTTCCGAACCAAGAAGTTCTGGATCAACTCTTGTTCATTCGGAAGTCTTCCGAGCCTAGGAGTTGTGATTCAGAAAACTTCTGAATCAGCTAGACTTCCGAATCAGAAAGTTCCGGATCAAGAAGTTCCGGATCAAGAAGTTCCGGATCAAGAAGTTCCGGATCAACATCTTGTTCATCCGGAAGAGTTCCCAACCAAGACTTCCGAACCAAAGTTCCGATTCATTTGTTCATTCGGAAGTTTTCCAAGTTGTTCATACGGAAGTTTTCCGAACAAACACTTCCGGATCAACAAGTTCCGAACCAAGGATTCTTGATTCATTCGGAAGAGTTCCGGATCAAAACTTCCGGATCAAGACTTCCGGGTCAAGGAGTTCCGACTCAAGAGTGGTTCATTCGGAAGTATTCCGAACCAAACTTTTGGGAGCGTTCCGAATCAAGACTTTCGGATCAAGACTTCCGGATCAGGATCTTCCGAACCAAAACTTCCGAATCAAGGACTTCTTTCAGTTGAGTTTTGAATCAGCATAAGTTCCGAACGAAGGATTGTTTTGGATAAGTGACATATTCAGAATAATTTGTTCCGGATCAAGGATTTTTGTAATATTCTGAGCGAAGAAGAATCATTTAGAACGAAGGTGACATTCTGGATGAGTGATCATTCCGAACAAGGGATTATTCCGAATGAGCTGTATTCAGGTTCTTTTTAGTTTTTGTCTTTGATTTCTATTTTCAAGCTTTATTTTTCCCGCCTTTTTCCTTAGACGCACTTTAAGTTTATTTGCCTTAGCTTTCTTTTAGCCTTGCTTGGTTTAAGTTTTAGTTGCGTTTTAAGTTTGCCTTAGATAGATTTAAGTTTGCGTCATTTACTTTACTGCCTTTTAAATTCTCGTCACGCTTTTAATTACTCGCACTTTTATTTTAATTAGACTTAGATTTATTTTAACGCACTTTTACTTTAATTGTTCTGCACATTTTTAATATACTACAACGACACAATTATTTGTTTCCACCAAAGACAGCAGAGTCACACTTAAACCAGTTTTCAATTCGAAGGGACATACAACAACGAATCTTTTTACCTGGCTAAAAGCCAGTTATCAAATGGCGCCGCTGCCGGCTCTTTTCGTGAAGATTAACGGTTTTTTGTGAGAGACGTGTTGGCTTTTGGGATCCGTTCACTCGTGAACGTTATTTTTCGTGTCAAAAATATTCAAAAATCCCAAAAACATTTGAAAAATCATAAAAAGCATTTCTTTTTCAAAGTTTTTGCACCAAAAATATTCTTCTTGCTCATCTATTTTTCTTTATGGTTTTTTATGTCCATTGCGTCGGGTGTGGGAGACGATTATACGGGAACGACTCTTGTCAATGGTGTACATGTGAGCAGTGTGGAAATGATATCGACAATACTCAATTCCACTTCGGATTTTGTCCTTTGTGCAACTCGACTAATTCGTCCTTTTTGAACCCACCTCCTCCTGTTCCCCCGTGCATCTATTGTGGAAGCGATTCTCATTGGCATGTTTCATGCCCGGTTCGATACCCGTATGGACACGGGCAAGAACCGGGGTACAATTATGACAATGGTAATAGCTATCCACAAGAAGCACCCAGTTTCTCTCCACACCCATGGTGCTATATTTGTGGGGGCCCTCACGATGCTTCTTTTTGTGATCCGTCGCAAGTCTTTGAGAAAGTACCGTGCTATCATCCTAGTGTCTATAACTTTGAGCCCCCACATCACACCCTCAATCATCAATCCTCTCAACAAATTAGTCTTGATCAACAACTCACTTCTTTGAATGGCATTCTAGAAAGTATGGCTCAACTTCGAGCTGACTTGCATCAGGAAAGGCAACCGTTGCTTGATGTAAAAACGCCAGTCACTATCTGAATGACTAAACAAATACCAGCTAACGGACCGATCTGATCTGGATTCTTTTTTTTTATTAAAAAAAGAAGAGTCTGGGATGAAAGAGAAGAAAAAAGGTAGATTCCAATAGAGTCACCGCTCGCTTTTGCTTTTGACAAGATGCCCTAGTCCTTTTGGTAAGCGTAAGCATTTCGTAAGTAGAAAAAACTAGATATGAAACTCCCGGTATCACATTTTTCAGCTGGACAGAAAAGTGGAAACTTTCCGCGGGATCCTCTTTCTGCGGGATGCTCTTTTGCGCTACGATGGACCTATTGATTGGTTCTAGCTCAAAAGAACAAAACCTTGAAAACCACTGACACCTTTTTGAGCCAATTTAGTCGTTTTCCATTCTTTTCTACACCAAAATGTTTAATTACAGCGTGGGATAGAATTGGTGAAATTGAACATACTCGGGGCGATTAACAACAAAAGTTGCTACATGAGCTTCTTAAAGATGTGGAGGTTATCAAGGAAGAGTTAGCCGACTACGTCACTCCTAACTGGACTCGTCCCATCTATTATGATGATGACGACAACGATGATGTTTACACTTTCAAACAATTTTCTGAAGTTGCTGCTCCTACTCTCGATGTTCCTACTACATCTAAGGATCTAGATTCGTTGAATGAGCTTAGTGATGTTGGTCTCGACAAATTATTGGATGATGAGGTTTGTGACATACCGGCTGCTATGGAGCTTGAGGACGACGTTGCTTTTACAGAAGAGGTCGATCCTAATGATGACGATTTTTCTCCAAGCTATGAGAATTTCACTTTTGAAATTTCTCAATCTCCACCGGGAGATGCGGGCGATGACGATTTATTCTCTCCAGTTTACGAGAAGTTCATCGATGAACATGATCTTGTGGATGAGGTGGAAGACGTGCTTCTTCGCGATAGATTACAAAAAGTGCACCTTCTTATTGCTCAAATCGAAGCGTTGACTTCTCATCCTCTTTCCAAGTCTTTACCTCCATCTATTCCTCCCGTTGAAGATAATGACCCATTGCTGGAAGAAACCGATATCCACTCCATCCCTCCAGGTATTGATGATTCTGATACGGAGGGGGACATTATTTTTGATAATTTGCGGCAGGAAGATATTGTCCCAAGTCCCCCTCCCGAGCACCTTTCATCCTCCCCTTTAGCCACTAGCACGGAGGATGAGTGCTTTGACCCGGGAGGTGACATTGATTATGCTATGATTGATAACAATACGGCTTTGTCACTTGCTCAGCATCTATTGTCTTTAGGGGAGGATAATGTGCTTACTTTACCCACCCCACCTCCCGTGGACCTTGATTTCACATACTTTTCGTATGTTGAAAGGACCTTTCTCCCATACAAGACTTATTCCCCCGCCTCTACTTTGTTGATGTCAACCGGGAACGAGGACAAGGTCTTTGATCCCGGTATTACATTCGAGGCTTCCCCATGGACCATTTAATTCGGGGACGAGTCAGGCTCATGACTCGGTTAATATAAACAAGCGCTTTTTGGGAGGCAACCCAATTATCTATCTATCTTTTTCTTTGTTGTTACCTTAAGTGTAGGGGGAGACCCGTTGGTTTGCTTTCCTCTCCTCTCTTAATCAGGGATTCGAGCGCTCAATGATCCACTCTTGATGATTCTTGACGACCCATGATTCCGTGTCCACTTCTTCCCAGTTCTATCCTAAACTCTTTTCGATTCACAATTTTATATTTTCTCAATATTAAAATAGGAATCTCTTTAGTTGTCTCTTCCTTAGCGAGATTTAAACAACGTGCACAATGTCCTAAGTGTAGGGGAGTTTACTCCCACATGCTTAAACATTGAGGACAATGTTTATCTTAAGTGTAGGGGGGACTTCTATCGAAGTTAAGTGGTCTTTTCCTTGTATTTTCCCTCATTTTAACCGGAAAATCAATTTTTCGACATTTTTCAAAATTTTTGATCTATTTTGGCCTATTAGTTTTTCCCTTTGTATAGTTATTTTCTTTTCTTGCTAGAATAAATGTTTAATAAAGTGGTTTTAATTTTCAAACGTTGTGAATCTTTTGACTCAACCCGAGTATACCTATCTAAGTTACTCTAGCTAGTATCCTTAACGTGTTTAAGTCAAGTTTTGCTAGGCTTTTATATAGGGAGCTATAAAACGCGAAAGTCTTAACTCTCACGGGTTAAGAACAAGAACTTTTCGCAAGTTCCTATAATTGATCCTAGAGAGTCATTTATCAAGGGAACTTTAAAATGCG
Source organism: Glebionis coronaria (assembly GCA_025667525.1). Lineage (NCBI taxonomy): Eukaryota > Viridiplantae > Streptophyta > Magnoliopsida > Asterales > Asteraceae > Glebionis > Glebionis coronaria. The sequence continues at coordinate 170,753 of JANFOE010001330.1, forward strand.
ATTTCTAAATCTTGAAAAAGTCTAAGAATTTGCAAGATCCTATAGGCGACTCGAAAACCCAAAACTTTGACTTAATAGGCTAAGCATCCACGAGTCTCATTACTTGAGATTTTAAACTGTGGAGAACGAGAGATGATAGAGCCAATTATAAGTTCGGTATTCTTTCGTGAATTTATGTGAGTTAATTATGAGCCTATTCTCCCATCGCTTGCTAATAAATTTATCTGCAATAAAGTTGTACGATTTGAAAAGTTACTTAGCTTCTAGCCCAAGATCGTTTAAAAGTTGCTCGGTATGGATTAGAGTTCATAGCCAAGGCATAACTTATTGAAGCGGGATGCGAAGATTGGCGAGTCCAAAAAGGTCATAACAAGGCATGAGGGCTATATTTTGTTGCTAAAGATCCAAAAGTGATGTGAAGAATCATTTATCGAAAATCAATATGAAGGATCGAGACACACGACGAAAAGCAAAAACTCCCCAAAAGTCATGGAGAAGTGCATCCGAAAAGACCCTAGCAAGGTATGAGGATAAATAGATCCAAGTCATAAAAGGAGGCGGATCGTTGTATATCAAAGTCCAAAATAAAGATTGGAGAAAAATGAAGAAGTTGTGGTCCATATATGAAGAATCTCTCAAAACTTCAAGTGAAGAAATTCCATTATGAAGAGAAGACCATAATTTCATGAACGTCTCTCAAGGTTTGAAGTATGAAGTCGCTGCCAAATATCGGTCCGAGAAAGGTCTCAAATCGCGAAGCGAGTTATGCTGAGATATGAACTTTATGGGGTCCCGAGAAGCAGTTTTAAAAGATTTTTTCCTTTAGCTAACTATTGATTAAATCGTTCACTTTATTTTCTGACTAAATAACTATCGAAATAAGTCAAACAATGCATCCTCGTGATCATTCAAGACAAAAATAAAATATAAGACATACACCTAGGAATAAGGGAGTCTAAGTGAGTAATTGGCCCACATGAGTTCGTGATAGTCTACTAACTTATAACAACAATGATCTCGTTTTTAAGCTTGGTTTGGAGAAAGTGAAAAATTGAGGATGATGATTATTCATGACATTTCCAAAACCCAAGGTATGCTTTTGATTTCTTTACTTTGTATGTTTATAATTTTCTAGCTCGTTAAAAAAGGCCAACGTGGATTAATTATGATGAAAAATGTAAACTTGCTTTGTAACTAATGCATTGCATGAGGACATTGGAATGGTCAAGTGTAGGGGATTTGATAGGTGTGTAAACACCCATCCTTTTTACCACTTAATTACAATAATAACCGGACCAAAACGTGTATTTTATGTCATTTATGTCGGAATTATGCGTGGTTTATGTTTTTGTTGTGATTTAGGACGAAAAAGTGAAAAGTGGAGAAAACACGGTCATTCACGGGCTTTTATTGAAGAAAAAGATGAAAGACGAAGTCGAGAAGTCAAGAGTGCAAAAAGAACGGAAGTCCAAGACCAATTCTGAAGATTTATCGCAGAAAAAGTCGCAAGACGGAAGTTTACTTAAAGCCGAAGAACTCAAGTCTAATTTATTGAAGAATTAAAAGACGAGTTCAAAGAAATCCCGAGCCAAAAGTCATTAAAGTCCAAAATTTAATGAAGATTAAAGGCTTAAGGACTAATGGTGCAATTAACAAAGAGATTAAGAAGGAAGGGCCTAATGATGCAATTAAGAGAAAATGAAGGAGGAGAGGAAGCTTCCTAATCCTCCCCTATATATAGATTAGGATGTCATTAGTTAGTTTTTGTTGGGTGGCTTGACAAACCATTTCTTCCACTTTAAATTTATGCACATTTAATTTCATGTCCATTTACATTAATTGTCTTGCACCTTAATTACCATTTAATTTCAAGTAAGTTTCCATTTAATTCTTGTCAATCTTTAATTTATCTTGTTAATCTCCTATCTACCTTTCTAAATCTTTGATTTTTATGTTTATGTTTGTGTTCATGTTCTTATTCTTATTTTGATCAAAGTGGGTTTTGATTATTGTGGTTAGATTTGTTAGTTTTATTGATTTGGATTGTTTGTTTATGATTATTTGATGTTTTGTTATTAGTTTGGTTAAATCTTTTGTTTGATTTTGGTTAAATTGTGATTAGAATCGTGTCTATTTTGTTACTGTATTTCCCTGTTCTTCGGGGGTGTTTGTTTTGCCTGTTTCTGATCTTTCCCAGATAACTTCCGGATCAAGGAATCCCGAACCAGCAAGGCTAAGGCTTCATTCGGAACATTCTAAGTTCCGAACCAAGAAGTTCCGGATCAACTCTTGTTCATTCGGAAGTCTTCCGAGCCAAGGAGTTCTGATTCAGAAAACTTCCGAATCAGCTAGATTTCCGAATCAGAAAGTTCCGGATCCAGAAGTTCCGGATCAACATCTTGTTCATCCGGAAGAGTTCCGAACCAAGACTTCCGAACCAAAGTTCCGATTCATTTGTTCATTCGGAAGTTTTCCACGTTGTTCATAAGGAAGTTTTCCGAACAAACACTTCCGGATCAACAAGTTCCGAACCAAGGATTCTTGATTCATTCGGAAGAGTTCCGGATCAAAACTTCCGGATCAAGACTTCCGGGTCAAGGAGTTCCGACTCAAGAGTGGTTCATTCGGAAGTATTCCGAACCAAACTTTTGGGAGCGTTCCGAATCAAGACTTCCGGATCAAGACTTCAAGATCAGGATCTTCCGAACCAAAACTTCCGAATCAAGGACTTCTTTCAGTTGAGTTTTGAATCAGCATAAGTTCCGAACGAAGGATTGTTTTGGATAAGTGACATATTCAGAATAATTTGTTCCGGATCAAGGATTTTGGCAATATTCCGAGCGAAGAAGAATCATTCAGAACAAAGGTGACATTCTGGATGAGTGATCATTCCGAACAAGGGATTATTCCGGATGAGCTGTATTCAGGTTCTTTTTAGTTTTTGTCTTTGATTTCTATTTTCAAGCTTTATTTTTCCCGCCTTTTTCCTTAGACGCACTTTAAGTTTATTTGCCTTAGGTTTATTTTAGCCTTGCCTTAGTTTAAGTTTTAGTTGTGTTTTAAGTTTGCCTTAGATAGATTTAAGTTTGATTCATTTACTTTAGTGCCTTTTTAATTCTCGTCACGCTTTTAATTACTCGCACTTTTATTTTAATTAGACTTAGATTTATTTTAACGCACTTTTACTTTAATTGTTCTGCACATTTTTAATATACTACAACGACACAATTATTTGTTTCCACCAAAGACAGCAGAGTCACACTTAAACCAGTTTTCAATTCGAAGAGACATACAACAACGAATCTTTTTACCTGGCTAAAAGCCAGTTATCAGCCGGCCACACTATTGAGTCAATGAAAAAGTAATGGTCGTAGCAGTTTTTCAGTGAGTCCAGGGCCTTATTATAGGACGTGGAGCTATTTGGAGATCGTTTCTTAAAGGATAGCCAACCATTTACTAAACTAGGTGTGTAAAATAGCTGGAATAGTTCTACGGTTGGAGGGATTCTTCTTGCGTGACACAGGATTTCAAACTGGCTGACCTTACATGCGCCTATACAGTGCAGTTGGTTAATATGTACATCATAATATCCTAAGAGATCTAAAAGGAAACGGGTGAAAGGAATGCGGTAGTTGGCCGCGTCAAAAAGACGAGTGTATAGGCCAATCTTTCCCTGAGGAGCCTCAGTTATGAGGTCTCCTGCATCAGGGAGAGAGGGGTGTAGGTTGCTGGTAATGAAGTAATCAGTGCAAAAGTGATCTAATTGCTCCTGGGTCATTACATTGTGCACGGATCCGATAGAGGGGTCGTTTCTTTGGGCCATTACTAAATTAAAGAGTTAAGGGCGTGGTATTCTAACCTGCGAAGGAAGGGATCCGTGCGTGAGAAAGTGGTGCTAATGAGGAAAGCTTTAATGGTAGAAATGAAGAAAAAGACCGTGTGTTACACACGGCCGTAGGGGTAACTTATTTATAGGGTTGCCTTGTGAGTCATGGTCTGTTGGATGCATGACACGTGTTTGCCACTATCCTAAATCGTGTGGTTGGGGTGTAAGTGGCAAGTGAAAGGTCAGGTGGGACCCACGGGTCACTTCTGACTCGGTAGTTTACGCCGCTTGAGGTTCTGACTGTTTGCACTTTGTCAGTCAATTGGCAGGTGAACAATCAATTGTGTCGGGATATGCGGTCTTACGTAAGACCAAATTCAATGCTACATTTAATTCGTCTCGATCGTCACGTGCGGCTGAGGTACCATTGGAATAAATTCCTAAATCAGGTAGCCACGTGCGGCCAAAACGAATTTTTGATAAATTTATCATTCCCTAAAGGATCTTTCTTGGTACGTCCGGGGAGCATCTTGATAGTCTAGAGGTTACGCCTACGGCTGTAACAACTAGACTGGGGGGACATGATGACGTATAGTCCCCAGCCGGGTCATGAACCCGACCCACGGGTACTACCCGTATCCGGCCCATCACGAATGGGTGGGAATAATGTTATTTGAGCTTATGGGCTTGGATGAACAGTAACCGCACACACGTGTGCGGCCCACGGTCCGGCATGCCTGGTGTAGGGTTAGACAGAATCATACTCCTACTATGATTAGGATTTATCCCAAAGGGGAGGATATTCACTCACCATAATTAGAAGATAACAATCAATCTAAATCTGGTGATTATCCTTTCCTTGGGGCCGAAGCTTCAATGACAGCCTATTAGGGTTTCACTGCCTATATAAGGAACCCCCAAGGGTTCCACAAAGGTATTACATTCAACACACTTTCAACTCTCATCCGATTCCTATAACCCTAACCGATTACCTACTCTCACGCCGGAGTCTAATCGTGGGAAACATTCCCACGGTAAGCCTAACGCGTGTTGTTTAGTGTGCAGGATCCCAACCAGATAATTCACTTGGTGCAGGAGCCGGAGTCCAGCCAACCCGAATTAAGCCTAATTCGGGTCTAGTAAGGATCACCCAACTTTTGTATCAACAACATGCAAAAGATACTGAAAAAGTAACGGAACTAGAAAAACAAGTCGAATTTTTGAAGAAAATTGTTTATAAAACGCATGACTCTATTCAAACTGTAAGAATGATAGCAACTCCGTCGATGTTTATGGGTCAAGCTAGCTTTGCAAGTCCTGATTACCTTGCCCAAGCTCAAGCTGCGAACCCCCGCCTTTATATGGATGAGTCCGAATGGACAGATTCTGAATGTCCTCTTGTTAATGATGAGACATCCCTTTGGGAAGAGGAGAGTAGATCATCGGTCAATAAAGATTTTGTGAAACCATATAATTATGCTTATGAGAATAGTCTATATGGTCTTTTCACTACACAAAAACAGAAGTCTCGTGAGGAATTGTTTTTAGAAAGCAAACATAGAAGAATTCAATGGAAGAAAGTTTTTGTCACTAAGAAATCTAACGTTTTTAAGTATATCAAATACTTACCCCTTGATGCGTCTAAAAGCAAAAGTAGGAAGACTCTTGGTATTCTTAAACATCACATTCATAATGTTCAATCAATCATGGAAAGAGATTGGCAAAAACGTGAAAACGACAAGTGGAAAAAAGAGATTCCTCACGATATAACCTTGCTTGTGAAAGAACTTCTGATACCGAATACGACAATGATAAAAGCCACTGTTCTTGAATTTTAAACATTCATTCGATCTAAAATGATTGATGATTTGAAATACGTCGAGTCTCTTGAAAGAGAAACTGATGAACTTCAGACGGAAAAATCAGAGTTCTCGAACGAATATGATCTCCTCTTAGAAGAATGTCTCTCCAAAGATATTTTGTGTGTTACTCTTCAATCTTGTGCTGATATTGATGAATATTCTGTTGTTTCATGCAAATATCTTGATAAGATCAAAGAGTGTGAGCGTCTTGAAACTGAGATTTCGAAACATAAAGAAAATGTTGATAAAAAGGCTTTTGAGTTACTTCAACATAAAATTGATTTCCTTCAAAAACATTGCCATTCTCTTGAACTCGCCTTGCAAAAAGACATCAGAAAAGGTCTAAATGATAATAACTTACAAGTAAAAATTTCCGCCTTGTGTCGTGAAGTGAACAAAAAGATTATGGAAATTACTGACGTAAAAACTCAGTTGAAAGAAAAGGACATGGCGATAGAAGAGTTAAAGAAAATCGTTGCCAAAATGGGTGGGAAAACTATGGAACCTAAAGTTGTGAAACCTGTTGTTCGACAACCCAATGTCTACAAGGATCCAAAGCCATCTATCTTAGCAAAACCGAATCCTTTCTCTAATTCTTCTCATGTAAAATCTAGGGTACCCCCTAAGACCGATGTGCAACCAAGTGTTCCAAAACCATCCATTTCACCCTATGTTCCTCCATTTAGAAAGCACATTGTTGCTAAACCCAACCATGTGAATGCACCTAGAACTTCTAGGACTCCTCCAAAACGTGTGACATTCATTTCCACAAAGGAATATATAGGTTCAAATGACTTTGTTCATACCAACAACCTATAGGATGCTAAACAAAAAAGGAAGATTCAGAAAGACAAACCCGTGTTTTCAAAACCTAGTTCACCAACTCCCGCTAGAGTTCAACACACTCCTAATGGTAGTAAACCAAAACCTAGGATCCCTTACCAGGAATCTAGGAATTGGAAACCATCTATGAATAGTTATGTTTCAGACACTACGCCTGAACGATTTGGAAAACCCAGGAATACAAGGACTTTCGTGAATCCCAAATTCCTCGTATGCCCCAATTGCAAAAAGACATTCACAATGGAAATCATGACCATTACATTCTGCAATACTTCTAAGAGGTCAAATCTCGTTCTTTTGAACGGAGATCATAATCCCAAAAGACAACAAGGAGATACAAACTCGTCGCAAAGAAAAGTAATAACAACAAATCTGAAACGTGGATTCAAAAAGGACATAGTTTCTCTCCAAATAAGTCTTCCGTTGTGCAAGAGAAAACTACTCCTAAATCTAGTCTTTAGTGGAAACCAACGGGTTGGATCTTCACGGAAGTTGGTCTTAAGTGGATTCCAATAGAGAAGAGTGATGAAACCTGCGCTAGCACGAATGCGAATGTTTTGAACGTAGACAATGAATTTGTTACTCCTAACACTAGTATTTGTACGAACTCTTCATCATTGATTGCAGGTACCTCAGCGGATTCCGAACTCACTTCTTCCTCCAAGAGTTCCAATTCTGTATATTCGATATCCCCTTCTTCTGTACAAAAGTCTATTTTGGATTATTTTTGAAAAACTTGAGAAAAATACAAAAATAAAATAAAACGTAAATATCCATAGAAAAACCAAATAACAAATGGAAAAACCTTTCAAAATACCAAAAATATTCTTCTCGACATGTCTTTTAGTATCGATAATATGGATGTGCCTAGAAACGTCGCTCAATAATGACACGGGTGTGTACATAAAGCTCGAATGAAAGTTGTGAATATTTTTCAAAACATGTCATTTCAATGATTTATAATTACTTCATATTGTGACTCGTGCCTCAAAGAAAGGAAAGTTGATCACGAATGATAACTTATCCTTAACAACCGGAAAAGAAATTTTCTCGGTCATGAGCTCTCATTAAAAATATTCAAAGTTTTTAAGCTCATGTAAACGAATTACAGTTAAATGTCAGACTGTAACTCGAACTTCAAATAAAGGAAAGTGTATCTTTAAAGATAACTTATCCTAACAAAGGGTAGAGCAATTTATCATGGGTTGAGCTTGTCACAAAACATTCAAAGTTTTGAGCTCAACACAATGGCTTGTAATCACTTTCAGATTGCAACCCAGATCGATATTCACGGGGGAGTGTACGATTAAGTGCGCTTACCCTCAGCAAAAGAAGAGAAATCTTCTTACACTTAAGTGAAATCGTCAAGACATTAAAAGTCTATGAACTCAAGTTTATGCTTTAGAAAAACCTCTTCGCCAAAAAGAAATAGAGTTTTTCGAAAAGCGTCGAACATAATTTTTTCAATAACTTTTCAATGATTATTCAAAATCTTTCAAAAATTGTGTGTTCAACAACTCCCATCCTCAAAAAGAAAAATGTGGATCATATCCTCACAATGACAATTCAATTGGATCAATTTTTTAGGGGGAGCATTTCAACTTCATGCAAAGTTTGACACATCTTTCTCCCGAAGATTTTCAAGACTATTTTCCAAAATATATTTTAATCAAATTGGTATCTCTAATATCAAAAGATTTTATATATTAGAGATAGGGGAGAAAATGTGATTAAAATGTGATCTTATATAAGACTCAAGCACTTTAACTCTTACCTACATGTGCGAAACACTTTCGATTATCGATGCACATGTGAAAGGGGAGCATTTATGAAACGACAAAAACTATCAAGGTGTTAAATGTTTTTTAAACACTTTGTTAGACTTTTTGAAGTGGTTTTATGGTTACGATCTCATACCCACATAATTCATGACGTTATTGGTGTCAAAAGGGTGGTTAGGTTAAAGTCCTATGATCCAACCAGAACCGGAGGGATCTTCCCAAGGACAATCTAATAGATTATTAGAAGTCCTTAGGAAAGATGGAGTAGAATGTGAACGTAGCTGAATACCGACTAAGTACTGAAGCTAGCACTAGAACAATCACAACAAGGTGCTAGTAATGATGTCTTGGTAATCATTGAAGGGGTTGAAGAATGAAAAATAAATATAAGGATAAAGGGTATAAAGAAATTAGCCCTCCATACAACTTAGGCAGAAAACGGGTCAACACATCATGAAGACAACGCATCATGGACCCAGTGATGTAATGCACAACCCTTTCCCAGCTGACTCGGGCTTCTCTTAAAAGAAGTTTGTTTTATTGTCACGGAGAACAACATGACTTCTATTAGCTTTCTCACTCCGAGATAGTTGATATTGAATAGGTGGCATCTGCTCCAGCCTCCGACCACTAAAAGTGCACAAATCGAGTCTATAGCCAAGAGATCAATCAAATCTTGTTAGGACACACGGATGACGAACAAGACAGTACTACACTATATCTTGCGATATTGCTAGAACACTCAAAGTGATACTACTTAGTATTCACAATGATGAGTGTAAATCCTTCCAGTGTTAACATCAAACAGCATTGTGGTAGGTCATGTGTAAGATTCTTTATGAACTGAACACATGTAAACTGAAAAGTAACAGTGGTTTGTTTCTACTTGATTCAAACTCGTTTCAGGTTTCTACGCAATATCTTTATCATCTTGCCAGAACAATCAGAGTGATATTCATTAATATTCACAGTGAGGAATGGAAATCCTTCTATCGCCAACATTAAACAACACTACGACAGGTAACTTGCGAGATTCTTTATGAATCAAGCTTGTGTCAACTGGAAAGCAACAATGGTAAGATTCTTAATGAATCAAACTTGTTCCAAGATATTGAATTTAAGACTTTAATCAAGCGGATATCTATCCAATTGATTCACTCTTTATGTTCGCAGTCTTGCTTTGAGACGGTCGAGTAAAGAGAACGACTAGTACTGCCGCGAAACCCTGTGAAGGAGATTCTTAGTGAATCTACCTAATCACAGGTACGGTATTTAATATCATATAACGGTCCTCACCGACCAGAGGTAAAACACTACTGATTTAGAACGAATGTCAAAGCCATTCAGTCCGTGTCTATGTTTTGTCTCGAGAAGGTGGCGTTACAGTGTACTCAGCAAAGTCAAAGATTCAAAACCACATACTCATGCCTAAAGACATATTCAACAATTAATAGTGTGAGCATGTGGATGAAGACACAAGATTGCAAGATGGCAAAGACAAGTCAGGGATGATTTGAAGATCTCAAGATTAAATACAAAGTCGAAAGACAACGACAAAGGCTCAAAGATCACAGCATGAAGGAACAAGACTACTATTACACGTTCAAGACTCATTTATGGCGAGATTAGTAATCTCTACAAATCTCCAAATGACAAAGGGTAATGAACTCTCTTAAAGGGTACTGACCTCTCATTGGGGGAGATTGTTAGCCTCAAAATACTGAGTCAAACAAGAATGCTCGGTCATATGTTTATTATGTATCGTATTTTAGAGCGTTGTAATAGGTAGTAGATTAGTCGTGTTTTACGGGCTTAACTTTAAGCTAAAGTTCATTCATAAGTAACTAAAGCCCAAACGGAATGCCCAGCCCATTAGAATATAGTCCTAACAAAGCCCGTATATGGGTGGACTATATATACCCTTCCTAGCATGTTAGGAAGGGTGTTGGTTCATTTTGTATCTCATTCTCTCTAATCTAATCTTCACTAAGTTCCAACCATTCTCTCTCTTTTCTCTCTCTACTTTCTCTCTCTAGAAATCATCTATCTTTTATCTACCTTTCTTGTTTAATCATCATATATTATATGGGACAACAACCTCTCACGATTGAGGTAAGCATTGGAACCCATAACGTTCGTTGTATGTATGCGGATGGAGGGTCATCGGCGGAAGTACTCTACGAACACTGCTTCGTACAGCTACGACCAGAGATCAAAATCCAACTGATGCCGGCCACGCCGCCGCTCATTGGCTTCAGTGGAGACACTATCTGGCTAATAGGATAATTACGTCTACTGGTAACCATTGGAGATAAAGAACATTCCACCACGGCGTAGATGAACTTTATGGTGATACATTCACATTCTCTGTACAATGGTATTATTGGAAGACCAGGTTCCTAGCCATACGGGCAGTCCCGTCCACGGCACATGGCATGCTTAAGTTTCCGGTCGAGGGGTGAATTGTCACTATTTACAATTCAATCACACCGGCATCCGAGTGTTACACCGTGACAACACCAATCCAGCCAGTTCCTATAAAGGAAGGATCACCACCACCCCCCCCCCCAATTGGAAGGTGGTAATCCACCCTGAATATCCGGAACAAGAGGTAGCTATCGGGGAAACGCTCTCTGAAAAAGGGAAGAAATCCATGTACTCTATCCTAAAAGCGAAAGTTGATATATTCGCATGGGAGCCGAAGCATATGACGGGCGTACCGCGTTCGATAGCAGAACATAAGCTTCAAATCCGCCCTGGATATCCACCTGTTAAACAAAAGAAGCGCGGTCAAGCACCAGGACGCAGCCAGGTAATACTGGACGAGGTACGAAAGTTGGTAGACGCATGAATTATGCGCGAGGTCTACAACCATGAGTGGCTTTCTAATCTGGTCATGGTAAAGAAGCATGACGGAAGTTGGCGCATGTGTGTGGACTTCACAGACTTAAACAAAGCTTGCCCACAAGATTGCTATCCGTTACCAGAGATTGATTGGAAGGTGGAATCCTTATGCGGGTACGCTTTTAAATATTTCTTGGACGCATATAAAGGATACCATCAGATCCAGATGGCGGAGGAAGACGAGGAGAAAACGACGTTCCACACCAGTCAGGGTGTATATTGTTACACATAAATGTCGTTCGGACTCAAAAACGTGGGCGCCACATATCAACGACTTGTTGACAAAGCCTTCGACTCGCAGATAGGTCGTAACCTTGAAGTCTCCGTGGACGACTTGGTTACAAAAAGTCATACGGAGGACGAACTCCTCCGCGATATCCAAGAAACATTCGACACATTGAGTAAAATCAACATGAAACTGAATCCTAGAAGTGCACGTTTGGAGCAACCGAAGGTATGTTCCTTGGGTATATGATTAATCCAAACGGCATCAAGCCTTGTCCGGAGAAGACGGACGTCGTGATACAACTACCATCCCCTCGGACACTCAAAGAGGTACAATCACTCAATGGAAAGCTGGCTGGTCTCAATAGGTTCTTATCAAAATCCGTAGAGAAATCACTTCCTTTATTCAAAATACTCAAGAAGTTCTTAAAGAAAGGAGAGTTTCGTTGGACAAGAGAGGCGGAGGAAGCATTTGGGCAGCTCAAGCAACATCTCGCGGCTCTTCCCATGCTAGTCGCCCCGCGACCTAAGGAGGAACTAATCATGTACTTATCTGCTACATATGGAGCAATAAGCGCAGTTCTCATGACTGATCGGGATTCAGTCCAAACTCCGGTCTATTTCATAAGCAGAGCGCTGCAAGGGCCAGAGCTGAATTACTCACCAATGGAGAAATTGGTCTTATCGTTGGTTTATGTTGCAAAAAGGTTACGCTAGTATTTCCAGGTGCACCCAATAGTGGTAGTCACGTACCAACCGATAAAACAGGTGATCTCCAAGCCAGACGTAGCAGGAAGACTACAGAAGTGGAGCGTCCGACTAGGGGAACACAACATCTCTTATAGACCAAGGACAGTCATCAAAGGCTAAATTTTGGCAGATTTCATAATTGAGAATCCTGAGGAGGACGAGCCAATGGTGCAAAAGGAAGAGATCCCATCGGAACCATGGGTTTTATTCACGGATGGATCTTCTTGCACGGACGGGTCGGGAGCAGGCCTTATACTTACAAATCCGGAAGGCATGGAATTCACCTACGCCTTACGTTTTGAGTTCACAGCCACGAATAATGAGGCAGAATATGAAGCATTGATTGTGGGTTTAAAAATCGCCGCTAGGATGGGAGTCCGTAACCTTGAAGCCTACGTGGACTCACGGCTTGTGGCGAATCACATCCTAGGGGGGTATGAAGCTAAGGAGGAAAACATGATCCAATATATAGAGAAAGTCAAGTCACTCATCACCAGTCTTGGTAAGTTCTCTATCAAGCAGGTTCCAAGAGGCGAGAACAAGAAGGTGGATGCTCTTAGCAAGATCGCGTCTACAAGTTTTGCCCATCTATCCAAACAAGTGTTGGTTGAAATACGTAAGGAGAAGTCCATAACAGGAGGGGAGATAGCGACCATAGTTGATGAAGAGGGACCCACATGGATGACCCTGATCATAAACTATTTGACTAATGAAACCCTTCCTGAGGACGAAACAGAGGCGCTCCGCGTCAAAAGGAAGTCACAACACTTCGAACTCTGAGATGGTGTCCTATACAAGCTTTCCTTCCTACAGCCGTGTTTGCGATGTGTCGGGCCACGCCAAGCTAGTTATGTGATTAGTGACATACATGAAGGCTCGTGCGGAATGCACATAGGCCCCAAGTCAGTCGTCACGCGAGCTCTATGCACAGGATACTATTGGCCAACTATGAATCAAGACGCACAAGATGTGATTCTTAGGTGCAATGACTGCAAGGTGCAATGACTGCCAAGTGCACAGGCCAGTACCGCGACATCCACAACAAGAGCTGACACCCATCACATCCCCATGGCCATTCTACAATTGGGGAATTGACATAGCAGGTCCTTTTCCTGTTGTTGCATGAGGCGTTAAGTTCTTGATCGTAGCTTTGGACTACTTCACTCGCTGGATAGAAGCTTAGCGGTCACAACAATCATGGGCAAACAGGTAAAAAAGTTTGTTTGGGAAAATATTGTATGCCGTTTTGGTTTACCAGGAGAAATCATCTCGCATAACGGGAAGCAGTTTGCGAACAATACGTTTAAGGATTGGCGCGCGGCGTTGAACATCAGATGGCGTTTCGCATCAGTTAAACACCCACAGACTAATGGTCTAGTGGAACGGGTGAATAGAAGCCTAGGTGAAGGAATAAAGGCGCCTTAGATGAAAGAAGTGCAAAATGGGTGGACGAACTGCCACATCTCCTATGGGCACATAGGACAATGATCAAAACAGCCAATAGGGACAATCCATTCGCGTTGGCCTATGGAACCGAGGTTGTTATCCTAGTGGAAATTGGGATGCCAACAATCCACACGGTGGAAGTTAACGTCGTCACAAATGATGAGCAACTCCGGGTCAATCTAGACTTGTTAGAGGATAAAAGGGAGATAGCAGCAATCAATGAGGCTAAATCTAAGGCATGTATGAAAGCTTATTACGACTCCAAAGTCAAGGGTGTTTCCTTTCGACTGGGGGATTTTTTCTATCGTGCTAACAAGCAAGTCGCGCGGAGAGCACGGGGAAACTTGGTCCAAAGTGGGAAGGGCCGCATGAGGTCACGGAAGCTTTGGGGCTAGGCGCGTACAAGTTGCATGATATGGATGGCCGTGACTTAGATCGTACGTAGAATATTTGCAACCTTAAAAGATGCTACCTCTGAAAGGCTACGACATCCGCATGGACACTACGCTATAGTCAGCTTCAATAAAGATCCATGTATTTTTTGCTTTCGTGTTTTCTAGGTTCTATTTGTGTTAGGATTTTAATTCTGTCAAACAAAACCGTAATCGTTTTAAATAAAATGTCGTGGTGCCTAGCTAGCTCCACGGTTTGTTCTTGTGCAAATTAATGTCTTGCTTCCTTAGAATTATTTGTTATTCTCTTGTGTGTTATTACTTGTTCATATGCATTCATTCAGCCGTACATGTACTATTCGCTCCCAGTCGGAGTAAGAGGATTAAGTGAACCTAATAATTCAACTTGTCACATAAGAGGGATGCAACCCCAGTGACGTGGATCATGTATCCTTACTAGACACCTTATTTACAAGACGCTGTAATAAGTTCCCGCATGTCGTACTTACATAGTGTCGGACATGATAAAGACACACAGTGCACGTCTAGTAAATTATAGACTTAGTTTTATTCTTAAACAGCCGTGACACGTCATGCAAACATATACATGATATCTAAGAATAAATACAAGTTTCAAACATATAAACAAAAGTTGCCGTGATCGCCACAGACATATATCTTCATAAAAATTCTAAGTGTCAAACATGGTATTACAAATTAAAGTCGTGGACAACCACGGACGAATATAACAAATGTTTACAACATATAAACTAAACAGAAGGCAGGAACTCCCCTACTTCTCTCTTACCTTCGGCTATCAAGGCACGAATAACTTCACCACGGGCCTCCTTTTCGTTACGCGCCCTGGCTAGGTTGGCCTCCAACGCCTCAGCCAATGGCTTCTCACCCTTCACGACCTTTAAGTTCGCATCATATATTGGAAGAGTGAGCTGGATTAGGTCCGGTGTAAGCTTTGCCATGATATCCTCATTGGAGGCATTCTTCATCGCTTCGAGGTCTGACAAGAAGGGGTACTCCATATCCCCCAGGGCGGCCATGGATGCAGTCATCTTTGCTTCCGCCCCAGGGTTATGGTAGGCATGCTTAGTGATGTCTTCACTCTTGCTTATTAATTCAGCAGCCTTAGTCAAACCCTCATGTTTGCCACGGTCGATGCCATCTAACACGACATCAGCGAAAGCCTGTACAAATTATGGCGCCTCCATTATCCTCATCACCGCCAGGCGCGTCCTGTGACAATCCGTCAATTTATGGTTGATATTTTATTCTCAGATATTGTTTAAAAACATTATTTTAATGTTATATTATGAACTCACTTATTTTTGGGAAGTAATTTGTATTTACGTCTTGAAGTAGCATCGACTACGTCTAAACCGGAGGATTCAACGTTACGTGCTTACGTTTACATACACCGTTTTGGTGATAGTCCGACATTTCAGAAAATAAATTCATCCGTAAATATTATTTTGGGATTTTAATTTTGAGTTGGTTCATAAACTCACAAATTTATGAGAAGAGATTAGGACTTACGATTTTATTTTAACGTCCTTTACGACTAAACCGGAAACCCTAGGATTACGTATTTACGTTTTCGAACTCCGTTTTTGATGAGACAATTTTTATTAGATTCGTTTTGTGCCGTTGATTCATAATTTATAAAAACATTTTTTGTAAAACGACCCGAGGGCACGTAAATCAAGGAAACTAGAATCGAGGAATACCCGTAATTAAATGTGGATGAGACAAGTAAAACTTGCCCCACCCCCACTACATGGGACGGTAAGCTTATTGAACACACCTTTGAGGTGTCAAACATGTAAACTAGCAAGTTACACTTGTCTAGTTAAGCTTCCATATTAAGATACTTTTCCAACAAAACCATTAGCTAAAACAAATCCTTTCATTTCACACATGCAAAAAAACTTCCATTCTCTCATCTCTCTCTCAAATGTGCCGTCCCATATCACTCACAAACACCCAATCTTGATCAAGTTTAACCATGAAATCATGTGTTATTTACACACATGATAAAGCCCTTTTAAAGCCCTATTGATTGGTGGTGATTATAACATCCAAGGAGGAGTTTCTATAGAGTCTTGGGGCTGATTTTCCACAAGGAGTTCTTGAAGAATGGTGGTCTTGAAGATGGTCTTGGTTCATCATAATTTTCTCCATCAAAATCTATGTTTTGATCACAACCTACATCATCATGGTGGTATAAAGATAGTTCTTCTCATCCTCTTGTTATTTTTGATTATGTAATCTTGTATTTCTTTTACTTATGTATATGTATATGATGATGAATAATGATTAAAAATATTGTGTGGGGATTTGGTGTTGATAAACATGGTTAAAAAGATGAAAAACTATAAGAAACAAGGCTAAAATCTTGTTTAAATTGTTGGCTGTATAAAACAGTAAAGAATCATATGATGAACTGATAAAAATGGCATATATTAATGGATATAAAGTAAGTAATATGTCTTGTACACATGTGAGAGTTGGCCATGCAATGGAATCATTAGGATGAGTGAGATATGATCAAAACAAGTTTAGAGTACAAATCTGAGTTCACTGTTTTGGACGATTTTTAGAAAATACTTAGAGGCTGATTCAACAGTAGCTATATAAGAGTTAAATGGAGCACATATCATGTAATTTATGTCATAAAAATTTGAGCTTCTATCTCCATATAGAACTCTAGATATGGCAGTTTTGGTGAACATGAAAATAAAAATCAGATTTTGGAAATTAAAGTATAATAGTATTATATAAGCACTCAAATAAAAATAGTATAAAATATGAATTAAAACCCACTAACTTATATAATACATTTATATAAATATTTATAAGGATAAATAAATGGACATTTTATAGAAATGGTAGTTTGATAAGTTTTATAAGTTATAAAACTATAAACATGATTTTTACGACTTTTTCGGCTATTACCGTAAAATTAACGTTTTTGTTAAATAAAACTTAGACGGTTGGACCCGTCTAATGTAAACTTTTATAAACTCATATAATGATATATAGACATATATAACAAGTAAAAACCGATAAAAACCCGAACTATATAACATATGGACATTAACGGGCTAAGTTAACGTTATTGGACTAATAATACAACAAAATGGGCTAAAACACTTATAAACTTATTTATTGGGCTTAACCCATTTGGGCCCAACATGTAAAGTATAAATACTGATAATACAAGTATGAATTGGATTAATACAAGTTAATAAACTTATAATAGGCTTATTGGACCTAAAACACGTAAATAGGTAAAACTAGAAAACGAGTATAAAAGTTATCGACACATAACACTAATATGAGTAAATGAGAATATGTAAACCCACTTGATCATCATATATATAAAATCATAATATGTATACATAATTGTTATTTTTATAAAGTCATTGGACACGAGTCTAAGACGAGTATTATTTGTCTAGGTTTCTGTGATTGAAGCACGCACCGTACGTCCGAATTGCCGATAACGCGCCTTCCCACATCAATGTGAGTTCATAGCATCACACTCTTTTAAATGTTTTTATGAAATGTTTTATAAACCCGCGAGGGAGATAACATGTTAGTTTTTATAAAATAGAACACCATTTGTCCCGATTGTTTGTTTATTGATTTGGACCCGAATGATTGTATGACCCGATAAATGATTAAATGACCCGATAGATGAAATTAAATGGATTATTAAAGTTAGGTTATGTCACTAAAAGTCCCATTAGCATGAATTTTGAACTACCAGGAATTGGTAGACGCTTATGCATATGATAGTACTATTTGGGGACGATCACCCCAGTTCGCCTTGATGGTTGATGCCCGTCGTGCCACATTGATTGGTAAGCGAATTTATGTATGAGAAGATTTCCATAGCGTGACCTTTGTGACGACACGCTAATTTAGATGGGAAAATTGAGTTTCGGGCTATTGTTTGGTTTAGTAAGGTAACAATGTCATGCTTCTTATAATAATCCAATTAACGAAATACTGTTATACACGCCGAATTACGATGTATTGCCTGACTAGCAATACAGGGTCATACTATTGATATTATGTTCGTGTTTTGGTTTTAAATAACCATATTCATATAACGGTTTTCATTTAACGTTATACAACGTCATAAGACGTATTGAATGATGTTTTTACGACATTGGCTCGTATAATGATTTTTAAGGCAAATGCCTATATTATGATTTTCGATAAGGATTTGTATAAAAATGACTTTGGCTATTTTATGGCCTATTACAAAGATTTGTACAAAATGATTTTCGGTAATAATTTTATACCGATATTATATTGATGGATTTTATTAAACTCTATGAATTCACTCGGCGTTATCGCTGACCTTTTCTTTTAACATGTTTTATCTCAGGTACTTGAAGGTAATTCTCGGGAAGACAACAAGAATTCATGGCCCGCACCTAAACAATAATTTCCATTCAAATCTTTTGTAAAATTGTATAAAATGACTATGACTTGGGACCTGTGTAACTTTGATATTTATGAATGGAAATTCTTTATTATTAAACGATGCGATTTTTATGCGTTGTCTATGATGTGAGTAATGTGCTATCCCGTAACACCAACTAGTCTTCTGCTGTATTGAGTTGTATAAATTTGGGGGTGTTACAGTTTGGTACCAGAGCTCTCGTTATAGAGAACGAAAGATTTTTAAAAACCAAGGTTTTGAATAAAACATTTCAAAATCTTTTAACTATAAACATTTTTCTAAAAATGTCTAAAAATGTTTTGACTATAACGGTGCCGAAGAATTCCCGAGTTACCGACAAGACCAGACTGAGAAGTGTTATTTTAATATATATATATAACTTGGATTATATATATATGATGTAAATTTTATTACATGATTGTTTGATGATTATTTTGATATTTATACGAGGTATTTATATGACGTAGATTGTCACAAGAAACCCTAACTTCCCTAGTAATGTATCGAAGCTATTTCTGTAGGAATTCTAGCTATTCCAGATCTAAACCAAGTTGTGGATATTTATGATCCCAACAAATGGTTGATATTCGTAGAAATGTAGATATTAGTTTATTATGATCTTGAAGAAGAATTGGCGAGATTAAATCTGATATCGATGACATGATGATCTTTCCTTATAGAGTGGAGTTTGACAAAACGTTACCACCTGGAAAGGTGTCATCTGATTCGTTGTCATCCAATTCTTAAATTGAAATCGAAAGGGTGAATGTTGCACTTGAGGCTGTCATTAGAACCATTACCCAAAAGCCTCATGCCACTAGTACCTTTCCGAGAAGTCTAATTGAATGTATGAGTCATTTCATACTAGTGACTTATTTGATAACTATTGCTGTAGGAGCTATAGGATTGGAAGTTAAGTGTTGATTCATATCGAGCTTTTATTGCCCTATTAAGGTTTATGAATAAGGTTGAAAGTATTGGAGAATGATGTAGGATATCACGTTGAGTATGATTTGGTTGAAACTTGAATAAAGTAAAATTTAACTTTTATGGAATATGAAATTGAAGAGGAAGTCGTTAAGTTCTGTGATTGAATTATAAGGTTTTAATTGATTGTAGGTTTGTGTTAAGGGTTGTTCCTAGGCCATTGTCTAATGACGAGGATGCCTAGTGTCCAATAAATAAATTGAAGAAATCTTCTTCTATATTGGGACCGATGGATCTTCCAGGATAGGCGGGACACCTAATGACCCATGTAGATTAGTATTCATTGTGGCATCTTTTAAAAATAATCCCTAACTTAACTGAGATATCAGTTGGTAGGATGAGTTCTTGGAATTGTATGACATAGTGACACATAATGTGTTACGGTATAATTTTGACTTGTTTGTGATTAATGAAAAGACTACCATTGATTGCTAAATCCTACATGTATCGATGTTATCTATCTCTTATTGCTTCATCCTAATGTTCGAATTAGTGATCCAACCATTGAACAAGTACTCATCTTGAATTGAGTTACGTTATGGATTATTCTTTTGAGTGCCATCGAGATCATGAACCTCATGATTATTTGGCTAAAGCTCATTTCCTATCATATTGTAATTAGTTCTTGGTGAACAAGCTTTCATCACTCTTTTGCAGATCACTCATTGTTTTTATAAGATAAAACAGTATCCCTTGAGAAAAATTGATTTTTCATCACTATAAGGATTATTCAAAGTAAGATTTATAAGTGATTGTTATCGAAATGAGGTTGTTTATAAAGTATCTTGGAAAACATAACTGTTTTCATAACAAAGAAAATCTTTGTAAATTTATTCTTGATTCTTATTTAAGAATTAAGCATGAAAATGTTTTTATTATAAACATGATGATAAAATTTTGACGAACTGAGAATTGCATCATTAATCTTGAAATTGTATATAGTTGCGCGCCTACATATAATTTGGAATGGACCATGCAAGACTGATTAGTAGTCACCATAAAACTAATGAATAAACACTACATTTTTTTGAAGATTGTGAAAGATTAAATTTTATGAGATCTGCAAGAAATGAAAAATAAGGACATAGTGTTAGGGACACCTACATATGTGCCTGTAGCATCTATTCTTCTGAATCGAATTTACTCATCTGTGGAATTTGTCTTATTTGACAATTGATATTCCCTTCTTGTCCAATTCTCCCGTAGTGAGATTCTTAGGAAAAGTATATGATTACCGAGTGTTGATACCCGACTGGATGTATCGACGTTCCTATCATTCTTTTGATTTGATTTCATTTGAATGACCTGGGTAATGATCCGAGGAGCTTTTGAATGCGTACTCAAATTATGAAAACATGGGATATATTCATATTCGTTAAATGTTTTCGTCTGTATCTGATTTGAAATTCTCTCGCGTAGATTATGCGTTGACCTTACTCTTTTAAGGTTAGTTATGTCTCCATATATCCTTGAATTGTGAAGGATTATGAGTTATTATTAATCTTTTGAGAAGTTCACATCTTATCAACGGTAATGAAACTGGAAAGTTGATAGTGCCAGTAGAATGGATTGATTAATTATGACATGACGACATTGTCTTAATTGATGGGAACTCGAGTAGAATTCCCCTAAATGATAAGATGTTGACTATCAAAAGTGATCTAAATAAATTCTTGATGGATGACCATATCCTGTATTTAGACTTGAAATTATACCATGAATGGTTATGAACTAGTCATAGATATTATAATCTAGAAAGAACCTAATATGAATTTATTAAAAGACGTTTCTGTTATCTGAAACTTTAGGAGGTATTTGTTGGTGAATTACCTAGACTTTTGCCATTAAGGCAAGTTGAAATTGGTATTGAATATATTCCCGGTGCTGCACCTGTGGCATGTGCACTGTACGTCAGCACCATCTAAATTAAAGGAATTACCGTACAACTGAGAGAGTTGTCGGAGAAAGATTTTATTCTACCAAGCTCGTCATCATGAAGAGCTATGGTGTTATCATTCCTTATATTTATAGATTACTGTGAACTGAGTAAATTGACAATCAAAAACGATATCCATAACTCGAAATGGAAGATTTGTTCGATCATTTACAAGGTTCTAGTGTATGTTTTAAAGATTTGATCCATGGCATGGTTATCATCAACTTCGCATCTGCGAAGAAGATTATCTATTCCAATCACTACATCCAGTACTTGTAATAAACATTATGAGTTTCACGTGATGTCGTTTGGATTGACTAATGCACATGTAGCATTCATAAATTTGGTGAATCACGTGTGTAGGCTGTAATTTGAGAAATTCATGCTTGTGATCATTAAGGACCATTTTTTTGTTTATAAGAATAAGGAGTTAATAATTATTTATAGGTTGCCCTAAATTGGCCGAACATGAAAACTTGTACCTTGAATAATTAACATGTGAATTAAGGCTTAATTCTTTACATAAAATGACCGTTTGATTAATGATGGTAAGATATATATATATATATATATATATATATATATATATATATATATATATATATATATATATATATATATATATATTGACTCTTCAAAAATTAGAAGTCATTTAGGACGTTGGGTTTTACCAAAAAGAAAATGCAAATATGTTTTGACAAATATTTTAACAAAGGATTTCTAAGGGATTATTCCCTTATACACAAATCATTTAACTAAACTCCTGTTTAGGGGTAAATGTTTGTGTATACCTCAAGACAACTTAAGAAGGATTGAGAAAACCTTTTAAATCATGATTTGAAATTTGAAACGATAATTTTTGCTTTTCAACTAAGAAAAACTTTGACCAAAGTATAAACAAAGGTTTTTCGAACATTTACGGATCGAATTAAATATTTTCGATAAATCAACAAAAATCTTATTAATTAAATTCAAATTTATTTTTGAACATTTCATATAAATTGGTCGAACTAAGAAATTTAAAATTTTTACGTTTACGTTTCATAAAAATTAACTAATTACTATTTAATTACTTGTAGTAATTATCGACGCTTTAAACGTCGGATTGAGCAAAACGGATAAAAATAATAGTTGAGATAGAACTAAGACTTAGAAAATGTGAAGAAAGAATTTTCGAATAAATACGGTCATGATAATTATTCCATCTAGGAAAGTGAACGTAATTACTGACACATTATGTATAAAAGATAAAGAACCAATTAGGACACGTTCCTTAATAATGAAGGTGCAAAAATAAATTGCCAAACAATATAAAAATAGCTGATACTTATAAAAAGGATAATATAGATAAAAAGGGGGGGGGGGGGGTTCGCGGCTAATGTGAACCATTAGAACCGAGAAGCCAATGGCGTTAAATATTTTAAAAGGCCGTTTATGGTTGCCTAAATATGAAGGATTGTGAGATGTAGTTATATTGGAAATCTTGTAAGTATTAAGTATTCTATTTACGTCATTTCTGACTAAAAGTATCTTTGTCTGAAGAAGTTGTACTAATGGCAGATTATGAAGGCAGACATCGCCTCATACATTAGTAAACGTCTAGCTATCGCAAAGGTCATCATCTGAATTTGATTCGATTTGGGTCATCGTCGACAGACTAACCAAATCTGCTAATATCATTCCGTTAATGATAGATTCTCGATGAAGAAATTGACTCTTTTTGTATTTAAAGGAGTTATGTAAACATGGTGTGCCTGTATCAATCATCTCTATCAAGATCCTCGTTTCGCGTCGAATTTCTAGAGATTTGCTCAGAAGTCATTGGGAACGAACCTTGATGAGAGTATTGTTTACCACCCCAAATCGAAGGGACGAGGTAAAGTAGCGATACAAAATACTATAAGTGTTGTTTTATGTTTGAATGATTGACCTTTGGTAATAAACTGTAAAATCGTTTTCCTTTGGAAAGATTATCATTGATAATTATCGTATTTGGATCGAGATCGAATCTTGTTAGGAACTAAATATTAGAGCATCTGTAAGCAGGAGTTGGGATGAAGACACCCGACATACACCCATTGTGAGTTGGACATGTCTTTTAGGTTTAAGGTTTCCTATGATGCCGAACCTAACCTTACAAAATACGCGACCCGCGAGACCTGAATTGATTGTTGAAATTAGGATCTGATTATTGACTGCCGGTAGTGGGCAGGAGGTTATGTGAATATGAAATGTAGATCTTGAAGTGCCAGATGGGTAGCGAAGTTATGCCAAAAACTTTAACTATGGAAAAATGAATTGATGATCTGAAAGATCATGGGATATAAGTCCCCGTTATATGGGACAATTGAGATGATGTAAAAGTTGGTTTGAAAGGCATATAAGCTGGATCTACCCTAGGACTTCAAGGACTGCGTGAATTATGATTCGTATATCTAACTTGATAGAATGTCTATCAAGAGAAAGTCTAACTATTCCTTAATGAAGTTTAGATCGGTGAAAAGTTGCATTCATCAGAAACCCGTGAACATCATCGATAGAGAAAGTAAGTCAACATTAAGTCTGATCTTATTCCCGTAGTTATGTTTGATGAAACTCGCGTATTGTAATGAATTACATTTGTGAGAAAAAACCGAATGTGGAGGAAATACCCACATGGCTTAAACTCTATAAGAAGAGACTAGTAAGGTAAGATGATCTTTGAGGACAAAGATCCTGTTTAGGGGTAAATGGTGTGACAAACCGTCAATTTATGGTTGATATTTTATTCTCAGATATTATTTAAAAACATTATTTTAATGTTATATTATGAACTCACTTATTTTTGGGAAGTAATTTGGATTTACGTCTTGAAGTAGCATCGACTACGTCTAAACCGGAGGATTCAACGTTACGTGCTTACGTTTACATACACCGTTTTGGTGACAGTCCGACATTTCAGAAAATAAATTTATCCGTAAATATTATTTTGGGATTTTAATTTTGAGTTGGTTCATAAACTCACAAATTTACGAGAAGAGATTAGGACTTACGATTTTATTTTAACGTCCTTTACGACTAAACCGGAAACCCTAGGATTACGTATTTACGTTTTCGAACTCCGTTTTTGATGAGACAATTTTTATTAGATTCGTTTTGTGCCGTTGATTCATAATTTATAAAAACATTTTTTGTAAAACGACCCGAGGGCACGTAAATCAAGGAAACTAGAATCGAGGAATACCCGTAATTAAATCGAGGAATCTTGTATTTCTTTTACTTATGTATATGTATATGATGATGAATGATGATTAAAAATATTGTGTGGGGATTTGGTGTTGATAAACATGGTTAAAAAGATGAAAAACTATAAGAAACAAGGCTAAAATCTTGTTTAAATTGTTGGCTGTATAAAACAGTAAAGAATCATATGATGAACTGATAAAAATGGCATAGATTAATGGATACACAGTAATTAATATGTCTTGTACACATGTGAGAGTTGGCCATGCAATGGAATCATTAGGATGAGTGAGATATGATCAAAACAAGTTTAGAGTACAAATCTGAGTTCACTGTTTTAGACGATTTTTAGAAAATATTTAGAGGCTGATTCAACAGTAGCTATAGCAGAGTTAAATGGAGCACATATCATGTAGTTTATGTCATAAACATTTGAGCTTCTATCTCCATATAGAACTCTAGATATGGCAGTTTTGGTGAACATGAAAATAAAAATCAGATTTTAGAAATTAAAGTATAATAGTATTATATAAGCACTCAAATAAAAATAGTATAAAATGTGAATTAAAACCCACTAACTTATATAATACATTTATATAAATATGTATAAGGATAAATAAATGGACATTTTATAAAAATGGTAGTTTGATAAGTTTTATAAGTTATAAAACTATAAACATGATTTTTACGACTTTTTCGGCTATTACCGTAAAATTAACGTTTTTGTTAAATAAAACTTAGACGGTTGGACCCGTCTAATGTAAACTTTTATAAACTCATATACTGATATATATATACATATATAACAAGTAAAAACCGATAAAAATCCGAACTATATAACATACGGACATTAACGGGCTAAGTTAACGTTATTGGACTAATAATACAACAAAATGGGCTAAAACACTTATAAACTTATTTATTGGGCTTAACCCATTTGGGCCCAACATGTAAAGTATAAATACTGATAATACAAGTATGAAATGGATTAATACAAGTTAATAAACTTATAATAGGCTTATTGGACCTAAAACACGTAAATAGGTAAAACTAGAAAACTAGTATAAAAGTTATCGACACATAACACTAAAATGAGTAAATGAGAATATGTAAACCCACTTGATCATCATATATATAAAATCATCATATGTATACATAATTGTTATTTTTATAAAGTCATTGGACAAGAGTCTAAGACGAGTATTATTTGTCTAGGTTTCCGTGATTGAAGCACGCACCGTACGTCCGAATTGCCGATAACCCGCCTTCCCACATCAATGTGAGTTCATAGCCTCGCACTCTTTTAAATGTTTTTATGAAATGTTTTATAAACCCGCGAGGGAGATAACATGTTAGTTTTTATAAAATAGAACACCATTTGTCCCGATTGTTTGTTTATTGATTTGGACCCGAACGATTGTATGACCCGATAAATGATTAAATGACCCGATAGATGAAATTAAATGGATTATTAAAGTTAGGTTATGTCACTAAAAGTCCCATTAGCATGAATTGTGAACTACCGGGATTTGGTAGATGCTTATGCATATGATAGTACTATTTGGGGACGATCATCCCAGTTCGCGCCTTGACGGTTGATCCCTGTCGTGTCACATTGATTGGTAAGCGAATTTATGTATGAGAAGATTTCCATAGCGTGACCTTTGTGACGACACGCTAATTTAGATGGGCAAATTGAGTTTCGGGCTAGCTACCCGTTGTTTGGTTTAGTAAGGTAACAATGTCATGCGGCTTATAATAATCCAATTAACGAAATACTGCTATACGCACCGAATTACGATGTATTGCCTGACTAGCAATACAGGGTCATACTATTGATATTATGTTCGTGTTTTGGTTTTAAATAACCATATTCATATAACGGTTTTTATTTAACTTTATACAACGTCATAAGACGTATTGAATGATGTTTTTACGACATTGGCTCGTATAATGATTTTTAAGGCAAATGCCTATATTATGATTTTCGATAAGGATTTGTATAAAAATTTCTTTGGCTATTTTATGGCCTATTACGAAGATTTGTACAAAATGATTTTCGGTAATAATTTTATACCGATATTATATTGATGGATTTTATTAAACTCTATGAATTCACTCGGCGTTATCGCTGACCTTTTCTTTTAACATGTTTTATCTCAGGTACTTGAAGGTAATTCTCGGGAAGACAACAAGAATTCATGGCCCGCACCTAAACAATAATTTCCATTCAAATCTTTTGTAAAATTGTATAAAATGACTATGACTTGGGACCTGTGTAACTTTGATATTTATGAATGGAAATGCTTTATTATTAAACGACGCGATTTTTATGCGTTGTGTTGATCCCAAACTTAGAATGATTAGCTTTGTGTATACGAGATTAGATCAAGTATAACACGTAGAGAAACCTTTGTTGTATGCTTTGTGAATCTAAGTATTATGCGGAATTTAATACTTAAACAAGAACACAAGATGTAAACAATACTTTCACTTTGATTATCAATGTCGAACTTGCTTACAATGAAAGATGTTTACGAATGGAAAACTTAATGAAAACTTGATATCAAACATTAACCTAAAGGCCTTCTTTTATAGACTAAGAAGCCTTGTACAATAAGCTACGTATCAACTATTCTAGGTAAAGATAAACATAGAAAATACATTGTCGTTTCTATCCTTACTAGAAGTATTCTAGAACATAATAAACGTGTAGCTCACATCTTCCATCAGTGCTTGTCTTCAATCTGTCAACGCTTGACTTTAACTTGTCAACGCTTAAGCTGTCAGCGCTCACTTTACCCTTGTCAACGCTTGAGTTGTTCTTGTCAGCGTTCAAGTAATCTGGCCTTAATTTATTCCCAACAATCCTCCCCTAAACTTGATATCCACTCTTATGATCAAGTTTCTGAATAAACATTAAGAACTTGAAGGAGTCTGACAAACCTTATCATATTGGTAATAAATAAATCTGATCAAATTCTTTGCCACGTCACTTGTATAGTCTATCTCCAACTGGGTGTCCTTCATCTTTTCCAAAACAGCCTTGGATATGAAATACTGAGCATCTACAAGTAAATACTCAGCAAACTTTGTAGAACTCAAATGGTATACACCAGCAACTGAATATAACCTCCATTGAAGACCACTGAGATCATCTTCAAGATCCTTCCATATTTCAGGATCTTCCTCTTTTGTCCCACACATTCTTTTGAATGTGGTCCAAAGTTTTATTCCATTGGCTGAAGTTGGTGCTTCAGCCTCATACTTGGTCTCTAGCAACCTCTAAAGGTCCACCAAGTCTTCTCTATCACAACTTGCAAATAAAGATATGAGAGTGGTAAAAGTGTGTACCTCCTTGCCAAATCTTCCAATCTTCCAGAATCCACATTCATCTTCATCATAACTCACAATTGGATTCCTGGAATCTAGTGGTAACACATGCACCATATCTGAAGCTTCTAATGGGGAGAGCTTGAGGCTCTTTCTAATAACTGCTTCACTTGGATATAGTTGATTCATATCTTTTGGAAACTCAAGTATAAATCCCTTCTTTACTGGTCTGGGAACTATCATAGCTTTCTTGATTCCCATCTCTTCTGCAAGTTGCTCCTTTCTTTCATCTGAAAGAAGTCTGAAAGTGTTTTCTTCTTGCACTTTCACCCAAATAGGATAAGCCCTATGTTCCAGCTCATCAAATGTCAAAGCCTTCAGCTTCTGATGTGTCCATCCAACTCCATGACATTTGAGCAACATAAAGTAGAGCTTCCTTCTATCCCTTTTCAACTCTGAAAGAATATTGCTTGCCTTGTGCTTCAAAATCACCTTACAATCCTTCTGAACTCTAAGAAGAATCTCCAAACCCCATATCTGATCTGAAATGGTCAAGTCTGGATTATCCATACAGCTTTCTTCCTAAGAATTGTACATCTGAACCACCTCTGGCATATCAAAATCAATCTGCAACTTTAAATCTCTCAGCTTTTCCCTAGCAAGCTCATCACCATACTCAAGTCTTTCTGGTTCAATAATCATCACACTTGAATCTGAGCTTTCTCCATCACTTTCTTCTTCAGAAGTCACAACAAATGGTGACTTTTCCTTTTCACCTTGTTCCATCATTTGCTCAGCCAATCTTCTATCAAATTCAACCTGAGCTGCATTCTTTGGAACAATTTCTTCTACCAACTTACCCTTACCCTTATCTGATGGTGCAATTGTTGGTAAGGTAGATGATAATACCTGAGTAGAAACATCCTTGATGATAGATGATGACTGGAATACATCACCTTCATACGCAGATCTGTCAACGCCCAAATTTCCTCTATCAGCGCCCAAAATACTTCTATCAGCGTCCAAAC
This sequence comes from Glebionis coronaria, assembly GCA_025667525.1. Classification (NCBI taxonomy): domain Eukaryota; kingdom Viridiplantae; phylum Streptophyta; class Magnoliopsida; order Asterales; family Asteraceae; genus Glebionis; species Glebionis coronaria. The sequence continues at coordinate 199,780 of JANFOE010001330.1, forward strand.
TTGTCTTGTCAACGCTAAAATATTTTCCCTCAGCGCCTTGTGTAACCTCTCTCAACATATCTGTAAATGATAAATTTAAATTGGTTGGAGAGATTAAGGACGTATCAAAACCTGTTTGTTCCTTCAAAGTAGTAAGAGCTTCAGCAACATCCAATGATTGACCATCTTGACTGCTCTTATCACTCAGATTTCTTTGATCTTCCTCCCCTTTGGAAGATTAACCATACCTCCCTTTGCATGAGCACTCTCCAAAACAACAATCCTCTCTCTCAATTCCTTGAGTTCAAGGCCTTGGTCACTGACAATTTGTACCAAGTCTGCATTCTGCTTTTGCAAGCTAATGCAGACAGCCGTCAATTCCAAAAGAGTCATTGGTTCCAGTCTACCCTCTTTTGAAATGGGAATTTGACCTCCCAAATCAGGTTCATTGGGCATGGATGAGGACTTAATTATGGTGGGACTGCCTTGGTCAGCTGCTAAGCCAGAACCAATAGTCCCAGCCTCATCCAGGTCACCAGCCACACTTGTGGTGGTGGTTCTCTCTGCTTCATGGCTAGGACCACCAGAGGAGAACTCTCCAACAGTCCTGTGGCGTTTAAACAACCTATATTCAGGTGGTGTGGAAGATGGTGTAGAAGAAGGTGTAGATGTGGGTTGGTTAAGGGGTGTTTGGGATTGTGATGGTTGGGTGTCAGCGGTGGAAATAGGCACATCAACGCCCACATTAGATGTGTCAGTGTCAAAGGGATTTTGGTCTATTTGCATTTGGTCAGGTGAGGGTAAAGGTTCAGGAATAGGTTCAAGTTGTGGGTGAGGGTCAATATGAGGTTGGGGGTCTGGTTGGGGTTGTGCTGCTGCAATAACAGCAAACATGGCTGGGGTTAAAGGTAGGTCTCTATGAGGTGGTGAATTCATCTTGGTAAAAATAGCTTTCTTTTGTTCAGGGATTTTATAAAAATCATTGTGATCCCTTGAACAATATCTTTGAGCATCAAAAATCATTTGCAGAAAACGGGGATAAGCTAAAGTCATTTTTGTCCCCTTGTTTTTACACATTCCTTCAAAAATCATTTTAGACCAGTTATATTTTTGCCCTGTTGCAATACACACAATAGCAGTTGCAATGGATCTATTGATCTCATTGTGTGCAGTACATTTGGGACTCAAACATTGAAGGAGAATGTGAATGAGGTACTTCCAGGCTGAGGGAAATTCCTGCTTATGGTACTTATTAAGAGTACCTTCATCAGGAATAGGGTATCCCAAAGCCCTAAGCCCTTGTTCTATTTCAGATATGGGAAGAATGGTTATACCATCAGCATCATCAAGATGCAAGGCCTGGCGTACCAAGGCCTCAGTAACCACCCAAGATCTCCCATGAACAATAGAAGTTAATGTGGTCACTCCATTAACTGTTGAGGAACTTACAGTGTTCCAAAACTGTTTAATGTGTGTGACTGGAATGAGTGGTGCATGAGAAAGAGCATACCTTAATGGGGATGCGTTCAAATACTCCACCATTTGTGTGTATTGAGGGAACAAAGTATTATCAGCAACAAGATAAGCAATCATGTTGTGTTGAGACTTGAACCCTAAATCCAATTCTGCTGAGTTAAATCTTGGTGCCATTGATGAAAGCTGTTAATTTGAAGTATAGAAGATGAAGGTTGATAAGAGAAAAAGTGTCAGACAAGAATTATAGATACCCTGTTTAAAAATAGGAGCCAAATTTATAGGAGTGGATGAGTGCATGTGATTGGCCCAAAAATAGGCAAAGATTTTCAAAAACTAATCATGAAAATATTGAAAAAGTTATAAGTTATCTCATGCATTTAATGAAAGTAACAACTCCTAAAATTACGGCTTGAAAATATGTCAAAAAGTAACAACTAGGTAGGTCCCATTGATTGTCAACGGTCAAAAATAACCCATCAACGCCCAACGGCTATAATCTTGTCAACGTTCGCCTAAAGCCATGTCAGTGTCCAATTTGGTCACAACAACGCTTGGAAAAATCTTGTCAGCGTCCAAAAATAAAATTGTTTTAAAAAGTGAAAAATGACCTTAACAAGTAATTTATCCTAGAGAAGATAACCAAAAGCTGATAATTATCATAGGGCGGCAAGCACTGTCCAGTTATGCACACTTGCATAAGCAAGATAGACATAACAGTCCTCTAGTGTCCCTTGCTAACCAAAATTCTTAACAACCAAGTTACCTTATAAAATCCTTGTTACTCCCAGGTAAAACCCATAACAAAGTGATTCCCAAGGCTCCCAACAGACCACAACCAATTCTAGGCCAAAAATGTCTTGGCAACATGCAAAGTTGATATACTATGCATGCTACAGTGCCTCATGGTTTAGTAAAACTAACCCATACTCACCTGTGGACACAATCTAGAATTGTGATAAGAGTATCATATGGATACCCAAAAATCCTAAAGGTTCCTAAAACCTCCCCTTAAACAAAGATACAAAGAGTTTGCCAAAAATATGCATGAACATAAAAAAAAATTTATGTCAAGATAGGAATGAAACATTCCAACCATCATCCATAAACAAAAACATGTCCAAATGCTTCTCCTTTGATCCATAAGCAACTCTGTATCCAATGGTATACTGCTAACACCATCTGCACATTTAGATTGAAAACCACAAAACTAACATTGTTGCTGACAACGCCCCGATAACACTTAACAGCGTTGAAGGAAGCTTTGTCAGCGTTAGACAATTATATTGCTGACAACGTTGCAAAAACACTTATCAGTGTTCAAACAACCTTTGTCAGTGTTAGAAAAATATAGTGGAAAATCTAAATTATCAATAAGACCAATAATAATAATGCATCATCCTGTACATACTTTTACAAAAAGAATCCAAAACACATACTTAAGTGAGATTAACCATTCCAATACTTGTTACCAAGTACTGAAATCTTCCAGTATCAAAAGGTTTAGTTAATAAATCTGACACATTTTCCTCAGTGTCAACCCTATCTGGTTGTATTAAACCTTTCTCAAAGCAATCTCTTATAAAATGGTGTCTAATTTCTATGTGTTTAGTTTTAGAATGATGCAAGGATTCTTAATGATGCATAAAGTACTATTATTGTCAACAAATATCTTAGTATGCATGAAGTTATACCCATAATCCAACAGCTGGTTCTGAATCCACAACACTTGACCACAACATGCTGCTGCAGCCACATATTCTGCTTCAGTTGTAGAGTTAGCTACCACTGTTTGTTTCTTGCATTGCCAAGATATTAATCTGCTCCCAAGAAATTGACATCCACCAGTTGTGGATTTCCTATCAAACTTGTCACCACCATAATCACTATCTGAATATGCAATCAGCTCCAATGGTGAATCTTTTGGGTACCATAAACCAAGATCTGGATAACATCTTAGATACCTAAAGATTCTCTTCACAGCATAAAGGTGACATTCTTTGGGAGTCACTTGATGGCGTGCACATGCACACACATCAAACATGATATCAGGTCTGGAAGCAGTAAGATACATCAAGGATCCAATCATGTATCTATAATGCCTGACATCAACATCTTTCCCATCTCCAATCTTTCCCCAAGGGTGTTCTCTATCCATAGGAGTAGAAGCCCTCTTTTCATGTGGAGAAAAGCCAAACTTCTTCAAGATTTCAGCAACATATTTGTCTTGGGAGATGATGATACCATCTTCTTTCTGCTGAACTTGTAAACCAAGAAAGAAGTTCATCTCCCCCATAGCACTCATCTTGAATTTGTCTGTCATGAGCTTGGAGAAATCCTCACTCATCTTTGGATCAGTAGACCCAAAAATGATATCATCAACATAGACCTGCACAAGCAACACATCTTTGCCTTTCTTCTTTGTAAATAGTGTCTGATCTATGGTGCCCCTCTTAAATCCATTGTACACCAAATAGGTAGACAAAGTACCATACCATGCTCTAGGGGCTTGATGAAGGCCATACATAGCCTTTTTGACTCTATACACTTTGTCTGGATGCTCAGGATCCTCAAAACCAGGAGGTTGCATGACATAAACTTCTTCAACAATGGTGCCATACAAGAATGCACTCTTTACATCCATTTGATAGACTGTAAAGCCCATGCAAGATGCATAGGCTAGAAAAATCCTAATAGCTTCAATCCTTGCAACTGGTGCAAAGACTTCTTCATAGTCTATCCCCTCCTCTTGTATATAACCTTGAGCCACTAACCTTGCCTTGTTTCTGACCACAATACCTCTTTCATCTCTTTTGTTCCTGAGAACCCATCTTGTCCCAATTGGTCTGACATATCTAGGACAATCAACCAGCTCCCAAACATCCTGAATAGCAAATTGGTGAAGCTCATCCTGCATTGCTTCCACCCAACTTGGTTCTTTGAGAGCATCAAATATCTTCTTGGGTTCTTCTTGTGACAGAAAACAAGCAAACAAACATGCTTGAACAAGAGGGGTATCTACCTTCTTGTGTATATTGGCAATAAATCCACCAAGACTTTGATGGGATCTTCTTGTCTGAACTGGAGTCATAACATCACCAATGATCTGAGATGGGGGGTGATTCTTCATTGTGGAAGTGAGAACTCCTCCTTCAAAAAGTCTGGTGTCCTCAACTTCACGCTCCATGTTGCCAATATCTTCTTCATCAGACTCTCTTTGATCAACTGGGATCTCTCCATGGACATTGGAAGGTCCACCTTGTTCAAAATTTGAAGAGAAAAGATGTGCAAAGGTGTTGTCAACGTCTGAACCTTGTTTGTCAGCGCTTGGGCTAACAACGCTTGAACTGTTGTTGTCAACGTCTGAGCCATCAACGTCTGAATTGGTCTTGTCAGCGCTTGATTTCCCTTTGTCAGCGCCTGAAGAACCATGCATGTTTGTATCTGGTGGTATTTGGAAACCACCATTATCTTGTCCAGCAGCAGCAAAAGCATCAGTCCAAATGGGAATTGTGACATATTCAAATGTAGGAGATGCTTTTTCTGCTTGTGATCCAACCCTTTCATCAACCTGTGTACCTGAAACATGAACAACTTGTTCCTCCACAACATTTGAAGTTACCTTCATAATGTCTGGATTAGTGACAGGCATATAATTTAAAGTTCTAGATAAGGGTTCCAAATCAAACAACCAATTAGGACCACTTTCAGGATCACTAGGTTTATTCTCTAAGAACCTAACATGTACTCTTTCAACAATACGTTTGTCCTCCTTAAGATAAACCCTATAACCCTTGCTCTGCACTGAATACCCCATGAAGTAACCTTCATCACCTTTTGCACTAAATTTCCCTAAGGCATCACTAGTGTCTAAGACTACTACATGACATCCAAAAGGTCTGAGAAAACCAATATTAGGTTTTCTTCCCCAAAGTAACTCATAAGGTGTCTTGTTTTGAATTTTGTTAACCAATGCTCTATTTTGCACATAACATGTTGTATTAACAGCCTCAGCCCAAAAGGCTATGGGAAAGTGAGCATCAGCCAACATTGTTCTGGTTGCTTCAATTAGGGTTCTATTCTTCCTTTCAGCAACCCCATTTTGTTGTGGGGTTCTAGCAATACTAAACTGTCTAGTAATTCCCTTCCTGGCACAAAAATCATCTAGCTTCTTGTTCCTAAATTCTCCACCATTATCACTCCTAAGCATCTTAACCTCATTGCCAGACCTTTTCTCAATTTGAGTGATAAATTCAATAAGAACATCAGCTGTGTCACTCTTCATAGCTAGAAAGAATGTCCAAGTAAACCTAGAAAAGTCATCAGTGACAACAAAACAATATGACTTGCCATTCAAACTTTCTATATTAGTTGGACCAAAGAGGTCCATGTGAAGCATATGAAGAGGTCTGGAACTAGTATGCACCTGCTTGGACTTAAATGAGACCTTGTGCTGCTTGCCTTTAAGACATGCAACACAAGAGTGGTCATTGTGGAAGGCCTTCTCAGGCAAACCATCAACTAAACCAAGCCTCACAAGTCTATTTATATTTTTAAAGTTTATGTGCCCTAGTCTCCTGTGCCACAAATTACTTTCATCTACTGAGGCCTTAGCATAAAAACAAGACATATTAGCATTCACTTTAATCCCATTTAAATTCATATTGTATATGTCCTTATGCCTAGGTGTTCTATACTCAATTTACTTCTCATCAGGGATCTTAAAATCCTTGCTTAACACCAAACACTCAGTATCAGTGAAAAGAACCTTATTTTTGTTATCACACACTTGTGATACACTAAACAGATTATAGTCCAGTTCTTTTACCAGGAAGACATTCTCAAAACGTAGATTATTGGTGAGAAGGGTTCCTTTGCCTGTGATGGTGCCGTAGCCCCCTCCAAAGTATACCTTATCACCATCTTGAATAGGAGTGAAGTTTGTCAGATAGTCTTCCTTTCCTGTCATGTGCCTTGAGCATCCACTATCCCAATATCCATAGTCATTGATCTGCTTCTGAATGCCCTGCACATAAAGAAAACAAATTAGTTTTCTTTGGGAACCCAAGTCTCAGAAGACTTGGATTCATCTGGTTGTTCAATAAGAACAGACTTAGTTCTCACAACAACCCCATTCTCATCCCTTTTAGGATGAAATACCCAGTTAACCCCAATTGGTTTTGTAATGACTTTTGAAATATAGTTAAACCTGTTGCAAGTCATTGAAATTCCATCATTATTAGGGTTTTGATCTTTCTTGGTTCTCCATGTTAAGCTTGAAGAAGCTTTAGACCCCTTACCTTGTGGCTGCAAATACTTAGGTCTGGTCACGTTTCTGTCAGCGTTGGATTTTGTCCTGTCAACGCTGAATTTACCCTTATCAGCGTTGAACCTAGGGTTTGCTACAGGAACCCATTGCCTATTTGACCAGGTATTTGTCTTTTGAAAAGGTCTTTGTCCATGAGTGTTAGACCTTCTAGTAAAGAATGGGGCTGTTCTAATCACTTGTGGACTTTGCTGCACACCAGGTCTGGGTCTGACAACGTTTGACTTCCTAACAACGTTGACTTTCTTCCTATCAGCGCTGAAATTGTTCCTATCAGCGCTGACTTTGGGAGCGTTGACACATTTGTATGCCAAATGTGAAAAGCTACCACAAGTATAACAGGCTTTCTTAGACACATTCTTAGGTCTGGAAGCAAAGAAACCTGTTCCATGATTGTTAACTTGGCTCTTGGGTGACCTATTATTTCTATACATCTCTGCATATTTAATGGTAGGTCTTCTAACAGTGTTGGAGCCTAGGTCAACAGCTTTACCAGTAACTGGGTGAGTAACCTTAATGGGTGGGGATTCATGGCTCGTGATTGGTGTGGGCTCATTTGGACTTTCACACAGCAAACCTCCCTTAACAAATAAAGTAGGGTTAGATTTCTTCCACTCATTTAGGTCAGTCAGTTTTTGTTGATACTCTTCTACTGGGGTGACAACTCTTGGTGGAGGAATAAATTCCTCTTCTTGGCATTCTGGAATACCAGTCCAAGATAAATCCTTTCTAAGGACACCATAGAAGTCACCAGCTGGTGGTGGAACCAGAGAGTAATCATTCTCATTCATCCCAATCCCAGTCATATCCTTAGGATCTCTTTGTTTAGCTACACAGTCTCCTAGGGCTTGGGTGGCTCTATCAAATCTTTGAATCTTGAGGTCAACATTATCTTTATTCTTAATGGCCTCATCTAACTTAGCCTGTAGGTCTTTATTGACTTTTGACATGATATTTCTAACATCCATACTACCCTCTAGCTCATGTTTTAAGATATTTATCTTATCTTTTAAATCAAAATCCATTTTCTTGTATTCAGAAACGGTTTTCTCAATTTCAGTAAGAGCTAGTTGGTAATTGGATAATTTACACCTTTCAGTGCTCATATCCTCTTTTAGTTTTAACACTTCTTTGTTAAGTCTGTCAGTGTTTAACCTACAACCTTTGCTACAGAAAGCATCATCATATACCTCATTATCAGATGAAGAGGAGGAGTGTGCCATGAGAGCATATTCAACATGCTCTTCTTCTTCAATGTCAGCAATCAAAGCTTTGTCCTCTTCAGCATCCTTGGCCAGATAGCTCCAATCCCATCCAGTACCATCAATTCCTTGAACTGCAACCATGGCTTTGGAGTTTTGAGCTTTAACAACCTGACTTGAGGGTTTACCAGCATCAGATCTTCTAGGAGATCTGCATTCCCTCATGAAGTGCCCCATGCGATGACAGTTGTAGCACTCAACTTTGGATTTATCAAATCCAGCAGTGTCTTTAGCATTGAAGGTCATCTTCTTCTTGAACCTCCTATTCCACCTATTTGCTCTTATACTAGCAAGAGCCATGTTCCACTTGATGTCCATCTCTTCCAAGTGTTCATCACTTATCTGCTCAAGGTCCTCATATGTAATCACAGAACCATTGGGCAAAGAAGCAATGTAAGCACAAACAGTATCCAAATCCAAACCAGCAGGTTTAACTCTTGGTGAGTCATTCATGAATGTGTCAGCGTCTGAAAAGGAGACGTTGACAGGACTTGTTCCAGCGCTGACAAATGGTGATCCAGTAACTGGATGCATAATGGAGTCCTGCTGATTGAATTGACCTTCACTATGAGAAAAGAAGGCCATGTTGCTGGTGCTAGCTTTGCTTGAAAGAGTTTCATCTTCCAACAATCTTAGTTTGTTGTAGATGTCATCAACCGAAGAGCTCTTGTGAGTATTATTGGCAAGAATAGATCTTGCCTCAATCTTCCATGTCTCACCAAGACTTTTCAGAAAAGTAGCATTGATGTCAATATCACCAACTTGTGTCCCCATGAAGGACAATTTGCTTGTGATGTCAAGCAATCTGCTTCTCACACTGCTCAGTTTCTCATTGGGCTGAGCTTTGAAGACAGCATAATCATGCAGAAGTTGCTTTTTCTTTTCTTCCTTAGTTTCTGCATTGCCACCATATGCAACTTCAATTGCTTCCCAAAGATCCTTAGCAGATTCATAGCTTCTATATTTGTGCTGATTTTCTTGTCCCAGAGACACTTTCAGAATATTTAGGGCTTTCATGTCAGCCCTTTTCTTTGCAATATCTTCAGCACTTACAGCTCTACCATCTCCAGGTTTTTCTTTCTTATCTTCATCAGGACATCCTTCAACAGCTGTTCTTGTCGCAATGGCATTCAGAATCTTTTGAGCTTTATTGAATGAGTTTCCATATTCAATAATGTCCCAGAGTGTGTAGTCAAAGATCCCCAGATATTGTTCAAAGTTGAACCTCCATAAGTCAAAGTTGGTTGCATCAAGCATGGGAATCTTGATGTTTGGTAAGGATGAAGGGGAGGATGTGATGTTTGCTTCAGACATGATGTTTTTAGGGTTTTGAGAAAATTAGGGTTTTGGTGTTCGTATATCGTTCTGGTGTTCTTCAAAGATCAAAAGTTCCTCAACAAGCTCTGATACCACTTGTTGATCCCAAACTTAGATCGATTAGCTTTGTGTATACGAGATTAGATCAAGTATAACACGTAGAGAAACCTTTGTTGTATGCTTTGTGAATCTAAGTATTATGCGGAATTTAATACTTAAACAAGAACACAAGATGTAAACAATACTTTCACTTTGATTATCAATGTCGAACTTGCTTACAATGAAAGATGTTTACGAATGGAAAACTTAATGAAAACTTGATATCAAACATTAACCTAAAGGCCTTCTTTTATAGACTAAGAAGCCTTGTACAATAAGCTACGTATCAACTATTCTAGGTAAAGATAAACATAGAAAATACATTGTCGTTTCTATCCTTACTAGAAGTATTCTAGAACATAATAAACGTGTAGCTCACATCTTCCATCAGTGCTTGTCTTCAATCTGTCAACGCTTGACTTTAACTTGTCAACGCTTAAGCTGTCAGCGCTCACTTTACCCTTGTCAACGCTTGAGTTGTTCTTGTCAGCGTTCAATTAATCTGGCCTTAATTTATTCCCAACACGTTGTCTGTGATGTGAATAATGTGCTATCACGTAACACCAACTAGTCTTCCGCTGTATTGAGTTGTATAAATTTGGGGGTGTTACACGTCCCTTGGCCAACCATCTACCTACGACCAGCAATGGCCGTAAGAAGTGGGGGGCACAACACTTCAGCACAATCTGTGGCCAACACGCTCAGTTCGTGCTCCACTTTGCCCAGGGCCTCGGCTGTTTGCCCCTCCATATCAGCCCGCTTCTTGTTGAACTCTTCCTTCAATGCCTCTTCGCCCTTGACCAACATCCGCGCCTTTTCTAGCTCCTCTACGATGGCAGATGCTTGGTTAGCTGCGGTCTTTGTCGCGGCTTCGGCTGCGACTACCTATGAAAATAATTAAGGTTAATATGGGATGAGAAAGACAAGAGTGGTGTTACATACAAAATTCACATAACTATGTAAGGATGCGTACCTTGCCGTTTGACGCCTCGAGAAGAGCTTCCAGCTGAGCAATACGCTCGTCACAGGTATTGGCGTGGCTAGTTTGTTCTTTTATTGTGGCCTCAGCCACGGCCAAATCCGCCTGCATGGAGGCAATTTTCTTCTCATGCTTCTCCACAAGCTCCTCCCTGCGAGCCATCCTCCTATCAGCACGGCGTACATATGCCAAGGACTCCTCAAGCCGGCGCCGTAAGGCCGCACCAAGTGTTACCTGGTGTGTCATTGCTACATTAAATTGCTCGAGAAGGACCAAGTGTCTTAGTTCATCCAGATCTTGCGCCAAGGTTGGAGGAGTCAAGTGGTCCACAAACTCCTTTCACTCCGACTCTGCTTCTAGCCTTGTCAACTGGGACAAATTACAGGTTGGGCGAAGGCAGGAGTCCGGGCCTTCGGGCTGGTGCTCTTCTGCGTAAGTGGGGGGGGGAGATGGTGGAATTACAGCTATCATAGGGGAGGGTTCCCTATCAACTTCCCTCTCCTGCGCCACGGTCGTAGGATCCGCCCTGTTATTTAGCCAACACTTATAAATTTTTGCAGTTTCATACACAACCAATATGATGGAATATAAAGAGGTACTTACGTCACAGTTGTTATCGGCTCAGTGATGGTGGGAGCCATGGTACTCACCGGCGTCGCCTGCCACACAATGGTTTCTACCTGCTCCTCTATTCCGGCAGGGGGGCGTGGGATTGTTTTGTGGTAGGGTGATGCTGCTCCCTTCTTGGAATTGGGGGTGATCTTCCCTTAGCCTCTTGCGGGGCGCATTGAAGGCCCCCCTCAATCTCTACTACTTTCACCACCCTCCTTGTGGATTTGCGCTTCCTGGAAGTGGGTTTTGGCTGCCTGGAGGTCCCGGTCTCCTACGCCACTTCCTCTTCCTCTTCATCGTCATCACCAAACATATGGTTGATGGATGGATCAGTTAACTGCTTCGTATTTTCACCTTGGATTGCGGTAGCGTTCTCCAACAGCAGCTCACCACCATCTTCATCGGTGAAGTCCAATGGGGATTTCTCTATCAATGGTCCCTGTTCATCGGACTGCGGCTCGGTTGTTTCTTCAAGAGGGATGGTCATACCAGCAGTCGCGACAAGTAGAGGGGGCTCGCCCTCACGCAGTGGTCGAGATCCCTCTGCGACCTTTCTCGGATCTCCCTGGTGCAGTAGCCCAAATAGCTTCATCTCTGCGGACATACGCATATATATGCGTTAGTATGATTAAAAGCATTATTGTCACATTTATATGAACATACATATATAAGGAAATACCCACCCTGTCTACGCTCAGTCAGAAAGCACAGATATATGTCCTCCCTACCAAAGTAGTTACGACTGATCCCTACTAAGCATAAGAAATGGTCCGGTACGTCCTTATGAAAGTCAATGCAATGGGTGTCTAACGTTTTTACATCCCGACTGCTATACTCATTGTTTGGGGGAAGATAGTCGTGTCGCACTTTGGCTTTGAGAACAAAAGTCGTGGGAAACACTTTGGCATCTACAAAAAAAAGTGGTCATACCACTTATTGAGGGAGTCTAGGGGTTTCTTATAACACATGGAGGCGGTCGCGGATAATTTTGTATACGATAACCACCTATTTACCATTTGAGGGAGGTAAAAACCCTAAATAAACTCACAATGGGGGCTACCTCACAAGTGTGGCATGTGATCTCAAATTGGTTAATCTTACATGCTCCTATACAGTGGAGTTGGGATATATGAAAATCATAGTATGTCAGGATATCTACAAGGAACTTAGACAGAGGAATACGGTAGTTTGCCGAGTCAAATAAACGCGTATAAACGCCTATTTTCCGGGAGGGAGCGTCCGTGATAGCTTCACCATCACCCGGATAGGTGGGGTGTATGCTCCTAGTTATATAATAATCGGACAGAAAATCCATGTATTTATCCGCGGGCATCACGTTGAGTACAGACGTGATGGTAGGGTTGTCCTTCACCATAATTTATACAAATGAGGAGAAGGTCGCGGTGATCTAACCTGGTACGGTGGATTTCCGTGGAAAATAAAGAGAAGGAATGGAGGAATAAAAGCAAGTTTAACAATGGTGGAAGCTGTTTAAACTGTGTGTGTACACAGTTACACACACAAGCCTTTTATAGGGTTGCCTCGATTTACGAGGTGCCCTGGATGATTGCCACGTATAATCCACTACGCCCATCCAACAGATGGGATGCATGGCACAGTTGAAACATCAGAGGGACCCACGGGTCACCTCATAACAATTTTACGTGTCTCAAAAGTGGGCCTGTCTGGTGCACTTTTACAGAGAAAACGTCTGAATCATGACTACCATTAATGCATTCATTAATTTTGTCCCGGCCGTCCTTTTTATAGGGCGGATATGTTCGCAACAGCGATGTATACGGGACAATGGTTAGTCTAGAGGTTACGCCTACGGCTGACACAACTAGACTGGGGGGACATGATGACGTATAGTTCCCAAGCAAGTCATGGACCCGGCCCACGGGTACTACCCGCATCCGGTCCATCACGAGTGGGTTGGATTAAGTCATTTAGAGCCTATGGGCTTCAAATGAACAGTGGTCGCATAGATGTGTGCGGCTAATAACTGGATTTTTACTAGTTGAAAAGTTCGTTTTCTCGGTGTCTAATCGAATTGATCACATTTGAAGGTGGAGCTCAATTGTTTTTGGTTAAGAAAAAGGTAAGTTTGGTTATCTATTTCTACTTAAAAGGTAAAAGTAAAACGTAATAAAAATAAACCAAAAAATTTTAACTAATAATAAAGGAGCAAAACAAATAATAAAACGTAAATAAAACAAAACAATTAATAAAAATAAAACTAAACGAAGAAATTAACTTTCGACTGAAAAATAAAATTAACCTAATGAAAAAGGAGAAAATAAAACTAAGAGGGTACTTTAAAACTAAACGAGGTAAAAGCTAAAGTGGGCACTAAATAAAAGATAAAACTTAAACTTTTCGAAAAGATACTAATACTAAAATTTGACGAAAAATATAACTAAAAATACGTGACTATCAGAATAAAAATCGGAACAACTTTCAGATAAAACTAAACGATTACGGAACAATATTAATAAATAAGCAAGCACCCGGCAACTAGCTCAAAATGGCGCCAAGAAAAAAATGAAGCATGCAGGCATGCATGTTTATCCATCGGAATATTAAAGCTAAAAATCTATCACAATATGAAATGTATCACAATATGAAAACCTATCACAATATGAAAAACTATCACAATATGAAAAACTATCACAATATGAAAACTATCACAATATAAAAAACTATCACAATATGGAAAACTATCACAATATGAAAAACTATCACAATATGAAAAACTATCACAATATGAAAAACTATCACAATATGAAAATCTATCACAATATGGAAAACTATCACAATATGAAAAACTATCACAATGTGAAAACCTATCACAATATGAAAAACTATCACAATATGAAAAACTATCACAATATGAAAAACTATCACAATATGGAAAACCTATCACAATATGGAAAACTATCACAATATGAAAAACTATCACAATATGAAAAACTATCACAATATGGCTGTTGAAAATTGGGCAGCGTTTCGTCATAATATGCCTTAAATCCCGATCGTAATCCATGATGACAGGGGCAATCGCAATCCTCGATCAGAATAAGGGGATATTATAACACTTCGATCGCAATGAAGCTGTCGGAATGAGCTGTCACAATAAGTTGTCACAATGTCAAAACCCTAATGATAATATGATGGAAAAATCACAATATTCGTATGGAGTACAATAAGCTAAAAATCAAATAAGCACTTTAACCAAAACAATAATAAGAAGAACAAAAATAAGCTACGAATATAAAAACTTTCAAGATGCTAAATAAGCAAAATTTATTAATTGAACTAAAAGAAAAAGATTAAACTTTAAAAAGATAGAACTTTTAAAAACACTTAAATGAAAATAAGCTAGACAAAAATTAAGCAAAAAAGACAATAAGCTAAGACCATGACTCGAATGAAATTGATAATAACAAAAAGATAAGAACTTTTATCAGAATAAGCATAAAGATGAAAACTTTAAGATTAATCAAACAAGACAATAGCTTTTTAAAACAACAAGAGAAGAATGAGAATGATTATGACAAACTTGAAATTAAGGATGAAGATTAAAGATTCAAATACAAGATTAAAGTGAAAAGCTTAAAGCTTTACAGAAAAACTAGAGAGAGAGTAAAAAACTAGAGAGAGAAAATAAAAACACCTACTCCTACTAAACTAATCTACTCCTAAAATGACTAACTATTCAAAATGAAGGAGTAAATGACTATTTTTAGGAGGAGGGGAGTTGTTGTTGTTTCCTCTCTTTCTTTCTTTGTCTTTTCGTCTTTTAATTTCTTCGTCTTTGTCGACGTTGTCTCGGGATTTGTCGATATAAAATGAACTCGTCTTCTAATTTTCTTCTTTAATTAGACTTGGTTCTTCGACTTCATTAAACTTCCGTCTTTAGACTTTTTCTTTGAAAAATCTTCAGAATAGGCCTTGGACTTCCGTTCTTTTTGCACTCTTGATCTTTTGACTTCGTCTTTTCTCGTTTTCTTCGATAAAAGCCCGTGAAAGCCCGTATTTTCTTCCTTTTTCATCTTTTGGTCCTAAAACATAATAAAAACACAAACCGCGCATAATTCTGACATTTACGACATAAAATACACGTTTTGGCTTGGTTATTATTATAATTAAATGGTAAAAGGATGGGTGTTTTCACACCTATCAAATCCCCTACACTTGACCATTGCAATGACCTCATGCAATACATTAAGTACAAAGCAAGTTTTTACATTTTCCGTCATAATCAATCCACCTTGAACTTTATTAAACATAAGACATTAAAGAGATAGAAAAATTATAAAATATTCAAAGGAAGAATACAAGTAAAAAGATAAAAGACTTACATTGGGGTTTTGGATAGTCATGAATGTTTATCACCCTCAAGTTTCACGTTCCCCAAACCAAGCTTAAAAACGAGATCATTGTTATTATAAGTAAGCAAAGTAACACAAACTCATGTGGGCTCATTATTCACTTAGACTCCCTTATTCCTAGGTGTATCTCTTATATTTTATTGTTGTCTTAAATGATCACGAAGATGCATTGTTGACTTATTTCGATAGTTATTAGGCTGAAAATAAAGTAGGATGATTTAATCAATAGTTAGCTAAAGGACAAAATCTTTTAAAACTGCTTCTCGGGGCCTCATAAAGTTCATATCTTGGCATAACTCGCTTCAGGATTTGAGACCTTTCTCGGACCGATATTTGGCAGCGACTTCATACTTCAAATCTTGAGAGACGTTCTTGAAATTATGGTCTTCTCTTCATAATAGGAATTTCTTCTCTTGAAGTTTTTGAGAGATTCTTCATATTTGGACCACGACTTCTTCATTTTTCTCCAATCTTTATTTTGAACTTTGATATACAACAATCCGCCTCCTTTTAGGACTTAGATCTATTTTTCCTCATACCTTGTTAGGGTCTTTTCGGATAGACTTCTCCATGATCTTTTGGGGAGTATTTGCTTTTCGCCCTGTGTCTCGATCCTTCATATTGATTTTTGATAAATGATTCTTCACATCACTTTTGGATCTTTAGCAACAAAATGTAGCCCTCGTGCCTTGTTAGGGCCTTTTCGAACTCACCAATCTGCGCATCCCGCTTCAAAAAGTTATGCCTTGGCTATGAACTCTAATTAATACCGAGAAACTTTTAAACGATCTTGTGCTAGAAGCTAAGTAACTTTTCAAATCGTACAACCTTATTTATTGAAAATATATTTATTAACAAGCGATGGGAGAAGAAGCTTATAATCAACTCACATAAACTCACGAAAGAATACCAAACTTATAATTGACTCTATCATCTCTCGTTCTCCACAATTTAAAATCTCAAGGAATGAGACTCGTGGATGTTTAGCCAATTAAATCAAAGTTTTGGGTTTTCAAGTCATCTATAGGATCTTGCAAATGCTTAGACTCTTTCAAGTTTAGAATTCGCATTTTAAAGTTCCCTTGATAAACGACTTTCTAGGATCAATTATAGGAACTTGCGAAAAGTTCTTGTTCTTTAACCCGTAAGAGTTGACTTTCGCGTTTTAAAGTTCCCTATATAAAAGCCTAGCAAAACTTGACTTAAACACGTTAAGGATACTAGCTAGAGTAAACTTAGATAAGTAAACTCGGGTTGAGTCAAAAGATTCACAACGTTTGGAAATTAAACCACTTTATTAAAATTTATTCTAGCAAAGAAAGTAAATAACGATAGCAAAGGAAAATACTACTATACAACTAGGCCAAAATAGATTAAAATTTTAAAAAATGTCGAAAAATCAAATTTTCCGGTTAAAATGAGGACAAATACAAGGAAAAGGCCACTTAACTTCGATAGAAGTCCCCCTACACTTAATATAAACATTGTCCTCAATGTTTAAGCATGTGGGAGTGAACTCCCGTACACTTAGGACATTGTGCACGTTGTTTAAATCTTGCTAAGGAAGAGACAACTAAAGTGATTCCTATTTTAATATTGAATAATTTAGAATAACGAATCAAAAGAGCTTAAGATAAAACCGGGAAGACGGGAACACGGAATCACGGGTCGTCAAAAGTCATCAAGAATGGATCTTTGAAAGCTCGAATCCCTACACATCATAAGAAAGAAAACAACAAACACATACTAGGGTCTCCCCCTACATTTATTATAAAAATGGATAAAAATAGATAGATAATCGGGTTGCCTCCCAAAAAGCGCTTGTTTTTATTAACCGAGTAACGATCCTGACTCGACCCCGAATTAAATAGTCCATGGGGAAGCCTCAAATGTAATACCAGGATCAAAGACCTTGTCCTCGTTCCCGGATGAAAATAAAACAGGGGAGGCCGGAGGGTAAGTCTTAAATGGTAGAAAAATCCTCTCAACATACGAAAAGTATGTGAGGTTGTGATCCACGGGAGGTGGGGTGGGTAAAGGAATCAAAATCTCATCCCCAAAAGACATATGATTATCACTGAGCAACCGTAAAGGTGTCAATCATGGAATGGTCAATGTCACCCCCGGGTCAAAGCACTCATCCTCCGTAATGGTGTCTAAAGGAGTGGATGAAAGGTGCTCGGGAGGGAGACTTGGGACAATATCTTCATGCAGCAAATTATCAAAAAGAATATCCCCCTCCATGTCATCATCATCAATACCCAGAGGTATTGAGAGAATGTCGATTTCCTCCATAGCTGTATCATTATTCTCAACTGAAGTAATAGACGGAGGTAAAGACTCGGAATTAGGAGCAGAATTCAACGCTTCAATTTTAGCAATAAGAAGATGAACTTTCAGTAATTTGCTGCGAAGAATAACGTCTTCCCCCTCATCTACAAGACCAAGTTCAGTGGTGAACTTCTCGTAAGTCGGAGAGAATAAATCAACATCTCCCTCATCACCCGGAGGAGATTGAGAAATTTCAAAGGTGAAATTCTCATAGCATGGAGAAAAATCATCATCATTAAGAGCGACCTCGTCCGTAGGCTCCACAAAATTCGGTGCATCACAAACCTCATCAAAGAATTTATCAAGACCAAAATCGCTAATCTCACTCGATGTATCACTATTCTTAGACGTATTAGGGATATCAAGAGTAGGAGTAGTAATCTTAGAAGATGGGTTGAGATCATAGATATCATCCTCGTCATCATCATAATAGTAGTATGGACGCGCAAGAGGAGGAGTATAAGCACTAAGATTTGATACTTGCTCTTGTCGTCGTTGCTCCGCCCTTGCTTCGCGTATGCTATCTAATTCTTGTTGAACGTATTGAAGTGTATTCAAAAAAATGGCTCGTTCTTCTTCACTCATTCCAGTAGAAGGTTGATGATCGAGGGAGTAATGTGTGGGCTCGAAATTGTAAAAACCAGAAGCATCGATTTGGTTCAAAGTAATTCATCGGTTGACAATAAGAAGTATCGTGAGGGCTCCCACAATTGTTGCAATACGGGTATTGAGGAAAACCGAGTGCGTCATGTGGATAGCTATTACCATTGTCATAATTGTAACCCGGTTCTTACTTGTCATGAGACGGGTATCGAATCGGACACGAAACATGCCAATGAGAATCGCTTCCACAATATATGCAAGAGGGTGGAGTAAGCGCATTAGAAGCAAAGGATGAGTTAATCGAATTGCACGAGGGACAAAATCCAAATTGTGTATTGTCGATATCATTTCCACACCACTCACATGTACACCATTGACATGTTTGAAAGCCATACAATGGTCTTCCACACCCTGCAGCACAAGCAACATACGAATTCATTAAGAACAATAGATAAGCAAGACGAATATTTATGGTGCAAAACTTTCGAAAAAGAAATGCTTTTTATGATTTTTAAATGTTTTTGGGATTTTTGAAAATTTTTATTTTTTTAGGATTTTTGAAAAAAAATTTTGCAAGAAAAATAACGTTCAAAAGTGAACGGATCTCAAAATCCAACGCGTCTCTCACAAAAAACCGTTAATCTTCACGAAAAGAGCCGGCAGCGGCGCCATTTAATGTTTAAGGGAGTCTAAGTGAATAATTGGGCCACATGAGTGAGTCATAGTTTACTAACTTATAATAACAATGATCTCGTTTTTAAGCTTGGTTTGGGGAACGTGAACTTGAGGGTGATAAACCTTCATGACAATCCAAGGCCCTAATGTAAGTCTTCGATCTCTTTTCTTGTTTTCTTCCTTCAAATATTTTGTTATCTTCTATCTTTTTACGTTTCCTTAATGTCTTGTGTTCAAATAAAGGCCAAGGTGGTTAATTATGATGGAAAATCTAAATCTTGCTTTGTAACTAATACATTGCATGAGGGCATTGAAATGGTCAAGTGTAGGGGATTTAATAAGTGTGAAACACTTATGCTTTTACCACTTAATTACAATAATAACCAAGCCATAACGTGTATTTAATGTCGTAAATATCGGAATTATGTGTGGTTTGTGTTTTTATTGTGTTTTAGGACCAAAATGTGAAAAGGGAAGAAAACATGGGTTTTCACGGGCGTTTATCGAAGAAATCGAGAAAAGACGAAGTCAAAAGATCAAGAGTGCAAAAAGAACGGAAGTCCAAGGCCTATTCTGAAGATTTATCGAGGAAAAAGTCTAAAGACGGAAGTTAAATGAAGTCGAATAACTCAAGTCTAATAAATTTGAAGAAAATTATAAGATGAGTTAAATTTATATCGACAAATCCCAAGACGACGTCGAGAAAGACAAAGAATCTAAATCGAGTCGAGACGAGAAGAAAGAAAGAAGAAAGCTCCAACACATTTTCCTCCTCCTATATAAACCCTCCTAATATGTCATTGGGAGGTGTTAGTCATTTTAGGAGTAGATTAGTTTAGGATTAGGAGTAGGTGTTTTTATTTTCTCTCTCTAGTTTTTTACTTTCTCTCTCTAGTTTTTCTTTAATGTTTTAAGCTTTTCACTTTAATCTTGTATTTGAATCTTTAATCTTTTTCTTTAATTTCAAGTTTGTCATAATCATTCTCATTCTTCTCTTCTTGTTTTAAAAAGCTATTGTCTTGTTTGATTAATCTTAAAGTTTTCATCTTTATGCTTATTTGGATAAAAGTTCTTATCTTTTTGTTATTATCAATTTCATTCGACTCATGGTCTTAGCTTATTGTGCTTTTTGCATAATTGGTGTCTAGCTTATTTTCATTTAAGTGATTTTAAAAGTTTTATCTTTTTAAAGTTTAATCTTTTTCTTTTAGTTCAATTTATAAATTGTGCTTATTTGGCATCTTGAAAGCTTTTCATTCGTAGCTTATTTTGTTTTTCTTCTTATTGTTGTTTTGGTTAAATTTTTGGTAAAAGTGCTTATTTGATTTTTAGCTTATTGTACTCCATCCGAATATTGTGATCTTTCCATCACAATATCATTAGGGTTTTGACATTGTGACAGCTTATTGTGACAGCTCATTCCGACTGCTTCATTGCGATCGCAATAACCCTTAGGGTTTCTACTTTGCGATCGAGGTGTTATAATATTCCCTTATTTCGATCGAGGATTGCGATTCCCCTGGCATCGTGGATTGCGATCGGGATTTAAGGTATATTGCGACGAAATGATGGCCAAATTTTGAGGTGATAGTTTTCATATTGTGATAGTTTTCATATTGTGATAGTTTTCATATTGTGATAGTTTTCATATTGTGATAGTTTTCATATTGTGATAGTTTTCATATTGTGATAGTTTTTTCATATGCCTTAAATCTCGATCGCAATCCACGATGCCAGGGGCAATCGCAATCCTCGATCGGAATAAGGGGATATTATAACACTTCGATCGCAATGAAGCCGTCAGAATGAGCTGTCACAATAAGCTGTCACAATGTCAAAACCCTAATGATATTGTGATGGAAAAATCACAATATTCGTATGGAGTACAATAAGCTAAAAATCAAATAAGCACTTTAACCAAAAATTTAACCAAAACAATAATAAGAAGAACGAAAATAAGCTACGAATATAAAAACTTTCAAGATGCTAAATAAGCAAAATTTATTAATTGAACTAAAAGAAAAAGATTAAACTTTAAAAAGATAGAAATTTTAAAAACACTTAAATGAAAATAAACTAGAAAAAAATTAAGCAAAAAAAGACAATATGCTAAGACCATGAATCGAATGAAATTGATAATAACAAAAAGATAAGAACTTTTATCAAAATAAGCATAAAGATGAAAACTTTAAGATTAATCAAACAAGACAATAGCTTTTTAAAACAAGAAGAGAAGAATGAGAATGATTATGACAAACATGAAATTAAAGATGAAGATTAAAGATTCAAATACAAGATTAAAGTGAAAAGCTTAAAACTTTAAAGAAAAACTAGAGAGAGAAAGTAAAAAACTAGAGAGAGAAAATAAAAACACCTACTCCTACTAAACTAATCTACTCCTAAAATGACTAACTATTCAAAATGAAGGAGTAAATGACTATTTATAGGAGGAGGGGGAGTTGTTGTTGTTTCCTCTCTTTCTTTCTTTGTCTTTTCGTCTTTTAATTTCTTCGTCTTTGTCGACGTTGTCTCGGGATTTGTCTATATAAAATGAACTCGTCTTCTAATTTTCTTCTTTAATTTGACTTGGTTCTTCGACTTCATTAAACTTCCGTCTTTAGACTTTTTCTTCGATAAATCTTCAGAAGAGGCCTTGGACTTCCGTTCTTTTTTGCACTCTTGATCTTTTGACTTTGTCTTTTCTCGTTTTCTTCGATAAAAGCCCGTGTTTTCTTCCTTTTTCATCTTTTGGTCCTAAAACACAATAAAAACACAAACCACGCATAACTCCGACATTTACGACATAAAAACACGTTTTGGCTTCGTTATTATTATAATTAAGTGGTAAAAGGATGGGTGTTTTCACACCTATCAGCGGCCCACGGCCCGGCACGACCGGTACAGGGTTAGACAGAATCATAATCTTATTAGGATTAGGATTCACCCTAAAGTAGAGGATATACACTAACCATAATTAGAAGATAACAATCAAACTAATTATGGCACTTATCCCTTGCTTGGGGCCGAAGCATCTGTAACAGCCCATTAGCGTTTCACCGCCTATATAAGGAACCCCCAAGGGTTCCACAAAGGTATCACATTCTCTATACTCTCAACCTACAGCCGATTCTTAACCCTAAATCGATTACATACTCTCACGCTGGAGTCTAATCGTGGGATACGGGCCCACGGTAAGCTTAACGTGTGTTGTTTTAGTGTGCAGGATCTCAACAAGATATTCACTTGGTGCAAGAGCCGGAGCCCAACCTACCTGAATTAAGCCTTATACGAGGCTTTTACCTAGTAAGAAAATTAAAGTTCGTTGTGGTGGTCTAATCGAATTGATTACTGGACTAATGTGCGACTCAGTTATCTTTTGGTGGAAAAAAATATTTGTCGTTGTAGTAAAATTAAAAAGGGCAAAACTTTAACGTAAAAGGCGGGTAAAATAAATCTAACTCTAATTAAAATAAATGACGAGAAATTTAAAGTGTGACGAAAAGTAAATGGCACTTAACGTAAATAACGCGAACTTAAAACTATCCTAAAGGCAAACTTAAACTAAATCTAAAGCAAGGCAACTAAAAGTGCGACTAAGTAAAAAGGCGAGAAAAGTAAAGCTTGAAAATTAAAAATTTAAACTTAAAAGAAACTAAAAAAAATGCTCATTCGGAAAATACCCTCATTCGGAATAATCACTCATCCGGAATGTCACCTTCGTTCGGAATAATTCTTCTTCACTCGGAATATTTACCTCATGCGGAATACTAGACTCATCCGGAATAACTGGTTGGTTCGGAATATGGCCTTGATGCGGAATAATCAAACAGAAGCCTTCATCCGGAATAAATCCTTTATTCCGAATATGTCACTTATCCGGAATAAATTCTTTATTCGGAATACTTGCCTGTTGATTCGGAATATTCCACCGGTTCGGAATAGTACCTTTATTCGGAATATTGCCTTGATCCGGAATATTTGTTATTCCGAATGAACACCTTGATCCAGAATGTTTCTTTGGTTCGGAATATGGCATTGATCCAGAATATCAAGTTGATCCGGAATATGTTGCTGATCCGGAATATTGCAGACTAAAGCCTTTATTCGGAATATTTTCTTCACTCGGAATAATGGTTCATCCGGAATATGTCACTTATCCGGAATAAATCCATCACTCGGAATATAAGCTTGGTTCGGAATAACAGCTTGATCCGGAATATTCAACAGACAGCCTTCGTTCGGAATAAATGTCCTTGATTCGGAAAACCTGGGCAAACAAACAGTAACGAAGAACACGGAAGAACAAATATGCACGAATCTAATCTAATCTAATCAAAATCAACCAAAATATTAAACCAAAATAACACAAATGATTAACTAAAGAAAAACCAATCAATCCAAATCAATAAAACTAACAAAAATAATCAAAATAATCAAAACCCACTTAATCAATTTAATAAAAACTCAAGAACGTGAACATGAACATAAAGCATAAAGATTAAAGATTTAACAAGAAAGAAGATAAGAGATTAATAAGAAAATTAAAGATTCAATAACAATAAAAGGAAACTTACTTGAATTTAAAGGTGCAAGGTAATTAAATTTGACAATTAATGAAATAACATGAAATTAAATGTGCAAAAATTAAAGATGAAAGACTAATTGTCACACTTAGCCAACAAAAACAAATGAAATGAAATGGATGCTATTTATATGAGATTAGGGAGGTGATTAGTGGAAGCTTCCTCCTCTCTTTCCTCTTTCTTTATTTATCATTAAGTCCTTGTCTTCTTAATTCTTCGACTTTTGTCTCGGGATTAATAAACTCGTCTTGTAATTTCTTCAATAAATTAGACTTGAGTTCTTCGGCTTTTAGTAAACTTCCGTCTTTTGACTTATTCTTCGATAAATCTTCAGAATTGGTCTTGGACTTCTGTTCTTTTTGTACTCTTGATTTCTTGACTTCGTCTTTTGTCTTTTTCTTCGATAAAAGCCCGTGAAAGCCCGTGTTTTCTCCCCTTTTCAGATTTTCGTCCTAAATCACAACAAAAACACAAACCACGCATAATTCCGACATTTATGACATAAAATACACGTTTTGGCCTGGTTATTATTGTAATTAAGTGGTAAAAGGATGAGTGTTTACACACCTATCAAAGCCTAATTCGGATTAAGCAAGGATCATCCAACTTTTGTATCAACAAGTTAGTTTTCACCCGTTGACTTCTATTTATGTGTTAGATAGTGTGAACAATGTGTTTTATGTGTTATTATAAGTGATTTGGTGATTGAAAATGAAATGAAATGAAATTAGAAAGGAACTACGTGAAATTTTAGATATGGTTTTATAAGGTTTCGTGTATGTATCGTAGGTTGTATGTATGTATTAAGTATATATTATATGGTTAGGATAAGTTCTACAAATACTATCTATTTTTAGAAATTTTAGAAATGAAGGTTTGTTCGGAAATCGCGTAAAAAGTCGAAGATTTAACGTAAGGCTTTCGGGTTTTGATATGAAAATAACCCGAAGGTAATACTTAGACTCGGTAATAACTAAATAAAAAATATATAAATTTGTACATATATTGGTTTGTAAACCGACTATAAGAAAAAAATGGGGAAATGGGCTAAAAGACCCAATATGAACCCATGTATGAAAAAGCATTTTATTAAACCATATAAATACTAAAATTATATCATAAAAATCAGTTTTTCTTCCCATGTGCCTTCCCTTAGCCGAATTATAACAATGGGGTATTTAGGGTTCTTCAAAAAATTGATCTTCTATTGATTTCTAAGGTAAAATAATTGAAAACCCTTATTTTCTTTCTTTAATTTATGATTTTAATTAACCTAATCATTTAATTTTTGTAATTAATCATATGATGGATTAGAGTTTATTTATTTTTGGTAATTAATAAGGTTAAGGTTTGATTTGTGTAATTAATAGGGTAATAATGATGACTAATGGCGAATTAGGGTTTAAATAGTTGAACTGTCACTGCGTCGTTGCTATTCTGTCGCTAAACTGTCGCTAAATTGTTGCCAAGTCTGGGCAGAGATTGAGTCAAATCGTTTTGATCATAACTTGGTCGTTTTAAAAGCTTTTTGGGTGATTCAAAAGCCTAAAATTATGTACTCATAGTCTACTTTTCAAGTGTACAAGGTTTATGGTCATTTTAGGTTATTGGGTTGGTCGAAACTTTTTTGCAAGGGTCGTAGTTGATGAGACTGCAATTATACATAGTCTCATCGTCCAAATCGGGCTTAAAACGCTAAAAATATCATTAAAATACCCCAAAATAAGCTTGTGTTTGTTCATTGTGTATTTTAGGTACGGATATCGTGAATTCACCAAAAGATTACAAGAATCAAGCAAAAATGAATACTGGAAACGAAGCCGCACAAAGAACCGAACCCGAGTATGGATTTTCCAAAAATACCCTTGAAGTTTGAAGATTTGGCAAGAATGGTCCCTCAAATTTTGAAGACTTCTCACTTTTGACCCTTATAAGTCTCAAAAGTTACAAGTATGGTCCTTAAGTTTCATGAAAATACAAGAAAAGCCCTTGAAGAATGCAAAATATGCATATATGGCCCTTGAAACAAGTTTATCAAAGTTTTTGTGGCAAAAGTTGGAAAACAAAAACTTGGATAACAAAGGAAAAGAAGTATATTGCTATTAGAACTTTTATGACAAGATTTTGGGAGACAATGGACTTGTTTGGCCAGACACTAAAACCTATCCACCCACTCATAGCACGCCACCTCACTTACTCCCTCCACATCACCCCTGCCACCTCACCAAGTCAAACAACTCAGTCAAAACCCACTTAATATATATATATATATATATATATATATATAATTAGTTTTTTTTAACGAGTTTATATATATTATTTTTCCCTCTAAACAGCCACTATTCACCATCACTCCCACCAATCCCCCTAATCCTACCCACGAACCCTAATCCAATTCACACTTCAAACCAAAGGGGGTTTTGTCAAAAGCTTCCAGAAACTTAATTAACCCTAAGATAAACCAAACCCAACTCTTAAACACCCTCCCCCGTGACTCAAAGAGGCCCCACCATGGTCCCCTGTCACTTCAAAAATGGCAAATACAGCATCTTTTAGTTGATCAACGACCCACATGGAAATACTTGTTCCCAAAGCTTCAAATGGACGCCTATGATGCAAAGAAACAGCTGGCACATCACATGCTTCAACTTTGACCAAATTCGAATTCAAATCAAAGGGGTATTCCTGGAATTTTATGTATTAGGGTTTATCAGATCTAGATAGTTCTTTCATTGTCTATATAAAGCACCTATCAACTTGTGATAGGGCTTTTGTTCTAGATTTTTATTTTGTAAACATTTTAAGTGAATTATTTAAAGAAACTTTTAATCCTTGCAAAATATATCTGAGTTCCTTATTTCTGTTTTATTAGTTTATGATTTACTTCCTTGCAAGTTTGGAGTGTTTCATCAAGTTTTTTTGTTTCTACAAAATATTTTCAAAAAGAGACGTTTGAAAAATATTTTGGATCCAAACATAAGCTTTGGGTTGTGTTTATCTTGACAAGATAAACTCAATATTATAAGTTTGTATTTGTTATTTTTAAACTTGTTTCAAAAGGTTGGTTTTAAAAGAAATCTATTTATTCTTTGTGTTGTTAAGCTTACTGTTCAAAAAGCTTCTCCAAAAGCTAACTGACAATTAGCTTTTGGGAGAAGTTTTTGGACTTGTATTTTCCTTGTTTCGTGTTGTTCTCAGCAGGTACCAAAAGGGGCATCATCACATTCTTTTTCCATTGTACTTGAAGATATAAGCTTTGTTGGGACTGCTGTAGTCCCCAAAGCTCTCTCTCTCTCTTTCAAAATAGCAACTCCACAAGCCCAAAGTCACTTGTATAAGCTAACTAGGAGATGGCTTTTCAGCCATAGCGGGGCCCGCATGTGGGTCCAATAAGGTAAACCCTTCCAGGCTTCAATCCTCCTTGATAACTGAAGTTGTGAAATTTATGATTTATGTGGTAAACTGTTTGTATGTTAGTTGATGTTGGTACATGATTGATTAGTGATTATATGCATGTTTTAGTAATTTAGATTCAAATTTGAGTGTTTTAGTTAAAAAAAGTCTTTGTTAAATTTGATAATCAGTAGATAAAGGGGTGTTTGGTTGTGTGGATTGCCAGACTTGGGTGACACAAGGACTAGGCATAAACTGCTTAAACATACTCAAAATGGTAATGGAATGATATATCAGTAGGTTGCTTAAGTTTGTTGGTAGAAAGAAAGAGATTGTATGTTCAAAATTTTAGTATAAAACTGTCATATTTAATAATCAGGGTAGATCTAAGTTGCTTTTAGTGGATTTTGATTTCAAAATTTGGTAATCTATTAGGTTTAGGGTTAATCTAGGTTTTTATGCTCTTGTACTTGAGTTTGGTTAGGTTTGTATCAAGATTTGGTGGTTTTAATCTCACTTATTTTCCATTTGAACCAACAAAAACTCATCAGTTGCCCAGACCTGCTCTTTCTGTGATATAGTGACCATTTTGGTTGATTTGTTTGCTATTTGTTGTTTAAGCCTGTTGTTTCTTGCTTATAACTGACACCCTACACTCCACTGAGTGTAGGGGTGCCATTTGTTCCAACAATCACCATCAAACAAGCACCAAAAACATCCATCTTTATTTTTACTGTTTAGAGCAGTAGGAACAATTTCCCACTAATA
The DNA here is from genome assembly GCA_025667525.1 of Glebionis coronaria. Taxonomy (NCBI): domain Eukaryota; kingdom Viridiplantae; phylum Streptophyta; class Magnoliopsida; order Asterales; family Asteraceae; genus Glebionis; species Glebionis coronaria. The sequence goes on from JANFOE010001330.1 coordinate 227,574, forward strand.
GTGAAAAATTACCCACTGCTGGGCTAAAGGACAAAAGTCTCAGGTGTCACTTTTAGTTTTTTTACATTTTTTGTCTTTAGTGGTGAAAATTAAGTATTTTTCATAGTTTTCCTTTTTCCCTGTTTTGTTAATTTAATTTAAGAATTTTCAAAAATTTAATTTTTATTTTCTTATTATTTTAACATTTTGTTTGCATTATTTTTAGTTTTAATTAGTTTATTTAAATACTGTTTTTGTCTTTTAGTGCCAAAAAGTTATATTTTTTAGTTTTTCCATTTTTCCTAGTTTAAGTAATTTCGTTTAAGATTTTTAGAAAGAAAATTTTATTTTTCACAGTCTTTTATTATTTTATAGAATTAAATTAAGGTTAATTAGTTTTTATTCAAACTGTTTTGTCTTATTAGGTAAAAAGTATCGTTTTCAACTTTTATCATTTTTCCCTACTTTAAGTAAGTAAAATAGGATTTTTGAAAAAGTCAAATTAATTTTCTCATTATTGTATTATTTTTAATCATTATTTTAGTTTAAAAAGTGTTTTTAGCCTTTAAAGAATAGAAAAATAGTTTTGAAAATTTAGGAAAACTAATTTTTAGTGTTTAATTAATATAAGTAAGATATTAGTTTGATTAAATAATATTTTGGGCTTTTTGTTAATTATATTTAATTTTAGGGCTTTAATTAGCATTTAAAATTGAATATTTAAATAATAAAAGGTTATAAAATTTATTTATTGAATTTTTATTCTTATTTATATTATTTTAGACTTAGTTTTAATTTTTAATTAACTTTTAGCTTTAATTTTTAATTTCGTCGCGTTTTACGTATTTACGTTCACGTTTTACGTCATTCGTCGTAGTTTAATCGTAGTGTAGCTCGTCTTTTAGCTTTCTCTCTTTAAACCCAAAAACGACACTAACCCAAACATTGTTTTATATAATTGGCATTAACACATATACACCTCCGCCGAGAACGAACTTGGACTTTTCATCTTTACGGTTTTCCTACATCAATTTTGGCGTCGCTGTCGGGGAGGTGTTTGTTGTGCCATATATGTATCGTGTTCGTGTGAGTAGTGCGTCTTTTCTTTTTAATTTTTGGAAAGATTATATAACGTACATACTCATTTTTGTTATTTTTTCTTATTATATTATAATATCCAAATAAAACGTGTTTAGTTTTCCTAAATTAAACACACAGCAATCATTTTACTATATTGTAGATATATTCGTTTTCGTTTTTCTTGTGAATGTTATTAATATATTGTATACGTATCACAATAAATTTACAATATCTTCAAAAGCGTGAAAACGCAACCTTAATTGGGATTTCATCACTCAATTATTGTATTCGAATCTAAAGTAAAAATCAAAAGGCAAAATAGATAAATACTTTTGTGAGGCTTAATTTTGATTAACACAAACTATAAGGTGGGTATAAGGCGGCTGTATTTCACGACCTAAGGGAAAAAGGCTCTTAAGTGCTTAGCGCCGCCTCGTTTCCCCCGCTTGCTTGTGCGTGTTTTGAGAAAGAGGGCTAATCGAGGGTTTGCCAACCGAAGTATTATCTACGTATACTATATTTGCTTGTTTTCAAGATTAAGCCCTCTTGAACGTTTTGGTGTTCCACCAACGTTCTAAAGTCATCAAAGACGTTCACTCCACGTGATCGTTTTCATTCCTTGAGGCTCCTTTAATCGATAAATTGATTCGAGGAGAGATTTGTAGATTTGAGTCTACGTAATACACCAAAAAATCAAAAAAAATTAAAAAACAATCAAAAACAAAAAAATTGAAAAAACGAAAAACCGCAAAAATAATCTTATTTGCTACCCCCATTCTCTACGTTAGTGCATGCGCACTCGATCGAAGGATTATTCTAATTCTCGCGACACTTCGAATCGACGCAATCGAAATCGAAGGAATCAACGACGTAGACGAGATTTAGAAACCGACGTTCCTAATATCGTTGTTGAAGAGACCGTAGACGAGATGGGCGACAATCGTTCGATGATGGAATTGCTCCAAGCGCCCACCGAGGGATATGGAGACGCGATCGTAATTCCCTCTATCGAAGCGGAGAATTTTAAGATTAAGAGCGGAATGCTTTCGTTGATACAAGCTACGAAGTTTCAAGGTCGTGAGGCGGATAATCCTCACGATCGCATTCGGAATTTTGATCGTCTTTTAGCCACGAGCAAGTTTAAGAATGTCGACACCGACGTCGTCAAGATTATGCTTTTTCCGTACTCGCTCGATGGTGCCGCCAAGGATTGGTACGAGAAAGAGCCACCTAATTCCATAATTACGTGGAAGGATCTCGTTTCCAAGTTCGTTAATCATTTTTTCCCACCGTCTAAGACGGCGTTTTTCAAAAACGAGATTACGAGATTTGAGCAAAAACCGAATGAATCTTTTAGAGACGCGTAGGATCGTTTTAAGGAATTGCTTAGGCAATGTCCTCACCATGGATTTTCCATGTTACAACAAATCAACACATTTTATAACGGTCTTAGTTTTCAAGAACAAGATTCGTTGAATTCCGCCGACGGTGGCAACTTTTGTGTAAAACTCCGAAAGATGCATTAATGATTATCGAGAATCGATCCAAGGTTTAACAACTCCATAACGCACCGAGTGTTGCCAATGTCGCCAATGTTAGTAATTCTAATCGCGACATTGAGAGGGTTGATGCGAAAGTCGACAAGTTGACGAATGTGTTTACGTCTTTTCTCATTGAGATGCACAAGAAAGACGCTCCCGCTATGGTGAAAGCGGTTGAGGCATCGTGTACGTTGTGTGGTGGACCTCATAATTATTACGAGTGTGCGGCTACGGATGGCCAAACGTCGAGTGTAGACGCGTTAAACAAAAATTTTCAAAATCAAAATAACGCAGGTCCATCACAAGGAAATTATAACCAAGGCAACAATTTTTCAAATCAAAATCGAAACAATTTTCAAGGAAATAATCAACAAGGGAATTTTTCAAATCAAGGTTATAATCAAGGTCGTAATTTGAGTTGGCAAAATCGAGATAACAACAACAACCAAAACTCGAGTTTTCAAAACAACGCTAATCAAGGAAACAATTTTTCGAGTGGTAATCAAGGGAATTTTCAAAGAAATAATCAAAACCAAGGGAACTTTAATGCTAATCAAAATAGTTCGTCAAACGATTTTCAAGAATATATGAAAACAAATGAGGCTAAATGAGACGATTAGAGGGAAAAATTGTTACTTTGAAAAACGACTTTTCCAATACTTTGAAAAATCAAAACACGAATATTGATCAAGGAAAAATCGACATTAAAAAGATGTTTTCGGCCATTTTGAACAAGGCCTCGGGTGCGTCATCGAGTTTGTTACCTAGTGACACCGTAGCAAATCCTAAGGAACATGTTAAAGTCGCCTCATCTCGTGAGAAAAGTCATGTGATTACCCCTAACCTTGATGGATTTAGAGTTGTTCCTTCTTCTCAGCCCTCGACTTCTAAGACGCCTTCATGTTCTAAAGTTGATGGGGTGAACGTGGTGACCAAGGAAAAGAGTGCACACCCTCGTGTACCTCGAATTCCATCCATGGTTCAAAAAGAGAGCTTTATCGACCTCACCCAAGTAACCCTTGAAGAAACTTGTGCTTCGATCCTTCTTAAAAAAACCCAAAAGGCATATGCCAAGAAAGGAAGAGGATCCGGGCCAATTTCTACTACCTTGTGATTTTTCCAAGATTGAGGGATGTTTAGCCCTTGCCGATTTAGGTGCTAGCATCAATCTCATGCCTCATTCTCATTGGAAATTGATGAGATTGCCTAGACTTACCCCCACGAACATGACAATCGAGCTAGAAAATTGTACGCCTTTAAAACCAATTGGAATAGCCGAGGATGTCTATGTTAGAATTGGAAAGTTTGTTTTTCCCGCGGACTTCGTCATATCCGATTATGAGTGTGATCTTAAATGTCCCATTATTTTAGGTCGACCATTTTTATTGAAGGCTCGAGCCGTAATCGACGTCCACGGTGGGAAACTCACTATGAAATATGGGGAGGAGAAAATTAACTTTTTCACGAGTAGATCCCAAATGTCAAATGATCATGATAAAACCAAGGTTTCAAATTCTAACGATTCCAAAATATTAACTTTAGCGGAAAATATGAGGCTTGATGCATGTTTTGAAAGGATGAAAAATGAACGGTTTTAAAGATGAGGATTTTAATGATAAAGAATATGTTTACTTAATTCACAAGGGTATTCGTAAATTTATGGATGTAAAATCATTTTGGGATATATTCGGCGAAAAAAGTGAACAACCAATTCCGAAGGGTGACGTTAGTGCCATCACGACAATGACCAAAATGGACTCGTCTTCACCACCTTCGAAGGACCACGTCTTTGAGGCTTCAACTTCTAATTCAATTGAAGATCCTCCATTTCCTAGCCCAACACCTGTTGAGGCTAAAGGTTTTATTGACATCGATCCTCTCGTCATTGAAAAGTCACCTAAGCATAGTCATTCAACTTGTAAGACCATGATTGTGAGTGCTCACATCGACTCTTTCTTTGATGATGACGATGGCGATTTTGCCAAAATTGATCACGTGCTTCAAAATCCACATGACATTTTTGAGGATTCTCCTAAAAAGACCTCTTTACATGGAAAGTACGATGATTATGAGTTTGATCCCGAGATTAGGGAAATTATCGAACGAGAGCTAGCTCTTTTGCCTCCACTTCCACCTACGAGTGAGGTTGATTTTTCCAAAATCGAGGATGAACTTGATGAGTTAGAACGTCTTATTTTTTATGACAAACCAACTCACGTGACCCAAAATCCCATTCTCGAGGAGTTACCTAATCAACACTCCTCATTTGAGAATAACGTTTACCACATTTGTGAGGATCTAACTTATCAACGATCCCCACAAAAGAATGATGGTTTTGTGATTGATCGTGATCTTTTCGAGAGAGTTTCTAAAATCTTACATGAGGGGAATGAAAAACCTTGGTTTGACAAACCCATCTATCATGAAGAAATCGATGAGCTTCACGATCATGAGGATGACGAATATGTAGACCCCGATGGGGCGGTGTTCTTTATTGATAAACGTTTTGAGAACATATACAATCTACCACCCCCTAACTGTGACTTAAATGTGAGGATTTTTAGCGCGACTAATTTTGAATTTGTAATTCCAAATATTTTCGACATCTTCAAATCGGGTTTTCATAAAGAGTTTTTGAACGATGAAAAAGGAAAAGATTTTAAAATTGGTTTAAAAGATTTTTCTACAAGTTTAAATCCGTCATTACCGCGTTTTATGAGTGCTACCACTTCGTCTACTCCTTTTGACGAGTGTGAGTGTGGATTCAGTGTGGGGGAAGCCCCTTATGTTCCCTCATATTTCTCCACCGAGGACAAGATATTTGATCTCGGAATTGATTATAAAGCGAAATCTCAGTCTTCCACCGATGCAATAAATGGAAAATACTTTTGTTTACTTGGTGTGAGTCTACCTCGAGTTGCTCATTGTGTTTCCTTACCCATTGTCCCACCTTTCTACTTCTCATCTATTTTCTTTGACCTCTTTGAGGTTTTAGCACGTGTTGAAGTGGCGTTGGTTCGTTTATCCCATGAAAACGAGGACGCCATCTTTGATCCCGGTACTTTGCATCATCAAAGGACTTAGTCCTTAGTACCGGTTGCTTTTGGGCATTGTTTATCAAGTAAGCCCCACCAAAAATGACCATACCATGATTATCCCTAAATGATCACATTTATGGGGATTCGAGTCGATCTTTTGACTCAGTTATCAAAAACAAGGTGCCTTGTAGGGGATTCTCATGCTTATCCTTGTAAATATTATCGTTTTTCTAATAGTTTAACGAGAGTACTTGTGCTCTTCCAACCTTTGTTCTGTGGTTGTTTGTGATTGTGATTTATTAGGTTTATCGTCATCATTGAAGCCTCTCGTGTTCGTTTTACGGATCACTCGAGCTTCGATCGTTGCCTTTGGAGATTCCGATATCCAATGATATCCTTTTATGTTCTAACGTTTATCTTATTTGCATAATTCATAAACGGCTTTTAGGTTATTCGTTTTACCCTTTCCATGCTCGAGATTAAGCATTCGACTTTCGTCTCTAGTATGGGGGTGTTTCACCCCCTAGACTCGAAACATTAAGGACAATGTTTAGTTTTAGTATGGGGGTGAGCAGATACTTCACCTTGCTTACATCATCACGCAATCCAATATTCATCTTTTTATTATCGTTTTATGCAAAATAAGGCTAAAAATGGCCAAATTTTAAAAAAAATTCTTATTTTTCATAAGTGTTTAAGACACTAATGTAGGTTTTCCGATGGTGAGAATAAGAGTAATTTTTTACTCGATCGTGTTTTTACACTAGCTTCGATTCCTTAACTTTAATTAGGCTAAGTCTCTTAAATGAGGACGAGAAGTGATAGAGTTAATTATAAGTTACGTAATCTTTCATGATCTCATGTGTGGTAATTATTAGCTTTTTCTCCTAACGCTTTTGTTTAAATCAATGCAATAAGTAAGGTCGTATGATTTAAAAGATTACTTAGCTTCTAGCCCAAGATCGTTTAATAGTTGCTCGTGTTCGAATAGAGTTCATAGCCAAGGCATACCTTACTGAAGCGGGATGCGAAGATTTGCAAAGTTCCAAAAAGGAACTAACAAGGCATGAGGAACTCCATTTTGTTGCTAAAGATCCAAGATGATGTGAAGTATCATTATTCCAAAATCAATATGAAGGATCAAGACACACGATGAAAAGCAATCTACTCCCCTAAAGATCATGGAGAAGTCTATCCAAAAAGACCCTAACAAGGTATGAGGATAAATATATCTAAGTCCGAAAAGGAGGCGGATCATTGTATATCAAAATCCCAAATATAGATTGAAGAAATATAATGAAGTCGTGGTCAAGTAAAGAAATTCCATATATGAAGAGAAGACCATTATTTCAAGAACTTCTTCCGAGATTCGAAGTATGAAGTACATGCCAAATATCAGTCCGAGAAAGGTCTCAAATCGTTAAACGAGTTATGCCAAGATATGAACTTAAGGAGATTACGAGAAGTCGTTTTAAAAGATCGTGTCCTTTAGCTAACTATTAATTAAATCGTCCTACTTTATTTTCGTCCTTAATAAAATATGGAAATAAGTCAAAATGCATCCTCGTGATCATTAAGACAAAATAAAATATAAGAGATACACCTTAGGAATAAGGGAGTCTAAGTACGTAATTAACGCTCATGAGTAATGATTGTTTTACTAACTTATAATGACAATGATCTCGTTACACGCTTAGCAAGGAATTTGGTGAAAATCAAGGATGACAAACTTACCTCTATGAGGCATTCACGTGTTCTTATTCTTTGACCCTAAACGTCACTTAATCATAATGAAAATAATACATTATGTCTAAAACACGTGTAGTAGTTTATTTAAGTTTATGTTTCAATAAATGTCACCTAAAATGAATTTTGGAAGTGCTATGATACTTAATTCTAGCATTGCGTGTGGACACGGCAATGGTTTAGTATGGGGAGTGATGAGACTGCAACTATACATAGTCTCATCGTCCAAATCGGGGTTAAAACGCTAAATATATCATTAAAATACCCCAGAATATGCTTGTGTTTGTTCATTGTGTATTTTAGGTACGAATATCATGAATTCACCAAAAGATTACAAGAATCAAGCAAAAATGAACACGGGAAACGAAGCCGCACAAAGAACCGGACCCGAGTATGGATTTTCCAAAAATACCCTTGATGTTTGAAGATTTGGAAACATTGGTCCCTCAACTTTTGAAGACTTGTCACTTTTGACCCTTTTAAATCTCAAAAGTTACAAGTATGGTCCTTAAGTTTCAAGAAAATACAAGAAAATACAAGAAAATACAAGAAAATCCCTTGAAGAATGCATAATATGCATATATGGTCCTTGAAACAAGTTTATCAAAGTTTTTGTGGCAAAAGTTGGAAAACAAAAACTTGGATAACAAAGGAAAAGAAGTATATTGCTGTTAGAACTTTTATGACAAGATTTTGGGAGACAAGGGACTTGTTTGGCCAGACATTGAAACCCATCCACCCACTCATAGCACGCCACCTCACTTACTCCCTCCACATCACCCCTGCCACCTCACCACGTCAAACCACTCAGTCCAAACCCACTTAATATATATAATTATTTTTTTTAAACGAGTTTATATATATTATTTTTCCCTCTAAACAGCCACTATTCACCATCACTCCCACTAATCCCCCTAATCCTACCCACGAACCCTAATCCAATTCACACTTCAAACCAAAGGGGTTTTGTCAAAAGCTTCGAGAAACTTAATTAACCCTAAGATAAACCAACTATCTCCTAAATACCCTCCCCGTGACTCAAAGAGGCCCCACCATGGTCCTCTGTCACTTCAAAAATGGCAAATACAACATCTTTCAGTTGATCAACGACCCACATGGAAATACTTGTTCCCAAAGCTTTAAATGGACGCCTATGATGCAAAGAAACAGCTGGCACATCACATGCTTCAACTTTGACCAAATTCGAATTCAAATCAAAGGGGCATTCCTGGAATTTTATGTATTAGGGTTTATCAGTTCTAGATAGTTCTTTCATTGTCTATATAAAGCACCTATCAACTTGTGATAGGGCTTTTGCTCCAGATTTTTATTTTGTAAACATTTTAAGTGAATTATTTAAAGAAACTTTTAATCCTTGAAAAATATATCTTAGTTCCTTATTTTTGTTTTATTATTTTATGATTTACTTCCTTGCAAGTTTAAAGTGTTTCATCAAGTTTTTATGTTTCTACAAAATATTTTCAAAAAGAGACGTTTGACAAATATTTTGGATCCAAACACAAGCTTTGGGTTGTGTTTATCCTGACAAGATAAAATCAATATTATAAGTTTGTATTTGTTATTTTTAAACTTGTTTCAAAAGGTTGGTTTTAAAAGAAATCTGTTTATTCTTTGTGTTGTTAAGCTTACTGTTCAAAAAGCTTCTCCAAAAGCTAACTGACAATTAGCTATTGGGATAAGTTTTTGGACTTGTATTTTCCTTGTTTTGTGTTGTTCTCAGCAGGTACCAAAAGGGGCATCATCACATTCTTTTTCCATTGCATTTGAAGATATAAGCTTTGTTAGGACTGCTATAGTCCCCAAAGCTCTCTCTCTTTCAAAACAACATCTCCACAAGCCCAAAGTCACTTGTATAAGCTAACTAGGAGATGCCTTTTCAGCCATAATGGGGCCCGGATGTGGGTCCCACAAGGTAAACCCTTCCAGGCTTGAACCCTCCTTGATAACTGATTTTGTGAACTTTATGATTTGTGTGGTAAACTGTTTGTATGTTAGTTGATGTTGGTACATGATTGATTAGTGATTATATGCATGTTTTAGTAATTTAGATTCAAAGTTGAGTGTTTTATTTAAAAAAGTCTTAGTTAAATCTGATAATCAGTAGATAAAGGGGTGTTTGGTTGTGTGGATTGCCAGACTTGGGTGACACAAGGACTAGGCATAAACTGCTTAAACATACTCGAAATGGCAGTGGAATGATATATCAGTAGGTTGCTTAAGTTTTTTGGTAGAAAGGAAGAGATTGTATGATCAAAATTTTAGTATAAAACTATCGTATTAATCAGTAGGGTAGATCTAAGTTGTTTTAGTGGATTTTGATTTCAAAATTTGGTAATCAGTTAGGTTTAGGGTTAATCTAGGTTTATATGCTCGTGGACTTGAGTTTGGTTAGGTTGAATCAAGATTTGGTGGTTTTAATCTCACTTATTTGCCATTTGAACCAGCAAAAACTCATTAGTTGCCCAGACATGCTCTTTCTGTGATACAGTGACCATTTTGGTTGATTTGTTTGCTATTTGTTGTTTAAGCCTGTTGTTTCTTACTTATAACTGACTCCCTACACTCCACTGAGTGTAGGGGTGCCATTTGTTCCAACAATCACCATCAAACAAGCACCAAAAACATCCATCTTTTTTTTTCTGTTTAGAGCAGTGGAAACAATTTCCCACTGATAGTGAAGAATTACCCACTGCTGGGCTAAAGGACAAAAGTCCCCACGTGTCACTTTCAAATTTTTTTTACATTTTTTTTCTTTAGTGGTGAAAATTAAGTATTTTTCATAGTTTTCATTTTTCCCTATTTTGTTAATTTATTTTAATAATTTTCAAAAAGTTAATTTTTATTTTCTGATTATTTTAACATTTTGTTTGCATTATTTTTAGTTTTAATTAGTTTATTTAAATACTGTTTTTGTCTTTTAGTGCCAAAAAGTTATATTTTTCATTTTTTCCATTTTTCCTAGTTTAAGTAATTTAGTTTAAGATTTTTAGAAAGAAAATTTCATTTTTCACAGTCTTTTATTATTTTCTAGAATTAAATTAATTTTTAATTAGTTTTTATTCAAACTGTTTTGTCTTACTAGGTAAAAAAAGTATTGTTTTTAACTTTTTTCATTTTTCCCTGCTTTAATTAAGTAAAATAGGATTTTTTTTTTTTAAAGTCAAATTAATTTTCTCATTATTTTATTATTTTTAATCATTATTTTAGTTTAAAAAGTGTTTTTAGCCTTTAAAAAATAGAAAAATAGATTTAAAAATTTAGGAAAATTACTTTTTAGTGTTTAATTAATATAAGTAATATATTAGTTTGATTAAATAATATTTTGGGCTTTTTGTTAATTATATTTAATTTTAGGGCTTTAATTAGCATTTAAAATTGGATATTTAATTATTAAAAGGTTATAAAATTTATTAATTGAATTTTTATTCTTATTTATATTATTTTAGACTTAGATTTAATTTTTAATTAATTTTTAGATTTAATTTTTAATTTCGTCGCGTTTTACGTATTTACGTTCGCGTTTTACGTCATTCGTCGTAGTTTAATCGTAGTGTAGCTCGTCTTTTAATTTTCTCTCTTTAAACCCAAAAACGACACTAATCCAAACATCGTTTTTATATAATTGGCATTAACACATACACCTCCGCCGAGAACGAACTTGAACTTTTCATCTTTACGGTTTTCCTAAACCGTATCGATTAATACTTGCCCATTATACGTCTTTTTCCTAAAAGCGTATTTTTACCGCAATTAGTAGTCAAGGCTGATTTTTGGACAGCAGGATTCAAACTTATGTTTTAGGGTGTTTGGGGTGCTTAGTATTTTAGTTGAGCCTTGGGATCATTATGAGGGCTTATTTACATGTTGTAGAAGTCACCTTTTAAACGAGAGGTCATTTAGAATTGGTTAAGGTCACCTGCTTGAGTCAAACTTTTGGTTATAAATTTTGTCACAATCTGTTAGCCTTAAAATGTGAGCACCATTTATGGAATTACATTAGTTTATTATAGCCACATACGCATGGACTAGTTTTGTTAAGTTAGAATAGTTCATGTGTGTCTAGGCTATATATACCCCTCCATACTTCCATGAAGGGGTGAGGATTCCCATTTTGTTTATTTTCACTTCTCTCTCTAAAATAAACATACTCCTTTCATCTTGCTACTTTCTCACTCTAAAAATGTCTAAATACTTATTTTATCCTGCCCGACCTCCGGATCACCTCTTGTTAGCTTGAATCTTATATATTAACACAATCTGTTTTGGGATAAAGGTGAACGGTTTAGTTTATGAGCGTAATTCTTGTAAGAGATACTTAGAGGGTTGATGTAGGGCTGATATAGGATAGATACTAGAGATATCCATCATAAGGTTTATTACATTGATGAAGGAATAGAGTCCTTGAATCAATGTTGATGTATGTATTATTGTATGTGCTATAGATATTGTTTGATCTCGCGTGGACATTTGGATTGCTATCACAAGGTGAGTTTCATAGTCCCTTGACTTTCAAATGTTTTACTCTAGTAAGGGATGGAAATGTTGCTTATGTAATGAAGATGTGTTATGAATTTATGTTTAAAAATGTATGGGCATCAGTGTGCTATTATGTGACTTGCATGCTTTTATGCTGAAGTTGTGTGGAACGTGAGGCACGAACCGTCCTAAGTTGAATGGAGCATGGGGAACGAACCGCCCTAAATTATGTAGAGCGTGGGGCATGAACTGTTCTAAGTTATGAGGAGCGTGGGGCTCGAACTGTACTATTTTAAGTGATGATTATATGCTTGCTTGCTTACATGTGGTAATTCTTGTCCATAATAATAAATGATTTGATTTAATACTAAGCACAACTTTTGGAACTATTTTGTGTGTCGTAAACCTATGACTCTCACCAACTTTATGTTGACGTATTTTAGCATCATTTTCAGGTGAGCTTAAGGCAATGCATGAGAATAGAAGTGGCTAGAGAGACCCTATGAGGCGTAGTGTTTAGTTATTTCCTTTTGCATTTAGTTGAACTTATGTCCTATTGTTATGGTTGGATTGTCGTTTGGTAATTTATGTCTTTACATTTGACTTGGAGGTTTTCATATCATTTGTAAGACGCCTCTTAGATGTTTTGAGGTATTGTCATGACACTTTGTTGTCTTTCTTTTGCATTTAGTTATTTCTATATATAGACGTCATAGTGTTGTGATGATACTCATGAAGTGACACCTCGTGTTTCCGCCTAGGCGGGGTGTTACAGTTAGCCTCTTCGATTGGTAATAGTTTGGCTACTTTGGGGTGCACTATTTCCACCTTTTGTTGGAAGATACATCTCGTAATTATTTAGTATGACTTATTTGAGTTCCAAGGCGGAAGTGTTGGGAGAATAATTAGCTAAAAGCTTAAGTTAATTGGTTACTAGTTTTAGAGAGGCTTCCACAAATGGGTAATCACAAATCTTATTCTTTAAAGAGGAGTAGAATTAGTTGAAAGGAAGTACACGGAAGGATGACAAGTATGGTGATTCTTTAAGTTAAGCGAATGGAATTTGTTCACATAGGACTTAATTGATTTAAGTGTTCTCATTTCGTCTACTTAAAGGGATAAATTGTGATGTTGGAGACTTAGTTGACTTTGGGGTTACAATTCACATCATCACTATCCTTAATAGAGAAATGTGATCATCCAAGACTTAATTGACTGTGATGTTGCCACATCAATTCTTGAAAAGATCAAGGGATTAAGTCATAGAATAGCAATGTACTTTTCGAAATGTACCGATTTGGTACGTGTACTCTTAAAAAGTTGTACAATAGTAACGAATTTTCATAAAGTGTTCCGATCTGCACATTTGGGTGACGTGTCACGTTATTAATGGTGACACGTGTTAGCCTTTTCTGGATGACACGTCATCAAAATGTGCATAAGGGAACACTTATGAAAGTTTGTTGCTATTGTACAACTTTTTAAGAGTACACGTACCATATCGGTACATTTCGAAAAGTACATTGCTATTCTATGACTTAATCCCAAAGATCAATTGTGTACTTCAGATATTTGTGCTTCATACATTAAGACTACTTGATTCGGATTGAAAGAAAGTTCTACTCTTCAAAGGATTGCCGATTTAGGGGGAAGCTATGACAACTTCTATCAAGACATTACATGGAAGTTGTAGTTGCTACAAAGAACCACATGATTCGATCATATGATGTTCTCATCTTTCAAGTCAAACCTCGTAATTTCTACAAGTGTGAATATGTGATATGTATGATCTAGAATTATGATATTGCATATAAAGTGTTTGAGTATGAATTTTTCGTGAATTTTCAATAAATTCAAAATCCTTCAAAATCACATACTCACACACTACATATAATCCCTCGTTTCTTAGGGGGGGGGCTTGTCAAAATCATGACTTATCATAGGACATATGATGTGTTTGAGTATGAACTTTTTAAGAATTTTTCATCAAATTCAAAATCTCTCGAAATCACATGCTCAAACACTACATATTATGTAACACCCCACTTTGACAAGTTGACCGTTACATGATAATTATAGCATGTCATCAAAGCATCCAAGGTAAATGTCTTAAAACATAAATGACCATCAAGGAAACCGGAATCAAACATCGGCCCCAAAACATAAGCTCGCACATGCATAAGTAAAGAATGTAGAAAAAGGACTAAACAATATCCAAGCAAAGCATAAGTATATAAATGCATAAAGGAAATGAAGTCAAAGGAAGCCTCTACCATATGCACGTACTCTTGAATACCTAAGTCTGTCCTTTAGTACCTGTCGTATGGGAACATGAAAAGAAAATATGGCTGAGCAATACGCTCAGTGAACGGATATAATGACATGATATGAATAACTGAAACATAAGTAAAGTATGAAATGCAGCGAAATAAGTGTAAGTCCTGGAAAACCTGGAACATGTTTTATAAACTGGTTTATATCTGAAAAGACTTATGTTTATTCATGAAAGTGTAACTTAAATGCCAAGAGCCCATATAGGTCATGAAAGGTATCAACGTACATGAATACATATAAGGGTGACCTCGTCATTCAATTAGAGGGGTTGCATCTAATTATATTAGTCTGAGTGGAGGGATCAGCTCCATGTGATGGATGTAGAGCACACACCGCAGTCACCGTGCAAATACGTAAAACATGTACCAGGATGCACCCATTCGCCCCACATGATAATAATAATAATAATGGCCAATAACTGAAAGGGACGCCGTGATCAATCACTCTCGTCACGGAAGAGTCATAACACCGGTGCCTCAAGTGTTATGGTTATGGTACCTCCATAACTAGGTGAACATGGCATGCTTGTATATAGCTCAGGCAATTTAAAATCATAACACGGTAATTACTGAAAAGTTTAATAACATGTAAACTACTAAGGAAAACATATGGAATCAAACGGGGAAGCCTAATCATGCATAGAAAGAGAATGTCCTTACTGAAGGACGGAATATCCGTACCTTATGTCCAGTAACGATGAAAGATAAAAGACGGAAAGTAATCTACTCCGACTTCACAAGTGCTACATAATAAAGGCATGAATGATTTGTGTGTTCATGTATAACTGATTGGTTCTTAGTTTACTTTACTTGTTCTTGACTTGTTTTACTTAATCTTGACTTGTTTTACTGTTTCATGTTTATCATGTAGTTTCTTAGTGTTTCATGTGTTCTTGGTTAGTGTATTTCATGTTTCATGTGTTATTATACTTGATGTTTCATAATGAGTAACTTTCTAAAAAAAGCAGGTTTCTATATATAGTAACTTTCCAAAAATAGCAGGTTTCCGTATATAGCAACTTTCCAAAATTAGTAAGTTTCCATAAATAGTAAGTTTCCAAAAATAGAAAGTTTCCATAATTAGTAAGTTTTCAAAATTATAAAGTTTCTATGAATAGTATGTTTCCATAAATAGCATGTTTCCATAAATAGCATGTTTCCATAAATAGCATGTTTCCATAAATAATAATAATCTTGTTTAATAAGCACGTGATATAAGCTAAAGCTTAACAAATATATTGTATAAGTCATGATTAATTAAATGTCATATAGTAAAGTTTATTAATAAATAAATACTTTAGTCTAACATAATAATTATTAATTAATAATATAATACATGATTTATAAGTGATTATTAATTAATAATATAACATAATTTTATATTAATAAAACTTTACCATAACTTGTTACTTGTATAATTAAATTAAAGTATAGTATTAATTTAATTAAACTATGATTAGAATGTAATTAAATAGTTAAGCTAAGTTCTTAACTAAATTAATTAATTCTAGCATGTAATTTATCATGAATAATTATATAACATAATTATTAAAAATCTAAGGTTAATAATTAAATAGACCATGTTAATTTTCATGAATAATAACCAAATAATTATATCTTAAGTTTTAATTAATTTAATTATTTATAACATGATTAATTTAATATAACCAATTAAATTAATATAATTAATTTAGCAAATCAAATATCCAAGCACACCTTGTGTGTTTCGTGTGCACCCGAGCTCGAATCCAAGCCACACCGAGACACCCATGTCTCGGCATCCCTGGAACAACAACACCAACAACAACGCAGCCGCTACGGCCTGCCCAAAGCAGCCATCGGCAACAGCCGGTTGCCATTGTTGGTTCACATCACCCACCGAGAGCTTTAAATCTCTCGGATGCCACTGGTAGGCTAAACACTCCACCACTGGGGTTGTTTAGTGTTGAGGTTGTTGAAACAAAACAACCACTGCCCCTTATGGGGTGCGGCTGGCCGAACCAAACCCACACCGAGACCCTATGTGGTCTTGGTTTCTGTAACAACCCGAATCAAAACTTGGTTAAATCTTGTTTAATACATGTTTTAAATCATTGACTCATGTGTCCTTTTTACTAATTAAATAGATCCATGAATTAACAAAAATAATGAAAGATTAAAGATTTAGAGATACCGGACGTGCAATGATTTGGGATTGACGAACATGAACCATACCCGTAACAATTAAAGATGAAAACTTGGTTTTCTTCTTCCTTTTTGCTTTGTGTAACCGGCGGGAAAGAGAAGAACCAAGGGTAGGGTTTTCTATTTTTTATAAAACTTGTAATTGTGTTTTCCCTGGGATGTTTTGTTACATGTAAACTTGCTTAACGGGCCGGGCCATGGGCCCTCCCTTTTCTTTTCCTTTTTGTGTCGTCCAAACACCCTTTGTATATATATGTTTTCGTTTTTCGTTTTATTTAATCTCGTGTATTTTTATTCGTGACGTGTTTTGATGTTTTACGTTCGTGTTTATTCTTGTCATGCATTGTATATTATACGTAAATACTTATGGGGGTGTAATAATTTACATACGTAATACTTGTCCTAAATAAATAATTAATATACGTAATACTTGTCTTTATTTATTTAACATTCATGATACGTGTCGTGTTTTAATTAAATATGAAGTTTTAATTAATTTGTGTTTTCAAGTAATTAATGCTTCATGTATTTTAAGCGGGTTTTACAACTCTTCCCCTCTAAAAAGAATAATCCGTCCTCGAATTAGAGATACGATAAGCTGAAAAGGACATACCCAAATCATAGATGAAAACAAGGGTAAGAAATCCGGATAGACTCATCCGTTTCCCAAGTGGCCTCCCGCTCGGGATGGTCACTCCAAAGGATCTTGACAAATGGAATCGTCTTTCTCCTCATGACCCGATCTTGACTATCGAGAACTACCTCGGGTTTCTCAATATAGGATAGATCCTCACGAATCTGATCTTGTTGATACGTGACAACGTCTAGATGATGATAATTGTAGCCTCTGGGTAAAGATACGTGGAACACATTATGAACATGAGATAGCTGAGGAGGTAATGCCATATAATACGATACCTCACCGACACGTTCGAGGATCTCGAACGGTCCGGTGATATGAGGACTGAGCTTACCTTTAATACCAAAACGCTTGAGTCCACGTACTGGTGATACCTTTAAGAAAACATGATCACCAGACTAAAATTCTAATGCATCGCGATGTTTGTCAGCATAGCTCTTCTGACGTGCACGAGCTTCCTGAAGCTTCGCCTTGGCAATGGCGACCTTCTCATTGGTCACCTCAATCATCTCTGGACCCTCAATGATTCATTCACCAACCTGATCCCAGCAGATTGGAGCACGACACTTTCTGCCATATAGCATCTCGAAAGGTTCACACTTGATACTTGCATGCCAACTATTGTTTTAGGCAAACTCAACCAAACAGATGTAGTCGTCCCAATTTCATGTCTACTCTAAAGCACAAGCACGTAACGTATCTTCTAAACTCTGAATAGTACGCTCTGACTCACCGTCGGTCTGAGGATGAAAGGTTGTGCTAAGCTTGAGTCTGGTGCCCCAAGCTTTCTGGAAGCCTCTCAAGAAACTAGATGTAAATCGTAGGTCTCTATATGATATGATATCCGATGGAGTACAATACAGTCGCATGATCTCCTGGTGGAATATTTCTGCCAATTTGCTAACTGGATAATCCTTCTGAATTGGAAAGAAATGAGCAGACTTGGTTAAACGATCGACAACAACCCATATAGCATCATGCTTCCTCTAAGTCTGCGGTAGTCTGGTAACAAAATCAATGGAGATCTTGCCCCACTTCCATTCGTGAATTTCTAACGGTTGTAGTAAACCACTAGCCCGATGATCTTCTATCTTAACCTGTTGGCAGGTCAGACATTTAGAAACGAAGGTAGCAACATCTTGCTTCATGCCGCTCCACCAAAAATGTTGCTTGAGGTCATGGTACATTTTGGTAGAACCTGGATGAATGGAAAATGGAGAGTTGTAAACCTCATTCAATGAGGCTTCTTTAAGTGTAGAATCTTCTGGAACACATAACTTGGTACCCTGCCATACAATGCCATCGTCATCTATACGGAACTCTGTCTGTTGATCGATAATCTGAATAATCTCCCATATCTCACCGTCGTCCTTCTAAGTTTCCTTGATCCGAGAGATTAAGTCTGGCACAACTCTTAGATTAGCCTAGTAACCATGTTGTCTACGTACAAAAAGCTCAATGTCCAAATGCTCTATATCACAAATAATCTCTTCTTCCACCTTGATGCCAGTAATCATGCCTGATTTCCTGCTTAGAGCATCGGCCACCACATTCGCTTTACCAGGATGGTACTGAATGTTGGTGTCATAATCCTTTAGTAGCTCTAACCACCTTCTTTGCCTCATGTTTAGTTCTCGCTGAGTGAAAATGTATTTGAGGCTCTTATGATCAGTGAAGATGTCACATGACTCACCATAAAGATAATGCCTCTAGATTTTGAGTGCAAAACAACTGCTGCTAGTTCTAGATCATGAGTGGGATAATTTTCTCCATATGGCTTAAGTTGTCGTGATGCATAGGCAATCACCTTCCCATGTTGGCATGAGTATACAGCCAAGTCCTTTTCCCGAAGCTCCGCTATAAATCTGAAATCCACATGTGCCAGATGGAAGAGTAAGAATAGGTGCAGAAACCAATAGTTGCTTAAGTTCTTCAGAGCTCTTCCCCCGCTCATCATTCCATACGAATTTCTCTCCCTTACGCATCAGCTTAGTCAAAGGCAAGGCTAACCATGAAAAGTTCTCCACAAATCTGCGTTAATATCTAGCTAAACCCAAAAAAACTACGAACATTTGTTGCAGATGTCGGTCTTGACCATTTTGTGATAGATTCTACCTTCGTAGGATCCATGGTGATCCCTTCTGCTAAAACGATGTGGCCCAGAAATGCCAACTTACTTAACCAGAATTGACACTTAGTAAATTTTACATACCGTTGCTTCTGGCGAAGAATCTACAGTACCGTGCGAAGATGTTCCTCGTGTTCTTCCTTGGATTTTGAGAAGTCAGAATGTCATCGATAAATACAATGACAAACTTTTCCAAAAACTCATGAAAAACGTGGTTCATCAAATCCATGAATACCGCTGGAGCATTTGTGAGTCGGAAAGGCATGACTACGAACTCATAGTGGCCATATCGTGTGCGAAAAGGATTCTTAGAAATATCATGATCCTTCACTCGCAACTGATGGTAACCTGACTGTAGATCAACCTTGGAAAAGTGCTTGGCACCTTTCAATTGGTCAAATAGATCATCAATACATGGTAATGGATAACAGTTTCTGATCGTGATCTTGTCCAAAAACTCATGAAAAACGCGATTCATCAAATCCATGAATACCGCTGGAGCGTTTGTGAGTCCGAAATGAATGACTACGAACTCATAGTGTCCATATCATGTGTGAAAAGCAGTCTTAGAAATATCATGCTCCTTCACTCGCAACTAATGGTAACCTGACCGTAGATCAACCTTGGAAAAGTGCTTGGCACCTTGAAATTGGTCAAATAGATCATCAATGCGTGGTAATGGATAACGGTTTCTGATCGTGATCTTGTTCAGCTCACGGTAGTCAATGCATAGTCGCATGATGTCGTCCTTCTTCTTGACGAATAGCACTGGTGCACCCCATGGTGATACACTTGGGCGAATGAAACCTCGCTCTAGTAACTCATGCAGCTGGTCTTTCAACTCCTTGAGCTTTATAGGAGCCATACGATAAGGAGCCTTGGAGATAGGTTCACCTCCTGGAATGAGCTCAATGCCACACTCCACTTCTCGGATAGGTGGTATACCCGGAAGTTCTTCTGGAAACACATCTGTGAATTCTGAGACAATCGGCTGGTCATGAATAGATGGAGCTTCAGCAGTCGTGTCATGAATATTAGCTAAGAAACCTCCGTAGCCATGAGCTAGTAAGGCACGTGCTTACAAGGCAGAAATGATTTGTATAGACTTTCCTGTTATAAAACCATGATGAATGTATTCTGGATCTTGAACATCACCAAATATGACTTGATATGTATGGCAATCAATCGTGGCGTGGTGTTTTGCTAACCAGTCCACGCCTAAAATCATATCAAATTCGCACATGTCCAAAGGAAGTGCGTCGACGGGACGAATCTTATCATCAAATTCTAAGGGAAGATCTCTGTACACATGGGTAATGCGAACAGAGTCTCTCATAGGCGTGGATATATTTAACACGTCATCAAGGGGAGTAGGTGTCTTATTAATACGAGCAGCATAAGTAGTGGATATAACTGAATGGCTCACACTGGTATCAAATTAAATGCAGGCAGCATGTCCATACATAAATAAGATGCCAGTAACGGTACCTATAGACTTGTTGGCATGATCTCTGGTAGTGGTGTACATACGGCCTAATGCTACTGGTTTCTGAGGGGCAGTACCCGATGTACCAACGGTTTCCCCTTTCTTGCAGTCTTTCATGAGATGGCCTACTTGCCCACACTTGAAACAAACACATGTAGCACGACGACATGGTCCTGGATGCCCACGACTACAAGTGGTGCATATGGGTGAGAATACCCTCCAGTGGGTACCCTTGCTAGCTGGGAGCCTGATTCAAAAGATATGTGTGATACATGATTGTTGGAACATAAACATGACCATAATAAAAGTTTAGGTATAATACTAGATTGAGCTGAGTGGTTAGCCTGCTGACCCTTGTTGTTCTGGTCACGCTCGCTACCAGATTTCCTGTTATAGTGCTCAAATGTTAGAATTTATGTCATACAACAGCTTAACATGAAAGAGTTTAAATTTTAGGGACATGTTGTTGTTGGAGTAGCTAGCATTGTTATGGTAGTTATCACTACCGCCACGCTTTTCTGATCCATAACGGTCGTTAGTCTGACCGTTTCCCTTGTAGTTGTTCTGATGAGTGGCCGGTTGGGACCGGTCTCCACCCTTCTGCCTGTAAGATACAATTGAATAGAGCATGATGTATAATTAAAAGTACTGATATGAATGAGATGGTAACGCTTGATGACTGAAATATACCTATTCTCAAGTCGTTCTGACTCCTCATACTCATCCCTCTCATGGAGCATCTCCAGACTGCGTGTTGCATCCGCCACTTGTGCCACATTGGTGAATGTAGCACACATCAGATGATCCGTAATGAGGTGCGAAGTGCCCAACGGAAATGCTTCGCTTGCTCTTCTGTTGTGCCAGTAGTTGCACCCAGAAAACCAGCTAACTTGAGGAAACGTTGCATGAACTCCGTGTTATTCTCTCCTGCCTTCTGACGGATTGCATGATAATCCCTCTTCAGTTGTTCTTGCTCAGCTCTAGGGAAGAATTGATTATAAAACAGCTCTGTGAACTGTGCCCATGTCAAAGTAGTAAGTTATGCTTCACCTCTATTAGTTTTCTTGTAAGCCCTCCACCATGCTAACGCATCACCCTCAAACTTGTAGCATGCCAGCCTCGCCTTGTATACCCCATCGTAACCCATAACGTCAAAGATCTTTTCCATATGCGATCTCCATATTTTAGCATCTGACGGGACATCGGCCTTCTCGAATGCTCGAGGCTTTTGCTTATTTAAACGTTCCAGCCACGTATGGAGTGTGACTGGTTGAGGAAGGGGAGGATTCGCATGACTTTGTCCATTCTGAAATTATGCCTGAATCTCATTTCAGATTTGGGGAAGCATAGTCCGCAAAGCTGCTCGGACAGTTGCAGCAAGTTCCTGATCATTGCGTGTGTTAACCATCTGACAGTTTCAAAGGAAACTAATGATTAATCTGTTAGAAACATGGAATAAACATAAGAGATACATGGCAGAATTATGAAGACATAGTCAACAAAATATAGCATTAGAAAGGGTGGACGACTATGGTTCAGTTCACAAAACAAAATTCGAAGAAAACCACATGAGACTAAGTATGGTCGATCCTGTATCAACCCTTACTTAGTCAAAAACTTAAAGAAAACAAGATACATGAAATAAAATCAGCTGTCAGTTTAGGAAGATCCTGGTGACTACCCACTAGTCACAAGTCAAGTTTTAGAGCCTACAGGTCGAAACCTTGGGCTCTGATACCATAGTTGTAACACCCTACTTTGAAAGTGGACTGTTACATGATAATTATGGCATGTCATCAAAGCATGCAAGGTAAATGTCTTAAAACATAAATGACCATAAAGGAAACCGGAGTCAAACATCGGTCCCAAAACATAAGACACATGCATAAGAAAAGAATGTAGAAATAGGACTAAACAGTGTCCAAGCAAAGCATAAGTATATAAATGCATAACGTAAATGAAGTCAAAGGAAGCCTCTACCCTATGCACGTTGATAGGTGTGAAAACACCCATCCTTTTACCACTTAATTACAATAATAACCAAGCCAAAACGTGTATTTTATGTCGTAAATGTCAGAATTATGCGTGGTTTGTGTTTTTGTTGTGATTTAGGATCAAAACGTGAAAAGGGAGGAAAACACGGGCTTTCACGGGCTTTTATCGAAGAAAAAGACAAAAGACGAAGTCAAAAGATCAAGAGTGCAAAAACAACGGAATTCCAAGGCCTATCTGAAGATTTATCAAAGAACAAGTCTAAAGACGGAAGTTTAATTAAGTCGAAGAACTCAAGTCTAATAAATGAAGAAATTATAAGACGAGTTTAAATTAATCCCGAGCCAAAGTCGAAAAAGTCGAAGAACTTAAAAGACAAAAAGACGTGAAGAAAGAAAGAAAGAAAAGAGCAACACAAACATCCCCTCCTTTCCTATAAATACCCTTCATTTCACCACATGAAAGGGTGTTAGTCATTTAGGAGTAGATTAGTTTTAGGAGTAGGAGTAGATTACTTTCTCTCTCTAGATTTCTTTCATGTTCTTAAGCTTTTCTTTCAAGCTTTCTTAATCTTAATCTTTAATCTTGTACTTTTGAATCTTTAATCTTAATCTTATTTCAAGCTTTTTACAATCATTCTCATTCTACCTTTCTTGATATTATTTACCTTTGATTCGATACAATCTTTGATCTTGTTTAGTTTTGATGTTTGATTGATTAAAAAAGTTTATCTTTTTATTCATCTATAAGTTTTAATACAAATGAGTTTTGAGCTTGACATGCTTATTGACTTATTTTGTGTTTAGCTTATTTGTTTTTTCTAGTTTTTCTTAAAAGTTAATCTTTTTAAAGTTTATTTTATAAATTTGTTTATTTTGAGTTTTTAAAAGTCTTTAAATTCTAGCTTATTAGCTTTTCTTAAACGTGATTTGATTAGGTTTTTAGGCGTGTGCTTATTTGATTAATAGCTTATTGGATTTAGCTTATTTTATACATTCCTTTTACATCCTGTTCATCTTGATTGGAAAAGGGTTTTACATTCCTTTTATACATTCCTTTTACATTCTGATCATCTTGATTGGAAAAGGGTTTTACATTCCTTTCAGCATTCCTTTTAGCATTCCTTTCAGCATTCCTTTTAGCATTCCTTTCAGCATTCCTTTTACATTCCTTTCAGCATTCCTTTTAGCATTCCTTTTATCATTCCATTCAGCATTACTTTTAGCATTCCTTTCAGCATTGCTTTTACATTCCTTTTAGCATTCCTTTTAGCATTCCTTTTAGCATTCCTTTCAGCATTCCTTTTAGCATTCCTCTCAGCATTCCTTTTACATTCCTTTCAGCATTCCTTTTAACATTCCTTTCAGCATTCCTTTTAGCATTCCTTTCAGCATTCCTTTTAACATTCCTTTCAGCATTTCTTTTACATTCCTTTCAGCATTCCTTTTAGCATTCCTTTTATCATTCCTTTCAGCATTCCTTTTAGCATTCCTTTCAGCATTCCTTTTACATTCCTTTCAGCATTCCTTTTAGCATTCCTTTCAGCATTCCTTTTAACATTCCTTTCAGCATTCCTTTTACATTCCTTTCAGCATTCCTTTTACATTCCTTTTACATTCCTTTTTACATTCCTTTCGCATTCCTTTTGCATTCCTTTTACTTATCGCAATTTACATTTTCATTTTACTTAGTAATAGATAACCAAACCATTTTTTTGTTAACCAAAAACGACTGAGTCACACTTTGAACCGGAAATCAATTCGTTAAGACACCGAGAAAACGAACTTTTTAACCTAGCAAAAATATAATTTCACACGTACTCTTGAATGCCTAAGTCTGTCCTTTGGTACCTGTCGTATGGAAACATGAAAAGAAAATACGGCTGAGCAATACGCTCCGTGAACGGATATAATGACATGATATGAATAACTGAAACATAAGTAAAGTATGAAATGAAGCGGAATAAGTGTAAGTCCTGGAAAACCAGGAACATGTTTTATAAACTGGTTTTTATATCTGAAAAGCCTTATGTTTATTCATGAAAGTGTAATTTAAATGCCAAGAGCCCATATAGGTCATGAAAGGTATCAACGTGCATCAATACATAGAGGGGTGACCTCCTCATGAAATTAGAGGGGTTGCCTCTAATTATATTAGTCTGAGTGGAGGGATCAGCTCCATGTGACGGATGTAGAGCACACATCGCAGTCACCGTGTAAATCTGTAAAACATGTACTAGGATGCACCCATTGGCCCCACATGACAATAATAATAATAATGGTCAATAACTAATAGGGACGTCGCGAGCAATCACTCTCGTCACGGAAGAGTCATAACACCGGTGCCTCAAGTGTTATGGTTATGGTACCTCTATAACTAGGTGAACATGGCATGCTTGTATATAGCTCAGGAAATTTAAAATCATAGCATGGTAATTAGTGAAAAGTTTAATGACATGTAAACTATTAGGGAAAAAAGATGGCAGCAAACGGGGAAGCCTAATCATGCATAGAAAGAGAATGTCCTTACTGAAGGACGTAATATTCGTACCTTATATCTAATAACGATGAAAGATGAAAGGTGGAAAGTAATCTACTCCGACTTCACGGGTGCTACATAATAAAGGACGTGAATGAGTTGTGTGTTCATGTATAACTGACTGGTTCTTAGCAGGGTTCTATATATAGTAACTTTCCAAAAATAGCAGGGTTCTATATATAGTAACTTTCCAAAAAGAGTTAGTTTCCATAATTAGTAAGTTTCCAAAAAGAGAAAGTTTCCATAAATAGTAAGTTTCTAAAAATAGAAAGTTTCCATAAATAGTATGTTTCCATAAATAGCATGTTTCCATAATTAGTATGTTTCCATAAATAATAATAAGCTTGTTTAATAAGCACGTGATATAAGCTAAAGCTTAATAAATATATTATATAAGTTAGGGATGGCAAGGGGTCGGGTTTTAGTGAACCCATACCCGCACCCGTTTATAATATCCAAACCCACATCCGCCCCAATACCCGACAGGTACCCGATTAGTATTACCCATTCGGTTTTCGGATTTTACCCCGGGTATCGGGTATCCACAATAAAATTTTGTTGGACATAATTGTGCGTATAAAGTTAAGAAAAATCAATGAAATAAGATCAAAATACCCTAATATATTTTTTATGTTTTTAGAAGATAAAGAATACTAATTCACGATTTAAGTTGTCGAATAATTATTATGTTTGTTTTAAAATTACAAAGATCGCAAACATCTTAATGCATACAAAATTAACTAATATGAGCATTTTATTTGTTTAACAATCTTCGTTTATTATTTCACACAAGATTAAAACTTATATAACATAGCTATAAAAGCGGGTACGGATTTTGGTAAACATGTACATATACGGGTAAACGGGGCGGGTATTACTAGAATCCGAACCCGTACCCGCGAAAAATAGAACATCCCAACCCGAACCTGCATCCAAACCCGCCAACCCGACTGCGAAACCCGACCCAATTGGTTCGGGTTTCGGTTTTCCTCGTCGGTTTCATATGCTTTTGCCATCCCTAGTATAAGTTATAATTAATTAAATATCATATAGTAAAGTTTATTAAAAATAAATACTTTAGTCTAACATAATAATTATTAATTGATAATATAATACATGATTTATAAGTGATTATTAACTAATAATATAACATCATTTTATATTAATAAAACTTTACCATAACTAGTTACTTGTATAATTAAATTAAAGTATTGTATTAATTTAACTAAACCATGATTATAATGTAATTAAATAATTAAGCAAGGTTCTTAACTAAATTAATTAATTGTAACATGTAATTTATCATGAATAATTATATAACATAATTATTAAAAATCTAAGGTTAATTAATTAAATGGACCATGTTAATTTCCAGAAATAATTAACCAAATAATTATATCCTAAGTTTTAATTAATTTAATTAATTATAACATGATTAATTTAATATAACCAGTTAAATTAATATAATTAATTTAGCAAAACTAATATCCAAACACACCCTTGTGTGTTTTATGTGCACCCGAGCCCGAATCCAAGCCACACCGAGACACCCATTTCTCGGCATGCCTCGAACAACTGCAACACCACCACAGCCGTTGCGGCTGTGGTTTGCCGCCGCCTACCCAAAGCAGCCACCGGAAACAGCCAGTTTCCACTGCTGGTTCACATCACCTAGCGAGAGCTTTAAAGCTCTCGGTTGCCACTGGTAGGCCAAACACCGCACCGTTGGGGTTGTTTGGTGTTGCGGTTGTTGAAACAAAACAGTCACCGCCCCCTTATGGGGTGCGGCTGGCCGAACCAAACCCAGAACGAGACCCTATATGGTCTCGGTTTCCGTGACAACCCGAATCAAAACCCGGTTAAATCTTGTTTAATACATATTTTTAATCCATTGACTCATGTGTCCTTGTTACTAATTAAATAGATCCATTATTAACAAAAATAATGAAAGATTAAAGATTTAGAGATACCGAACGTGTAATGATTTGGGATTGACGAGCACAAACAATACCCGTAACAACTAAAGATCAAAACTTGGTTTTCTTCTTCCTTTTTGCTTGGTGTAACCGGCGGCCAAGGGGAGAACCAAGGGTAGGGTTTTCTATTTTTTTATAAAACTTGTAATTGTGTTTTCCATGGGATGTTTTGTTACATGCAAACTTGATTAACGGGTCGGGCCATGGGCCCTCCCTTTTCTTTTCCTTTTTGTGTCGTTCAAACACCATTTGTATATATATATTTTCGTTTTTCGTTTTATTTAATCTCGTGTATTTCTATTCGTGACGTGTGTTCATGTTTTACGTTCGTGTTTATTCTTGTCATGCATTGTATATTATACGTAAATACTTATCGTTTAATAATTTACATACGTAATACTTATCGTAAATAAATAATTAATATACGTAATATTTGTCTTTATTTATTTAACATTCATGATACGTGTCGTGTATTAATTAAATATAAAGTTTTAATTAATCTGTGTTTTCATGTAATTAATGCTTCATGTATTTTAAGCGGGTTTTACATATTATCCCTCATTATTTTTAGGGAGAGCTTATGATAGTCATAACGATAATTGGATTTGAGTTTCTCTCCCCAAATTTTGTTAAATGTTCATTAAATCAGTTGATATCAAAAATATCGAGTGGGTTACTATTTTTATAACGGGAGAAAATGTGATTTAATATGTGGTTAATCAATATAATGGTTTTACTCAATGTGCGGGCTCTACCCAACATATGCAAAATGTTTTCGAATATTGAGGCATCTGTTAAGGGAGCAAATGGATTTGGTAATACAAAAGAACTTTTTCATAGTGACGAATACTTACCCATAACCCATTTAACTCACGGCGTATGTGGTGACATAAGGATGGTAGGATAGGTATAAGTCCAAATGATTCTTCCAGATCCGGAGGAATGTTCCTAAGGACATCCCATAGCTAGAAATACTAGTCCTTAGGAAAGATGGGGAAAGATTGTGAAAGTAGCTGAATGTCGACCAAGTACTTAAGTTAGCACTGGAACAATCACAACAAGGTGCTAGTTATGACGTATTGGTAAGCATTAAAGGAGTTGAAGAATAAAAAAGAAATGTAAAGATAAAGGGTGAAAACAAAGAAGCCCTCCTTACAACCTAGCCAGAAACCGGGTCAATACATATGTTTTCAGGATCATTTTATGATGTTCGGTATTAAAGATAGACATCATGGACCCAGTGATGCAATGCACAACTCATCCCAACTAACTCAGATGTCTCTCAAAATATATTTGTTTTAATCACACGGAGATCAACACGTTATCTATCGATTTATTCACTCCGAATAAGTTTGTATTGAAAAGGTGGCACTCCTCTCCAGCCTCTGATCACTAAATATCTAAAATGCACGATCGAGTCTAAAGCCATTTGAGATCAAATGAATAATCTCATTAGGACACCATTCCATATTTCCTTGCTTATTCACACACTGTGAAAAGTAAGAAAGATCTTAAGAGTCCTACACAAAATCTTCATGATCTTGCCAGAACATCTGAGTGATGCGTAAGTATTACAATGAAGATGGAAATCTTGCTTGAGCCAACATCAAACAAGCTCATTGTGGGTGACTTGCACGATTCTCTACGAATCAAACTTATGACAACTGGAAAATGGTCTAAGTATTAATTGATGTAAATCAATTCCAAGCCTCTATGCAATATCCTCGAGATAATTCCAGAACATCTGAGTGATACGAAAGTACTCACAATGAAAATGAAAATCCTTCTTGAATCAAAATCAAACAAACTCATGGTAGGTGACATATGTGGTTCTTTATGAACTAAACTTATGATAACTAGAAAGAAACAATGGTTTGATTCTTAATTGAATTCAAACTTGTTCCCGGCCTCTACATAATATCCTAGTGATCTTGCCAGAACATTCAGAGTGACACTCTTCAATGTTCAAGGTGAAGAATGGAAATCCTTCCAGTGTAAACATCAAACAGCACTGCAGTAGGTAACTTACAAGATTCTATATGAATTAAGCTTGTGACAACTGGAAAGCAACAATGGTGTGATTCTTAACTGAATCAAACTTGTTCCAGGCATATGAATTGACGACTTCAATCATGTGGATACCTTTATCCAAATGATTTACTCTTTATGTTCGCAGTCTGCTTTGAGACGGTCGAGTAAAGAGAACGGGCTTACCTGCGAAATCCTGTCAAGGAGGTTGTTAGTTGAAACTACCTGCCACAGGTACGGTATTTAATACCGTCTAAAGGTCTTCACTGACCGGAGGTAAATTGCTACCGAATTAGGTCAAAATGTTCAAAGCCATTTCGACCATGTCCATATATGTTGCTGCATATGAAGAGTTGGTGTCGCGGTGTACCAGAAGAAGTCGTCTCCACATGCTTATACTCAATAGTAAAAAAATTCAACAATTCAAGAAAGCTCAAAATCAAGTCTTCCGATGTATCAATCTCTGAAGCTTTCAAGAATTCAACAAAGTATGAGTATGTCGGAAAGAAGTCACAAGGAAGCGTTTATCATAAAGAGACAAGAGTTTCACATGATGGCGATCTCAGAGATGCTCAAATGGTCAAATACAAGTCAAGGTCAAGAGAACATGCTCCAAGCCTAAATTCAAAAATTACGTCAGCATATTCACAAACAAACGAATGAAGTTTACAAGTACAAGATCATATATTTAAGCATCGTATGCTAGGTTTAAGATTTTGTAAAATGGTGTGACCTCCCTTAGGGGAGATTGTTGGGAATACGAAATTCCTAAAAAAAGTCTCGGTCACACCACAGCTAGCCTAGCAAGCTAGGGACTACGAGCTCAAGACTAGAGACAAGCATTGTATGCTAGATTTAGGACTTTGTAACTTGGAGTGACCTCCTTTAGGGGGAGATTGTTGGATATACGTTTTTACGTTTTTAGGAAGGATCAGTCACTCCAACAATAGTAGTAGTCGAGCTCGTTATTAGAGGTGATATCATGAATAGTAAACCCGGGCCAAGACCCTTGTGGGCTTGGCTTGGTCCGACCCATGTCCATCTTATGGACATGGGTATATAAACCTTGTAAATACTCCTTTTACTTCTAATGTTATTTTACACTTTTTCTTTATCTCTCTAGTTTCTGTATCTAGTTCTTCATCTCTGTCTTTCTCATTTTATCTTTCCATACTTAAATAATCCAAGGATTACGTAGACCTACACACCAAACAAGGATTTTAAGAATTTTTTAGGGTTTTTCGTTGGCTTGTAAAATCCCGCGGACTTAATTTCTCAGTTTTTCCATGAATTGTAAAACCTTGTATTGTTTTTTGGGTAAAAGAGAAAATTGTTAGTTACAAGGTTTGAACCCTAGGCTAGCCATTCACATACAAGAGTATCAACCACTAGACTAAACTAGAAGTTTCAAATCCTGTATTTTTCTTACAACAACAAACACAGTTACTTTCTTGCACCCCTCGATCGATAAGTGATCCTTAATCTCATTTCTCACAATTGAACTTCAATGGAATCATCAAATTCACATTTCGAAGAGATAGAACTGCAACACGTGCAACTCAAAAAATCAAGTTACGTCAAAAATCAATGAAAATCTTTCATGAGCTTGAGGCACATCTTGCAACTCTCTACTCGATTAGACAATTTAAAACCTCATTTCATAAATTATTCAGTGAAGAGCATAATAAGTTCAAAAATCAGATTCTCTATATTTTAGATGAGTTATGGTTGCAATTGAAAGAGAGAATATTCATGAGGTTAATGCAAAGACTTGTGTAGAAGTTCTTCACTCACAATTCAAGATATTCTTTGCCTCATGAACAGTAACCTCTTTAGATTCTTTGAATTGCTACATCAAGCAAATTTCATAAACCATATTGGTTGCTAACTTGGCACTTATAAAAGTAATTTACTCAAACATCTAAATATACTTGCTAAGTGTGTTGAGAAAAGAGTATTAAATTACAATGAAATTTGGATGAGAGAGGGTCAGATTCAAGAAATATAGGAGTCTCCAAAACCGTTGAATGCAGTAAGACCCCATGAACATGTGAGTGAGATACGTTTCAAGTTGCAGTCAAGAAATGATTAGATTAATCTGGTGCAAGAAATTGACACAAATGTGGTCGTCACGATAAGCAATGGCAAGGAATCAGGAGGAAGCAGGATACAAGTGGCAAGTCGGGAAATGTTTAGCGTTACAATTGAGGTACAATGCAATGCTGCATAGAATCTTGATTCTAAGATTAAAGAGCTCGAAACGATGTTAGCTCAATAAACAAAAGATCTTGAGGATGCCAAACTTGAAATTTCTAAGAGAATAGACAAGTTTGAAACATATTTTGAAAAACTTGAATATGCAAACATTGTTCTTGAACGAAAACTAGATAAAAAATCAAGATTCTAAAGCTAGAAAAGATCATTTTTTAAAACAAATTAATTTGCTAGAATCTAAGTTGGCATCCAAGATATTTTAGAGAAAGAGAATGAGACCTTAAAACAACATAATAATGAGTTGAATAAATTTATCAAGAAAACGAGGTCTGAGACCATAGAGCTGACCACTTCGTTCACTGTCAAAAATGTTGATTTATAGGCTCAAGTTTAGGAGAAATTTTTTGCAATAGCACCCTCACACATACACTTGTTGGAGGTCTTGCCGAAAGCATTCTCCAAACTCTCGGGTTTACCCTGAGGTGGTGGTATAATTTGTGTAAAATCCAAAAATTTGGTTTGTATTTTATGTTATTATTTTGAATATAATTTAGTTTAAATAATAAGCATTTGATATTAAAACCTTAATTGATAGTTATTTATGTAGTTTAAAATTTTAATATAAGATGTTTGTTTTTATAAAATAAAGAAAAAAACGTATACTAAATAAGTACTGTTTTGAGTGGCCCTTGAACGTATACGTACATAACATCCATATTTCAAAAACACTCTTATTATAACATTTATTTTATTAAACATCAGTGAAAGCTTTCGTCTTAGTAGAAGAATAAAACTATCAAAAAAACTGAATGGCTTATGTATTATTCTTGTTATCTTTTGCTTTTTTTGAAAGAAGACAATCATATTTTGTCATTTCCCAAATTAACATCATTATAAAATATTTGTATGAATATTCAAAAGCTTGAAAGAAAATAAAAGATTTGACTCGCCTTTTATAAGTGTATGAACTATTGAAACTCATTAACGCATAATAAAAGCATTTCTCAATTTACACTTATCTTTCGCTCTAAGTTCGGTTCTCTAGTTTAAAAAGTTATAAGATGCATATCAATAGGCAATTACTGAGTCAACACAACTCCATCATCTCAACCCATATTTTCGAGAACTCTGTTTCATGCACGCTAATAAGTCTGAAAACACTTATCTTTTTACCACTTATTTCCAATAATAACAAGACCAAAACGTGTATTTTATGTCGTAAAAGTCGGAATTATGCGTGGTTTGTGTTTTTATTGTGTTTTAGGACCAAAAGATGCAAAAGGAAGAAAACATGGGCTATCGCGGGCTTTAATCGAAGAAAAAGACTAAAGACGAAGTCGAAAGATCGAGAATGCAAAAAGAACGGAAGTCCAAGGCCAATTCTGAAGATTTATCGAAGAAAAAGTCTAAAGACGGAAGTTTAATGAAGTCGAAGAACTCAAGTGTAATTTTAGAAGAAAATTACTAGACAAGTTCAACTTATATCGACAAATCCCGAGACGATGTCGAGAAAGACAAAGATTAAGTCGAGTCGAGGTGAGAAGAAAGAAATTAGATAGCTTAAGCATGTAGTCTCCTCACCTCCTATAAATATCCTCCTAATATGTCATTAGGAAGGTGTTAGGTGTTTTAGTTTTTTTAATAGGTGTAGTTTAATTTTTAAGTGTGTTATATTTTTCTCTCTAGTTTTTCTTTCAAACTTATTAATCTTTCCATTAATCTTGTAATCTTTTGATATTCATCTTTAATCAATCAAACTTATTTTCTTAATTCTCATTCTACCTTTGTTAATCTTTTTCTTAATCTTGATAATCATGTAGTTAATCTCATCTCTTTGATTAAGTGATTGTTTTATTCATGTTATTGATCTTGTAGTTTTGATGTGGTGGATGTTTTGAGCTTATTGTGGTTATTAATCTTTTAGTGTTTGGCTTATTCATGATTAAGTTGTTTTGATAGATTAATAGGATTGCTTATTAGTTGATTTTAAATGTTTTGATTAATTAGTGTTTTTATAGTTTTTAATTTGTGGCTTATTTAGTTCTTCTTAAAACTTATTTGGTTGAAGTTTTGGTTAATTGCTTGTTTGGTTTATGCTTATTAGTGGCTTATCTCTTAAGTTTTCTTATTTCTGTTTACTGTATTCGTGCTTCAACAATTTCGGAAAAGGGTTTTAAAAATCTGAATTCGTCCCTTTCCTCTGAAATAGCAATTATTCCGAAAAACCTTTTTCCGAAGATATCCTTTCTCTGAAAAGTCCTTCACTCCGAAATAGTTAATATTCCGAAGATCCCATTTTCTCTGAAAAACCATTTTTTTCCGAAAAACCAATTTCTATGAAAAGTGTATTATTCCGAAGACAATACTTTTTCTGAAAAGCTTGTTTTTCCGAAAATCTCTTTTTTCCGAAATTATCATTTCTCTGAATTCATTGTTTTTCCGAAAATCTCTCTGAAAACCTTCTTTTTTCAAAGACTCTCTTTTTCCGAAAAGACAGTTATTCCGAAGATGCCAATTATTCTGAAAAGCTAGTTAGTCCGAAATTCCCATTTTTCTGAAAATCTTTTTATTCCGAAGAAACCATTTTTTTGAATTCGTCATTATTCCTAAGATGTCAATTTTCCTGAAATTTCAATTATCTTGTTTCAGACTTAGTTAAGTTTTTTATTTTCTGAATTGTTTTTATTTTCCAACTTTAATTTTTCCCGCCTTTTTACTTAGCATTGATTTAACTTGTTTTATCTTAAATTAAATTTTCAAGCTTTCAACGACATTTTTACTTTTAGTAGACTAGATAACCAAACCTTTTATTTTCCACCAATAACAATTGAGTCGCACTTTCTGCCAATAATCAATTCGAAGAGATCGGAACAACGAACTTTCATACGAGCTTAAAAAGCTATGTATTATATGGCGCTGTTGCCGGTTCTTTTCGTTAAGATTAACGGTTTTTAGTTAGAGACGCGTTGGATTTTGGGATCCGTTCATCTTTGAACGTTATTTTCCTTGCTTTAAAATTTTCAAAAATCCTAAAGAATATAAAATTTTCAAAAATACAAAAAAATTAAAAAACGTAAAAAACCAAAAATATTTATGCTCTGTTACTTCTTTTGCAGGTGTATGCGCACTCAATCAACGTCTTATCCCGAGCCCGAGACTCTCGATAACTTAGACATGGCCGGTGTACACAACAATAATAATAATCCACCTCAACCCAACATGAATAATGACAACAGTGAACCTCTACCGGACAATCGTCCAATGATCGAACTTTTGCAAGCACATGTAGAGGGTAACAACGATGCTATTGTCATACCCGCGATTGGAGCCAACAACTTTGAGCTCAAATCCGGCTTCATTCAAATGGTCTCTGCTCAACCATTCTTGGGGCGTTCAATTGATGATCCTCATGACCATATTAAGAGGTTTCTTCAACTCACTAATACGGTTAAGTATAATGGGGTTTCACAAGAGGTAATTCGCTTGCAACTTTTTCCTTTCTCCTTAGAGGGACAAGCCCGGCATTGGCTTGATAAGGAACCGCCACAAAGTATTCTTACGTGGACGGATTTAGAGACCAAATTCATCAACTACTTTTTCCCACCCTCACGTACTACCACTTTGCGGAATGAAATCGTTACTTTTGAACAAAAGTACGGTGAGACATTTAGTGAATCTTGGGACCGTTTTAAGGAACTTTTACGAAAGTGTCCACAACATGGTTTAACAAAAGTACATCAAATTAATACTTTTTACAATGGTTTAAGCATGAATGACCAAGATTCACTAAATAGTGCCTTGGGGGGTAATCTGTTGGTTAAGTCTGCTAATGCCGCTTGGGATATTATTGAGAACAAGTCTAGAGTGCAAACCAAGAGTGTTCGGACCAATGTGGATAGTGCTAGCACTAATGAGAGAGACAAGAGAATTGATAAGCTTACTTCGCTTGTTGAATCACTTGCTCTCCAAGCCGCCAACAATACCAAAGCTATCACTTGCTAAGCTAGTGCTTTGACTCAATCATGTGATATATGCGGGGGATCTCACTCATACACCGATTGTCCTTCGACTCATGACAATCCGGAAAATGTGTATGCCGCCAACGGTAACTATTCCACGGGAGGCTATCAAGCACGTCCTCAAGGTGACCGCAATTTGCCCAGCTATCGCTCAAACAACTTTCTTTCACCACCCGTTTTCCCCCACAAAACCCAACCAACCTCAATCGCAACAATCAAAACCAACCACGTGCTCCAACTCCATATCAAAACCAAAGAAACCCATATCCACCTCAAAGAAACAACCAAGTTTACCAACAACCTGCTTATCAACCACCCGCCTACCATGCTCCTCCTCCCAACCAACCCACCGCATTACACCAAGACATTGAAACCTACATGAGGACTAATGATGCGATAGTGCAAAATCTTTAGCGGGAAATGCTCAACTTGAAAGCAGATATGGTGAAACAAGGAAACGATCTTCGAGCTGATATGCGAAACACTTTGGCAAGTCAAACGAATGACTTAAGGAACATGATGGCTAGTTTCTTCCTAAGTAATCAAGCCTCTGGATCGGGTTCTCTTCCGAGTAACATCGTTGCTAATCCAAAAGGGGAGATGAAAGCAATCACCACTCGCAGTGGAAAAGGTTTAAAGGAACCCGAGCTTCCTACACCTACACCGGTGATTGTGACAAAGGAAAACGAGTCTCCTTCTCCAAATCCTCCATCTTCTATTCCTCCAACTTCTACTTCTCCAATTCTACCACCTTCTACTTCTACCCCTCCACCACCCAAGGATGTGAGTGAGAATTCCATTCCAAAGCCTTCATCTCAACCCAATATACCTTATCCTTCGAGGTTGAGGAAAGAGAAATTGAAGAACAAGGATGATATTCAGGTTTCTAACTTTCTCAAAATGTTTAAACAACTGAATTTCAATATCTCCTTTACTGAGGCTCTCGCTCACATGCCGAAATACGCTAAAATATTTAAAGATCTTCTCAGTGATAAGGAGAAACTTCTCGATATTTCTCAGACCCAACTTAATGAGAATTGCTCCGTAGTGCTCTTAAGGAAATTACCAACCAAACTTGGTGATCCGGGTCGTTTCTTGATTCCTTGCAACTTCCCTGGGGTAGAGAATTGTATGGCCATAGCCGATCTAGGTGCTAGTATAAACTTAATGCCTTTAAGCGTTTGGAAACAATTGTCTCTACCCGAGCTAGTCCCCACCCGAATGACTTTGGAATTAGCTAACCATACGGTTGCTTATCCAATGGGGATAGCCGAAGACGTCTTCGTTGGTGTCGACAAATTCACCTTTCTGGCGGATTTTGTTGTCGTTGACTACGAGATGGACCCCCGTGTTCCATTAATCGTTGGACGTCCATTCTTGAGGACCGGTCGCACTCTCATTGATGTAGCCGCTGGCGAATTAATCATGAGAGTTGGTGACGAGAAAAATCGTCTTCAACATGGGTAAACTTTCTAATCATCCTTCGGAAAACGAGAGTGTTAATTTCATTGACGTTCTTGATGAGGCTTGTGACGAACATTTCAAAGACGCTTGTAAAAGTGGTTCTTCTTCTCTACCCACTGTTGAGACCGTTGCCTCTATTGCTCCATCACTAACTCCATTTGGAGAAAGTGATTTCATCTTGAAAGAATTTGAAGCAACTTTAGGAGATGTTGACTTGCAATATGACGATTCTCCCTCCAATTGGGATGAAGACATTCGTACCATTGAGAAACTTCTTAATAAGGACCATATTTCTCCACCATCTCCTAAGGATATTTCTATCGATGAACCGAATTTGACTACGCCTTCCATCGAAAATCCTCCGGATTTAGAGCTTAAGGACTTACCGTCTCATCTCGAGTACGTTTTCCTTGAAGACAACAAGAAGTCACCCGTCATCATCGCTAAGGACTTGAAAGAAGAAGAAAAATCCCGACTTATCGCCGTGCTGAAGAATCACAAGAAAGCTATTGCATGGAAAATCTCCGATATTCGTGGAATTGATCCTCACTTTTGCACACATAAAATTCTCATGGAGGATGACTTTAAACCCACTATTCAAAGCCAAAGTAGGGTGAATCCTAAGATCCATGACGTAATCAAAAAAGAGGTTATCAAACTTCTTGATGCGGGAATGATCTACCCTATCTCGGATTCACCATGGGTTAGTCCCGTCCATTGTGTGCCTAAGAAAGGCGGAATAACCGTTGTGCCCAATGAAAACAACGAGTTGATTCCTACTCGTCTCGTTACAGGGTGGAGAGTTTGTATAGACTATCGCAAACTCAATGATGCTACGAGAAAGGATCATTTTCCCCTTCCTTTCATGGACCAAATGCTTGAACGTCTAGCGGGTAATGACTATTACTGCTTTTTAGACGGTTTCTCCGGGTATTTTCAAATTCCCATCGATCCTAAAGACCAAGAGAAAACTACATTCACTTGTCCTTACGGAACATTTGCTTATAAAAGAATGCCTTTCGGCTTATGCAATGCTCCTGGGACATTTCAAAGGTGTATGATGGCTATCTTCCATGACATGGTTGAAGAAACTATGGAAGTCTTCATGGATGATTTCTCGGTCTATGGTGATTCTTTCTCTCATTGCCTTGCCAATTTGAAACGCATGCTTAAGCGGTGCGAATACACTCGCCTTGGTCTAAATTTGGAAAAATGCCATTTCATGGTAAAATAAGGCATTGTGCTTGGACATAAAATCTCTAAAGCCGGTCTTGAAGTGGACCGTGCTAAAGTGGATGTCATAGCCAAATTACCTCTACCTTCAACCGTGAAGGGTGTGAGAAGTTTCCTTGGTCATGTGGGCTTCTATCGTCGATTCATTCAAGATTTTTCTAAAATCGCTCGCCCGATGACCCACCTCTTGGAAAAAGATACTCCTTTCATCTTTTCCAAAGAGTGTCTTGAATCCTTCAATCTTCTTAAGGATAAGCTAACTAAGGCACCGGTCTTGGTTACCCTTAATTGGGTGCTACCTTTTTAGTTGATGTGTGATGCTATCGACTTTGCTATTGGAGCGGTTTTAGGACAAAGAGTGAATAAACACTTCCAACCAATCCACTATGCTAGCAAGACAATGACGGGGGCTCAATTGCATTATACCACTACCGAAAAAGAGCTTTTAGCTGTAGTGTATACTTTCGAAAAATTCTGCCCCTATCTTGTCCTTTCTACCACCATCGTGTATACCGATCATTCCGCGTTGAAGTACTTGTTGACTAAGCAAGATTCTAAGCCAAGACTTCTTCGTTGGGTTTTGCTCCTTCAAGAATTTAAAATCGAAATTCGTGACAAGAAGGGTGCCGAAAACCTAGCCGCGGATCATCTAAGTAGACTTGAGGATCCTTATCAAGGGGATAATCCAAATCAAGAGATCAATAACTCTTTTCCCCTTGATGCCTTAATGTCTATCAACTCCAATCTTGATGACACCCTGTGGTTTGCGGACATTGCAAACTACTTAGCGGGTGGAATTCTCAAGGAAGGTTTAACGTCCCAACAAAAGAAAAAGTTCTTTAAAGACATTGAACATTATTTCTAGGATGACCCTTACCTTTTCAAACAATGTGCTGATCTGATTATTCGTTAATGTGTTGATGGGCCGGCAGCGGTACAAATCCTTGATGCTTGCCATAAAGGACCCACCGGTGGTCACTTTGGTCCCAATTGCACCGCGAAGAAAGTATTCGACTCTGGATTTTATTGGCCCACCATTTATCGTGACGCTCACGACATGGTTAAACATTTTGATGCTTGCCAAAGACAAGGCAAGATCACACATAAAGATGAGATGCCTCAAAATTTCATACAAGAATGTGAAATCTTTGATGTATGGGGTATCGACTTTATGGGCCCATTTCCATCATCTAAAGGGAACAAGTACATCCTCGTAGCCGTTGAATACGTTTCTAAATGGGTTGAAGCTAAGGCTCTCCCTACGAACGATGCAAGGGTGGTTGTGAACTTTTTGAAGCAACTTTTTGCTCGATTAGGTGTTCCTCGTGCTATAATCAGTGACCGCAGGACTCATTTTTGCAATGACCAGTTCGCAAGAGTCATGGCTAAGTACGGTGTCAATCACCGTCTTTCCACCGCTTATCATCCCCAAACTAATGGGTAAGCCGAGATATCTAACCGCGGATTGAAGCGAATTCTGGAACGTACTATGGGAGAGCATCGTGCCTCGTGGGCCGATAAGTTAGATGATGCTTTGTGGGCTTTTCGTACTGCTTATAAGACCCCGATTGTGTTGATCCCAAACTTAGATCGATTTAGCTTTATGTATACGAGATTAGATCAAGTAATACACTTAGAGAAACCTTTGTATATGTATATGACAATCTAAGTGTTATGCGGAATTAACACTTAAACAAGAACACACAAGATGTAAACAACTTTCACTTTGATTAATGATATCAAACTTGCTTACAATGAAAGTGTTAACGTATGAAAACTTATTTGAACAATAACCTAAAGGTCTTCTTTTATAGACATAAGAAGCCTTGTACAATAATCTACGTATCAACTATTCTAGGTAAAGATAAATATAGAAAATACATTGTTGTTCCTATCTTTAATAGAAGTAATCTAGAACATAATAAACGTGTAGATCATATCCTTCCATCAGTGCTTGTCTTCAATGTATCAACGCTTGACTTTGTCTTGTCAACGCTTGATCTGTCAGCGTTTGTTTTACTCCTGTCAACGCTTGTTTTACTCTTGTCAGCGCTCAAGTAGACTGGCTATAATTTATTCCCAACAATCCTCCCCTAAACTTGATATCTACTCTAGTAATCAAGTTTCTGAATAAACATTAAGGACTAGGAGGAATCTTATAAACCTTCTCATATTGGTAATAAATAAATCTGATCAAATCTTTGGCCACGTCACTTGAATAATCAATTTCCAGCTGTGTGTTTTTCATCTTCTCCAAAACTTCCTTGGACATGAAATACTGACCATCTACAAGTAGATACTCAGCAAACTTTGTAGAACTCAAATAATAAACACCAGCAGCTGAATACAATCTCCATTGAAGACCACTGAGGTCATCTTCAAGATCCTTCCAAATAGCAGGATCTTCATCTCTTGGTCCACACATTCTCTTGAATGTTGACCATAGTTTTATTCAATTAACTGAAGTTGGTGCTTCAGTCTCATACTTGGCCTCTAACAACCTCCATAGATCTACCAAGTCTTCTCTATCAAAACTTGCAAACAAAGAAATAATGGTGGTAAAAGTGTGAACCTCTTTTCCATACCTGCCAATCTTCCAAAACCCACATTCATATTCTTCATAGCTTATAATAGGGTTTCTGGAATCAAGTGGTAACACTTGTACCATGTCTGAAGCTTCTAATGGTGAGAGCTTGAGGCTCTTTCTTATGACAGCTTCACTTGGATGTAATGGATCCATATCTTTGGGAAACTCAAGAGGGGATCCCTTTTTTACTGGTCTGGGAACAAACATTGCCTTCTTAAGCTCCATTTCCTCTGCAAGTTCTTCTTTTCTTTCATCAGAAAGAAGTCTTAGAGTGTTTTCTTCCTGCACTCTAACCCAAATAGGATAAGCTCTGCACTCCAACTCTTCAAATGTCAATGCAATCAACTTCTTATAAGTCCACCCTGTTCCATGACATCTGAGTAACATGCAGTACAACTCCCTTCTATCCCTTTTCAAATTTGAGAGAACATTGCTTGCTTTGTGTTTCAGAATGACCTTGCAATCCTTTTGTACTCTGAGAAGAATCTCCAAACCCCATATCTGATCTGAGATGGTCAAATGTGGATTCTCTATACACCTATCTTCCCAAGCATGGTACATCTGAACAACCTCTGGCATATCAAAATCAACCTGCAATTTCAGCTCATTCAACTTCTCTTTTCCCAATTCATCACCATACTCAAGCCTTTCTGGTTGTTCTATGATCATAACACTTGAGTCTGAACTGGCTTTATCACTTCCTTCTTGCTCTTCTGAAGTGACAACAAAAGGTAATTCACCCAGCTCCTTTCTTTCTCGTTCCAAAATTTGTGCAGCCAACTTTCTATCAAACTCAATTTGTGCTGCATTCTTTGGAACAACTTCTTCTACCATAATACCCTTACCCTTATCTAATGGATCAACTGTTGGTAAGGTAGATGGTAATATCTGTGAAGAAACCTCTTTGATGATGGATGATGACTGGAATACATCAACCTCATTTGCAGGTCTGACAACGCCCAATTCTACTCTGTCAGCGCCCAAGATACTCATGTCAGCGTTCAAATTCTGCTTGTCAACGTTTGCCAAAGCCATGTCAGCGTCTAAATTGGTCACAACAACGCTTGGAAAAATACTTGTCAGCGTCCAAAAATAAAAATGTTTAAAAATGAAAAATAACCTTAACAAAGTAATTTATCCTAGAGAAGATAACCAAAAAGTTGATAATTATTATAGGGCGGCAAGCACTGTCCAGTTATGCACACTTGCTTATGCAAGATAGACATAACAGTCCTCTAGTGTCCCTTGCTAACCAACACTCTTAAAAACTAAGTTACCTTATAAAATCCCTTGTTACTCCCAGGTACAACCCATTATAAAATCATTCCCAAGTCTCCCAACAGACCACAACCAATTCTAGGCCAAAAATGTCTTGGCAGCATGCATAGTATATCAACTTTGCATGCTACAGTGCCTCATGATTTAGTAAAACTAACTCATACTCACCTGTGGACACAATCTAGAATTGTGATAAGAGTATCATATGGATACCCAAAAATTCCTAAAGGTTCCTAAAACCTCCCCTTAAACTGTGATACATATGTTGCTAAAAATATGCATGAACATAAAAAATTTATGTCAAGATAGGAATTGACAATTCCAACCATCATCCATAAATAAAAACGTGTCCAAATGCTTCTCCAATGATCCATAAGCAACTCTGTATCCAATGCTATACTGCTAACACCACCTGCACATTTAGATTGAAAACCACAAAACTAACATTGTTGCTGACAACGCCCCGCTAACACTTGTCAGCGTTAAGAAAAGCTTTGTCAGCGTTAGACAAATATATCGCTGACAACGTCACAAAAACACTTATCAGCGTTCAAGCAACCTTTGTCAGTGTTAGAAAAATATAGTGGAAAATCTAAATCCTCAAAAGACCAATAACAATGCATTATCCTGTACATACTTTTACAAAAAGACTCCAAAACACATATTATGTGAGATTGATCATTCCAATACTTGTTACCAAGTATTGAAACCTTCCAGCATCAAAAGGTTTAGTTAGTAAATCTGACACATTTTCTTCTGTGTCAACCCTATCTGGTTGTATTAAACCTTTTTCAAAACAATCTCTTATAAAATGGTGTCTAATTTCTATGTGTTTAGTTTTAGAATGATGTACAGGATTCTTAATAATGCATAAAGT
The DNA here is from genome assembly GCA_025667525.1 of Glebionis coronaria. Taxonomy (NCBI): domain Eukaryota; kingdom Viridiplantae; phylum Streptophyta; class Magnoliopsida; order Asterales; family Asteraceae; genus Glebionis; species Glebionis coronaria. The sequence goes on from JANFOE010001330.1 coordinate 270,432, forward strand.
GTTGTTATTGTCAACAAATATCTTGGTATGCATGAAATTATACCCATAGTCCAACAGCTGGTTCTGAATCCACAAAACTTGTCCACAACAAGCAGCTGCAGCCACATACTCTGCTTCAGTTGTAGAATTAGCCACCACTGTTTGTTTCTTGCATTGCCAAGATATCAACCTGCTCCCAAGAAACTGACATCCACCAGTTGTGGATTTTCTATCAAACTTATCACCTTCATAGTCACTGTCTGAATATGCAATTAGCTCCAATGGTTAATCCTTTGGGTACCACAAGCCAAGAGTAGGATAACATCTTAGGTACCTAAAGATCCTCTTGACAGCATAAAGGTGACATTCTTTGGGAGTCACTTGATGGCGTGCACAAGCACACACAGCAAACATGATGTCAGGTCTAGAGGCTGTGAGATACATCAATGAACCAATCATTGATCTATAGTGCTTGACATCAACATCCTTTCCATCTCCAATCTTTCCCCAAGGATGTTCTCTATCCATAGGAGTAGTAGCCCTCTTTTCATGTGGAGAAAAGCCAAACTTCTTCAAGATCTCTGCCACATATTTATCCTGGGAGATGAATATACCATCTTCTTTCTACTGAACTTGTAACCCAAGAAAGAAGTTCATCTCCCCCATAGCACTCATCTTGAATTTGTCTCTCATAAGCTTGGAGAAATCCTCACTCATCTTTGGATCTATGGATCCAAAAATGATGTCATCAACATAGACCTGAACAAGCAACACATCCTTACCTTTCTTCTTTGTAAACAGTGTCTGATCTATGGTGCCCTTTTTGAATCCATTGTCCACCAAAAAAGTAGACAAAGTACCATACCATGCTCTTGGGGCTTGATGAAGTCCATACATAGCCTTCTTGACTCTATACACCTTGTTTGGATTCTTTGGATCCTCAAAACCAGGAGGCTGCATCACATATACCTCCTCAACAATTGTTCCATAGAGGAAGGCACTCTTGACATCCATTTGATAGACAGTGAAGCCCATGCAGGATGCATAGGCTAGAAAGATCCTTATAGCTTCAATCCTTGCAACTGGTGCAAATACCTCCTCATAGTCTATCCCCTCCTATTGTGTATATCCCTGAGCCACTAATCTTGCCTTGTTTCTGACCACAATACCTCTTTTATCTCTCTTGTTTCTTAGAACCCATCTTGTCCCTATAGGTCTGACATATCTGGGACAATCAACCAGCTCCCAAACATCCTGAATTGCAAATTGGTGAAGCTCATCCTGCATTGCTTCCACCCAACTTGGTTCTTTGAGAGCATCAAATATCTTCTTGGGTTCCTGTTGTGACAGAAAACAGGCAAACAAACATGCTTGCACAAGAGAGGTATCAACCTTCTTGTGAAATTGGCAATAAATCCACCAAGACCTTGATGAGATCTTCTAGTCTGAACAGGAGTCATAATATCACCAATGATTTGAGAAGTTGGGTGATTCTTCATAGTAGAAGTGAGAACTCCTCCTTCAAAAAGTCTGGTGTCTTCAATCTCATTATCCATGTTGCCAATATCTTCTTCTTCAGTCTCTTTTTCATCAATATGAGGATGAACCTCTTCATATAAATTAGAAGGTTCACCTTGTTCAAAAGTAGAAAAGAAAAGATGTGCAAAAGTGTTGTCAACGTCTGAACCTTGGTTGTCAGCGTTTGGGCTAACAACGCTTGAACTGTTGTTGTCAACGTTTGAGCCATCAACGTCTAAATTGGTCTTGTCAGCGCTAGATTTGCCTTTGTCAGCGCCTGAAGGACCATGCATGTTGTTATCCAGTGGTACTTGGGGACCACCATTATCTTTTCCAGCAGCAGTAGCAGCAGCAAAAGCATCTGTCCATATGGGAATTGTGACATACTCTAGTATAGGAGATGACTTTTCTGCTCGTGATCCAACCTTTTCATGAACCTGTGTACCTGAAACATCAACAACTTGTTCTTCCACAACATTTGAAGTTACCTTCACAATGTCTGGATTAGTGACAGGCATATAATTTAAAGTCCTAGATAAAGGTTCCAAGTCAAACAACCAATTTGACCACTTTCAGGATCACTAGGTTTACTCTCTAAAAACCTAACATGGACTCTTTCAAGTATACATTTTTCCTTTTTAAGATAAACCCTATATCCGTTGCTCTGCACTGAATACCCCATGAAATAGCCTTCATCACTTTTTGCACTAAATTTACCTAAGGCATCACTAGTATCTAAAACAACTACATGACAACCAAAAGGTCTGAGAAAACCAATATTGGGTTTTCTTCCCCAAAGTAACTCATAAGGTGTTTTGTTCTGTATCTTGTTGACCAATGCTCTATTTTGAACATAGCAAGCTGTATTAATAGCCTCAGCCCAAAAAGCTATAGGGAAATGAGCATCAGCCAACATAGTCTTTGCTGCTTCAATTAGGGTTCTATTTTTCCTCTCAGCAACCCCATTTTGCTGTGGGGTTCTGGCAACACTAAATTGCCTAGTAATCCCTTTCCTGGCACAAAAATCATCTAACACTTTATTCCTAAATTCACCACCATTATCACTCCTAAGTATTTTAACTTCATTACCAGTCTTCTTTTCAATCTGAGTGATAAAGTCAATTAAAGTGTCAGCTGCATCACTCTTCATAGCTAAAAAGAGAGTCCAAGTAAACCTAGAAAAGTCATATGTGATGACAAAGCAGTATGATTTACCATTCAAACTCTCTATATTGGTTGGACCAAATAGGTCCATATGAAGCAAGTGAAGAGGTCTAGTACTAGAGTGCACCTGTTTAGACTTGAATGAGACCTTGTGCTGCTTGCCTTTAAGACATGCAACACAATAGTGGTCATTATGGAAGGCCTTTTCAGGCAAACCATCAACAAAACCAAGTCTCACAAGCCTGTTTATATTCTTGAAGTTTATGTGCCCTAGTCTCCTGTGCCATAGATTACTTTCATCTACTGAAGCTTTAGCATAAAAACATGACATATTGCTATTCATTCTAATCCCATTCAGATTCACATTATATATGTCTTTATGTCTAGGTGTTCTATAGTCAATATATTTCTCATCAGGGATCTTATAATCCTTGCGTAACACCAAACATTCAGTATCAGTAAACAGAACTTTATTTTTGTTATCACAAACTTGTGATACATTAAAAAGATTGTAATCAAGTTCCTTTACCAAAAATACGTTCTCAAAATGCAAGTTCTTGGTGAGAAGTGTTCCTTTGCCTGTGATAGTTTCATATCTGCCTCCAAAGTAAACCTTATCACCATCCTTAATGGGAGTGAAGTTAGTGAGATAATCTTCCTTCCCTGTCATGTACCTTGAGCATCCACTGTCCCAATATCCATAATCATTGACCTGTTTTTGAATGCCCTGCACATAAACAAAACAAGTTAGTTTTCTTTGGGAACCCAAGCCTTAGCAGACTTGGATTCATCTGGTTGTTCAACAAGAACAGACTTAGTTCTCATAACAACCCCATTTTCATCCTTCTTTGGATGAAATACCCAATTAACCCCAATAGGTTTTGTAATGACCTTTGAAATGTAATTAAATCTATTGCAGGTCATTGAAATCCCATTATCATTAGGGTTTTGATCTTTCTTTGGTCTCCATGTCAAGCTTGAAGAAGCTTTAGACCCCTTACCCTGTGGTTGCAAATATTTAGGTCTGGTCACGTTTCTGTCAGCGTTGGATTTAGTCTTGTCAACGCTGAAATTACCCTTGTCAGCGTTGAACCTAGGGTTTGCTACAGAAACCCATTGCCTATTAGACCAAGTATTTGTCTTTTGAAATGGTCTTTGTCCATGAGTGTTAGACCCTCTAGTGAAGAATGGGTCGGGAACAACTTGTGGAGTTTGCTGCACACAAGGTTTGGGTCTGACAACATTTGACTTTCTAACAGCATTGACATTGGAAGTGTTGACACACTTATATGCTAAATGTGAAAAGCTACCACAAGTGTAATAGGCTTTTCTAGACACAACCCTTGGTCTAGAAGAAAAGAAGCCTGTTCCATCATTACTAACTTGGCTTTTAGGTGACCTAGTATTCCTATACATTTCTGCATACTTGACACTAGGTTTTCTAACAGTGTTTGAGCCAAGGTCAACAGCCTTACCAGTGATTGGGTTTGTAACCTTAATGGGGGTTGACTCATTAGGACTTTCACATAACAAGCCACCCTTAACAAATAAGGTAGGGTTGGCTTTCTTCCATTCATTTAAGTCAGTCAACTTCTGTTGATACTCTTCGACTGGGGTAATGACTCTTGGTGGAGGAATGAATTCCTCCTCTTGGAGTTCTGGTAAACCAGTCCAAGATAGGTCCTTTTGTTGGACACCATAGAAGTCTCCAGCTGGTGGTGGAACCACAGAGTAGTCTTTCATCCCAATCCCAGTCATGTCCTTAGGATCCCTTTGTTTATTCACACATTCTCCTAGGGTTTGTGCGGCCTTAACAAATCTTTGAATTTTAAGGCCAACATTATCTTTATTCTTAATGGCCTCATCTAACTTAGCCTGTAGCTCACCATTAACCCTTTCCATAATGCTCCTAATATCATTACTAGCATTCAACTCATGTTTTAAGATATTTATTTTATCTTTTAAATCAAATTCCATTTTCTTGTACTCAGAAACTGTCTTCTCAGTTTAAGTAAGAGCTAGTTGGTAATTAGACAGTTTGCATCTTTCAGTACTTACATCATCTAACAATCTTAACACCTCTTTGTTAAGTTTCTCAGTATTTAACCTACAACCCTTACTACAAAAAGCATCATCGTATACCTCATTATCTGATGAAGAGGAGGAGTGTGCCATGAGAGCATATTGAGCATGCTCTTCTTCTTCAATCTCAGCAACCAAAGCATTATCCTCTTCCACATCTTTAGCCAAATAGCTCCAATCACATCCCATGCCATCAATTCCTTGAACTGCAACCATGGCCTTAGGATCCTGAGCCTTAACAATTTGGCTTGAAGGTTTGCCAGCATCAGATCTTCTAGGAGATCTGCATTCCCTCATGAAGTGCCCCATACGATGACAATTGTAGCATTCAACCTTAGATTTATTAAATCCAGCTGTATCCTTTGCATTGAAGGTCATCTTCTTCTTAAACCTTCTATTCCACCTGTTTGCTCTTATACTAGCAAGAGCCATGTTCCACTTAATATCCATCTCTTCCAAGTGCTCATCACTTATCTGCTCAAGGTCCTCATATGTAATCACTAAACCATTGGGCAAAGAAGCAATGTAAGCACACACCGTATCCAGATCCAAACCAGCAGGTTTAACTCTTGGTGAGTCATTTTTGTATGTGTCAGCGTCTGAGTATGAGGCGTTGACAGGATATGTTCCAGCGTTGACACATGATGATCCAGTAACTGGATGCATGTAAGAGTCCTTCTGATTGAATTGACCTTCACTATGAGAAAAGAAGGCCATGTTACTGTTGGTAGACTTGCTTCCGTGCTCCAAAAGAGTTTCATCTTCCAATAGCCTTAGTTTGTTGTAGATGTCATCAAAAGTAGAACTTTTGTGATTGTTGTTGGCAAGTATAGATCTTGCCTCAATCTTCCATGCTTCACCAAGACTTTTAAGAAAGGTGGCATTAATGTCAACATCACCAAGTTGTGTCCCCATGAAGGACAATTTGCTTGTAATGTCAAGCAATCTGCTTCTCACACTGCTAAGCTTCTCATTAGGTTGAGCCTTGAAGACAGCATAATCATGCATGAGTTGCTTCTTCTTCTCTTTGTTAGTATCTTCATTGCCAACATATGCAACTTCAAGAGCTGCCTAAAGGTCTTTAGCAGATTCATAACCTCTGTATTTATGCTGGTTCTCTTGTCCCAAAGAGAGTTTCAGAATATTTAGGGTTTTCATATCAACCCTTTTCTTTGCTATGTCTTCAGCAGCCACAGCTCTACCATCCTCTGGCTTTTCTCTCTTATCTACTTCTGAACATCCAGCAACAACTGCTCTTCCAGCAATAGCATTAGCAATCTTTTGGGCTTTATTGAATGTGTTTCCATATTCAATAATCTCCCAGAGTGTGTAGTCATAGATTCCCAGATATTGCTCAAAGTTGAATTTCCACAATTCAAAGTTGGCAGCATCAAGCATGGGAATCTTGATGTTTGGTAAAGGTGAGGAGGAGGTAGGTACTTTTGGATTTGACATGATGTTTTTAGGGTTTTTGTGAAAATTAGGGTTTTGGTGATTTTAGGGTTCTGGTGTTCTTTAAGATCAAAAGTTCCTCAACAAGCTCTGATACCACTTGTTGATCCCAAACTTAGATCGATTTAGCTTTATGAATACGAGATTAGATCAAGTAATACACTTAGAGAAACCTTTGTATATGTATATGACAATCTAAGTGTTATGTGAAATTAACACTTAAACAAGAACACACAAGATGTAAACAAATTTTCACTTTGATTAATGATATCAAACTTGCTTACAATGAAAGTGTTAACGTATGAAAACTTATTTGAACAATAACCTAAAGGTCTTCTTTTATAGACATAAGAAGCCTTGTACAATAATCTACGTATCAACTATTCTAGGTAAAGATAAATATAGAAAATATATTGTTGTTCCTATCTTTACTAGAAGTAATCTAGAACATAATAAACGTGTAGATCATATCCTTCCATCAGTGCTTGTCTTCAATGTATCAACGCTTGACTTTGTCTTGTCAACGCTTGATCTGTCAACGTTTGTTTTACTCCTGTCAACGCTTGTTTTACTCTTGTCAGCGCTCAAGTAGACTGGCTATAATTTATTCCCAACAGATTGGTTGTACACCTTATCGTCTTGTGTACGGGAAAGCATGCCACCTCCCTATCGAGCTGGAACATAAGGCATACTGGGCCTTGAAGTGGGCTAACTTCGACATCAACAAAGCCGGTGATCTTCGGAAGATTCAACTCAACAAGCTAGTTGAATTGAGGAATGAAGCTTACGAGAACTCATTGATTTACAAGGAGAAGACAAAGATCATCCATGATGCAAGAATTAAGAGCCGAGAGTTCCACGTTGTTGATCAAGTCTTACTTTTTAACTCTCGGTTAAAGATCTTCTCGGGCAAGTTGAAGAGCCGCTGGTCTGGTCCATTCACCGTCGCCAAAGTCTTTCCATATGGCACCATTGAGCTTTCTCAGCCAAATGGGCCCAATTTTAAGGTGAATGGCCAGCGTTTGAAGTTGTACTTTGGTGAGGACATCTCTCATGAGATGATTCCATCCCTCACCATGTTTCCCATGAACTAGTTTTGGGTCGAGTCAGGCTCGTGACTCGGTTAACAAAAACAAGCGCTTCTCGGGAGGCAACCCGTTGATCTATCCTTTACCGTTTTCATAATAAGTGTAGGGGGAGCCCCGTATGTGTTTGTTGTCTTGTTTCTTCTTCTGTGCAGGGATTAAAGCTTCAAAGATCCATTCTCGATGACTTTTACGAACCGTGATCCCGTGTTCCCGTCTTCCCGGTTCTATCCTAAAACTGTCGTGTTTCAATATTTCATATCTTATATGTTCACAATAAAATCACTATAGTTGTCCTTTCCTTAGCAAGATTTAAACAACGTGCACAATGTCCTAAGTGTAGGGGAGTTTACTCCCATATGCTTAAACATTAAGGACAATGTTTATATCAAGTGTAGGGGGGACTTCTGTCGAAGTAAGTGGTCTTTTCCATGAATTTGTCCTCATTGTAACCGGAAAATTTGATTTTTCGACATTTTTCAAAATTTTTAATCTATTTTAGCCTAGTTGTATAGTTGTATTTTCCGTTGTTATGGTTATTTTCTTTCCTTGCTAGAATAAATTTTCAATAAAGTGGTTTTAAAATTTTTCAAAGTCGTGAATATTTTGACTCAACCCGAGTTTACTTATCTAAGTTTACTCTAGCTAGTATCCTTAACGTGTTTAAGTCAAGTTTTGCTAGGCTTTTATATAGGGAACTTTAAAACGTGAAAGTCTTAACTCTCACGGGTTAAGAACAAGAACTTTTCGCAAGTTCCTATAACTGATCCTAGAGAGTCGTTTATCAAGGGAACTTTAAAATGAGAATTCTAAACATGAAAAAGTCTAAGAGTTTGCAAGATCCTATAGATGACTCGAAAACCCAAAACATTGATTTAAGTGGCTAAGCATCCACGAGTCTCATTCCTTGAGATTTTAAATTGTGGAGAACGAGAGATGATAGAGTCAATTATAAGTTTGGTATTCTTTCGTGAATTTATGTGAGTTGATTATAAGCCTATTCTCCCATCGCTTGCTAATAAATTTATCTGCAATAAATAAGGTTGTACGATTTGAAAAGTTACTTAGCTTCTAGCACTAGATCGTTTAAAAGTTGCTCGGTATTAATTAGAGTTCATACCCAAGGCATAACTTATTGAAGCGGGATGCGAAGATTGGCGAGTCCGAAAAGGCCCCAACAAGGCATGAGGGCTACATTTTGTTGCTAAAGATCCAAAAGTGATGTGAAGAATCATTTATCGAAAATCAATATGAAGGATCGAGACACACGACGAAAAGCAAATACTCCCCAAAAGATCATGGAGAAGTCTATCCGAAAAGACCCTAACAAGGTATGAGGATAAATAGATCCAAGTCCTAAAAGGAGGCGGATCGTTGTATATCAAAGTCCAAAGTAAAGATTGGAGAAAAATGAAGAAGTCGTGGTCCAAGTATGAAGAATCTCTCAAAACTTCAAGTGAAGAAATTCCTATTATGAAGAGAATACCATAATTTCAAGAACGTCTCTCAAAGATTTGAAGTATGAAGTCGCTGCCAAATATCGGTCCGAGAAAGGTCTCAAATCGTGAAACGTTTTATGCCAAGATATGAACTTTGAAAGGTCCCGAGAAGCAGTTTTAAAAGATTTTGTCCTTTAGCTAACTATTGATTAAATCGTCCCACTTTATTTTCAGCCTAAATAACAATCGAAATAAGTCAAACAATGCATCCTCGTGATCATTCAAGACAAAAATAAAATATAAGAGATACACCTAGGAATAAGGGAGTCTAAGTGAATAATTGGGCCACATGAGTTCGTGTTAGTTTGCTAACTTATAATAACAATGATCTCGTTTTTAACCTTGGCATAGGGAACGTGAAACTTGAGAATGATGAACATTCATGACAACCAAAAGCACAATGTAAGTTTTTGATTTCTTTACTTGTTTTGCTCTTTTAGTTCTCTTAGTGTTTAGTATTTAATAAAGGCCAAGGTGGGTTATCTATGATGAAAAATGTAAACCGTGCTTTGAAATTAGTGCATTGCATGAGGACATTGCAATGGTCAAGTGTAGGGGATTTAATAAGTTTGAAAACACTACTTTGGTTTGTATTTTATGTTATTATTTTGAATATAATCTAGTTTAAATAATAAGCATTTGCTATTAAAACCTTAATTGATAGTTATTTATGTAGTTTAAAACTTTAATATAAGATGTTTTTTTTTATAAAATAAAGAAAAAATGTATACTAAATAAGCACTGTTTTGAGTGGCCCTTGAACGTATACGTACATAACATCCATATTTCAAAAACACTCTTATTATAACATTTATTTTATTAAACATCAGTGAAATCTTTCGTCTTAGTAGAAAAATGAAACTGTCAAAAAAACTGAATGGCTTATGTATTATTGTTGTTATCTTTTGCTTTTTTTGAAAGAAGACAATCATATTTCGTTATTTCCCAAATTAACATCATTATAAAATATTTGTATGAATATTCAAAAGCTTGAAAGAAAATAAAAGATTTGACTCGCCTTTTATAAGTGTGTGAACTATTGAAACTCATTAACGCATAATAAAAGCATTTCTCAATTTACACTTATCTTTCGCTCTAAGTTCGGTTCTCCAGTTTAAAAAGTCATAAGATGCATATCAATAGGCAATTACTGAGTCAACACAACTCCATCATCTCAACCCATATTTTCGAGAACTCTGTTTCATGCACGCTAATAAGTGTGAAAACACTTATCCTTTTACCACTTATTTCCAATAATAACAAGACCAAAACGTGTATTTTATGTCGTAAAAGTCAGAATTATGCGTGGTTTGTGTTTTTATTGTGTTTTAGGACCAAAAGATGCAAAAGGAAGAAAACATGGGCTATCACGGGCTTTAATCGAAGAAAAAGACTAAAGACGAAGTCGAAAGATCGAGAATGCAAAAAGAACGAAAGTCCAAGGCCAATTCTAAAGATTTATCGAAGAAAAAGTCTAAAGACGGAAGTTTAATGAAGTCGAAGAACTCAAGTCTAATTTTAGAAGAAAATTACTAGACAAGTTCAACTTATATCGACAAATCCCGAGACGATGTCGAGAAAGACAAAGATTAAGTCGAGTCGAGGTGAGAAGAAAGAAATTAGATAGCTTAAGCATGTAGTCTCCTCACCTCCTATAAATACCCTCCTAATATGTCATTAGGAAGGTGTTAGGTGTTTTAGTTTTTTTAATAGGTGTAGTTTAATTTTTAAGTGTGTTTTATTTTTCTCTCTAGTTTTTCTTTCAAACTTATTAATCTTTCCATTAATCTTGTAATCTTTTGATATTCATCTTTAATCAATCAAACTTATTTTCTTAATTCTCATTCTACCTTTATTAATCTTTTTCTTAATCTTGATAATCATGTAGTTAATCTCATCTCTTTGATTAAGTGATTGTTTTATTCATGTGATTGATCTTGTAGTTTTGATGTGATGGATGTTTTGAGCTTATTGTGGTTATTAATATTTTAGTGTTTGGCTTATTCATGATTAAGTTGTTTTGATAGATTAATAGGATTGCTTATTAGTTGATTTTAAATGTTTTGATTAATTAGTGTTTTTATAGTTTTTAATTTGTGGCTTATTTAGTTCTTCTTAAAACTTATTTGGTTGAAGTTTTGGTTAATTGCTTGTTTGATTTATGCTTATTAGTGGCTTATCTCTTAAGTTTTATTATTTCTGTTTACTGTATTCGTGCTTCAACAATTTCGGAAAAGGGTTTTAAAAATCTGAATTCGTCCCTTTCTCTGAAATAGCAATTATTCCGAAAAAACTTTTTCCGAAGATATCCTTTCTCTGAAAAGTTCTTCATTCTGAAATAGTTAATATTCCGAAGATCCCATTTTCTCTGAAAAACCATTTTTTCCGAAAAAACCAATTTTTATGAAAAGTGTATTATTCCGAAGACAATACTTTTTCTGAAAAGCTTGTTTTTTCGAAAATCCCTTTTTTCTGAAAATCTCTTTTTTCCGAAATTATCATTTCTCTGAATTCATTGTTTTTCCGAAAATCTCTCTGAAAACCTTCTTTTTCCGAAGACTCTCTTTTTCCGAACCGAAGATGCCAATTATTCTGAAAAGCTAGTTAGTCCGAAATTCCCATTTTTCTGAAAATCTTGTTATTCCGAAGAAACCATTTTTCTGAATTCGTCATTATTCCGAAGATGTCAATTTTCTTGAAATTTCAATTATCTTGTTTCAGACTTAATTAAGTTTTTAATTTTCTGAATTGTTTTTATTTTCCAATTTTAATTTTTCCCGCCTTTTTACTTAGCATTGTTTTAACTTGTTTTATCTTAAATTAAATTTTCAAGCTTTCAACGACATTTTTACTTTTACTAGAATAGATAACCAAACCTTTTATTTTCCACCAAGAACAATTGAGTCGCACTTTCTGCCAATAATCAATTCGAAGAGATCAGAACAACAAACTTTCATACGAGCTTAAAAAGCTATGTATTACACGCCTTTATGTCATCTCTTCACATCCAATTTTCCAATAAATTCACATAATTTTTCTTCATTTAAAACTTTAGCATTGAATTTCATTTGGCATGAGATAAGTGAACGGTTGAAAATGTGATTTTTGGGTTAAGGACTTTCAAATAATAATACTTCAAGTACGAGATTCGCTCAGGTTGTGGTTCGTGTCCGGTCTAGTTGGGTAATATTTCACTTTTTAGTTCGTAATTAAACGAATTGATTGTCCAAAAGATATCAAGTTCACAAATTGTTTTTGGTTTTAGATTTTATAAGATTTGGTACTCTAGGTCTAATTTCCACAAAACACGTAAAAATGTAAAAATATTATCACTACGTAACCGTACTATTCTAAAACAAGGTGCACATACTACATTTAATGCAAAATGTACAAGTAAACAATGCACAACATGTAAATTTGCTAAAAATGTGACATATGTAAAGTGAAAGGACTGGAAATGTAAATTTTGAAACTTTAAGGACTGAAAATGTAAATCTAACAAACTAGTAACAAATTTGTAACAACTTTCCAAATTATCCAACTAAATTGTAACAGCAAACTAATTCTAGGGACTTGTTTGCAAACCCTAGAAAAATAAACTATTAAAACATATTATAAACTTCCCTAAAATATAGGGACTAATGTGCAATTAATCCTAACACTTAACCAAAAACGGGCATAAGCATTTCACTAAGCCAGAACTTAAGCTATAAGCCACCAATTAAGCTAAATCTTGTTTCAATAAGCTTCAAATGCAAAATCACCTAGCCAGTTCAAATGATTTTAGCTAAAACAATCTATAAGCTAAATAAGCTATTTTGTAATAAGCACTTTTTAAGAGATCTGTTTAATGGAATAAGCACTAAGGCTGATATGCTCAAAACATGTTCAATAAGCCAATTAATGAAGACGTATCCAAAAAAATCTCAAAAATCTTCAAAGAATAAGCAGAAAAATCCAATAAGATGTTTTTGGCTTATGTTGACTTTCGTTGACCAGATTTTGACCAAAAGTTGAAAAGTTCCAAAAGCTCTTAAAATCAGTTGTACAAAAATATTATGCAATAAAATACTTGATTTATGAAGGAGATAAGTGGGAAATGAAAGTCTGATTAGTACTCATTACAGAAACTTGAATTTGCTCAACAGCTTATTCTAAAGCTTATTCCTAGATTATTAGTGGATAATGTATTGTCTACCTTATATGGATGGAAAGCTTATACTATAGGCTACACTCAGCAACAAGAATCACTACCTAACTCCTACTAACAAAGAAATGGCGAGAACTTGAATTGAGCATGTTTTGGCTGTTTATTTTAACCCAAAGCTTTTGATGACTAATTGTCTGTTAGACTTTAAGTTTGACCACAAAACCTTGCAACCTTACTTGGACTTAGCTAGTGAGTGAATATAAGCCTCTAACAACAACTTCTAACAACAGAATTAAGATATGTGATCTAAGCCAAACACCACTTAAACTAAAAAGCACAAATTCAAGCTATGAAATCAATGAAAAGCTAACAGATTAGGAAAAAAGTTCTCAAAACATATTATACAACTGAAAATGAGCATATAACAGGCATCAACAAGTTCTTTACACTAGGAAAGCAGAAATAAGCATGCAGTCTAAATTTTAGAGGAATTAACTAAGGAAAAACTTACGAGTGTGTTTGAAGGCTTCTTTGGTGAAGAAGTGGAGCGCTGAGCTCACTTGGTCTTTAACCACCACCCAATCTACTATCTACAACAACTACAAACCATTATCTACCATCATCATCATCATCATATCTCCCCTGCTACACTTGTCTGATCAAGAAAATGGCTATGGTTGTGAGCTAGAACAAGTCTGAACTTTCTGAACATCAACAAGCCTCCAAATGAAACTCAAAACAACTCCATTGTTCACTTAAGAACAATAGAATCAATCACAGTAATAGTAGGATAGTAGAATGCAATTGAAATTAGAGTGAAGAGTAGATTTATGTAAATTTGGATTTCATTAATGGTGAGAAACTGTTACAAGAGGTCTAACAAACTAACAAACTCTCTCAAAGTGGTTGCCAATCACTTTGAGAGGTTTCTAACTTATTAACTACTAACAGAATAAGAGAGAAATCTAAGTGTGTGTGAATTTCAAACTTAGCTACAACACAAGAAATGAAGACTAGCTAGGGGTATTTATAGAGTAGAATAGGAGTGAGGGTGATGTTGGTGACGCGTTACAACAAATAGCAGCCTTCCACGTGTCCTCAATTAGTTGATTATGATTTGCAGGTGATGAACACAATTAGGCTTTTCTTCATGAATGATTTTCACTCTAATTGGATAAGTGGGATTGATTCGTCTCATGATTATGAGTCTTTTTCATGTTAAGAGCTCCTTGTGAAATCCACTCTATGGTTTTCCATGTTCTGGGCTTAGACTTGACACGTGCTATGTTTTTAATGGAGGAGAGAGGTTAACATGCATCGTTATCCAGTTACTAAAATATGATTGGTGGAGAGAAGGTTAGTGTGTTGCACTATTGAGATTGAGTATTAAATAGCCGCCACATTTAATAAGCCCCTTTCTCCTCATTATTGGCTATTGCTGGCAATCCGAGTGAATAAAATGGAGACTTTTGATTGGTTGTTAAGAGTATCACTCAAATCATGTCTGATTCTACTTTCATTTATGGCAAAATAAGTCCCTTTTGTTTTCAGCTTTGGATCTTGATCTTCAAACTTTAATAGCTTGTCATTTTAAGCCCTTTAACTTCATACTTGACCAATAATGATCCCTTGACTTGTTGACATTCACTTTGACCATGTTTGACTTGATTCTTGACTTTTACAACTTGTCACTTTTAGTCCTTCAACTTTCAAAGTTGTCAAGAAAGGTCCTTTGACTTTGTTTAACTTGTCATCTTTCATCCTTCTTTTGTCTTTTATTCATCAATATTGGCTTGATTTCCTTGTTTGCTTCATATTTGTATCTTTTTACCTACACAAGCATAAACAACAAAGTATACCCATAATATTGCTTTTATAAATCAAAATCAGGAATTTTACTTTGTTTTTTAAGGTTAAATATGATATAATTGATATGAGATTTTACTCATATCAGCCAGCGTAAGATTTTTATCCCTTTAGAAGCATATCTTATGTTATTATGTTATAAAAACTACAAGGATGTCTACTTCTACCCATATTCTCATCTCCGATGATGATGAAAGAGAAATTCTGATGTTCACTCCATCTCCCACAGATGTGTGTGTTTTGAATTTGTCTTTTTACGATACCCCTGAAGTACAAGGATATTTCTCACATCAAACTGAAGAGATGAATAGTACACATTCACCTACGTCTCATTTTCTCTTACTTGAGGATCTTTATTCGTCTCCCAATCGAAGTCGCGAAGAGCCTTATGAAACTGAAGAGATCTTTAGAGCACGGATTATGGAAAAGCACGACAGGCAATTATCTGTAATTGCAAGTCATCTCGATGAAATTTTCTTAGAAGCTTTTAGAAGAGTAGAAAGTAATGTTAGAAATTTGATAAGGGGAATAAAAGAAATTGAAGAGCATTTTACGCAGTTGGAATATAAAATGGATGTTACCCGAGCCATAATATTAAACTGAGTAGAAGAATGCATCATTTCAAAGTAGTGATGGCAAGACTTGATAAGGAGAACGCTGAACTGAGAGAAGGACTCATAAGAACTGGGCTTAATTTAGAAACACTCATTGAAGATCTCAAAACTACTCAACAATCTGACTCCGGATATATTTGGATAGAATTGAGGAGATTAAAATGAGAAATTAAGCTTAGAAATCTAGTATCAGTTTGTAAAAGTGTACAGTTTCCTTAATGTAACAGCGATGCTTATCGTGTAAATATGAACGATAAGTTGTTAATAAATAAAGAAGTGTGCTTTTGTTCTTGAAACTCTTGTCATTTTATCATAATTCGTATTATGAATCCTCATATATGAATTTGTTAAGAAATCATCATTCATATTACGAATCCTCATATATGAAATTCTCAAAAGAATGAGAACTCAACAATGATATATTAAATTTATTTCATACTTCACGTATGAAATTTAATATAAGTGTTATTATGTGATAGGATGGCTCCTATAAGAGCATCAACATCTGCGACAATAAATATGACACCAGAAGAAATAAGGCAATTGGTTGCTGATAGTGTGACTACAGCTTTGCAAGCACAAGCCACCAATGTAGCCGGAGCAAGTAATGGAAATGCTGTTAGAAGAGAAGTTAATGTTGAAAGAAGATGTACTTACAAGGATTTCATGAACTGTCAGCCTTTTAACTATAAAGGATCTGAAGGAGCTGTTGGACTTATCCGCTAGTTTGAGAGAACTGAATCAGTATTTGTTCGTAGTGACTGTTCTAAAGATTGTAAAGTGAAGTTTGCTACTGGTACGTTAGTAGAAGAAGCTTTGTCTTGGTGGATTGCTTATGTACAACCCATTCAGATAGAACAATCTTATCGTATTCCATGGAATGAATTCAAAAATGTGATAACTAAGAAGTATTGTCCTCGCAATGAGATTAGGATAATAGAGGAGGAATTCTATAATTTAGTAGTGAATGAGAATAATCTTAAAGCTTATATCCGAAGATTTCAGGAATTAGCATCACTACCTAATATGGTGCCTAATACTGAAAAGTTGATGGAAGCTTTTATTGGAGGATTTCCTAGAAGCATTGAAGGGAATGTTACCGCCTCTAAACCCAAACTTTAGAGGAAGTTATCACCATTACTCGAAGGTTAATGGATCAAGTGATAAGGTATAATCCTACACCAATGGCAATCAATAACAAGAGGAAGTTTGATGATAGGAGGAATTTTACTATTAATCGTAATTTCCAGAAGAATAGTTTTCGTAATTATAATCAAGGCAATAATCGTCAGCAGAAGAACAAAAGAAATAATGTTTCTAAAGTTTATGTTGTAACTACGAACACTTGTTATAATGGAAGACAACCCTTTTGTCAGAAATGTTCTCTACATCACACAGGGTTTTGCACTATCAAGTGTCAGAACTATGGAATAACAGGACATCAGACAAGATTCTGTAGAGGTAAAGGACCAGATACTGGGATTAATCATTTATGGTAACTAAGGTTTGTCAAAACTGTGGAGAAAACAGGCATCTGGTAAATGAGTTTCGTAAAGAGAGCAATAACAGAGGAAAAGCTTATTTGCTTAACGATACTCATCAAGATCAGAATACGGTTACGGGTATGTTTCATTTAAATCAACATCTGGTTAAAGTAGTATTTGACTCAGGAGCTGATAGAAGTTTCATATCTGTTAAAATTGCTGCTAAGTTAGGTATACCGACTGTTTCCATGAATACTAAGTACGATGTAGAAATGGCCGATGGAAAAATAGTTAGCACTAATACTGTTATTTAAGGACGTATCATTACTTGATTACGTCAATCCTTTGAAATCGACCTTATGCCAATTAAGCTCGGTAGCGTTGACGTAGTCATAGGGATGGATTGGTTATCTAAATACCATGCTAAAATCTTATGTGACGAGAAAGCTGTTCATATTCCTATTAATGGTGAAGTTTTGGTTGTCCATGATGAACGAAGTAAGACTCGACTAAACCTCATATCATGCTAAAAGATAAATAAGTATGTATCCCGAGGTAGTCAAGTTTTCTTAGTTCAAGTGACGGAAAAACTGCAAGAAGCGAAGCGGCTAGAAGATATTCCGATAGTTAGAGATTTTCCCGAAGAATTTCCTGAATAATTACCAGGTTTGCCACCTGAACGTCAAGTTGAATTCCAAATCGATTTGACACCAGGAGCAACACCAATTGCTAAAGCGCCTTATCGATTAGCACCTTCGGAAATGCAAGAATTGTTAAGTCAAATCCAAGAACTAACTGATCGAGGATTTATTAGACCAAGTATATCGTCGTGGGGAGCTCCAGTCTTATTTGTGAAAAAGAAAGATGGATCTTTTAGAATGTGTATCGATTATCGTGAGTTAAACAAACTTACTATAACATTACCCAGAATCGACGACTTATTTGATCAACTTCAAGGATCAAGCGTATATTCAAAAATTGATTTACGGTCAGGTTATCATCAATTAAGAGTTAAGGAAGACGATATTCCTAAAACTACTTTCAGGAAAGGATACGGACATTATGAATTACAAGTTATGCCTTTTGGTTTAACCAATGCACCAGCTGTTTTCATGGACCTCATGAACAGAGTGTGTAAGCCTTACTTGGACAAATTTGTGATCGTGTTTATCGATGATATTCTTATTTACTCCGGTAACAGAGAAGAACATGCCAAGCATCTTTGTATAATTCTCGAGTTACTTAAGAAGGAGGAGTTGTATGCGAAGTTCTCGAAATGCGAATTCCGGATCAATGTTGTTCAATTCCTAGGATATGTCATCGATAGCCAAGGTATTCGTGTGGATCCTGCAAAGATTGAAGCGGTGAAAAATTGGATTAAGCCTAGTACGCCAACGGAAATTAGACAATTTTTAGGACTTGTTGGGTATTATCAAAGATTTATCGAAGGTTTTTCAAAGATTGCTAAAGCTTTGACAAAATTAACTCATAAAAACAAACCGTTTGTCTGGGGAGATAGTCAAGAGATAGTGTAAAACCCGCATTAAAATTCTATGAACAATACACATGAATAGTGAACACACAAAAATACGATAAATTTAAAACTTTCCATTTATAATATAATTCACGTGTCACGATAATAAATAACATGTAATTACGTATATATTATAAATGCATTTACGATCACGACATATAAAATCCACGATAATTAAACATGAACGTACACGACCATAATATTTAACTTAGAAAAGTTACGGGTTTCCTTTGTTGGGCTAAGGGTGCTGCGGCCAAGAGACAAGAAACAAGAGGAATTGGGCCTTTTGGCCCATGACCCATGTTTAACCAAATAATAACTAAACACAAGGGAATTATTAGTCATTATTTTAGGTTACAGAAAAAGTTCACTCATGCCTCCCTTTTCCTCCTTGCCGTCGGCCATAGCTCACCACCAAGGTCAATCTGGACGATTTTGTTACTTGATTCTTTAAGTATACGTGTTCGTGATCATAATCTTTTCTTCCACGTGTTCGGTATAATCAAACCTTTCTTTTCTTTTTACTTCTTAATTGAATTCATTTTCTTATTTTAATTAATCTTAAAAACAAGTTATAAAAACATGGGGATTAATTAAATCATGACAAAAGGGGGTGTTTTGGTGTTTGTTGTTCGACCGACACCCACAAACCGAGAGGCGAAACTCTCGGCATGGCTGCTACACCACCACCGAGACCCTCAAAGGGCTCGGCTAGGGTTAGTTTGGCTCGAACAAAGGCAAGGGACCCCGACCACGAGTCGGGGTATGGTGTTGGTTTGGATCGAGTGTCAACCGAGACCAATAGGGTCTCGGTGGGACTTTTGTTTTGGACAGTGGGAACCGGACAACAAAAACAATGGGAACCGGTCACGAACCGGTGTGCACCGGTTGTGAACCGGTGTGACACGGGTTCGGGCTTGGGTTAATTTTAAAACACGGGTTCGGGTTTTGGGAAAATATTAAAATCAGAAAATAGGTTTAATTAAATTATTTACTAGATTATTTAATTTAATTAAATGCATGACTTAGGTTAAGTATTAAAATTAATATTGCATGTATAACCTAAAGTATTTTACTTAGCTTAATTTAATTAAAACATGTATTTTTAATTAAATTCTTATAATGTATAGTTTAATTAATTGACCAAGTTATTTAACTAATAAGCTATAATACTTGACCATGACTTGTATTTTACTAATTATACTTTACTTGACGTTAATAATCCAACTTATTTCTAATTATGGAAACTTACTACTTTTGGAAACTTTTTATTTTTAGAAACTTACTATTTATGGAAACCTGCTATTTTTAGAAAGTTACTTAGTATTACAATACAAGTATTATAATACCATACTACATGAATAATAAATAACATAATACAAGAATAACTACTGTAAACACTTAAATCATTTAAAACATGACTTAACATGAATAATAAGCTATAAACACACAAAAGCATTAAAACACATGTAATTCAAACAACTCATATACGTTCCCATTCTTATGTAGTATTATCCGTCAAGGCGGAGTAGGTTCTTCAGCGTTTCCGTTAGCTTCTACTAGACACAAGGTATGGATTTCCCGTCCTTCAGTAAGGACAACCTCTTCCTTTATTAGGATTTCCCGTATGCAGCCAACTGTTTTCCCCAGTAGTTACAGTTTTAAATGCTTATGTTTCTTAGTTACCTTAGCCATATACATGCATGCCAGTTTCACCTAGTTATAGAGGTACCATAACCATAACACTAGAGGCACTAGTGTTATGACTTCACCACGGCGGAGTGATAGCTCGTGGCGTCCCTTTCAGTTTATTTGGCCATTATTATTATATTATCATGTGGGACGTATGGGTGCATCCTAGTTACAGTGTCAGCCAGGATTTCATGGTGAATGTGGTGTGTGCCTTGCATCCTTCACAAGGAGCTGATCCCTCCTACCCATTACCATTTAATTAGAGGCATCCCCTCTAATTGTATGACGAGGTCACCCCTCCAAGTATTCATGCACGTTGTTGACCTCATGACCTATATTGGCTTTTGGTATATTAAACTAATACAGATTTTTCATAAGTAACATAAGCTATGTTTTCAGAACTAAAACCAGTAAACATGACATACATCTAGGTTTTCCATGACTTATTCATTTCTGCTGCTTTATATGCTCTTTTGTGCTTCATTACTCTATGTTTCCATACTTTATTGTTTATCCGTGCACTGAGCGTTATGCTCAGCCGTTTTCCATTTCCATGTTCCCAAACGGTAGGTACCCAAGGTCGCAAGTAGGATCTCCAGAGTATGTGCATTCGGATGGAAGCTATCCAGCCTCTTTTACCTTATGCATTTATTCCTATTTTCTCATACTTTACTTCATTTGGACATTGTTTAGTCCTTTCGTTTACAGTACTTATTATTGCTTGTGTGTGAGTTACTTAGACTACCGATGTTTGTTTCCAGTATTTCTATTTATTGTCATGAATGTTTAGACATTTACCAACATGCCATATTTTACTATAGCATTCCATCTTAACAAATGGGGTGTTACAATTATGGTATCAGAGACAGGTTTCGACCTGTAGCTCTGTTAAACTTGACCTGTGACTTATGGGTAGTTACCAGCGTCTTCCTAAAACTGACAGTTGGTTTTCATGCATTCATTCATTTTCATTTTTATTTCATGTATCCATATCATTGTGGCAGGTTTATGACTAAGTAATAGTTGGTACATGACTGGCCATATTTAGTCGCATGTGCTTTTATCGAAACTTTTAACTTTGGGACCGACCCATAGGCGTCCACGGCTATGTCTTTTGTTTTGGGTAAACTGGCCATAGGCGTTTACGCTCGCGTATATAAAAGTTTTTATAAACTGCATCATGCATTCTAAACTGTTTCATGTAGTATAAACTGTTCCATTGATTTATACATTGTTCATGCATTTTATGTTCATCTCATTTCAGACTTATCATTTATGTTGCATTTTGTTTAAACTGTCAGATGGTGAACACACGCAATGCTCAGGAATTGGCTGTAGCTGTCAATGCAGCTTTGCAAGCCATCCTTCCCTAACTTCTCAATGAAATCAGGGACGAAGTTCCTTCTGAAATTCAAGCTCAGGGCGTTCAATTTGGCCCTCATCCTCAAAACACCAAGTTCTTTCCCAAGGCTGAGAGGGATAAGCTGAAGAGGGAGTACCACGAGATTAGGCAGAGAGCTGGGGAGAACAGCAACGAGTACATGCAACGCTTTCTTCGTTCGGCTGGTTTTCTTGGCACAACAGCATGTACTGTCGAAGAGCAAGCATACCACTTCTGTTGGGCCCTTCGTTCATCGGTCGTCAATAAATTGGTGGGTGCTACCTTCAACACGGTGGCACAAGTAGTTGATGCAGCACGTAAGTTGGAGATGTTGCAGAAGAGACAGAAGACTAACGACCATAAGCCTGTGGCCGCTCAACAGCGAGCATCTAAGGGAAACCGTCAGACCAATGACCGTTCTGGTTCTGAGAGGCGTGGCGGTAATGATAATTACCGTAACAACGCTAATAACTCGAACAACAGTAGGTCCCTACATTTACCTTATTTCATGTTAAACTATCTTATGTTATGACATTCTAACACTCCAAAGATTCTAATTCAGGAACAACAACAATGGTAGGGATCAGGACCGTAGAGGTTCACAGCCTAACGCTCTACCTCATCTGGTAATTATTAAATCTTATATGTAATCATGTTTATGTTCCACGATCATGTCTCATGCATGTAATCCTGAAACAGGCTCTCAGCTAGCTAGGACGCCTGCTGGAGGATTCACGCATCCTATCTACCCTACTTGTTCGCGTAGACATTCTGGTGTGTTTGTCGCCGAGGTACTGGTGGTTGTTTCAAGTGTGGCCAACAAGGCTATCAGCAGAAGGATTGTCGCCAAGGTGAGATAGAAGGCACCTCTGGACATGCCGACACCAAACCACCTCCTACTTCTGGTCGTGTGTTCACTACTACTAGAGATCAGGCGAACAAGACTTTAGGTACCATCACTAGGAATCTCTTTATGAATGGTTTGGCAGCATGTGTTCTATTTGATACTGAAGCGACTCATTCAGTCATATCCACTACTTTTGTTGTACGTGTTAGGATTTCCCCTATGCCATTAGAGAAGGCCTTATGCATTTCCACGCAAATTAGGGACTCTATACGAATCACCCAGGTATACAGAGATCTTCCCTTAGAATTTGATGATAAGATCCGTAGAGTTGACACACTTCCTTTAGACATGTGTGATTTTGATTTGATATTGGGCATGGACTGGTTATCCAAACACCAGGCTACGATAGACTGCCACACTTATCGAGTTATCTTCGGTGATGTCAAATCTCTAGAGTACGTACACCATAGTTTTCTGCTAGGGAGGTCGGTACAAATTATTTCATCCATAGAGGCGCGTGCATTACTAACTCACGGCTGTTAGGGCTTTATAGCCAATATTCATGACATTACTGCCGAGTCTCCATCGATCCAAGATCAGCCTATTGTGTCAGAATTTCCTGACGTCTTTCCTGATGAACTTCGTGGCATACCACCTGTTCGTGAAGTCGAGTTTAGAATTGAGCTCATTCCAGGTGCAGAGCCAATTTCCAAGGATCCTTATCGCATGGCTCCTATAGAGCTTGGAGAATTAAAAGATCAGCTGTAGGAACTTCTCGAACGAGGTTTCATCCGTCCCAGTGCATCGCCATGGGGTGCACCGGTACTTTTCGTGAAGAAGAAAGACGGAAGAATGCGTTTGTGTATATACTATCGTGAGCTGAACAAGATCACGATCAGGAATCGTTATCCCTTGCCGCGAGTTGATGACCTTTTCGATCAACTTCAGGGTGCCAAGTATTTCTCCAAGATCGATCTAAGGTCCGGCTACCATCAGTTATGGGTTAAAGAGCATGATATTTCTAAGACTGCTTTCTGTACACGTTATGGGCACTACGAGTTCGTAGTCATGCCATTCGGACTCACAAATGCACCAGCAGTCTTCATGGATTTGATGAACTGTGTCTTCCATGAGTTTCTGGACAAGTTCATTATCGTGTTCATTGATGACATCCTGATTTTCTCCAAATCCAAGGAGGAACATGAGGAACACCTTCGTACAGTCTTGCAGATTCTTCGTCCGAAGCAGTTGTATGCCAAGTTCTCCAAGTGTAAGTTATGGTTAAGCAAGGTGGCATTTCTGGGCCATATTATATCTGTAGAAGGGATCAAACAAGCCGTGGAGCTAGCTAGGCACCACGGCATTTTATTAGAACATTTACATTTTTTGTTTGAACAATAATGATAAGTCCTAAAAAACAAAAAAGGAACCTAAACAAAACATAAGAAGAAACACAGATAAACCGCATGGTTTTAAAGCCACATATAGCGAAGCACCCATGCGGAAGCCGTAGCTTTCAAAGATAGCACCTTTTGAGATTGGAGATGTTCCATGTGCGTTCTAGGTCGCGGCCATCCATGTCACGTAACTTGTACGCACCTCGCCCCAAGGCTTCCGTGACTTCGTACGGTCCTTCCCATTTAGGGCCCAGCTTTCCTGTATTCTCCACTCGACTTGCTTCGTTAGCACGATAGACATAATCTCTCGGTCGAAAAGAAACACCTTTGACCTTGGCGTCATAATAAGCCTTCATTTTAGCCTTGGACTTAGCTTCATTGATGGCTGCTATCTCCCTTTTTTCTTCCAACAGATCCAGGTTGATTCGCAGCTGCTCGTCGTTTGTAACGACATTAACCTCCGTCGTGCGAATGGTAGGCATTCCTATCTCTGCTGGTATAACAGCTTCAGTGCCGTAGGCCAATGCAAATGGAGTATCTCCGTTGGCTGTTTTGATCATAGTTCTATGCGCCCATAGCACATGTGGTAACTCATCGACCCATTTGGCGCTTCGTTCATCCAGACGCGCCTTGATGCCATTTCCCAAGCTTCTATTTGCTCGTTCCACGAGGCCATTTGTCTGCGGATGCTTAATAGATGCGAAGCACCGCTTGATATTCAATGATGCACACCAGTCCTTGAATGGATTGTCCGCGAACTGTTTACCGTTATCCGAGATGATTTCTCCTGGTAGGCCAAAACGGCACACAATATGCTCCCAAACAAACTTTTTAACTTGTTTTCCTATGATAGATTTGACTGCCTTGGCTTCTATCCATCGTGTGAAGTAGTCCATCGCGACAATCAAGAATTTAACTCCCCCCGCAGCTACAGGAAATGGTCCTGTAATGTCGATTCCCCACTTATAGAAAGGCCATGGGGACGTGATAGGCGTAAGCTCCTGCTGCAGGTGCCGCGGCACGGGTCTATGCACTTGGCAATCACTACACTTGCGAATCATGTCGCGCGCGTCCCTGTGCATGGTAGGCCAATAATATCCTGTCCGTAAGGCTCTAGCTACCACGGATCGTGGACCTGCGTGCATGCCGCACAACCCCTCATGTATTTCGCTGATTACATAGGTAGCCTGCCGTGGTCCAACACACCGCAACCACGGCTGCAAGAAATAGTGCTTATAAAGAATACCTTCTCGGAGTTTGAAGTGTTGCGACTTCCTTCTGATGTGCCGTGCTGCTTTTTCCTCGTCCGGAAGGGTCTCACTAGTCAAATAGTTGATGATCGAGGTCATCCATGTAGGTCCATCCTCCTCTACTATAGTAGCGACCTCTCCTTCTGTTATAGATTTCTCCTTGAGTATTTCCACCAAGACTTATTTGGACAAGTGAGCGAAGATCGTGGACGCGATCTTGCTAAGAGCGTCCGCCTTCTTGTTCTCGCCTCTTGGCACCTACTTGATGGAAAACGTGCTGAAAGCCGCAATTAGTGACTTGACTTTTTCCAAGTACCTGACCATGTTGTCCTCCTTAGCCACATATCCACCTAGAATATGTTTCGCAACAAGCCGTGAGTCCACGTAGGCCTCAAGGTTGCGGACTCCCATTCTAGCGGCGATTTTTAAACCCGCAATTAATGCTTCATATTCCGCTTCGTTGTTGGTGGCCGTGAACTCAAAACGAAGGGCGTACGTGAACTCCATTCCTTCCGGATTTGTGAGAATAAGACCAGCTCCGGACCCATCCGTACATGAAGATCCGTCCGTAAATAACACCCATGGTTCTGTTGGAGTCTCGTCTTGTTTAACGATTGGCCCTTCCTCATCCGGCTTCTCAATCAGGAAATCTACCAAGATCTGGCCTTTCACAGTCGTCCTTGGCCTATAAGATATATTGTGCCCCCCAATAAGATGATTCATTTTTGTAGCCTTCCTGCCACATCCGGTCTAGAAATGACCTGCTTGATTGGTTGGTCCGTAATGACTACAATTGGATGCGCCTGAAAGTATCGGCGCAACCGCTTTGTAGCAAATACTAGTGCCAAAACCAATTTTTCCATAGAGGAGTAATTCAGCTCCGGCCCTTGTAATGTCCTACTTATGAAGTAGACCGGAGTTTTCACTGTATCTCTATCTGTCATGAGTACCGCGCTTATTGCGCCATGAGTGGCTGAGAGATACATAATGAGTTCCTCCTTTGGCCGGGGAGCTACTAGCATAGGGAGAGATGCAAGGTGCTGCTTGAGTTGGCCAAAAGCTTCCTCGGCTTACTTTGTCCACCGGAAGTCTCCCTTCCTAATGCACTTCTTGAGTGTCTTAAATAGGGGTAATGACTTCTCTGCGGATTTGGACAGGAACCTATTCAGCCCGGCCAGTTTTCCATTTAAGGATTGCACCTCCTTCCGCGTCTGAGGGGATGGCAGTTGTATCACTGCGTCCGTTTTATCCGGGCAAGGTTTGATGCCGTTTGGATCAATCAAATATCCAAGGAACATTCCCTCCGTTGCCCCGAACGTGCATTTCTTTGGGTTTAGCTTCATGTTAATCCTCCTCAGTGTGCCGAATGTCTCTTGGACATCCCGGAGAAGTGCATCCTCCGTATGACTTTTTATGACCAAGTCATCCACATAGACTTCCAAGTTGCGGCCTATCTGTGATTTAAAAGCTTTGTCCACAAGTCGCTGGTATGTAGCTGTAACACCCCATTTTGGAAATGGAATATTACGCATAATCATGGCGTGTCATCAAAGCATACAAGGATAAATGTCTAAGCATTATTCAACCATAAAAGGAAATACCGGAATCAAACATCGGTACCCCAAAGTAAAGCTCATCACACACAAACATAAATACTGTAAAAGGAAAGGACGAAACAATGTCCATAGCAACTGTATTAAAGTAAACGAAATGCATAAAGTAAAGAAAGACAGTAAAGCTTCCAGTCCATATGCACCTACGTTTGAGATCTACGAGCGTCCCTGAGTACCTGCCGTTTTGGGAACATGAAAAGGAAAACGGCTGAGCAAGACGCTCAGTGCACGGATGTACAATATAGCATGAAATAGGATAAGCATGTAACATATAACAGCGGAAGACTAAGTTCTGAGAAAACTGGTTAAGTATTAAGAAAACTGGTTTTATAGTTTGAAAAGCCTTATGTTTATCTTGTGAAAACTGTTTTAACATATATATACCATAGCCCATATAGGTCATGAAAAGGTCACGTGCATGAATACTTGGAGGGGTGACCTCATCATGCTGATTAGAGGGGATGCCTCTAATCAATATACTGGTTTGGGTAGGAGGGATCAACTCCTTGTGAAGGGTGCAAGGCACACACCACATTCACCATGATAAACTGAATAAAACATGTAACTAGGATGCACCCATACGCCCCACATGATATAATAATATGGCCAAAACTGAAAGGGACGCCACGAGCAATCACTCCGCCGTGGGGAAGTCATAACATCGGTGCCTCCAATGCTATGGTTATGGTACCTCCATAACTAGGTGAAACTGGTCATGCTTGTATATGGCTATAGATTATGCTAATTAAACCTAAGCAGTTCAAAACAATAAAACAAATACTGGGGAAAACAGTTGGCTGCATACGGGGAAATCCTAATAAGGAAAGAATGTCCATACTGAAAGGACGGGAATCCGTACCTCAAGTCCAGTGAATGAACGGAAGAAAGACTCCTACTTCTGGATCACTAGCGCTACATGAATACACACGTGTATAAGTATCGATTCATTGATTACGTACTGGGTTTTATGTCTCATTTTAGCTGACTTGGTATGTTTTAGGTCATGGTTCACTGTTTAAAGCCTTAAACTGTGTTTATCTTGTATTCTGATTAATCCGTTTAAGTATTACTGGTATTTCATGTATTATTATACTTACTGTGTAATAATAAGTAACTTTCCAAAAATAGCAGGTTTCCAAAAATAGAAAGTTTCCAAAAATAGAAAGTTTCCAAAAATAGAAAGTTTCCAAAAATAGAAAGTTACCAAAAATAGAAAGTTTCCAAAAATAGAAAGTTTCCAAAAATAGAAAGTTTCCAAAAATAGAAAGTTTCCAAAAATAGAAAGTTTCCAAAAATAGAATTTACTGCTTAAAATAGACTAGTTTCTAAAAATAGAAAGTTTCCAAAAATAGATCAGCTGCCTTAATTAAATAAGTTTCCATATATAGAAGGTTTCCATGATTAGATTAGCTGCCTGAATTAGATAGATTTCCATATATAGAAGGTTTCCATTAATAGATTAGTTGCCTTATTTAATTAAGTTTCTATAAATAGAAGTTTCCATATTTAGAATTAAGCTGGTTACATAAGCTAACATATAAGTCTACGTGTTTATAAGCTGATTTCCTTAAGTCATATGATATAGTATATAGTTTAATTATTATTTCATGTATTTTAATTAAACTATAGGTTAAGCATTTTAATTAAAGTATAACATGTATTAATTAAAATGGAACAAAATACTTAGGTTAAAATGTGTATTATTATGTATTAATAACATAACCTAAGTCATGTCTAAATTAATTAATTATAGGCATGTTTTAAATAATTAATTAATTATAACTTATAACATAAAATACTTAGGTTAAATTAATGTCATGTTAAACTAATAATTAAAATAACCTAAGTCATGATTTAATTAATATTTCATGTTATTAATTAATTATATCCTAAGTTCATAATTCATAAAAATTAACATGTAGCATAAATCATGATTTAACCAACGAACCATGAATCGGGCATGAATTCGACACCGTACCCCGAGCCAAACTCGGGGCACGTGTGCCTCCTTGCTGCCGTGGGTCCCACATGAGCCAACCAAGACCTAAAATGGTCTTGGTGGTGGCGGCAATAAGCAAACCAAACCCCCCTCGGGTTTGTTTGCTAGGCGGCCAAAAACAAACACCCCTTTCAAATCATTCTTTGATTTTAATTAATACCAAAACATGTTAGATCAATGATAATTACCATGTTTTAATAAGAAAAATAATAACATGTTCATGAAAATAATCAAAGATTTAAAAGAATTAAAAAGAATCAAAAAGAAGGGTTAGAAAGGTATACCACTATGTAGCTTGGAAAAAGGATGAACAAACACTGATTATAGCAATAGTTTTTGAGATCAAAATCAACCAATCACCCTCCTATGGTGATGTTAAGGTGGCGGCACAAAGAGGAGAAAAGGAGGAGGAGAAAAACTCTTTTTAGGGTTTTTGTTTATTTTCTTGTAAAAGTGAAATGAAATGAAAAGTTACATAACCCCCCCTTTACTTGTAAAAGTCCATGGGCTTAGCCCATTCCTTGTGGTTGTGCCGTGGGTATGGGGGCCCCACATGGGGTACCCGTACCTTTCTCGTGTCCCGATGTTTCGTGTTCGTTCGTGGTTAAACGTGTTCGTGTTTAAAGTGTTTCTGTTTATTTTATCATGTAGTTACCGTAATCTTAACGCTCGTAATTATATTATATGTATTTACGTAAGTATTCTAATTTGTATTTTAAATGGTGATCATGATTTAATTATGTTCACGTGATATATTTATTAACTGTTTATCATGAGTTCGTACGTAATCGATACTTGTCATGTCATACACGTATGCACTTGCTTGATTATTAGCACATGAATGTGATCAATACTAAATGAGGTAAGTTTTAATCTAGAACGTACGATCTTAAGGGCACTATTCATGGTAAAAGCATGCGGGTTTTACAATTCTTCCCCCCTAAAAAGAATAATTCGTCCCCGAATTATAGATAAAGTAAGCTGAAAAGAAGTGACATACCCGAACTCAAAATATGAAGTGAGGGTAAGAAGCCCGGATAGACTCCTCTGTTTCCCAAGTGGCTTCCCGCTCGGTATGGTCCCTCCAAAGAATTTTGACGAATGGAATCGTCTTCCTTCTCATGACTCGTTCTTGCCTGTCGAGTACTCGTTCGGGTTCTTCTATAAAAGTGAGATCTTCACGTATCTGTTCCAGTGGATACTGAACCATGTGAAGGGGATGATAATTGTACCCTCTGAGTAAGGACACATGGAACACGTTATGCACGTGCGAAAGCTGAGGAGGTAACGCCAATCGGTAAGATACTTCGCCGATTCGTTCAACGATATCAAATGGTCCGATGAACCGAGGACTGAGTTTCCCTTTGATCCCGAAGCGTTTAACACCACGTGCCGGCGAAACCTTGAGGAAGACGTGATCTCCCACATTAAAATGTATGTCCCTACGATGCTTATCGGCGTAACTCTTCTGACGTGATCGTGCTTCCTGCAGTTTCTGCTTAGCTACTTCGATCTTCTCATTGGTCATTTCTATAATCTCTGGTCCTTCGAGTGTTCGCTCTCCCACTTGATCCCAGCAAGTTGGAGCGCGACACTTTCTGCCATACAACATTTCGAAAGGAGCACATTTGATACTTGCGTGCCAGCTGTTGTTGTATGCAAACTCGACTAAGCAGATGTAATCGTCCCAATCACCTGTCCATTCCAACACACACGACCTTAACATATCTTCCAATGTCTGAATTGTTCGCTCCGATTGTCCGTCCGTTTGAGGATGAAAGGCCGTACTCAGCTTAAGTTGTGTACCCCAAGCTTTTTGCAGACCTTTCCAGAATCGCGACGTGAAACGAGGATCTCTGTCTGAGACGATGCTGGAGGGAGTGCCGTGGAGTCTCATGATCTCCCTTCTGTAAGTATCTGCGAGTTTACTTACCGGATCTTCCTTGCGTATCGGTAAGAAATGAGCTGATTTGGTGAGTCGATCAACAATGACCCAAATAGCATCGTGCTTCTTCTTGGTAGGCGGAAGACCGGTAACAAAATCCATGGTGATTTTGTCCCACTTCCACTCTGGAATATCCAACGGTTGAAGGAGACCGCCCGATCGCTGATGTTCGATCTTAACCTGCTGGCAGGTAAGACATTTGGAGACATAAGTGGCTACATCTTGTTTCATACCACTCCACCAAAAGTGCTGTCTGATGTCATGGTACATTTTTGTCGACCCAGGATGTATAGAAAATGGGGAGCTGTGAGCTTCAGCTAACAATGCTTCCCGGAGTTCTGGATTGTCAGGAACACAAAGTCTCGTGCCCTGCCAAACGATACCGTCTGCGTCCATTCTGAATTCTGTCTGCTTCTCCAAATTCTGAATTATCGCCCAAATCTCTCCATCATCCTTCTGCGCTTCCTTAATCCTAGTCAGTAACTCAGGTTCTACTCTAAGATTCGCCTAGTATCCGTGCTGCCCACGTACCATGATTTTGATGTCTAGTCGCTCCAAGTCTCTTATGTTTTGTTCCTCGATCTCAATGCCGTTTATCATTCCGGACTTTCTGCTGAGTGCATCTGCTACTACATTAGCCTTTCCGGGATGATACTGTAGGTTAATATCATAATCCTTCAACAGTTCCAACCATCTCCTTTGTCTCATGTTCAATTCTCGCTGTGTGAAGATATACTTCAAGCTCTTGTGATCCGTGAAAATGTCGCATGATTCTCCGTATAAGTAATGCCTCCATATCTTCAATGCGAACACCACTGCAGCAAGTTCCAGGTCATGCGTAGGGTAGTTTTCTTCATAGGGCTTAAGCTGCCGTGAAGCATACGCGATCACTTTCCCATGTTGCATGAGAACACAGCCCAGTCCCTTCCCCGATGCATCGCTATAGATCTGAAATCCACCTGTACCAGATGGGAGAGTAAGAATAGGTGCAGATACTAACTTCTGCTTTAGGTCTTCGAAGCTCTTCTCTCGTTCTTCCGTCCAGACGAATTTCTCTCCTTTTCGCATCAGTTTGGTGAGAGGCAATGCCAAGCGGGAAAAGTTCTCCACGAATCTTCGATAATATCCAGCTAAGCCTAAGAAACTGCGGACTTCTATCGCTGATGTTGGTCTTGGCCATTTAGTGATAGCCTCAACCTTCGCTGGGTCCATAGTGATCCCTTCTGCTGATACAATGTGACCTAAGAATGCCACCTTGTTTAACCAGAACTCACACTTGGAGAATTTCGCATACAGCTGCTTCTGACGAAGAATCTGTAGTACAGTACGGAGATGATCTTCGTGTTCCTCCGTGGACTTTGAGAAAATCAGGATGTCATCGATGAATACAATGACAAATTTATCAAGGAATTCATGGAAGATTCTGTTCATCAGATCCATGAATACTGCTGGAGCGTTAGTCAGGCCGAATGGCATGACCACAAACTCATAATGGCCATAGCGGGTACGAAAAGCAGTCTTGGCAATATCCTGCTCTTTAACCCTTAGCTGATGGTAGCCTGACCTTAGATCGATCTTTGAGAAGTGTTTGGCTCCTTGAAGTTGGTTAAACAGATCGTCTATACGTGGCAGTGGATATCTATTGCGGATGGTAATCTTATTAAGTTCACGGTAGTCAATGCAAAGTCGCATGTTGTCGTCCTTCTTCTTAACGAACAAGACCGGTGCGCCCCATGGAGATGCGCTTGGTCTAATGAACCCTCGTTCAAGAAGTTCCTGCAGTTGGTCCTTTAGTTCTTTTAGCTCTATGGGAGCCATACGATACGGAGCCTTAGAGATTGGCTCAGCTCCTGGAACAAGGTCGATGTTGAACTCCACTTCTCTTGCAGGTGGTATGCCTGGAAGTTCATCTGGGAAGACGTCTTGAAATTCCGAAACTACTGGTTGATCCTGAATCGATGGGGATTCAGCATCCATGTCATGAACCGTAGCTAGATAACCTTCGCAGCCATGTGACAGTAATGCACGTGCTTGCAAGGTAGATATGACCTGTACAGACCGCCCGGGTATGAACCCGTTATGAATGTACTCTGGTGCATTAATGTCGCCGAAGATCACCCGATATGAGTGGCAGTCTATGGTAGCATGGTGCTTGGATAGCCAGTCCATGCCGAGAATCATATCGAATTCAATCATGTCCAGGGGAAGTGCATCTACTGCACGAACTTTATCGTCAAACTCTAGAGGAAGACTCTTGTATACATGAGTTATTAATACAGAGTCCCTCAGAGGCGTGGAAATGGTAAGCTTATTTTCTAATGGCAAGGGAAGTGTCCTGATGTTCTTAGCATAAGTAGTGGAAATAACTGAATGAGTGGCACCCGTGTCGAAAAGAACACATGCAGCTTGGCCGTACATATACAAAATTCCAGTAATGGTACCTGTAGATTTGTTTGCCTGATCGCGCGATGTCGTGTAGACACGCCCAGTGGTAGGAGGCGGTTTAGTATCAGCATGACCCGAAGTACCCTCCATTTCACCCTTACGGCAATCTCTCATACGATGGCCAGGGAGGCCGCACTTGTAGCACGCGTCGGAATCACGACGACATGGGCCAGGGTGTCTGCGATGGCAAGTATTGCAAAGAGGATGAGTGAATCCTCCAGCAGGAGTCCTTGCTTGCTGAGGGCCTGCTGATGACAAAACGTGTTAAGGATAAAGTATATGCACGAGTATAGGACGTAAGCGTCATAAGATGTTTACCAGTGTTAGCTGAACGGTTAGGCTGAGAACCCCTGTGGTTCTGGTCCTTCCCGTTACCGTGGTTCCTGGTAGAGATGATATAGTGTCAGCATTAGAGATATAACATGAAATCATAAGAAGATGCGTAAATAGTAGGACCTGCTGTTGTTGGAGTGTCCCGCATTGTTACGGTAATTATCATTACCGTTGCGCCTTTCCACAACAGAACGGTCGTTAGTGTGACCGTTTCCTTTGGGCTGATTTGGCTGCTGCTGAGTAGCCGGCTGAGACCGGTCCCCAGTTTTCTGCCTGGAAGATACAGTTTAAGAGATGATTATAGAACATATAATGATAGGATGCGGTCTGGTTAACGCTAGAACACGAAATGTTTTACCTCTTGTCGGGTCTTTCAGCTTCCCCGAACTCATCGCGTTCCTGCAACATCTCAAGCTTCCTTGCTGCGTCGGCCACTTGTGCTACTGTATTGAACGTAGCACATACCAGATTGTTCGCGACCGAGGTGCGAAGTTCCCACCTAAAGTGGTGTGCCTGCTCCTCAGGAGTACCAGCTGCTGCTCCTAGAAAACCAGCTAGGCGAAGAAAGCGCTGCATGAATTCATTGCTATTCTCGCCCGCTCTCAGACGTATCCCATGGTATTCACGCTTGAGTTTGTCCTGCTCTGCCTTAGGAAAGAACTGCTCCATCACTCTCTCCTTGAATTGGGCCCATGTCAAACCAGCGACCCATTCATCACCTCCTTCTGACTGCGTCAAAGCTAGCCACCAGTTGAGTACATCGCCTTCAAATCGGTAGCATGCCAATCTTGCCTTGAAGGCGGGGTCACATCCCATAGCATTGAAGATTTTCTCAATGTGAGTCAGCCAGCTTTCAGCATCGCTGGGGCTATCAGTCTTTTCAAAAGCTCTAGGACGGAGCTTGTTAAATCTTTCCAACCATACCGCTAGTGTCACTGGGGGAGGAGGAGGAGGAGGTGCCTGATTCTGCTGCTGCTGATTGTTGGCAGCTTGGACTTCAGCACGAATGTCATTCCTCAGTTGAGGAAGTAAGGCTTGCATGGCAGCCTGAATTGCAGCATTGAGCTGCTCTTGCTCGCGTGTGAGAACCATCTGACAGTATAACATAAAACATATGATTAACAGTTCAAACATAAAATATAAAAAAAAATTTATGCCAAAAATTTCACGAGAAAAATTTTATGCAAGAAAATCTTTGTATGAATGCATGATGCAGTTTTATGAAAACTTTTGATGCTCGAGAGTGAACGCCCCAGGTCAGTTCACTCAAAATAAAAGACATATCGAGGGGACGCCTATGGGTCGGTCCCAAATCTAAAAGTTTCGATAAAACACATGCGACTAAATAGGGCCAGTCCTGTACCAACCATTACTTAGTCAAAAACCCTGTAACAATGACATGTATATGTATGCTTAAAAATGATGAATGCATGAAAACAACTGTCAGTTCTAGGAAGACCGTAGTGACTACCCACTAATCACAGGTCATATTTGAGAGCCTACAGGTCGAAACCTTGGGCTCTGATACCATAATTGTAACACCCCATTTTGGAAATGGAATATTACGCATAATCATGGCGTGTCATCAAAGCATACAAGGATAAATGTCTAAGCATTATTCAACCATAAAAGGAAATACCGGAATCAAACATCGGTACCCCAAAGTAAAGCTCATCACACACAAACATAAATACTGTAAAAGGAAAGGACGAAACAATGTCCATAGCAACTGTATTAAAGTAAACGAAATGCATAAAGTAAAGAAAGACAGTAAAGATTCCAGTCCATATGCACCTACGTTTGAGATCTACGAGCGTCCCTGAGTACCTGCCGTTTTGGGAACATGAAAAGGAAAACGGCTGAGCAAGACGCTCAGTGCACGGATGTACAATATAGCATGAAATAGGATAAGCATGTAACATATAACAGCGGAAGACTAAGTTCTGAGAAAACTGGTTAAGTATTAAGAAAACTGGTTTTATAGTTTGAAAAGCCTTATGTTTATCTTGTGAAAACTGTTTTAACATATATATACCATAGCCCATATAGGTCATGAAAAGGTCACGTGCATGAATACTTGGAGGGGTGACCTCATCATGCTGATTAGAGGGGATGCCTCTAATCAATATACTGGTTTGGGTAGGAGGGATCAACTCCTTGTGAAGGGTGCAAGGCACACACCACATTCACCATGATAAACTGAATAAAACATGTAACTAGGATGCACCCATACGCCCCACATGATATAATAATATGGCCAAAACTGAAAGGGACGCCACGAGCAATCACTCCGCCGTGGGGAAGTCATAACATCGGTGCCTCCAATGCTATGGTTATGGTACCTCCATAACTAGGTGAAACTGGTCATGCTTGTATATGGCTATAGATTATGCTAATTAAACCTAAGCAGTTCAAAACAATAAAACAAATACTGGGGAAAACAGTTGGCTGCATACGGGGAAATCCTAATAAGGAAAGAATGTCCATACTGAAAGGACGGGAATCCGTACCTCAAGTCCAGTGAATGAACGGAAGAAAGACTCCTACTTCTGGATCACTAGCGCTACATGAATACACACGTGTATAAGTATCGATTCACTGATTACGTACTGGGTTTTATGTCACATTTTAGCTGACTTGGTATGTTTTAGGTCATGGTTCACTGTTTAAAGCCTTAAACTGTGTTTATCTTGTATTCTGATTAATCCGTTTAAGTATTACTGGTATTTCATGTATTATTATACTTACTGTGTAATAATAAGTAACTTTCCAAAAATAGCAGGTTTCCAAAAATAGAAAGTTTCCAAAAATAGAAAGTTTCCAAAAATAGAAAGTTTCCAAAAATAGAAAGTCACCAAAAATAGAAAGTTTCCAAAAATAGAAAGTTTCCAAAAATAGAAAGTTTCCAAAAATAGAAAGTTTCCAAAAATAGAAAGTTTCCAAAAATAGAATTTACTGCTTAAAATAGACTAGTTTCTAAAAATAGAAAGTTTCCAAAAATAGATCAGCTGCCTTAATTAAATAAGTTTCCATATATAGAAGGTTTCCATGATTAGATTAGCTGCCTGAATTAGATAGATTTCCATATATAGAAGGTTTCCATTAATAGATTAGTTGCCTTATTTAATTAAGTTTCTATAAATAGAAGTTTCCATATTTAGAATTAAGCTGGTTACATAAGCTAACATATAAGTCTACGTGTTTATAAGCTGATTTCCTTAAGTCATATGATATAGTATATAGTTTAATTATTATTTCATGTATTTTAATTAAACTATAGGTTAAGCATTTTAATTAAAGTATAACATGTATTAATTAAAATGGAACAAAATACTTAGGTTAAAATGTGTATTATTATGTATTAATAACATAACCTAAGTCATGTCTAAATTAATTAATTATAGGCATGTTTTAAATAATTAATTAATTATAACTTATAACATAAAATACTTAGGTTAAATTAATGTCATGTTAAACTAATAATTAAAATAACCTAAGTCATGATTTAATTAATATTTCATGTTATTAATTAATTATATCCTAAGTTCATAATTCATAAAAATTAACATGTAGCATAAATCATGATTTAACCAACGAACCATGAATCGGGCATGAATTCGACATCGTACCCCGAGCCAAACTCGGGGCACGTGTGCCTCCTTGCTGTCGTGGGTCCCACATGAGCCAACCAAGACCTAAAATGGTCTTGGTGGTGGCGGCAATAAGCAAACCAAACCCCCCTCGGGTTTGTTTGCTAGGCGGCCAAAAACAAACACCCCTTTCAAATCATTCTTTGATTTTAATTAATACCAAAACATGTTAGATCAATGATAATTACCATGTTTTAATAAGAAAAATAATAACATGTTCATGAAAATAATCAAAGATTTAAAAGAATCAAAAAGAAGGGTTAGAAAGGTATACCACTATGTAGCTTGGAAAAAGGATGAACAAACACTGATTATAGCAATAGTTTTTGAGATCAAAATCAACCAATCACCCTCCTATGGTGATGTTAAGGTGGCGGCACAAAGAGGAGAAAAGGAGGAGGAGAAAAACTCTTTTTAGGGTTTTTGTTTATTTTCTTGTAAAAGTGAAATGAAATGAAAAGTTATATAACCCCCCCTTTACTTGTAAAAGTCCATGGGCTTAGCCCATTCCTTGTGGTTGTGCCGTGGGTATGGGGGCCCCACATGGGGTACCCGTACCTTTCTCGTGTCCCGATGTTTCGTGTTCGTTCGTGGTTAAACGTGTTCGTGTTTAAAGTGTTTCTGTTTATTTTATCATGTAGTTACCGTAATCTTAACGCTCGTAATTATATTATATGTATTTACGTAAGTATTCTAATTTGTATTTTAAATGGTGATCATGATTTAATTATGTTCACGTGATATATTTATTAACTTTTTATCATGAGTTCGTACGTAATCGATACTTGTCATGTCATACACGTATGCACTTGCTTGATTATTAGCACATGAATGTGATCAATACTAAATGAGGTAAGTTTTAATCTAGAACGTACGATCTTAAGGGCACTATTCATGGTAAAATCATGCGGGTTTTACAGTAGCACCGGCATTCTTTAGTCCAAACGGCATTTTCGTATAGCAATATACGCCCTGGCTCGTATGGAACGCCGTTTTTTCTGCATCCTCCTCCGCCATCTGGATCTGGTGGTATCCTTTATATGCGTCTAAGAAGCATTTAAAGGGATATCCACATAGGGACTCCACCTTCCAGTCGATTTCCGGTAACGGGTAACAATCCTGTGGGCAGGCTTTGTTCAGATCCGTAAAATCAACACACATGCGCCAACTTCCGTCATGTTTTTTGACCATGACCGGATTGGATAACCACTCGTGGTAGTATACCTCGCGCATGATACCTGCGTCCACCAGTTTCCGTACTTCCTCCAGTATCACTCGGCTGCGCTCAGGCGCCTGGTCGCGCTTCTTTTGCTTGATGGGTTGGTACCCCTGGCGGATTTGGAGCTTATGTTCTGCTATCGCACGTGGCACGCCTGTCATATGCTTTGGCTCCCATGCGAATATATCTAGGTTTGCACTTAAAAGAGAGCACATGGCCCTTTTGCCGTTATCCGAGAGCGACCCCCCTATGGATATCTCCTGTTCCGGGTAGTCAGGATGAATTGCCACCTTCCAATTGGGAGGTGGTGATCCATCTTTGGGTGGAACGGGTGGGGCCGGGGTTGTCACGGTATGACACTCGGATGCTGGTACGATTGTGTTGTAAATGGTGACAATTCCTCCCTCGACAGGGAATTTAATCATTCCATGTGTCGTGGAGGGTACCGCCCGTATAGCCAGAATGCCTGGTCTGCCTATGATCCCATTGTACGGAGAATGTGAGCGTATCACCATGAAGTTCATCCACGCCGTAGTGGAGTGTTCCTCATTCCCAATGGTTACAAGCAGACGCAGTTGCCCTATAGGCCAGATAGTGTCTCCACTAGAGCCAGTGAGCGGCGCCGTGGCCGGTACTAATTGGCTTCTTATTTTCGGGCATAACTGCACAAAACAGTGTTCATACAGTACCTTTGCTGACGACCCTCCATCCACATACATGCGACGAACATTATGTGTTCCAATGCTTATCTCAATAGTGAGAGGCGCATCAATCACATCGCTTGCTGTGAGGGGGGGGGAATGAGATTTCCCTGCCGCGTGAAAATTTTTGGCCAACTTTCTGCCTCGTGCGGCGTTGTCTGGATTGGATCATGTATATGGTCGAAGGTTTGTCCTTTTGGGGATCCTTCTTATCATATCTCTTGTTGTCTTTTCCATCCTTCCAATCCTTAACTAAGTGCTTGAGTTTACCCGATTTGATTAGTGACTCAATGTGCTTCTTGAGCTGGATACACTCCTCCGTACCATGGCCCTTGTCATTATATAACTCGCAGAAGCGATTTCCTTGTCGACGGTCCGGGGGAGTTGTCATTGGAGGAGGCCTCGGAAAGTTTGCCCCTTCCGTCAGCAAGATCTCCCGATAGGACATCTTTAGGGGGTAAACTTATCATCTGGCCGCCCTCCTTTGTTCTGGCTCTTATAGTCGGAGCCCTTGCTATTGTTCTGATTGTCTTGACCACCCGACTGTCTCCGAGACTGGTCGTTTGACCAGTATCCATTTCCTCTGGATGGGTAAGCCGCGGTAACAGCTGTTTCTCCCTCTATGAAATTTCTGACTCTTTCCATGAGGTCATCATATCTCTCTGGACGCTTGTCGTTGAGACGCCTGATCAATTCCCTGTCTGTTATGGCGTGCATGTAGTCAGAGATTTTCAGGAGTTCCGGCATTGTTTTTGTGCGCGTGCACTCATCATTGAAGCGTTCAGTGAAGGCTTCTGTGGACTCCCACGGCCGTTGTTTGACAGTTTCCAATGAGACCGGATCCCTATTATACTTCTTCCTTTGAGTATAATTATTCTTGAACGCAATGCGTAGTTTCGTGAAACTATCAATGCTTCGTGGAGGGAGTCCCTCGAACCAGTCACGGGCATTGCCGATTAGGGTTGAATTGAACATTTGGCACCATATAGGCATGGGCCACCGCTCAATTTTAGCCTGCGTGTCGAATATTTTGAGGTGATCATCCGGATCACCAGTTCCATCATAGGTCTTGACACAAGCCGGTATGCGACGTTTGGTGTCCTCGGAGTAGTTCCGTATGCGGAGGGTGAATGGGTCTTCCCTGGGATCCGCCCATGGCACGGTGAGCCTAGGGTCATCCCATGGTTCACACCACGGGCGGGAAAGATCCTCCGCTTCTATATCTCGATAATAAGGGCCACCATAATACTCATCATTGTTTGGTGGTGGTGGGGGGTACGCCTAGGTCGGTGACGCTTGGGCGGATGGTCATCCGAGTCTTCTCCCGACGGATCAGGAGACGGGGGTGGTACCCTATCCCTCGGGCGAGGTCCGCTCTTTTGAGAAGAGTCGGGAGTCTTTTTCCCGGTGTCCACCCTATCCCACACACTTGTGCGGCGCGTGGCTCTCGTCAGCTCTCGATCTGGTCGCTCGGGCGAACCGTCGGACTTATCTCCCCCTTCTCGAGACTGCGTTAGTTCCTGCATGAGGCGATCTCCTATGCGCTCGAACACATTCCTAGGTTGAGGGGTTTCCTCAAAGATGCCCTGGTCCTGAGGCCGGGTTTTTCTTTTCCTCGGATTTTGGGAAGAAGTGATTGGTCCAGTATTGCCAAAGTTGAGCCTAGACTGGAGACTCCTCCCTAGGTTCAACCTTGATGCAATCCCCGGGACGATCCTATCAAAGTTCTGCGTGAGAACTCGAGTGAGATCTTCCTCGCTGAGTGGTTGGACTTCAACTTCCTCCTCGGTCGGTGGTCTGCGCGGCTCCTTGTTAGGAGGATTGGGCGCACTCCCTAGATCAGGGTATCCAGGGTTGATGTAGGTGGGGGTGTTATGGAGATCGTGCTCGTTACCCCCAAAGGCTGAAAACCACCCCGGTTACCAGGTCCACCCGCAAGGCGGCTAGGAGATTGATTGGGGATGAGTATCCCCTCCCCTTGGGACTTCCGATTTCCAGGATTCGTGTTCCTGGGATTAGCTTGCGGATGCCCCTTCGTCATTGGAAATTCAAGATGAGGTTTTGCTCTAGCTTAGTGTAATGGGTCCCACGGATGGCGCCAACTTGTTGATGCAAAAGTTGGGTGATCCTTGCTGGACCCGAATTAGGCTTAATTCAGGTTGGCTGGGCTCCGGCTCCTGCACCAAGTGAACTGTTTGGTTGGGATCCTGCACACTAAACGACACGCGTTAGGCTTACCGTGGGAATGTTTCCCACGATTAGACTCCAGCGTGAGAGTAAGTAATCGGCTAGGGTTTTATATGAGTTGAGAGTGTAGAACGTAATACCTTTGTGGAACCCTTGGGGGTTCCTTTTATAGGCAGTGGAACCCTAGTGGGCTGCCACTGATACTTCGGCCCCAAGGAAAGGATAACTATCAGAATTAGAATGATTGTTATCTTCTAATTATGGTAGTGAATATCCTCCTCTTTTGGGGTAAACCTATTCCTAGACAGAATATGATTTTGTCCAACCCTATGTCGGTCGCGCCGGGCCGTGGGCCGCACACATGTGTGCGGTCACTGTTCATCCAAGCCCATAAGCTTGAATGACATTATTCCCTCCCATCTGTGATGGGCCAGATACGGGTAGTACCCATGGGCCGGGTTCCTGACCCGGCTGGGGACTATACGTCATCAGTAGACTTTATGGACCTGAATAAAGCTTATCCACAGGACTGCTATCCCCTACCAGAAATTGATTAGAAGGTTGAATCCTTATGTGGATATCCCTTTAAGTGCTTCTTAGATGCATACAAAGGATACCACCAAATTCATATGGCAGCGGAAGATGGAGAGAAAATAGTGTTTCACAAAATCCAAGGTGTCTATTGTTATACAAAGATGTCGCTTGGCCTGAAGAACGCAGGGACTACCTACCAACTGTGTAAGACCCCATTTTGACAAATGGAATATCACATGATAATTATGGCGTGTCATCAAAGTATACAAGGTAAATATCTAAAACATTAAATGACCATAAAAGGAAATACCGGAAACAAACATCGGTAGTCCAACATAAGCTCACACACATGAATATAAGTACTGAAAGGAAAGGACTAAACAATGTCCAAAAGAAATGAAGTAATGTAATGTATGGAAGTGCATAAAGTAATGAAGGCTAGATAGCTTCCATCCGTATGCACATACTCTCAAGGTCTTATGTGCGTCCCTGAGTACCTGCCATTTAGAAACATGAAAAGGAAAGCGGCTAAGCAAAACGCCCAGTGAACGGATATACAACATAGTATGAAATGATATAAGCATAATAAGACTAATAGCAACAGAAATGTATAAGTCCTAGATAACCTGGAACATGTTTATAAACTGGTTTTATAGTTTGAAAAGACTTATTTTTTATATGAAAACTGTATTTAAGTTAGCCAATAGCCCATATAGGTCATGAGGTTCACCGTGTATGAATAAATAGAGGGGTGATCTCATCATGCAATTAGAGGGGATGCCTCTAATTCAATTTAGTCTGGGTAGGAGGGATCAACTCCTTGTGTAGGATGCAAGGCACACACCACATTCACCATGAAAATCCTGTAAAACCTTTTACTAGGATGCACCCATACGTCCTACATGATAATATAAATAAATGGCCAAAACTAAAAAGGGACGCCACAAGCAATCACTCCGCCGTAGGGAAGTCATAACACTGGTACCTCTAGTGTTATGGTTATGGTATCTCCATAACTAGATGACGTGGCATGCATGTATATGGCTTAGGCATTTAAAACTAAACATAAGCAATCAAACATATAAAACAAATACTTGGGGAAAACAGTTGGCTGCAAACGGGAAATCCTAATAAGGAAGAGAATGTTCATACTGAAGGATGGAATATCCGTACCTTATGTCCACTAAACGAGGAAAGATGAAAGGATGATAAGTCCTACTC
Source organism: Glebionis coronaria (assembly GCA_025667525.1). Lineage (NCBI taxonomy): Eukaryota > Viridiplantae > Streptophyta > Magnoliopsida > Asterales > Asteraceae > Glebionis > Glebionis coronaria. The sequence continues at coordinate 313,273 of JANFOE010001330.1, forward strand.
CGACCTCACTAGTGCTACATAAATAAGGGACATGTATGAGTTGTCTGATTATTGAGTATGTCACTGTTTCTGTATGATCTTAGTTTATTTTATATGTTCTGATTATGTTCTACTGTTTTAAATGTTATCTTGTATTTAATCATGTTTTACATGTATTCTGATTACATATTTTCATGTACTCTTGTATTATTATACTTGTAGTGTAATGATAAGTAACTTTCTAAAAATAGAAAGTTTCCAAAAATATAAAGTTTACAAAAATAGAAAGTTTCCAAAAACAGTAAGTTTCTAAAAATAGAAAGTTTTTAAAAATAGTAAGTTTCCTGAAATAGAATGTTTCAATAAATAGAATAAGCTGGATTAATAAGTCTAAAAATATAAGCTAGAGCTTATTAGTCATATGTTATAAGTCATGATAATAATAGTAAAGTTTATTAAATAAATACTATAGGTTAAGTGATTATTAATTATTAAAGAAATGCATGGTTTAATAATTAATAATATACCATGATAATTTTAATAAAAACTTTACCTTATATTAATAATTAAACATGGTTTTAATTTAATTAGGCTAGATAAAATACTTAGGTTATAACATGTTTTATTAATTTTAATAATATAACCTAAGTTCATGATTTTAATTAAATTAATTAATTGGTCATGTAAATTAATTTAATTAACTTATAAAATAATTAAATAAAATTAGCCCGAGCCCAAAACCCGAGAAACAAAACCCGAGCACCAACCACCACCAACAGTCACGGCTGTGGTGGCGACCAGTGGTTGCACAGCCGCCGCCACCGGCAGCCATGGCTGCTGCTGCGCTGCGGCTTCCCATTGCCAAACCAAAGTCCCCACCGGCTTAAGCCGGTGGTTCCCCCTGGCCTCGCCCGCGTAGCCACTGTCGGACCAAGGTTCCCCCCTAAAGGCCTTGGTCTTCCTGCTGTCCGAACAAAACCAACACAGAGCCCCTAATGGGGGTCTCGACTGTGGACCAAGAACAACCACTGAGAGCCTACGACTCTCGGTTTGTGTTCTGAACCCAACAATAAACAAACCAAACCCTTTTTCCATGTTTATAATCAAAACATGTTTTATTTTTTTAAGCTTCAAGAACATGTGATTTGAAATAAAATAAAAAGAAAGATTAAGATCATGATTACCGAATGTGTGATTGAATGTAGAATCGAAACACGAATACAAACACGTTCAAATTCAAGATCAAAACGAATCAATGAATCGTCCTTGTGTGTGGTTGTCGCTGCTTCAAGCAAAAAGGGAGCTAGGGTTTTCTTATTTTTTGTAAATTTATGTATAATGAAATCCTGTAGTTTGTTTTTGTTAGTTAATTTCCAAAACTGGTCGGGGCCCCTTTTCTTCTTCCTTAGTCGCGGGTACACAAAGCCTAAAACAACAACCCAAATGTTTTTCATGTTAAATATTATTATTCGTGTATGTCGTGTTTTAATGTTCTTGATTTAAATATTATGAAATAATATTTATCGTGCATTTATACATTACGTAATACTTGTAATTTAATGTTCGTGATACGTGTTATATTATATAAATGGAAAGTTTTAGTTTATTCGTATTATTACGTAGTGCACTATTCATGGTATTTATATGCGGGTTTTACAAACTGCTTGTCGATAAAGCTTTTGACAGCCAAATCGGCCGCAACTTGGAAGTATACGTCTACGACCTAGTTATTAAAATCCATACGGAGGAAGAGCTTATTATGGACATTCAGGAAACCTTCGGAACGCTGCGAAGGATCAACATGAAGTTGAATCCTAAGAGATGCACGTTCGGAACAACGAAGGGAATGTTTCTAGGATATATGATAGATCCTGAGGGCATTAAACCGTGTCCAGATAAGATAGAAGTGGTAATACAACTCCCATCTCCCCGGGCGTTGAAGGAAGTTCAACCCTTAAATGGAAAATTGGCAGGGCTAAAAAGGTTCCTTTCTATATCTGCGGAAAAATCACTTCCTTTATTCAAGACACTCAAGAAGTGCATGAAGAAGGGTGACTTCAGCTAGACAAAGGAAGCAGAGGAGGCCTTCGAGCAATTGAAGAAGCACCTAGCAGCCCTCCCAATGTTGGTCACACCGAGGCCTAAAGAAGAGTTGATTGTCTACTTATCCGCTACGTATGGAGCGATCAGCGCAATCTTAATCACCGACAGAGACTCAATCCAAACATCAGTTTACTTTGTAGGCAGAGCACTCCAGGGGCCAGAACCGAATTACACCCCAATGGAAAAGCTGGTCCTAGCATTGGTCTATGCCATAAAAATACTCCCCATTGTGGTCATCACGGATCAGCCAATTAAACAGGTAATCTCCAAGCTGGATGTGGCAAGAAGGTTACAAAAGTGGAGTGTCCTGTTAGGGGAGCATAATATCTCGTACAGCACGGCGGTAAAAGGAAATATATTGGCGGACTTCATTGTGGAAAAGCCAAATGAAGAAACCATGGTCTCCCCAAAGGGAGAAGTATTCCAGGACCCATGGATCTTGTTCACGGATGGATCCTCATGCACTGATGGGTCAGGGGCCGGCCTCATACTCACGAACCCGGAAGGTATGGAATTTACTTATGCCTTGTGTTTTGAGTTCACAACCACGAATAATGAGGCTGAGTATGAAGCATTGATCACGGGCCTAAGGATAGCCGCTAGAATGGGTGTACGTAACCTAGAGGCATATGTTGACTCACGGTTGGTAGCAAACCATATCTTGGGGGAGTATGAAGCCAAGGAGGATAATATGGTCCAGTATCTAGAGAAATTCAAGTCACTCATTGCGGGATTCAGCAAGTTCACCATAAGGCAAGTTCTGAGGGGTGAGAACAAAAAGGCGAATGCTCTGAGCAAGATCGCGTCCACTAGTTTTCTCACTTATCAAAGCAGGTATTGGTGGAGATCCCTAAGGATAAGTCAATCGCGGGAGAGGAAGTCTCTACATTTTTTGATGAGGAGGGACCTACATGGATGACCCCAATCATCGACTACTTAACCAATGAGACCCTTCCTGATGATGAAACTGAAGCACGTCACGTTTGGAGAAAGTCGCATCAATTCGAGATCCGTGATGGAATTCTCTACAAGCGATCTTTTTTACAACCTTGGTTGCGCTGCGTCGGACCACAAAAGGCTAAATATGTAATCAGTGAGATTTATGAAGGGTCATGTAGCATGCATGCAGGACCCATATCAGTTGTGGCAAGACCGCTACGAACAGGGTACTATTGGCCAACTATGAACATGGATGCACAAAACCTGATACTTAAGTGTAATGACTACCAACTTCATAGGCCAATACCGCGCCATCCACAGCAGAAATTGGCACCTATTACGTTCCTGTGGTCGTTCTATAAATGGGGAATCGACATTGATGGCCCTATTCCCGTAGCGGCCAGAGGCGTAAAGTTCTTGATCGTAGCAATGGATTATTTTACTCGATGGATCGAAGCGAAAGCGGTAGCAACAATCACAGGAAAGCAGGTAAAAAAGTTTGTTTGGGAAAATATTGTATGCGATTTTAGTTTGCCAGGGGAGATAGTCTCTGACAATGGGAAACAATTCATGGATAACCCATTCAAAGATTGGTGCACGTCGTTGAACATCACACAATGGTTCACATCAGTCAAACATCCGCAAACCAATGGTTTGGTCGAACAAGCTAACAGAAGCTTGGTGGAAGGAATCAAAGCACGCTTGGACGGGAAGGGTGCCAAATAGGTAGATGAATTACCGCATGTTCTATGGGTGCATAGAACGATGATTAAGACTGCTAATGGAGATACTCCATTTGCGCTAGCCTACGGCATGGAAGCAGTCATTCCATCAGAAATAGGTATGCCAACAATCCGCACGTCAGAAGTGGACGTCATCACAAATGACGAGGAGCTAAAAATTAATCTAGATCTGCTTGCGGAAAAACGGGAGTTGACAGCAATCAATGAAGCCAGAGCTAAGTCAAAAATGAAAGGGTATTACGATGCTAAGGTCAGGGGAGTGTCCTTCAAGCCAGGTGATTTCGTTTATCGCGCCAACGAGGCAAGTCGTGTAGAGAACACGGGGAAACTTGTACCAAAGTGACGGAAGCTCTGGTAAAAGGCGCATACAGGTTACGTGACATGGATAGTCGTGATCTAGGCCGCACATGGAACATTTGCAATCTCAAGAAGTGTTATCTTTGAGGCTACAGCTACCGGATGGATAAACCCTAGCTGTAGTTAGCTCCAATGAATATCCATGTAATTTCATTTTTCATTCTTGTTTTTAGGGTTTTATGTTCATATTAGGTCTTTCTCATGTCCGTGATAAGTCCTTTTCTAGTGTTTCTAAAACTTGCAAGTATTAATAAAATGTCGCGGTGCCTAGCTAGCTCCGCGACCCATTCTTTGTTCAAATCTTTTGTTTATGCACTTAGAACAGTTTAAGTTTTCCTTAGTTATTTATTCATTATCATTGGATGTACATGTACTATTCATTCTTATGTGGAACAGGAGGATTGAGTAAACCTAATATATCAACTCGTTGAGTAAAAGGGATGCAACCCCATCGAACACGGATCACAGATCCTTACTAGACAACTTATTCTCAAGACGTTGTAATAAGATGATGCATATCGTACTCATAAGTAACGGACTTGCCAAAAGACACACCGTGTATGTCTAGTAACATCAATTGTTTTGTCCATCCATGATAAGTCGTGATACGTTACACCTAATGATATATTTTATCTATTGATTAAACAAAAATTCATGCAATACAAAATGCCACGAACTTCCGTGGCCGAATATTACAATTATTATACTGTTTACAACAACATAAATGGTGCAAGAAATAAACTAATTCATTGTGCCGGGACGTGCTTGGATAGCTTTTCCTTGGCTTGGATGAGAGAAGTGGTGTTGGGATCGTTTGTTACGGGCTCCTGATCCAAAGCAACGGCCAGTCCTACTCGGGTTGGCACGAACACGGCCACCCCATCATATCAGGGTAAGTGAGCGGAGCCGGAAGTAGGAGTCCGACACACTACATAATTCTCTCTTTTCTTCCTAGCCCTAGCTTGGTTAGCACATATGGCCTCAGCCAAAGATTCCCCTCCCCTTAGAGCCCATGGGTCGTTGGTGGAGGATGATCTGTATAGACAGGGATCCACAACTATTGGTGACTTCGTTGCAGATTTACCCACCACTCTAGAGCACTTTGGGAGACAAAGTCAGTATCCAAGTGGAGTCTCTCCATGATCTCATCCAAGGGCGCATCCTTGAGCACCTCTAACTCGCTTATCAGTGGGTACTCTACGTCTTTCAGAGCGAGCATAGAGGTACTCATGGCTTGTTCCGCATCAAGTTTGTAGTAGGAATGTGCCTCAATAGCTTTCTTCTCATAAGCAAGAGTGGCACCAACCAACAAACCTTCGTGCCTACCTCTGTCTATGCCGTCAGACACGACATTGGCAAATGGCTGAACCATCTCAAGCGACTCCGCCACTTTCATCACACCAAGGCGGAGTCCTTGCCCTATCATCCACCGACGCCCAACTATGGCCGTAAGCATGTGAGGATACAGCTTTTCGTCGAAATCTATGGCTAATGCGTCCAGACGAAGGTCGTATTCCTCCAGCTTTTCATACATATACTTATCCTTTTCAACTCTTGTATTCATCACCTCCGCAATTATTCCCTCCTCACCCTTCACAAGAGTTTGAAGTTTATCACGGGCAAGGGTGAGGGCGGCTACGTCCGCAGTTAAAGACTGAACAGACGCATCTACGGTAGCCACCTGTGGAGGGGTAAGTATGATTTAGGATTTGTACTTGCTAACATGAAGACGTGCGATAGTAAAAAATAGAACATAGGAATAGGTACCTTGTCATTTGCAGATCGGAGCTCCGCTTGTAGCTCCACGACTTGTACCTCGCGGGCGGTGGCATGACTAGCTTGCTCACGGATGGTAGCCTCGACAGTGGCCAATTGAGCACGCAGAGTAGCCTCAGACGCAGACAGGTGGGCTATCTTCTCATCCTGCTCCTTGATAACCTCATTTCGCCTGTCCACCTGTCTGTGAGCGCTTTCAAGCCTGCGAAGAGCTTCCTGAAATCTCTTCCTCATGGAAGCAACAATCGCAACCTGGTGAGTGGCTGGCACATTAAACTCCTTCGTTAGTTCCTCATGAGATAGTTCGTGGAGAGCAATTGCATAAGCGGAAGGGGTCGCGTGGTCCTTAAACTCTTTGTAGGAGTTTGAGGTATCCAGCATGTCCTAGTTCGTTAAGATTCACCTTGGATGGAAAGCACTTTGCGGTCGTTCACCAATCACGGGCTCTTCGGTACGGCTTGTGGGCGGAGGAGAGTTGGGAACGTCCTCAAACACAGGGGAAGCCACCCGTTTGTATGTCTCAATCACGAACGACTTCTCCTTGGCTGTGCCTTCAGAATTTGGCGCAGCGTCAGGCTGGTCATCCATACAAAAAGAACAGAAGTGTGTTAGTATACTGTGATGTGCTGATGAAAACAAAAAAAATATGTTACTTATGTATTGCTCTTGGCAAGCTCGGAGGATGTAGGCGACACAACTATGACGGAGGCAGGGTTTAAAACGATTGTTGGCCCTTTCTTGGTTATGCCTGCACCTATAGCCGTGCCCGTGCTGCTTCCATCCTGGTATTGTGGATGGTCCTTACGAAGCTTCTTTAAGGGCGCGTTGGATTGGTCGTACTCTATAACACGGACCTTCCTCTTTACGGTCTTACGCTTCCTCAAGTGATGCACTGCTGGTATGTTTCTTCCATCATCACCCTTAACTGCCTCTTCCCCTTCATCGTCATAATCTTCAACAATGTTTTCACCAACATTCTTTTCGGTGGGCTGGACGGTTGCTCTGGTTGCAGCAGAAGTAGCCTCATGTTCCAACAGAGGGTGGCCCCCGTCCTCGTTATAAAAATCAAGAGGGGACTTCATGATGTGCGAGTCGCCTATGTCCGAGTGTCACTCAGGTTCTACCACCAACGGTATTGTTATGTTCTTGGTGGATTCAAGGAGTGGTGGTTTATTCTCCAGTCGGGGACGAGTGCCTTCCTTCACCTCTTGGGGATTGCCTTGGCGGAGTAAGCCGAATAGGTTCATCTCTTAAAAAAACACACAATAGTTAGTTACGGTCGCGGTTAGAATAACATACGAACACGTATTTATACCCACCCTCGTTCAGGCTGTTCAAGAAAATGGGGTACTGGTCACGCCTTCCAAAGTAATTGCGGCTGATGCCTACCAAGCATAAAAGGACTCGGGTAACCCTTTGTGGAATTGCGTCTGGTGTGTATCCAAGGTTCTTAAGTCTTAAGCATTATATGTGTTGGTGGCAGGAGGGTAATCTATGCCTACACGGTATTTTAGCTTGAAGGGTGTTGAAAAACCGTGGTGTCTACAAAGAATAATCTATTATAGCAATTCTTTAGGGAATCCATGGCTTTATTATTGCATTGGGGAGCGTTAGGAGATCGTTTTTTGAATGAAATCCAACCGTTAGTCATTTGGGGTACGTAGAAAACCCTGAATAGACTTACGGTAGGGGCGATATCTAACGATTCACAGCTTATTTCAAACTGATTTATCTTGCACGCCCTTATACCGTGTAGTTGGGAGATATGGAAGTCATAGTACCTAAGAAGATCTAGAGAAACCTAGAAAATAAAATACGGTAGTTGGTCGTATCAAATAGGAGCGTATACAAGCCCATTTTTCCCGGAGGAGCATCAGTGATGGCGTCCAATTCCCTGGGTAAAGTGGGATGAATACCAGAAGGAATGAAGTACTCAGAGCAGAATTCTAAGAATTTGTCCTCTGGGTACTCATTCAGGACAGTCGTAATGGTTGGGTTATCCTTAGCCATGATTTAGAAAATACGTGAGAAGGGCGCGACGATATAACCTGAAAAGTGGGATATCCGTGCAAAGGCATGGTGGATAGAAGATGAAGAAGCAACAATGGAGGTTATAATGTTTAGCAACTGTGTGTGTAACAGTTATACACAGGGTTATATATAGTATTGCTTCGATAACCGTGTACTGATAATTGATTGCCACGTGTATTCCACTCACATGATCTAGCGGATAGGGATTCATGTGTAGTTGAAATGTTAGCAGGGCCCACGTGGTCTAATAAATTATAGATCTACGAGGCTCGATGTGTAGACCTACTTGAGTCACTTTTTAGAAAACGTCAGATGAACAGTTGCTTACGTGGTACACTGTTATGACGTGCACGACCCACGCTCAATGTATTCATTAAAGTGGTTCCGGCATACGAGGCCTCACGGTAATCCTTGTCCTTTTTGTTTTCTTTCTTTACGGTATGTATGTTTAGATATTTATAGTCTAGAGGTCGCGCTTGCAGTTGTGACAACTAGACTGGGGGACATGATGACGTATAGTCCCCAGCGGGGTCTTGAGCCCGGCCCACGGGTACTACCCATATCCGGCCCGATACGTATGGGTTGGATAAATGTCACACCCCACCATGGCGGAATATGGGGCACGACGTATGGATATCATCACAACAATAGCGTGTCTATAGAGATAACTAAATGATATAAGAAATGTCATAAAATGGTGACACAAATGTCATGACAATATCTCAACAATGCAGGAGTCTAGGTAAGTAGGTAACAGTCCTACCTCTTACCCAAGACAATCAAATATCACAAACAAAACAAACATATAGCAACTAAGTAGGAAACGGGGATTCTCCTTCTATATGCATTCCTAAGCTTCTCCAATCCTAGCCACTTACGTTCTCAAGCTTAACCATAACATCACCTGAAAGAGACACTAAAACACGTCAACATAAAGTTGGTGAGAGTCATAGGTTTAGACTCCAACGCTAAATCAATTACAAACTGTGAATAACAACCATAAACACAATAACATATGGACAATGTGCTACAATTATGTATTAACAACTGGCATTCAAGATCAATCATTCCAAACTAAAATCCAAGGCTCCTACCTTGCCAAACAACATGGTACCATAGATGATCACACTATGTACCTATCCCAAGGCCACTACCTTGTCAAACCACAAGGCCACTACCTTGTCAAACCACAAGGCCACTACCTTGTCAAACCACAAGGCCACTACCTTGTCAAACCACAAGAAATGAGACGGTACGTGTCCCCCGATCCAAATCATAAACACAATCAAGAATCACATAGCAGTTAATCACATAAGTGCACACACAAGTCCATTACCAATCATAAAACATTCACAGCATAAGTTATAAAACCAAACAGTGTCTCTTCCATTCCATCTGGAAGTCAAAATCATTAAAAGACATGGGACTATGAAACTCACCTGATTGAGCTTCTCCAAATGTCATCGCACTAGCAAAAAGCTAACAAACCAAAAACACATAATCAAAATATGAACCAATCACTAAAACGGCTCATCAACCTATGATGGACATCTAACCTCCTCCTATATAAATACCTCATTTATATGCTATAAGCATCTCATTACACCCCTCTATAAAGCCCTTAACTCCTTTTACTTCATAACCCGTCCCGTTAACATTTTACCCAAAACAGCCCCGCTTTTCATACCTTAAACTATGGGTCGATCACCCCCTTAAACATACCCATGATCTCTGTAAAATGAATATTCATACTTTTACATATGTTAGCAAAAACCTCCCACTTGCCCTAACCATAAAGCTACTGTTAAGGCCCCGATATATGTGTATATATTGCTACCTATCCAGAATTCACTGATTTTAAACGTATGAAAAGTTCATTACCATTAGAGGGTCTTACCCTAAACCAAAATCTTAGCCCAAGTGCAGATACTTAATACAATATATAAACCATCTCTCATGTTCGTGAGAAGATCCCAATGCAACCCTAAGTATCCCAAACAACCCAAAACTTAAAAAGAAAACAGGCTGACTTCAAAACTGTTTTGACCTCCGACTGTTGTAACCTGCTTTTAACCCACTTCCCTACCTCCAATTTAGTTCTCGTTTCTTGAATTGCAAAGCCACTTCAAATACCTTTCCAGGGGTACTTGGATCGTAAAATAAGAGTTTTTAGAACTCCCGATATGATCAAAACAATTGACTCAAAAATCTGTCCAGTTTTTAAAAACAGGTTTAATCAAATTAAACTAATTAATTAACCCTAATCCCTCTAATTACAAGCCCTAATTTATGTAATCATTATAACACCATTAATATATCATTAATTTACTGTTTTTAAATTAAACCCTAACTTAAATCCATCATAAGATGATTAAGACATCATTAAAATAATTAAATTGAAAAGGGATTAAAGACTTTACCTTTGATTTATGAAAACCCCAAAAAAATTATGAAGAACCCTAATTTTGTGGAAACTCACGAATTTCCTTTGTCCCAGGAGAAAAATAATGAATTTTGGTTGTTAATAAAACAATATATAGGGTGTGGTAACCCATTCCTAGCCCAACCCAAAAACCCCTTTCCTTTTTCTTGTTTTTTCCTTTTTTTCTTTCCTCCTTGCGTCCAAACCGACCCAACACCCCTTTAAAATTCGCTTTTTTTATATTTTTATTGTATGTTATTAAGTTATTAATAATACCTTAATTTTCCTTAATTTATTTCAGCTCCTAAAGCCTCCAAAACCTCAAAACCGTAAAACTAGTCAGTTTTTACGCGTTTTACCGTAAAAGACGTAAAATATACACTTTTAAAAAAAATCTCAAATTTTGAAATAAACTTTATAACTAAGTCCTAAATTACTTAAAACCATCCCGAAAAATATTCATATGAATAATTACCTCACCCGAGACCTCTAAATGCTAAACCGTAAATCCTAAAAAAAATACTATTACTATAATACTTATACGTACACGTAAACACCAAAATATCACCATTTTCATCTCATAGTCACCACTTGTGAGCTCATGAACATGAAATAACCATTCCTCGATTTACTTATGAGTACTTCTATACTCATAAACGATAACCACACCAACCTCAATCACCCAAAATAAACATGTAGTCACACAAATCAAGTAAGCACACATAAAATAACCTAAAAGTAAGACCAAGTGACGAACCTCAAAACCACGGTTGTCACATCACTCCCTCCTAATAGAAATCTCGTCCCGAGATTTACTCCTTAGGATCAAACACACAAACAACAAATCACATGAGGATACTTGTTCTAAACGAACTCCCCTCATTTCCACGTGAAATTTAATTCATGTTTTAAAATACCACATATACAAACCAAAAATAATTAAACTCATTGCCAAACTCTTGACCTCACAGTCAATAAATCTCACAGATGACTCTTTGATAAAAACAAAGACTCTTATTAATACAAGTCCCGAATAACCGTACATGCAAAATGCATTCTCAAACAACCTTTACCAACCTCAATACATGAAATGTATCATGTATACAACTCATTTCCCCCAGGTAATTCTATGCTCATAAGCTAATGGTCCGATCTTTCCAAAGATCATAAATGGACCTACAAAACTCTATATCAACACTTCCATTTTACCAAATCATACCACCCGTTACTATGGGCGAAACTCATACACACTTTGTCACTAACTCTAGTGGTTTCCCCCATCTCTACATAGCATCCCTTGTTGCTCTCATCCTTTTTACAAACACCATTACTACATTAGTAGCCTTCTTTACCAATTCTAGTCCACAATGGGGACAACTCACCCTATCCTTTCATATAGTGCCTCAAATGGCATTTATCGACTTCTAGTATGATAATCATCATTATATGAAAACTCAACCATCGCTAATGAGTTTCCTAACTCCCTTTAAATCAATCACTCATGCCCTCGGTGTAACTCCTAAGATTGTATAAATATCTCACTTGTCCTTCCTTTTCCAGTCAGCTGGATATGCTCATATCCAATCATGTTCATCAAACCCCTTTAGTCCGTACCCCAAACTACTTAAAAATTCCAATTTCCTTCCAAAGTGACCTATGACGGTCTTTCACATATCCATTAGTTCTTCCAAACCAAATCAACTTGTGATCTATACACATCATCAAAAGGACGGTTATCTCTGTTAGTCTATCAACTGCCATCCAAACCCATGCTACAGCTACTTCCATTAAATTTGGATAGATCATTAGTAGCACCTATACGCTTCTTTCTCACTTTTCTTCATCTTGTCTCAGTTAGACCAAGCCCTTCATCCCTATGGCACATCACACCTATAACTCCCCATCCATTCGATTATCGACACTAAGCCTCCCAAACAATCAGTATAGGTCGGTGCCATTTACTTTTCCACACTAAGACAGTATTAGCCTGCGTTGTGCTTTATTCTACTCATTAAGCTCTACCAAAGTTTTACCTCCGGTTCCTATCTCCATATGATTCTCCAAGGCACGCAACATACATGTTGACGCGTTCTCTGCTTTAGAAAACTCAACTCGTGCAACCTACATCCTCCATCCAAACTACCCTAATACGTCATCCATATAGTTCAAGCTCGTCTCAGCTTCACTTCATTCTTCTTATTCCATGTCTCATCAACCATGCTTGCCTTTCCCAGATGGTACTTGGCCTTGAAATTTTCTTTCACCTCTTAACTCCACCCATCACCTTTGTCAAATGTTCAATCAAGATGATTGAGTATGTGTTGGAGACGTTCATAATCCGTATAGATCATTCTCCACGTCTCATACACCAAATTCCTCTAGCATTCTAGGCAGATATAACAATCCAGCTCCACTAACTAAGTCTATCCAGTTCTTCCAAATCTTCCGTTCCTGCAACGTATAGTGATCGCCTTTCTTTGTCGTCCTCGTACGCGTCCAAATCCTTGCTCCACGTATCGTCATGCTTCGCGAATTCATCCAACCCTTCCGATAATGCCAAGATCGGCTCATTATCCAATCCACCTCTTCAGCCTCCAAAATGCTTCCTCATCCTTCTTCACTTCGCCCCTTGCTGGTTCCATGATATGCCATCATCTCTAACTACTCATCATGGTAGACTTAATACTAAAACTCACACTCGAAAATCTCACGTATAATTCCACTACAAAACCAACACATAATTCGCCTCACTCTCCTTCTCAGATTTGAGTACATCAAGATGTCGTCGATGCTCCCGATGACAACTCGTTTATACACGTTCACGCACACTTGGTTCATTGACACCATGAATACCGCTAGTGCTTTGGCGAAGCCAAATGCATAACCGTAAACCCAAAGCGTTCATACAACATCCTTAGCAGTTTCAACTATGTCCTCCTTGCACCCTCTCTTAGCGACAATACGAATAGATTCCTACCTTGTTCCACTTGCGAAATTCTACACGCATTTTAAAAGACAAATGCTTCCTCTCATCATACCACTCAACCGCTTTCCACATCTAATCTACTACTAAGCAACTCAACTTTTACCTTGCATCCGTTGCAATTTCCATTAACTCTTGTTCTTGAAATCATTCCATCAAAAATTTTCCTGGAAAAGCACTAACTTCAACTCCTCTCACTTCTCCTACTTGCTCTATTCATGGTTCTATCTCAAAATATTAGGCAAACCTACTAAGATTCTGGAAATTTTCAGAAAACATACATGCCTTACGAACAATATCCCCTTCCAACACTCTCTATGGCACGTTACTTGTGCCAATATCCATACATTACACAAACCTCTATTCATCTCCCTGGCCTAAGAGACCTCATGACCACATTAGTTCGTCTACGAACTCCTTTCCTCCCCACTAAGGGCATTCCGACCGTTCTCTCATGGTCACCTACTTAATCGTGTAGGCGCAACCAAGTCTTTCATAAGACTACCTCAACGCTCCCGAACAATACGAAACAAAAACTACATCCTGAATCCACCAGATATGATCAATGAATCAAACCCACGGATAACTAACGACATTTCACGTGCACCAGTTAAAACAAGTCAAAAACTACGAGACTCAAAAGAAAACTCAAACCCAGAACGTGTATCAATTCAAAATGACCCATGACAACGAAAAATAATCCAAGAAACACCCAATGGTAACCAAACATATTACGCCCCGCGACATATTATTTAAACCGTGTAAAAGATCGACTTTTCCAAAATAATTTATATCTTCTTTTTTTTATTATTACCTCCCACATCTATGTGACTCAAACAATCTACAAATAACCTTCTAGACGATCTCAAAACTCAACTCAAAGACTAGGTATCCCGTGCATCCAAAATCATAAAAAAAATAAAATACTATTCAAACTCAACCTTTAACCCGACACTTGTACAATAATTTCGGCCAAGATACTGACCTCCCATGACTATACATTCTGAATATTTGAAAAGTACGTTCCGAGTACATCATTTTTGGCTTTTGAATCACCCAAAAAGCTTTAAAAACGAACAAGTTACGACCAAAACAATTTTATACTAGTTGTTTTAAAAAGACTAAAGATTAAACTTAGTGATTAATGTAATCCTTTTAAATGACAGATATAATTGTATGTGTAACCTTCATAAACTCAATTTAACCCTGTATTAATAATTATAAATGACATGAATCGGTTAAACCCAATTATATAAACTATGTAAGTAGAAAGAAATTTTTACTTCGCTTTATTTCAAAGATAGTCTTTTAGAATTTGAAATATATAAGTGTTGTTTAAAGAGAAATCTTATGTTACATCTTGTTTCAAACACGACTCCAACACCTTACCCTTATTTTACCGAATACAACCAACCATCTAACCCAATATATACCGACCAAAAGAATTGCAAGACCCAACACAAAAGATTTCATTATCTCAAAAGAAACCCCAAATTATTTCAATAGACTTGAAACCAAAAACACCATTTTAAAACGTACACGTGAAATACGAAACTCAAAGAATACGCTACCAGACACACTTCAAAAGATTCAAAACGTCGTTGGAACTCCATTAAACTCCAGCACCATAAAACACGAGCAAATACAAGGTACGTTCAAGTTATAATAACTAGTGAACGACCATATACCATAACTTAACACATAGTAGTATATATACATTCGCATATATATACCTATTAAACCACCCAAAACATACTCGTTACTATACATATCAGATCAATCAATCGCGTCATACACTCGTTTTTCCATACGAGTAATCACCTTCTCACCGTGTCACAACAAGGCAATAAGCCCACCTCGAAAACCAAACCATATCGTGTGACCCCATAATCACACAACACAACTATAACCTAAAACATATAACACAAAAGAACAATAGCCATATCATAGGCAGCCATTACATAAACCCATATATTATACGTATACCCAAATTCTACATCTCATCATATACAAGCATGTACTAACCCTCTTTCATGCAATCATACTTGAGAACCCATTGAAGTTGTGGTACTTGTATAACTATGTTGGCCACCATACTTATACAATTACCCTTTCTACAATGCACTCCCTCCTATGATGACACTTATAAGAATCAATACAACATATAACACATAAACCCATATACTCACATAAGCTCATAACCACATAACCAATAAGGTCCAAAACTCCAACTATAAAAATAACATAATAAAACTCTTGGAATACCGAAATCCATAGTCTAGCTAAAACAGCCTAGACTAAATCCAAAACAAAAACATAATCAGTTATAAGTCATGTCGCCCGTAAGAGTGGAAAACAGATTAAAACCCTTCCTATCCACCTACTCCTAGTAACTCGAACCACCCCACGATTCTTAGGGAACATGACTTAAACATCAAAAGAAAAATAACATACCTCAGGTATGTAGAATAACTCGATAAAAGATAGAAACTACCTTGTACTAAATTATGTACTATAATGTACCATTTAAGCAAAATACAACAGTGACTAGCGTGGACGATTATGGTTCAACCCGCACTAGTCACAAACCCGAAAAGAAAATAACATGTGACTAAGTATGAACATACTACGGTTCAATTCATACTAGTCAAAACATCGCAATAAATAACATCCAAACACATCAATTAATATAAAATGCACACATACTCCTATGACGCCTATATGCAGGGACCCTTAAGCTATAGACTAGGCTACGCGACTAGGCAACCTAATTCTCTATAACCATTGTCTCTGATACCATTCTGTCACACTCCACCATGGCGGAATATGGGGCACGATGTATGGATATCATCACAACAATAGCGTGTCTATAGAGATAACTAAATGATATAAGAAATGTCATAAAATGGTGACACAAATGTCATGACAATATCTCAACAATGCAGGAGTCTAGGTAAGTAGGTAACAGTCATACCTCTTACCCAAGACAATCAAATATCACAAACAAAACAAACATATAGTAACTAAGAAGGAAACGGGGATTCTCCTTCTATATGCATTCCTAAGCTTCTCCAATCCTAGCCACTTATGTTCTCAAGCTTAACCATAACATCACCTGAAAGAGACACTAAAACATGTCAACATAAAGTTGGTGAGAGTCATAGGTTTAGACTCCAACGCTAAATCAATTACAAACTGTGAATAACAACCATAAACACAATAACATATGGACAATGTGCTACAATTATGTATTAACAACTAGCATTCAAGATCAATCATTCCAAACTAAAATCTAAGGCTCCTACCTTGCCAAACAACATGGTACCATAGATGATCACACTATGTACCTATCTCAAGGCCACTACCTTGTCAAACCACAAGGCCACTACCTTGTCAAACCACAAGGCCACTACCTTGTCAAACCACAAGGCCACTACCTTGTCAAACCACAAGAACTGAGACGGTACGTGTCCCCCGATCCAAATCATAAACACAATCAAGAATCACATAGTAGTTAATCACATAAGTGCACACACAAGTCCATTACCAATCATAAAACATTCACAGCATAAGTTATAAAACCAAACAGTGTCTCTTCCATTCCATCTGGAAGTCAAAATCATTAAAAGACATGGGACTATGAAACTCACCTGATTGAGCTTCTCCAAATGTCCTCGCACTAGCAAAAAGCTAACAAACCAAAAACACATAATCAAAACATGAACCAATCACTAAAACGGCTCATCAACCTATGATGGACATCTAACCTCCTCCTATATAAATACCTCATTTATATGCTATAAGCATCTCATTACACCCCTCTATAAAGCCCTTAACTCCTTTTACTTCATAACCCGTCCCGTTAACATTTTACCCAAAACAGTCCCGTTTTTTATACCTTAAACTATGAGTCGATCACCCCCTTAAACGTACCCATGATCTCTGTAAAAGGAATATTCATACTTTTACATATGTTAGCAAAAACCTCCCACTTGCCCTAACTATAAAGCTACTGTTAAGGCCCCGATATATGTGTATATATTGCTACCTATCCAGAATTCACTGATTTTAAACGTATGAAAAGTTCATTACCATTAGAGGGTCTTACCCTAAACCACAATCTTAGCCCAAGTGCAGATACTTAATACAATATATAAACCATCTCTCATGTTCGTGAGAAGATCCCAATGCAACCCTAAGTATCCCAAACAACCCAAAACTTAAAAAGAAAACAGGCTGACTTCAAAACTGTTTTGACCTCCGACTGTTGTAACCTGCTTTTAACCCACTTCCCGACCTCCAATTTAGTTCTCGTTTCTTGAATTGCAAAGCCACTTCAAATACCTTTCCAGGGGTACTTGGATCGTAAAATAAGAGTTTATAGAACTCCCGATATGATCAAAACAATTGACTCAAAAATTTGTCCAGTTTTTAAAAACGGGTTTAATCAAATTAAACTAATTAATTAACCTTAATCCCTCTAATTACAAGCCCTAATTTATGTAATCATTATAACACCATTAATATATCATTAATTTACTGTTTTTAAATTAAACCCTAACTTAAATCCATCATAAGATGATTAAGACATCATTAAAATAATTAAATTAAAAAGGGATTAAAGACTTTACCTTTGATTTATGAAAACCCCAAAAAAAATTATGAAGAACCCTAATTTTGTGGAAACACACGAATTTCCTTTGTCCCAGGAGAAAAATAATGAATTTTGGTTGTTAATAAAACAATATATAGGGTGTGGTAACCCATTCCTAGCCCAACCCAAAAACCCCTTTCCTTTTTCTTGTTTTTTCCTTTTTTTTCTTTCCTCCTTGCATCCAAACCGACCCAACACCCCTTTAAAATTCGATTTTTTTATCTTTTTATTATATATTATTAAGTTATTAATAATACCTTAATTTTCTTTAATTTATTTCAGCTCCTAAAGCCTCCAAAACCTCAAAACCGTAAAACTAGTCAGTTTTTACGCGTTTTACCGTAAAAGACGTAAAATATACACTTTTAAAAAAAATCTCAAATTTTGAAATAAACTTTATAGCTAAGTCCTAAATGACTTAAAACCATCCCGAAAAATATTCATATGAATAATTACCTCACCCGAGACCTCTAAATGCTAAACCGTAAATCCTAAAAAAAAAAATACTATTACTATAATACTTATACGTATACGTAAACACCAAAATATCACCATTTTCATCTCATAGTCACCACTTGTGAGCTCATGAACATGAAATAACCGTTCCTCGATTTACTTATGAGTACTTCTATACTCATAAACGATAACCACACCAACCTCAATCACCCAAAATAAACACGTAATCACACAAATCAAGTAAGCACACATAAAATAACCTAAAAGTAAGACCAAGTGACGAACCTCAAAACCACGGTTGTGACAATAAATGTTACTTTGGGCTTATGGGCCCGAATAGTAAGGAGCCGCACGCGAAATGGGTTAGAAAGAATCACAACCTAAATAGGATTGTGATTCGCCTAAAGTAAAGAGATATTAATTATCCTTAGATTAAAGATAATGATCAACGCCCACATGGTAGTTATCTCTTGCTTAGGGCTCATGATTTGGTGAAGCCCAACAAGGGCTCTGCCGCATATATAAGGAACCCTCAAGGGTTCCAAAAAGGTAGGATTACATCACTGCCATACCCTTACCGATTACTAAGCCCTAAACCGATTACTTACTCTTACGCCGAAGTCTAATCGTGGGAAACATTTCTACGGTAAGCCTAATAGCGTGTTGTCTATTAGTGTGCATGGTCTCGATTAGAATTTCACTTGGTACGAGAACCGGAGCCCCGGATGCCCGAATTAAGCCTAGTTCTGGTTAGCCTAGGTTGTATCAACAATAAACAATACCTAAAAGTTCATTTTAGGATGTTACACTCACGTCTTTGACGAGAATGACACTGTAGACAAGACGTTTCCTAACCTCATCCCGTTTGTCCTCCCTTATTCTTTCTAGAATGAGTGGAAGGAAGGTGTTGTTGTTTTGGGTTATGAAGTCTCGAAGGTTTACTTCGATGGCCGACATATCCACTTCACCTTCTGGTTGTGCTTCCTGTTGTGGATGTGTTTCTTGTTGTGGAAAAGCAGTTCGTAGTGATGGTGCCATCTGCTGCGGGGGTGGTACCAACTGCTGCAGTGGTGGTACATACTGTTGTGGTAGTGGTGCTAACAGCGGTACTATTATTGGTTTTGGAATTGTCACAAGTGGTGACTGTTTCCCTCCAGTATTGTGAACGCATGAATCCCTAGGGGTACTTTATTGTTGAAAGTTCTGCCTTCCACCCACAATCAAGGTGGACGAGATCAGGGGCGTCTCATTCTTGTGGGCCTTCTTTCTCGGCGAGGTACGATGGTGAGAAGATCCTGGTGTCGACTTAGTCATCGTAGAGTATTATTTAGGGTCTCACGGATGGCGCCAACTTGTTGATACACAAGTTGGATGAGGCCTGTTTGACCTGAGTTATGAGTAATTCGGGTGTTAAGGGCTCCGGCTCCTGCACCAAGTGAAACTAAGTCGGACCTTGCACAAGGAAAAACACCGGTAAGCTTATCGTGGGATTGTTTCCCATGATTAACCTCCGACGTGAGAGTAAGTAACCGGTTTTAGGGTTTATAATCGAGTAACGATTATGGTTTAGAATACGATCCCTTGAATGGAACCAAATGGTTCCTTTTATAGCCGGTGAAACCTAATTAGGGTTCCTGAAACTTGCGACCTAAGTGTAGGAGATATATCCGGGATCCTTATCCATAAATAAAGAATGTATATTTTTTTCCCAACTTGGGCGAATCCAATCCTTATAGGATTAGGAATGATAACCGTGTGCGGCCTGCTGCGGTCTTCTTGAAACCGCGTGCGACTCACCCCCAAACCAGGCCTATTGGGCTGGTCGTAGTGAGCAGGCCCATACATGATGAATTATGTATAAATAATGTACGTAGGTCAGGTTGAATAGTCCGACCAACCACTATACATTATCATTTGCAGCATCACTCGAGAGCTAGACAAACCGTTAAAAGATAGTTATGATATTAAAACCACTTTTTCCGAAAACATAATTCTATAAAATCTATACGTCTTTTTTTTAATTGTATTCTTCACATCATAAACCATTAATCATTAACCTTTTAACATTGTTCTTATCATGTATATCCTATTGTTAAAAATTTAATAAGGCTTGTTTTAACATATTATCTGATAAGTTTTTAATTCTTTAAGTTATTGTTAACGATTTCAAAATAATAATAATAAATATGAAATGATTCGATTTTGGTCGAGAATTACACTATAGAAAAACACTTTTGATAAGATCTCTTCTAGTTAGTACGAGTTGAATTTGTCTAAGCATTACACTTCAACGAGGTTTTCTAGTTAAATCATTCGATGGGGTTCGAGGCGAGTTTGTGAAAATTTTGTAATCGAATTTGCGAATGAGGACATTAGGTTGGGTTTATTTTGATACGTTTTAAAGTAATATACCAACTAGATAGACATGATATTCGATAAACAAACTTAAAAGAATTTGGTAACGTAATACAGTAGTAATCACAAAACAAAACTTATAAACTTGACTTAACTTTATCTTTAAAACAAAAAATTATGATTATCATAATAACTAAAACTATAAATAAAGTCTTTGGCGGTTGACATTTCGAGAAGCCGCCACTTGTTTTTTCCTTCCTTCCCCCTCTTTACAATTTTACCAATTTCACACACACTAAAACACCTTCCAAAACACACACACACACAAACCCCAATGGATCTTCCATTATTCTTCTTAATGTTCTTGATCATTTACTTATCTGCCCACTTTATCCTTTTCCGTACATGGTCCTCCAAGCTCCGACCCGAAGCTGCCAGCTGTCTGATTTCCTTAGCTCACGGCACCCCTGCTGTTGTTTTAGCTTATTTTGCGATATCCGCCAAGGAAAACAATTCTTTCGCGGATACCAATACTGTATTCCAAAACACCGTTTTGGAATACAGCATTGCTTATTTTTTAATGGATCTTTGCCATTACCTAGTATTTAATCCTAGTGATGTTTTGTTTATTGGTCATCATTTAGCTACCCTTTTCGTCTTTGTTACGTGTCGCTTTTTGGTGTTTCACGGGGCTTATGGGATTTTAATGTTGCTTATATTGGCTGAGGTTACTAGTTTTCTTCAGAATGTGTGGACGTTGTCTAGCGCGTTAAAGGATGAGAATAAGTTTGCACTCCAGGTGTTTGATGTTTTGTCTCCCCCGTTTTATGCCTTTTATTCCGTTGTTAGGGGGATTCTAGGGCCTTTGTTTGTGTATAAGATGGTTGGGTTTTATGTAACCGGGGGTGCCGATAATGTTATTCCTAGGTGGGTTTGGGTTTCGTGGATATGTGTTGTGGTTGCTGCGATTTCGGTTAGTGTTCTTTGGATTTGTAACCGGTGGATCGACTTGTATAGAGGGAGATTAGCTGTAGTTGAGAAGGAGAAGAAAATTAGGTAGGACTGAGGACTATGTTCCTGTGTATGAATCACATGTTTATCGCAAAAATATCATGTACTCGTGTTAGATTTCAGAAATAGTATAATAAAAATGTTATTGGTGGTGCTCTTAATCTTACTGTGTTGATTTCATTTTTTTGTGGCATTTGTTTCTGTATTTATTCTATATATTGGCTTATTGCATTCTCACAGGCGATACTCTTGTTGCCACCATTTGTACTTTGCAAGTGGTGTTTATTATGCTATTGGATATTGAAGATTATGGGATTACGAACAATCTGACCAAATGTTCATTTATATACTCTGCCAATTTATTTTTAGAAATGTAAATTCTAAGCAGAAATGTGATGTAACTAATTACACTGCCTGTTACGCCTATCTCTGCTATCCAAACTTTATCTTTGCAATTTGACAAGCTTCTCGCTGCTCAGAACTATGTTTTACTATCAGTGAAGTTTGTAGGTTCCTTGCCGAAAAACTTACATACACTTTGTGTATGATGATTAGAGAGGTACAGTCATCGGATGCACAGGGTGATGCACATTTGGATGGTTGGTTCAGATTACTCACTTGTAATTCTTAACTACTGAGTCAGTTTTTAAACCAGGTCCAGGACCTCTTTGACTTGTAGATGGCAGTGAGTTTCTAATGGAATAGTTTATTGTGCTAGTACGATAGACGAGTAATCTAAACTAGATATGAATCAAATTGTTCGGATAACATTGAATTACTTGCAGAGTTCACCATTTTTAAATATGGTTCATCCACTTCTTAGTCATAGTTTCCTTTGTGTTAAAGCTGTATTTACTTATTTAAAACACTTGATTCAACACGTATCTAGAGATGGATTATATGATAGCAGTAAGAAGTCAGAAAACTCTCGATGTAGTGCAGTAGCTGCAACTATGTGTACGAATCTTGCGTTTTTTAATGCACATATTATGTATGTTGATATATGCTTGTCCTTGCTAGAACCTTTCTGTATGTGGAAGATAGTTATCTACTACAGAAGTAGTGGATATTTTCAACCATGGCCGGGATGTTGTGAAAGCAGCATGCTATACCTTCTCTCATTCTTCCGTTCTGTAGTCACAGAGGTAACACAACATTGTGAATACTTATGGACTTCTGGTTTGACGGACCAACCTCGCGAAGAAAATTTGGAGACAAAAAGGTAGGTATTATGGGTGTACTTTTCTTTCATCATTCCATTTAGGTAGAGACATTTTAAAATTTTGATGCATATGCTTTTGTTTATGATTTTTGCAATTGAAGTATTTTTTTTACAAAGTTAGGTTCTCTTTCATATATGATATATGAATATGAATAATTGTACGTTGACCAGAAAATGTTATTTGCCACCTAAGATTCTTGGTAAGTGATAACTAACTACATAATTCAAGTATTTGTGTATTTTATTTTATTTTTGCTGGTTGGTTAGGGAATGCAGAAGCAGAAGCAGAAGTCACATTGTTTATTCTATAGTTAGTTACACACTTGTTAGAGGGGAGATTATGTTTTTCAGTTTTGTTCACTTGGTTCAATAACATAAAATTAAACTAGATTTGTTTGAGTTCTTTTGTTCGCAGCGGTATTTGCATCTCAGGTTATTTCAACATGTGTTTAGTATACTGTTTTAAACAAACAACTTGCATACGGAGAGGACCAGTTGTAGTAAATAAATATCAAATTGAATATGTCTTTTATGATTTACAGAGGAAATAATTTTACAGATATGCACAGACGACAACGGTAAAAAATGAATTTAAGGAAGGGTTGGGACTTTTGCAAGTAAGTTTCTCAACTGATTCCATGCCGCTTCTCCTTGTAAACAAACTTCCGCCAGGGCTATATATTATTAGATATCTGTATGGGATCCTCCCTGAGCAAAATAATTGATAACACAATCAAAAGCTTATTTAACACTTATACATATTTCACATTCCTGGTCTTTTTTATTCTTTAGGAGAAGAACTTGTAGTCTTTAGCTTCAATAATGATCTGCCTTAATGCCCCAATAGGTGCTACAATCATCAAAGCAACGCCTACTATGATACAGACCTGGAATATATGTGAATCAGTATCACCAGAAATATTTAGAAATAGGCCAAATTGCTGAATATTGCGGAAAACAAAGAAAACGACTCTTTTTGTACATACCCAATTGGCAATCCAAGATAAGCTCCACTTGTTTGGTTTATATAGTGTAAGCCACATGATGCAAGGTAACTAAGCATGAAAAAGACATGATAATAATTATATAAGCCCATAAAGATCATGATATCACAAACACACTAGATAAAGGTTCAGAACTAGGTGAAGTTTAAGTTTCTTACGAAGTAGGTCGTAGGGGCAAATGCAAAACCACCAAAGAAGCCTAGAAGTCCCCCAAAGAATGGGAAGCAGATGCCAAGGAACATTGTTAATGCTGTGATGGAAGAAAGAATTAGTGAACGAAATAAGAGTGGCACTATACTACTACATAGTGAATACTCTGTATGTGAACAAGGTTGGGGCGGGTTTAGATTGACCAGAAACATTTTCGTTCAATATTTGCTTTTTTTCTTTCATAAATGATTGGTATGTCGAGAATGATCACAAAAGTCATATTATTTTGTTAATAATATAATCTTTTCGATATAATTTGTAAAAGGGTCTTGTACATTAAAAATACAGTTGGAGAGACCTTATACCCGTTGCCCTTCAAGTTAACTTTTCTTTGGCTAGTATGAGCCGCTAGGGCACTAGATACAAAACATAACCCAAAATGACCCATCCGTAAGTAATGGGTTCAAATTGCTAGCTCTAGAGTAATTAGTTCCAAAGCTGTTCACTTACCAACATAAAGGTTCCTTGTGATAAAGCGAAGGGTAAAGCTAGGGTTGAAGTTCATGTTTTTTACTAGTACAGTTTCTATCATATCGAATACCGGCATTGCATAAATCTACAAGAAAAACACAAGAAACTTTAGAATTGGTTTGATTGGATCGAGATTTGGTGGTAGAGATATATTTGAACCTGATAGCTTCCAATGACATGAATGACAACGAACAAGTTAGCCATAGCTATGAGCCACGTAGGCTTTTCTAAACTAATAAGAATATTATCCGAGACCTCGTTTCCAAAGATCCAATACCCTATAATGGCAACCGGAAAGTAGCAAATAGCTACAATTATGTATGCAACTATCACTCCTTTCCACATAGGACCCTTTGACGGCTTCTCGGGGGTTGATGGAATAGTTGCTTGAATTTCCAGTACTACGTTATGACCGGCGTATGCAAAAGCAACATCACCCAGTGCACTGAAAAAGTCAAATACTTTCCCTGCTGTGGTACTCGCCTTATATCCGTATTGGACGTCTGGCTGCACACCCTTGGCCACAGATGTTGACCATGCAATAATAGAGTAACTGCAATAAAAATCAATTTTATTAGTTTCTACATCTTTTTTACAAAAACATGTTATTTTTTCAGTAATATATTGCCAAGCACCTTAGGGACATGATTGCTGCAGCCAATGACACCCCGGATATGGCATTGAAGTTGGGCAGGTGGGAGAGCACGAAATGGACAGAAGCAAAGATCATGATGAAATAGGTCAGTCTGATATCTTTGCAGTTGTCGTTGCAAACCAGATCATGGAACTTCTTCAATGATTTTCCTCCAGTAACCATATACACAATGTTCACCCCAACTTCAACGATTAGCTGCTGTGGAACCACTATGTAAAGGCCGAGCTTTTCCCCAAAAGCATACTGGCCGAGCTCGTGGTATCTATCAAATCGTTTTCCAGGTACCATCTCGTGCATCTCAACCATTTGCCATAATGTATATAGAGTTACCACCCATGATATTACCAGTACTGATACGCCAGGACCCCTGAAGTTTCGTACAAATGAATGGGTTCATGACAACTACTTTAGATTATAATCTTATCGTAAATACATCATGGTAAAATGCAAAAGCTCATGCCCCACTTCTTTATTACAGTATGTAAAGATTGGTCTTACATGTGCATACCCTGAAAAAGGCTACACTGGAGTATAATATACTACTATGCTAGTATAAAACAGTTGTCCATTTGTTGGGAATTGGATTTGTTATAGTAATGTATATCCTGGCCTAAAATTAGTGTCGAATGTGGTACCCAATGGGTAAACACAGTGGACAAAGCATCAGGAAATAAGTTGTAAAACACAACCATAAAAGATCTGAATTCCAAGATTAAGAGGACCTGAACAAGGTGGTTATGGTTAAAGATCTTAGGGAACAACATATCCAGGAGACCAGGAGTAACAAAACTCATGTTAGAGGTGAACAATTTCGACCCATCAACCTAACCTATGGATGAATCCATTTAGGCTGTCTTATTTTTTAAATGGCTCAAATGAGTTAGAAAAAACATTGTCTAAGAAACAGACACGAGTTAATGAGGTTAAAGGTTGTTCAAACTCTGTGTTGTTGATGCATGCATACTTTATCAGAATAATAAATTTTACTATTATTGCAATAATATATCAAGTTATCATATTTAAAAGGTTTTGACTGTCTCTATAATATTTAATACCGAGTAGCTAGAATAGGCAAAAAAAACTGTGCGGGTCAAACTGCACAACGTGTTGATCTAACTTGTCCACACCTCTTAACAACTCTGTCTGTAACAAACCCTGAAGGGGGATTTTGGAGATAAAACACAAGCAAAATTTGAAGAGCTTCCAACGGTGAATGGATTTTGCCACTTGAGTTACAGATTTGGTAATTGAAACTTTATAATCTTCATCTAGGGAGATTATAATCCACCAATCTAATCATTTTTATTGATGTTTTCTAGTTGATATATGTAGGATGGAGATGGGATCGCAGAAGAGAGTAAAAGACTAACCAACCAAGTTCAGACATCGCATAAGGGAGACTTAGAACACCTGCTCCGACCATGGCAGTAACATTGTGGAAGGCGGAATACCACCATTTTGCATTCCTTGATGAGGTAACCGGCAGCCATTCATCAATTGCTCTCTCTCTTTCAGTTCTGTTATCAACCTCAACCTGTTATATATGTTTACAACTTATCACCATTAGAAAAACTGCTCTTATCAACTTATATAATGACGGGAAACAAACAAAAAAGAGTACAAAAAGGAACACATACAAGGGGTGTTGTAAGTGTCATGTTGTTTAAGATAAGAAATATACGAATCTAAGGAAATGATCCGGTTTTGTAGTAAAATTCCCATTTATTAGGAGTGGTTCAGATGTCTTTATCTGCTCTATCAGCAAAAACAAAATAAGGGGTAGAAGTTTCAGAACCTACTACAGTTCATGTCACGGTCTCACTCGTGTTATTTTCTCACATCGTCATCATCTTTGTTTTAATCTCTTTTGAGCGAACTAAAACGTGTTTGAAACAAGGATTAACAAATCATTGAGTTGGATCATTGCGACGTTTTTAACTCGTATGTTTTTTTTCTACAACTGCAAAATTTTCTCATGTTTCAATATGGTGGCATTGTCGTGAACATTTTTGTAGTTTTATAAATGATCAAAATGAAATCTTTAAATAGCTGAACTTTGGCTCAAGTAAGTATAAATCCATAAGTATTCCATTAACAGTTTTTCTAAGGTGTCAAAAGTTATAAGCTTTGAAACAACAGATGTTTAGCAAGAACTATTGCAGTGGAATATGGCTAGGAGGATTTGAAAGGCATTAAGGCATTAAGGTTTCCAAAGTTTAGCCAAGGCTTAGCCCCACTACGTCGTATTTGGTTTGGTATTGCTACCACGCATGATTTCGAGAGTCATGATATTACTGAGGAACGTAATATTTTTGCTTCTCACTTGAGGCAATCAGCGATAATCTTTCTGTTGACTTTGTACCATACGTATTTGCTTGTAAATTATATATTCTATTAAAAAAATAAGAGAAGAAAAGTCGAAAGTCTATTCGTACAAGTCTTTGCAAAGATATATTAGATGGATTGTTTGGATTCTTATGTGGTGTTACTATTTTTAAAATTTAGTTGGTGTTTGGGATTGTGTTTGCAACCAGATTATCTGCTTATTTCGTTTTGAAAATGGAGATAAGTTAAAATGAGTGTTTAAATAATAAATGAAGATAAGTGATTATTTGCGTTTAGAAGCTTCTAAAATGGAGTTTTGAAAAAGTTAGTGGGGAGCCACTTATTTCATTTCAAAATGGAGTTTTGGAAAAGTAAGCTTTCAAAATAGAGTTTATTATCAAATTTGTCAAACATTAAAAAACTGATTATTTGATTATTGCGATTTTAAACTGGATAATCAAATTCAAACACTATTTTTCAAAATGGAGGTTTTAAAATAATGATTATCTGATTATTCATTTTCAAAATGAATAATCTGTTCTAAATAAGCAATCCCAAACACTCCCTTAGGGATTAAGGTCTTAAATATAATGTTTAGTTATTTTTATGTGGTACCAAAAAATCACATGCATTACTAAAATTATGAAAAGACATATGAATATGATGTGAGCATTAATTTAAAAGTCGTATTAAAGAGTCAGGTAGGTAGCAATTAAATTAAAAGTTGTAAGTTGGTTTCGTCGATTAAATTAAAAGGAAATAAAATTGCCTCATATGTGTAAGAAATTTCCATTTTCGTGTAGGAAGGAAGTCAATGAACGAGCACTGATTTGTCACCACACGAACTAAAATAAGTATAGTTTAAAGTTTGCTTAACATTATTGCAGAATTTTGAATTTAGAACATATTCAGTAGCAATTAACATAAATATGTGGATAACAAACGATACTTCTCTCCAGAGGTGGCAAAACGGACGGGCGGGCGGGTTAAACGGGCGACGGACTAAATGGCCGTAAGTTAAAACGGGAAAAAACATATAAAAACGTAAAAATAAAAAATAATAATACTTGTTTGAACGCTGGGGATAAAAAGTTATATATAAATATCCGTCGAGTAGCCTAAGTAGTATTTTACATGTGCGCTTATTAGGCTCATTTGGTTTCTTACATGTATGCCCGTTTAGCCCATTAATAATAATGAATGGGTAAAAAGTACCCTATTTTTTTTTGAAAAATACCCATATCTATCGAAATGATCAAGATTTGGCACCTTTACTTCTCTCATTTCCTTTCTCTTTGTTAAAGAAGACAACTAACAGAACAAAAAACTGAGATGATCTAAAGAATTATTCAAGGTTTTTCTCCATTAATTGAAACAAGGTGTGTAGGAACTACCAGATTGTAGGAACTACCAGATTGTAGGAACTACCAGATTACCCCAAGAGCCTATATGTTATATGTAACTGGGGTATGAGTTTGTCGTGAAATAGTTGTCTCAACTATTTTTTTTTTTGTTGTGCATAAACTACTTCATGATAATAGGCCCGAGTCTGTTTGTGTGTTTAAGCCTCTAGAGTTGTGTACCTATTAATATTGAATCAATGAAAGATAATACCCGCAAGGTCTATTCACCATTCAACATGTAACTCGACAATCTGCAACAATTTACACTCTAAGTACTCCGAACATATGACTCCACAATATGCAACAATTCGTAACCATCAACTAGAAAGAAACGAGACA
This sequence comes from Glebionis coronaria, assembly GCA_025667525.1. Lineage (NCBI taxonomy): Eukaryota > Viridiplantae > Streptophyta > Magnoliopsida > Asterales > Asteraceae > Glebionis > Glebionis coronaria. The sequence goes on from JANFOE010001330.1 coordinate 342,711, forward strand.
CACACGTTATATGACCAAGTGATTACTTTTTATAACGGAAAGAATGCGTATGTAACCCTCACCCCTCATCATTAGTTCGCTACTAAGTACTTACAGAGAATGAGGGCTAGTTAAGAAAGGATGAAAAACAAAAGAATCAGCAACATATGCCTTGAACACGGTAGCAAACGTCAAATCATCACGGCACCCCCTTTTAACTCAGCTCGTGACTCTGTAGAGAGTCCATATAGCCAAGTAGCCTCCCTCGCCATTTCCGCAAGTCTCATTTTGTATGACTAATGCTACAGTTTATTTCGTAAATGAGCTTGAGTCACATTTATCGGCTATTAATCTATTAAAACATCATTGCTTTCTTATTTTGACACATTGCATGGCAACTTTTCAACCAATGAGCTAACACAAATTTTGCACAATTTACTCAGACCCCTTGTATTTCTTCCCTCCAAACCAAAATTTGAGGAGAATTTTGTGCCAAAATCAAATCCATCGGTTTACTCCAACCGAATCTGATAGGAGAATAAAAGATGGAGGAGAATCCAAGCACCAACGATTCCAATGAAAAGCCAGGACTCGCGAGCCGGGTTGGTAACAATGTTGCATCAGCTTTTTTTGCATCTCTTGAAAGTTGCGCGTGTGTCAATTTAACGACCGCGGATTCTGATGATGAAGATGAACTCGTCGAAGAAGAGTCCAAACATATAACAATTGCTCATATTAAATCAATGGCTTCGGAAAATTCCAAACGTTATCCTGCACCCATCGAGAATCTTCCTGTTTGAATTGATGTTTCCATATGTCGATATAACTTGATAGGTGATTATGTTTGTTAACCTGCATGTTGTGTATAATCTGGTTGTTACAATCATGTGATTTTTAGTAGTGATGATCGTTTCTTCTTATTTCCCCCTCAGGATGGTTATTCTTTGCTAATCTACAGGTTAATTAAACGACTATTTAATTATAATTTAAAATTTGGATCTTTAAATTTGATTTGATAAATGAATAAAGGTTTTCATTTGTTTGATTTTAATATTTGTTTGGTTCTTTAAATTATCAACAATCTCTGTCAAAATGTTGCTTATACAACAATTTTATCTATATGTTTCAAGACATCTAATGAGCAAAACACGTAGTTGCATTACAAGCATCGATTTTGTCTGCTAAAATGTCAGACTCGGACGTTTCCACAATTAACATGAGATATTTAGTTAAACAAGCAAAAATTCAGGGCTGCGAAGTCTTTAGTTTTTCGATAGAACATAACGATCATAAATCTCTTGCTCCTGCTGACCAGCACTCGAGCCTTCGATAGGTTGCCCTGGTGCACCAAAACAGAAGCACTGGTTCACCGTTGAGCTACTGTTCACCACCCCTTCCTCTTCATCAACTCCATCATCAAACATTTTATTAGAACTCGCTGCACCCACATCAATTCCAGTATGTTTGTAATCCAACGAATTCTGTGAAGACATTGATGACTTTGAGAAGGAATTAGAACGTGATCTCCTGTTCATATGTGGCATTGCCTGCATAACACCATTAACCAATCCAGAAGCGAGCTTCTTTTTAACAGTTGGACTGGGAAGATTACTTCTTGCAGCAAGAGTTCTCTTGTTGTTTAGAAGCGATGATGATTTTGAGTATCTTTGTCTTAACGGGACTGGGATTTCATCTAGGTCTCTTGTCAAAACAGGCCCTTCATTTCCTCCTTTCATCGTTCTGATCCACCCAAGAAACCGTTGTATGCCCTTCTGCTTATTCTTTTTTGAACTCTTAGATTCAAGATTCGAGTTTGAGTTTGAATTTGAACACGAGTCGATTTGACTCAACTCTGCAGAATGCATGCTGAATACAGGAGTACCAAAAGAAGTGGTTGAAGTACTATCCATCCCAGTGTACAAGAACATTTCAGAATCTGAAAGTTTAAAGGATGTCCCAGGACTAATACCGCCACCATTACCACCCATTTTCAAGTTAGAAGCGATAATTTTCCTAGCTGTATAATCTTGACTGCCGAGAGTTGCCCCAACTGATATCAACTGTCTAGTGAGTAGTTCTGATGAAGCTGATCGTGGTCGTTGCTTAAGAAGATCAAGCGGGGCCATACCATTGTTGTCACAGATGTTCACATCAAGTGAGCCCACAATCATAAGCAGTTCCACCAAATCAGTGTGTAAGTTTCCTTTGATGGCTAAATGAAGTGCAGTTCTTCCTTCATTATCTGTAGCGTTAACGATTTCATCAATTTTGAATGTTTTCGAGCAGACTAACTGTTTCATGAGAGCAATCTGGCGATCAAGTCTTCTGAAAGTAGGTGTTTGGAAACCTGTTACTGCTTTGTGTAAAAACGTCTCCCCAGCATTGTTTCTTGAATGTATAGAAGAAGGGGTTGCTTGGATTAACACTTCAACAGTTGATAATTGGCCCCTGTACGCTGCTGTATGTAAAGCCGTGTTGCCTTGCTTGTCTGTGGAGCTTATTATTTCAGGCGATGACGTGAGATCTTTGACTACCTGCATTTCATTACCAGTTCTAGTCATTTATACACAAGTATATGCAAAAACGGCTCCTATCAACCATATCTTTAAAAAACCGTGACATACCAACCCTGAATAAAAATGGTGAGCCTCTTATAAATTAAAGGTGATTTGGAACTACTAGGCATTAAACCAGCCATATCTGATTATACAAACGGTCAATTTCAGTAAAACCCAATGCACTTTAATGTGAGATTGTAGCTGTTATCAAAACCGAGAACCAAAATACAGGTCAAAGACACAACATGGTTCAGTTTTGGTTCAGAAGAGGTCACATATCCATATTATTGTTATCCAGTACCTTTAATGAAATCTGTTAACATCAAACCTACTTTTAATAAATAAATAAAACATAGTTTTGTGTTAATTAGAATCATTCAAAAACTAAAAATAAAAATAATCTCAAAAGTCAAAACCTTAATGAACTCGATCTGAAAAGACAAACCTTCCTCCAAGTGTTGAGTTCATATTCACCGCTTAAAACCTTAATGCTCTCAATATTTTTCTTTACCTTTTTGATTTCCCAATAGAATATTAACTGAACTAAAGTTTAACCATTAATTAAAGCTTTGCGTCTACGTAGGTACTTGGGCAAAAGTCCAATTGACATTGTTTTCAAATTTCACGCAATAAATAATACTCCATATTTAACAAACTGCTTATCGCTTACCTCAACCTGCCCCCGTGCAGCCGCAGTGTGCAAGATCGTCGAACATTGAACATCGCGATAACCCAAAACATCTTCACCAGAACAATCACCAAGAATCTCTTTCAACATCTCCAAATTACCACCTCTAGCCAAAGCATGAACTGCCCTATTCTTCATTTCATACTTATAACCAGACGGTATCTCACCAACATTTTCTCCCAAGCCCGACACAAACCTTGGCGACAATGCAAAATCATAAACAACCCAAAAAACCTCACTTTTCTGGCTCCTAGCGGCCGCATAAAGTATATCAGTCACACCATACTCCCCTTCACCAAAAACCAAAAGCGGATCCTTTTGTAACAACTCTTGAACAAAGTCTAAATCACCCGCAGACGCAGCAGTATATAAAAGCCACCCGCCATACCCTGACCCAATTAACGAGTTTTTGCCACGTTTGCATTCACCCTCATGTAATAGCTTCTGAGCAACTAATGACCTATTCTTCGCCACATCATCAAACTGCTCTTCGTCATCCCAAACAACCTCAAGGCGGCGTATACGCCTTAAAGATGTTAGATTGATCAAGTGGTTTCCGTCTAGCCTAAGAAGTTCACGGACCAAGTCGTACTGGCCGTTTGCAGCTGCATAATCGATAGGAGAGGCGTACCACCATTGATCACCCGTGCTCTCCCATCTAAGGGGAAAATATGTTTGCGGCATTTGACTATATAACAAGTAACTAAAATTCAAGATATCTGCAATCAAAAATAAGACCAAAGATTTAATTTCTAACAAATGTATGGTGTTTTATACTACCATTATAAATACTTAAAAATGGGCGATAATTAGATAATAAAACGTGATGTTTAAGATTAAGATAAACTCTTTATATGGAAATGGAAGTACACACAATGAAACAAAGCACAAACAGCATGTGATTTTAACGACCATAGCTTGTCAGAAACATCAAGCATGCTCAATAATTACATCAACAGTTGTAACTTTAATTCTGACCTTAAACTAAATAATTAATATCATGGTAACTAGTAGTATTAAAATCACATGACAACATTATTACCCCCCATTAAAGATAAAAAGATTTACCTTGTAGTTAAAGATACAGAAGAAAATGATGAATGATGATTACAATAAAAGGAAGCAAGAAAGAAAGAAAGAAAGTGAAGTGTTACCTTACCCACCAACGTTATAATGTGACCAAAAGACAATGTTTTTTTTTTTATGATGTAAGAAAGAAAAAAATATGGCGGGAAGGGTAAGTGGTAAATTAAGGGTATGGGAAAAAGGAAGATTCGATGGTGAAAAAGTGAGAGTTGCAGGTTTTGGTTGAAGAGAGAAATGTTAAATGTGGGAATTTCGATGAAAATGATATGACTAAAGAGTTGGGAGATCGAGACATGGTAAAGACTGGTCAACTACTTCGCGCCTTGTCATTATCGTCACGCGGGAATGCCAGTACACGTCGGTTAACAACAAGTACAACCTATACTTTGTTTTATCCGACTTGTTTTGTAACCAAAAATCCGGCTATGTCAAAAATAATACCACCAAACCATTTTAGAAAGTTATGTAATAAAATCTAAGAATTTGGAATCCATAACTTAAAGCGCTACAATTAGAACGAGGTATTATGCGGTTAAAATATATGACCTAGTCTGCACTGACTTATATTGTTTGTTTAAATGATTCAATTCACCTTTTTGCACTTGCTATGAAAGCATATTTGAAAAAGAGGAACTTAAGTTGTTGGTTTGCTATAAGTGTTTCAAGCTCAGCTAACCCGAGCCTATGTTATGAAGCCCAAATTGTACTCTTCTAGGGTTATAACCCTAGCACCGCATTTGTGTTTTGGTATATACAATTTTATCTGTGTCTATTCGTTACTCTCTCACTAGCTTTTCAAACTTTAGTTTGTTTCTTGTTTTTTTATGCTTGATTTATAAAACTATTATCATGTACTGTATATAATATGACTACACTTGATTAGCAATGATAGTCTTTTAAGTTTTATTTATTGTTCTTTCAAATATCTTGATTAATAGAAGTAAAATCCGTTTGAGTTCTCTTGAATTATGTTTTTCTACGTGGTATCAGAGGCATGTTACTAAAAATCAATGAAAAACTTTTTAGAGTTTTGATAAAAATTGGGTTTTTTGTTTATATATACTTTTTTTATTAGATTTGCTATTAAGATAGCTGGATCTATTAATATTACATTTGGATCTTTGATTTCACTTCTTTAATTTTTTTGAGAAAAAAATTAGGGTTTCGGAGATCTCGTGGTGGTAATCGTTTTTGTTACTAATTCTGTTGATTCGTTGGCTTATCTTTCGACTGAGGTGATTTGCCCTAATTTTTTTCGAGAAAAAAAATTAGGGTTTCACTCTTTTGGAAGATTGGTTGCTTTGTGGTGGTTCTTGTGACTATTCTGGTTGATTGGGAGGTTGATATACCCTTATTGGTGGTTTGCCCTAATTTTTCTCGAGAAGAAAAAATTATGGTTTGTTCGTGGGAGGTTCTGTTACATCCTACACTAAGTTAATTTAGGAGAAATACTTCGATTGTGCTTATACGTGTGCTCTGTAACACCTCTCGTCACTCTCTCTCTTTAATTTTTTATGAGTTGTTTTATTTGTTGATTGATTGCTTGGTCTTTCTGTCGCTTGATTGTTTCTTTGTTGCTATTTGCTGGGGTTGGTTGTTTGTTTTTGTTCTACCCTTTATCTGGACCCTCAACTTTGGCATTGCCCTTGACCTACCACCTTGAGTGGTTTGGAAGCATGGGAACTTAGTTGGCTCTGGTTGAGTTCATTTTTTTGACCTTGTTGACCTTCACCATGTCTGAACATGGTGAATCTGATACTGAGAGTGTGACTAATCCAATCACACTCATCAGCAAACTTGATGTGAGCAACCCTTTGCACTTACACCCTAATGATTTAGAAGTGTTGACTATTGTGTCTATTAAATTAAAAGGAACTGAAAATTACCAAATTTGGGATAATGCTATGTTGTTATCTTTGGAAGGAAACAAATAAAACTGGTTTTTATTGATGGTACTTGCAAGAGGTCTATAACTGATGAAGTTTTAGGAAAACAATGGGACAGGGTTAATGCTGTTGTCTTGGGGTGGATTCTTAACTCCATTTTTGAGGAATTGTTCTTTGGTCACATTTTTTCAAAAAAGGCTAAACATGTTTGGAAAGTATTAAAATAGACTTATCATAAGGTTGGTGGTTCTATTATCTTTAATCTTCATCATAAGATTAATACCTTGAAACAAAATGGTTCTAATTTGTTTGATTATCATCATAAGTTGAATGTTTTGTGGAAACAATATGATGTCATGATTAAGTTGCCTAATTGTGTGTGCACTGTTTCTAGTGAGTTTAAAAAGCATAACCAACTGTTAAAAATGATGCAATTTTTAATGTGTCTTGATGATTCTTACATGAGTATTATGAGTTCTATCTTGTTTAGGGAGAACCTTCCTGACGTGAAGGGTGCATATGCCATCATTTCTAATGAGGAGTCTCATAGAGTGGCATATGGTAGTGGGTCTAGGTCCTCCCACAAAGCCCAAACCTCTGCCTTCTTGTCTAATAGGCCCACTAGAAACAATTTTCAGAGAAATCTTAACCCTAATGCTAATGTGTTGAGACCTATTACTAAAAATTTCAGACCCACCAATAGCACCATTGGATTTAGACCTAATAATCCTAATGTGTTAGACCTAATGTTACCTCCAATGCTGAGTTGGTTTCTGAGAATTATGGGTACAATGATCACACCATTGATAGGTATTTTAAGATCATTGGGTATCCTATTGATTTGGGGAAGAAAAAACCTGGAAAAATTTTTAAAGGGACAAATGTTTCAAATAACTCCTATGGGTACTGGTTTCACTGATGTACAAATGGCTAGTTTACTCTCTCTTTTTAAAGATAATAGTGGAAATGGAAAGAATGTGCAGGCCAATATGGTATGTACCTATTTCAACTCTAGCAATATTTTTAATGATAATTTCAAAAGATTTTATTGTTCTAACACTAGTGTTAAATCTCGTATGAATTATAATGGGAAGGTGATAGATTTTGGGGCTAACCAGCATATGACCAATAATGATAAAGAGCTAGATAGTTGTAACGACTCACTTTGACCAGAAGGTTGTTATGTCATAATCACGGCGTGTCATCAAAGCATAATAAGGCATCAAGTCATAAAGACATAAAAGACCAACAGGAAAGCCATAATCAAACATTGGCTCCCAATAACCTCCTAAAAAGGGAGGGCTTTACCTGGTTTGAGTTTGTGTGGCGGTGGGCTCAAACCCCGTGGATTAGTCGGCCAATGAGTCAGAAATCACGGTTACAAAAAAAAAACATGAATAAAAGTAAAGGAAATCTAAAGGATGAAACATGTGTCCAACAAAGCGTAAGTATCAAAATCCATAAAGGAAATGAGTCTATGGGTAGCTCTCATCATAAGCACACACTCTCATGCCAAAATCCCATCTTTAGGTACCTATCGTATGAGACATGAAAAGAAAATACGGCTGAGCAATACGCTCAGTGAATGGATATAAAGGCAAGATAAAGATAATAATAAACGTGATAGCAGCAGAAAGAACATCCATGTCCTAAGGGAAAACCTGGAAGGTAAGTTGTGAAGAATATAGAGTAAGTGATATATCATGAATGACATAAGTAATACTAGGAAATGTCCACGATCTCATATAGGTCATAACATGTCATGCATAATAATATCATAAACGTGTGCATGATAAATAGAGGGGCTGTCTCATCATGCAATAGAGGGGTGACCTCTAATAATAGTAACATTGGTGGAGGGATTAGCTCCAATGTGATGGGGTGTTGAGCACACACCAAACCAATCACCATGTACGTGTCAACATGTAAACTATGATGCACCCATACGCCCTGTAATAGTAATAATGGCCAACTGATAAATATAACATGTAAGATGAAGGGATGCCGCGAGAAATCACTCTCGTCGCGGAAGAGTCATGACACAGGTGCCTCATATGTCATGGTCATGGTACCTCCATGACTAAGTGGTAAATCATATATATCATGGTCATGCATGTAAATAGCTCGGACAATATGTGGGTTATAAAGTAAACTAATGGAAAACATGACAGTCATGAAAAGATTTATAACATGAAAATGGGGAGAACATGTGCCATAGCAAACGGGAAACCCTAATCGTGCAAAGAGATGAATGTCCCTACTGAAAAGGACGAAATATCCTTACCTTGTATCCAACAAGCAGTGAGAGAGATGGATAACGGAACTGAACTACTCCAACTTCACGTGATCTACATGTTAAAGGACGTGTATGAGTTACTTGTTCATGGTATGAGTTACTTGTTCGTGATTTATCGTGTCTTTCCTTCTTTAGTAGTTTTCTAATTTTAGTAGCTTTCCATAATGTTATACGTTCATGTTTTCCTGATTAGCGTATTTCATGATTCGTGTATTGTTATACTTGGTATTTCCATAATTAGTAACTTTCTAAAAATAGCAGGTTTCCATAAATAGTAACTTTACAAAATAGCAGGTTTCCATAAATAGTAACTTTCCAAAAATAGCAGGTTTCCTTAAATACTAACTTTCCAAAAATAGCAGGTTTCCATAAATAGTAACTTTCTAAATATAGCAGGTTTCCATAAATGATAACTTTCTAAATATAACAGGTTTCCATAAATAGTAACTTTTTAAATATAGTAGGTTTCCATAAATAGTAACTTTCTAAATATAGCAGGTTTCCATAAATAGTAACTTTTTAAATATAGTAGGTTTCCATAACTAGTACCTTTCTAAATATAGCAGGTTTCCATAAATAGTAAATTAGCTCGTTTTTAATTTACGTAGGTGACTTAACTTATTTTATTGTATGATGATTTTTAATTATTTATGTTGGGTCAGTATTTACTGACCCTGAAGCAACTCTAGGATTTGAATATAAAATCTCCCTAAGTGTTTCATGCTTAGCAGTAAGGCCAGTCTACTGAAGGATGACCAGAGGAACAAAGTTCCTACTGAAGACTTTATAGCTGAAGAACGTTCAGCATTCCCCTTCCAGTTAACTTAGAAGACAAAGGAGTCTTCGCTTCAAATACTAGGCGGTCTAGTTGCTGAAGAAGAAGGACTGAAGAAGGGCTTTCAGTTCAGTTTGGTTTGACAATACCAAACTGAATGATGTCGATCTCCTCTAGGATACTGAAGACTCTTCAATATTCTGATAGTTTGCATTAAGTGGGAAAAAGATAACTTTAAGTCAAAGTAGGTTGCTTGTATACTTAGATATAAGTACAACCTTTATCTTTTCTAGAATAGTTTAATATGTACTTTGTACTGTTTATCCAGCATGGGCATCAACCACCCACTAGATAAACCCATGCATTGAAACATGCAAATACAAACCCCTAGTTTACACTGCCTATAAAAGGAGTGTACATTGGGAGAGAAAGAGTTAACCAATACAAGAGTAAAAACTCTAGAAAACCTTTCTCTCTCGATACCAACTAAACCATATAGCCAAGATGCATATGAACGTTTATATTGGAGCTTAGACTTTAACTTTGGTTATACGTTTAAGTAGAGGAGATCATAACCCATTTTCATTCAACCACTTTGTTATTTTGCAAACAAAGTGGGTTATAGATTCTTTATTTGATTCTAATAAAAGTCTATATGTTGAAAAGTTATTGGTATTGTTGTTTTAATTGTTCATAGTTCTTATCTATTGTTAAAACATCACACATGAGTCGTAGTAAAGAGTTATTACTTAAGGTTGATAAGTAATAACGATTTACAAGGGACCAACAAGTGGTATCAGAGCAGTTTGATTAGCTAAACTCTTATTTTATTAAACTGCTCATTTAAAAGTTTTCAAATCAAGATCCAAAAATGGCTCAAGTTATACCACAAACCCTAGAATATAGGGGTGGCCAACTCAATGTTGCTCATGTACTAGAGGTAGCTAATTTTACAGATTGGAAGAAGAGGTTTCTTGTCCACATGGTTGGGATTGAAACTCATTTCCTTGGAATCATTGAAAATGGTCCTTTTGTTCCCATGGTTGGGGACAATAAAAAACCTGAAGTACAATGGACTGCTAATGAGAGAAAAGCTGCTAACCTAGATCAGCGTCTCAAAAGTCTCATCATGTATGTGCTTCCAGATGACCAAATGAATTCTATTGTAAATTGCAAAACAACCAAAGCTACATGGGAGGACCCTATTCTTTACCATGAGGGACCCTCTGATGTAAAGGAAACAAGAATCATGGATTTAAAGCTTCAATACAACACCTTCAAGTACAAAGAAAGGGAAACCCTCACATAAACATTCACCAGATACAAAACACTGATGAATGAACTTGTGAATGATGGTGTTGAGCTTTCAAAACTTGAAATCAACACAGTTTTTGTTAATGCATTGCCAAAGAAGTGGCTTAGTTTCTGCCAAAGCTTGAGAAATGCTAATCACATTAAAGATTGTGATCTGGCCTCTCTTTTTGGGAAACTAAAATATGAAGAAAACCTAGTTGATAGGATTTATGAAGGCTCAAGTAAGAGCAAAGAATTAACCATTGCTACACCCTTATCCACATCCTTCTTCAGTGAGGCTGTCATCCAAGACTACCAAGATAGTCCTGATGATGAGGAAGACACTAGTACCAGTGAGGAATATCTGAATGACCTCAAAGAGGAATTTCATGAAAGAGCTCTTCTGGCCAAGTCTAAAAGGTCATTTAAGAAAGGAGGCAAGTTCTCCAGCACCACATAAGCTTCAGTTGACACTGAATGCTACAAATGTTGGAAGACTGGTCACTATGCTAGGGATTGTTACTCCAAAACATCCCTCCCTTCCTATTTCTCACCAGCTCAATCAAGACCATCTGGTCAGTCATCATTTCTACCAAAACAAATTGCTTCTACTTCATTTCAGTAAAACAGGGTTGAACTTCGACCAACAAAAGACTTTGAGGCAAAATACATAGAAATTAAAGCTAGATTGGCCCTCATGAGCACTGAAAGTTCTTCCTCCAAGGCTCCCAAGCAAGACAAGACCAAAGGACTTGTTGCTGAAGCTTATGAATGGGATGAAGAAGATGTTTCTTCAGATGACGATGAACTGGTTAATATAAAAGTGCTGATGGCACTTGCTGATGATGAAGGGGATAACTCCAATGTTGTGGCCAGAGAAAGTGCCAGAAATGGTGAATGGGTCAATATCACAATAAAAAAGGTACAAACTCTTCTTGAATTAGAAGATAAAGATGACATTAAATTTGTCTTTGATTACCTGTGTATTGATCTGAAATTTGTTGAAGAACAAAGAAACAATTTGCTTGAAAAATATCATGAACTTGTTCTAAAACTTGAAGATTTTAAAAGTAAGCAAATAGAGCTAAAAGAAGCTAAACTTGATATTCTTACTTTTCAACAATTGAACAAAGAAATTCTTGATGAAATTAACTCCCTAAGAGTTGAACTAAAGAAGCAAAAGATATTGTTAAATCTTGGCTTAGAAAGTTTGATAGGGTAAATCAATGCATCAATGAACAAATTCCTGCTCAAAAAAGAAAAATGCTTGGTGCTGAAGGATCCTCCAGCACCAACTCTATTGTCTTTGTCAAAGCCTCAAATGAGGATGGTAGCTCGATCCCTGACGTTGTAAGGTCAGGTGAAGAGAATTTACCCAATCATGACACTAGACGAATCCTTCTTCCTGAGTTTCAAGCAAATGCTGACTCTTTAGCACCTGTTGAGTCCTCAGTCACTAAGGATGACTCAGATGATGATTTAGAGAATGAAGTAAGTACCCCACTTCCTCCTTTGGAGAAGCTGGCTGGTGCTGAACCCTCTACTGGATCCAAATCAATCCAGTCAATCATCAAGTTTCGCACCACACATAAAGGTAGTTCTTCCAAACATGTCAAAATTGACACTTCAAAGAACTCTTCAGCTCCTGCTGAAGGCTCACATATGGGAACTAAATCTTCAGTTTCAACAAATAAACTGAAGAATGCTAGATCTGAGGAAGATGAGAGAATGTCTCTTGTAATGCAAGAGATCAATGATCTCAAATTACAACTCAGGCAACAACAAACACCAACTCGATTCCGAGATGAACCTCTAGACTCTACTCATTTAAAGTACAAGACACAATTTAAAAGGGCTTGTGATTTATGTGGTCTAAACAACCATCTCACTGAAACTTGCCTAAGAGTGATTTATTGTACTAAATGTGAGAGGACTAATCATCGCACTTGTGAACACACTCAGTATATGCTGGCCAAAACTAGTGCTGATGCTCACAATACTGAAGCATCTCATTCCAGGAGAAATATGCCTTTCCCACCATGCATTCATTGTGGTATGGGCAATCATCACTCAGATGACTGCAACTATTACCCTGTTTGTAATATTTGTGGAAGTTATGACCATGACACTCATGGACATTATCGAATCATCTCACTCAGAAGAGGTATTAAACCAAGAAACCCAAAATCTATTACCAAATGTTTTGAAACTTGTGGAAGCAATGTCCACACTACATCTGATCACAATCATATAGAGTGGTTTAGAAGAGGTGAAGCCCTCCAAGTGTTCAGACCTTTTCTTCTTCTGAGCAATCACACACACCCTCTTCAAGAGGGCCATCCAGATCTAGAACACCTTCCAGATCTAAAACCCCCACCCAACAAAGGTGGGTTTCAAAACAAAACTGACTATTTCCTTAACTTGTGCAGTGTGATCTCAGGAAGCCTATTTGGTACCTAGATAGTGGCTGCTCAAGGCATATGACTGACACCAAAAGTTATTTGCACAAGTATAAGGAGGAACAAGGTCCTAAAGTTGTTTTTGGTGATAACTCATCAGCTACTACTGAAGGATTTGGTTCAGTAAAATGCAATGGTATAGTTTTCTCTAGGGTAGCATATGTAAATGGATTGAAGCACAACCCCATCAGCATAAGTCAACTTTGTGATGCAAAGTATCTTGTGCTGTCTGATGACAAAAAAGGTACAATCTTCAACTCCAATCATGAAATTGCGATGATTGCTCCCAGAGTCAAAGATGTTAATGTAATGAACATGAACTCTACTCAGGAGACATGTTTCTTTGCTAAGGCTTCCAACATTACCAACTAGCTTTGGCATAAGAGGTTCTCACATCTTAATTTCAAAACAATAACTCTGCTGGCAAAACAAAATCTTGTTATTGGTCTTCCTTCACTTGTCTATTCCAAGGACAAACCATGCTCAGCATGTGAAAAGGGGAAGCACCATAGGGCCAGTTTCAAAACAAAGCAAACTTTTTCAATCAAAGAAAGCCTTCACTTGCTTCACATGGACTTATTTGGCCTAGTATCACCTAGGGCCATTTGTCATGAAATATATACACTTGTCATTGTTTGATGAGTACTCTAGGTACACCTGGGTATATTTTCTGACAAAGAAAATGTAACACCCTATTTTGATAAATGGAATGTCACGCGTAATTATGGCGTGTCATCAAAGCATACAAGGATAATGTCTGAAACATTACATGACCATAGGGATAACCGGAATCAAACATCGGTTCCCAAACATAAGCCCAAAACATAATAAAGTAAAATAAATGAATGAAAGACTAAGCAAGCATAAGTATATGAAGGCAAAAAGGAAAAGAAGTCCCTAGCAGCTTCTATCCTACGCACGTCCTCCAAATGCTCGAGTCTTTCTTAGGGTACCTGCCGTTTTGGGACATGGAAAGGAAAGTAACGGCTGAGCAAAACGCTCAGTGCACGGATATAGACATAGTATGAATGACTAAGCATAATAAAGACTTAATAGCAGCGGAAATGTATAAGTCCTGGAAAACCTGGAACATGTTCATAAAACTGGTTTTATAGTTTGAAAAGCCTTATGTTTATCTTATGAAAACTGTTTAACATATGTTACCATTTGCCAATATAGGTCATGAAAATCCACCGTGCATGAATACTTGGAAGGGTGACCTCATCATGCAAATTAGAGGGGTTGCCTCTAATTTAATATACTGGTTTTTGGGTAGGAGGGATCAGCTCTTTGTGAAGGATGCAAGGCACACACCACATTCACCATGAAATCCTGACTGAAAATATGTAACTAGGATGCACCCATACGCCCCACATGATAAATATAATATAAATGGCCAAAAGCTGAAGGGACGTCACGAGCAATCACTCCGCCGTGGTGAAGTCATAACATCAGTGCCTCTAATGTTATGGTTATGGTACCTCCATAACTAGGTGAAACTGGTCATGCATGTATATGGCTTTAGGTATTCTAATTAAACATAAGCAATTCAAAACATATAAAACAAATACTGGGAAAACAGTTGGCTGCATACGGGGAATCCTAATAAGGAAAGAATGTCCATACTGAAAGGACGTGAATCCGTACCTTATGTCCAGTGAACGAAGAAGATGAGCTGAGAGGAATCCTACTTCCGTATCACTAGTGCTACATAAATACATACATGAATAAGTATCTGCTTACTAAATATGTAGCTGGTTTTATGTCATGTCTTAGCTTATTTTATGTGTTCTTACCATGGTTTACTGTTTAAAGCCTTAAACTGTGTTTATCTTATATTCTGTTTAATCTGATTAAGTATTTCTGGTATTTCATGTATTATTATACTTACTATGTAATAATAAGTTACTTTCCAAGAATAGCAGGTTTCCTAAAATAGAAAGTTTCCAAAAATAGAAAGTTTCCAAAAATAGAAAGTTTCCAAAAATAGAAAGTTTCCAATAATAGAAAGTTTCCAAAAATAGAAAGTTTCCAAAAATAGAAAGTTTCAAAAAATAGAATTACTGCTTAGAATAGATAAGTTTCTAAAAATAGAAAGTTTCCATAAATAGATTAGCTGCCTTAATTAAATAAGTTTCCCTAAATAGATTAGCTGCCTGAAATAAATAAGTTTCTAAAAATAGAAGGTTTCCATAAATAGATTAGCTGCCTTATTTAATTAAGTTTCTAAAAATAGAAAGTTTCCATAATTAGAAATAAGCTGGTTAAATAAGCTAAGTATATAAGCCTAAGTGTTTTCATGATTATTTTCT
This sequence comes from Glebionis coronaria, assembly GCA_025667525.1. Classification (NCBI taxonomy): domain Eukaryota; kingdom Viridiplantae; phylum Streptophyta; class Magnoliopsida; order Asterales; family Asteraceae; genus Glebionis; species Glebionis coronaria. Next base: position 358,043 of record JANFOE010001330.1, read on the forward strand.
AAGTCATATGATATAATGTATAGTTTAATAATTATTTCATGAAATTAAATTAAACTATAGGTTAAGATATTTAATTAAAGTATAACATGTTTTTAGTTAAATAAAGTTAAATACTTGGGTTAAAACATGTATTATTATTTATTAATAATATAACCTAAGTCATGTTAATTAATTAATTATAATCATGGTTTTTAAATAATTAATTAATTATAAGTCTAAAATATAAAATACTTAGGTTAATTAATTTCATGATTATTAATAATTAAAAATAACCTAAGTCATGTTATTAAATTAATCATGTCACTTTATTAATTTAATTTTTAACATAAGATCATAAAAAAATAAAACTAGCATACACCATGAACCGGATATAGAATCAAAACCATGAACCGGACATGGAATCGACACCGTACCCCGAACCAAATCGGGGTACCCCTTGTCTTGATGCTGCCGTGGGACCCACACCAACCAACCGTGACCATATGGTCTCGGTGGTGGTCGGTTGGCCAAACCGAAACCCCCTTCGGGTTCGGTGTAGGCTGCGGCAAAAAACAAACACCCCTTAAACCATACTTTTGATTTTATTAAACCTCAATTCATGTTAGATCCATGTTTATTTATTAGGTTTTTGTAAAAACATAACATGTTCTTAATTATTAAAAGATTAAATCAAAAGAAAAAGGGTTAAATGATTTACCGAATACGTGGATCTAAAGAACGAGGAACAAACACGAACACCCACAACAATTCCAAGATCCAAGATCAACAAACACCCCTTTTGGTGTGTTTGAAGGTGGCGGCCAAAAAGAGAAAAAGAAGGAGGAGGAGGATTTTAGGTTTCTGTAAAATTCTTCTGTAGAAAAAAATGAGTAGTGTGATTTTCCTTAACCTCCTTTTAGTAAAAATTGATGGGCTAAGCCCATCCTCCCTCCCTAATTTCGTGGTAATGGGGCCCACAAGGGGTAACCCGAATGTTTTTCCGTGTCTAAAATATTGGTGTGTTCTCGTGTGTTCTCGTGTTCGTGTTTTACGTGTTCTCGTTAAATGTTAACCGTGACTTAATATATTTATTCGTGTTCGTAATAAATATATATACGTAATTAATAATAGTTCGTGATTTAATTACGTTCATGATTTCATGATCGCATGTTCGTGATTAATTATTGTCAAGTAATTATTGTGTGCTCGTGCGTAGTAAATACTTATCGTGTTCTAACACGTACGTAATACGTAAAATCCTAACACGTAATCATAATCATGCTATAATAGGAAAGTTTTAATCTAGTACGTACGATCTTAAGGGTACTATTCATGGTAAAAGCATGCGGGTTTTACAACTCTTCCCCCCTAAAAAGAATAATTCGTCCCCGAATTATAGATAACGTAACTGAAAGAGAAACATACCCGAATCAAACTGCGAGGGTATGTAAGATACATGAACGTGCAGATGACCTGGCAGAAAGAACGTAGAACGTGACATGTCTTGAAAAGACATGGAACGTGACGTGACTGAAAGGACATATCTAATTGATGAGAGAAAAACGGATAAGAAGTCCGTATGAACTTGTCCGTTTCCAAGTGGCTTCCCTCTTGGAACGGTTCCTCCACAAGATCTTGACGCGAATGATAAATCTTGGTCCTCTTGACCTTGACTTGAAATACGAAGAAGTTCTTGGTTATCAACGGAAGGTAGATCCCCTAAATTCGATCGAGGAAAATAAGAGTTAACGTGCTAGGGTAACTGAAACGTTACGATGCAAGACAATCTGACTTAAATGATAATTAGAAACGATGCGCGAGACATAAAGAAACGTAGTACGTGAAAAATTTTGAACGTGATACGTGAAAAATTTTGAACGTGCTACGTGGAGATATGGCGAGTGTAGTATGAGTAAACATATCGTGATCCATGATACGTGTAACATATCTTGATCATGATATGAGGAACGTGGAATGAACATGACATGTGAAACATATCGTGATCATAGAATATAATGGCGGTAACGCCAAACGCTACAAGGTGAGACGTGGAATATGACGTGAAACGTCTATCTGATGATGGAGAGTTATACTAAACTTGGGTCTGGTCTCTCAAGTTCTTGCAAAACTTCCCAGAACGAAATGAACGTAAAATCGTAAGCCTATATACGATCATGAACGTGAATAGTGTCATGAACGCGAGCGCAAAAGCAAGTCGTGGAATCAGAATGAAGACGTGAAGTAATTTAGGAGTACAATTGCGAATCTTTGTCTGACCCGATAGCTGAGGGATTACCAAGTGGTCGGATGAGCCTTGGCTGGAACATGTCCGATCAATATGTTGGTTTTGCAATCCTTGCGAATGTACGGATTCTGCAGACTTGATCAAACTGTTTGCAATAACCCAGATAGCATCATGCTTCTTCTGAGTTTGCGTTAATCTGGTAACCAAAATCCGTGGAGATCTTGTCCCATTTCAATTCACCATTTCAGATGATGAAAACATCCCAGTTTGTTGGTGTCCTATCTTAACCTGTTGGTATGTCAGGTACCTAGATATGAACGTAACTGTATCTTGCTTCATAGAACTTGATACATAGGAGTTTGTGAAACTCTGAGTCTCTGAATCTAGACTTCTCCTAGCGTAGGATTTCTAGAACACCTAATGTAGTGTAGGGTTCTCTCCTTTACGCATAAGCTGAGTCATGGTAAGGTTAACCATAGAAACCCATGTGATTTAGCGTGTCACTGTAATCATACAGAATTGATATTGGAAAAATTTCTAGGGTAGAATTTCTCTTGTCATAGAATTTGCAACATAGTGCAGATATGGTCTTCCTGTTCTTCTCTAGGCTTAGAGGAAATCAGGTTATCCTCAATGAAAACACTGATGAATTTGCTATGAGTTCATGGAAAATCATTCTTGTAATGCCGTTGGAGCATTGATGAGACTAATTCAAAATCATAAATCTAGCATGACCGAGTCGTGTACGAATAGCAGTCATAGACATGTCCTGCTCTTTCACTCGTCACTGTTGGCAGCATGATCATGAGTTCAATCTTGGAAAAGTGATTAACACTATATAGTCGATTGGACATGTTGTCAATACGTGGAGGAGAATAACGGTCATGAATGGTGATTTGTTTAAGCCGACGGTAGTCGACACATAATCTCATGGTACCGTCCTTCGCCTTGTAAGTTCTTCTGGAATGTATGGGAAGATTTTGGAATAATCAACTGGCTATGCGTAAAAGGAGTTCAGTAGTCGTGTCTTACTGACAACTAGAAAATTTTAGCGACTATGGCTAACAACGCACATGCTTGTAAGCATAGATAATTTGTACAGATTTTCCTGATGGAAAATCAAGCTGAATGAATTCAGGAGCCTGAACATTACTGTACATAATTATGAATCGTAGCATGGTGTGCTGTTCATAGTCCATAATTAGGATAAAATTCATCTCGTGTCTGTCCGAGGAAATGCGTTAGCAGCTTGGATCTCATCATTAAGCTGAAGGAAAACCTTCGTATACGTGGGAATACGAAGGCGTCCTTCATGGTCATGAATATATGAAATATGGTGAAATAAATGAAAGTGACATCAGCAACGCGACAGTTCTCACTGATGCGCCGATAATGGTATTGAAATTCTTGTGGCCTGATTAATACATGGCACAAAAAGATGGATATACCTTTGGAGGGTACCCTGAATTTCTTAGAAATGTTCCATAGTTGGACGTGAGTCATGTGTCTTGACTCGCGTCTTGAGAAATGTAAGCGTGACATATGTCTTGACTAGTATCTTGACATGTGTCTTCAGAAAGTATACGTGAGACATGTGTCTTGACTGATGTCTTGACATGTGTCTCGAGATGTGAAACAATTAGAACTACAATATTAGGTTATTATGCCAGAATTCGCAGATCGGTTGGACTATTGATCATTTGTATGTCTGATCACGTCCGCGGCCGGAGCCTCGGTTGCGATTTCTAGGATAGTTCTGTCATAGTAGTGGTTACTATCGTCCTGTCTGTCAGTTTCATGACGGTCATTCTCATGACCGTGATTCATGTAACCATTCAGCTGAGTGGCCGGCTAGTACCGGTTTGCACTCATATGGCTGAAATGACAGCCGAATGACGTGTGACATGTAACTAAGAATTAGGGACAATGATTGATGGAATTTGTCTGATGCTGAAACATCTTCTCGTCCAATTGCTTTGCTCTGATGCCTTTGTCTTCGTCTTGTAGGATATCCAGGTTGTGAACAACATCCGCATCTCGTAGCGTCTCCGAACGTCAGCAACATCAACCTTTAGTAACATCTCCAAGTTATGAGCGACATCAGCAATCTTGTAGAATATCAACAATTGAAAATACGCCTGAGATGATTCAGAATCGACTAGCGAATACTCGTGAAGTATTGCAAGTGGAATACACATGGATTAAGGTACGTGTAATACACATGGAACACGGTACATGGAGTACACGTTGAATGCACATGAAATGATCGGTATGGGGTTGATCATTTGTCATGATTTAAGGAAAGTATACCGGTTAAACGGTTAGGAAAACCATCATGATAACCTGGCAGTATTAGCATAGACATCATTCTGGTTGTAACGGAAACGTTAAAGTGTGGTTACACCAAATTCAACGATGATTTTCCTAGACAGCATGATCAATGAAAACCAACCATGACTATCATGAAAGCAGGATTCAATAAAATCTAACAATGTCTTGCAGGACAGCGTAAATAACAAAAGAGGCGTAAAACATAATCAACATGAAGACGGAATTATCATGAAGAAACATGAAACCATCTATCACGAAGAAGTGTATAACATAATCAGCATGAAACTGAAGTTAACCATGACAGTATGAAAACATACTTGACATAAAAACATAATAACTTATGAGGGGGTATGAAAAAAATTTATGCCAATTTAATTCATGAGAAAAATTTTATGCATGAAAAACAGTGCATGAATGCGTAATGTAGTTTATAAAACCTTTATATGTGCGAGGGAACGCCTATGGGTCGGTTCCAAAACAATAGACATGGCGAGGGGACGCCTATGGGTCGGTCCCAAAGTTAAAAGTTTCGATAAAAGCACATGCGACTAAATAGGGCCAGTCCTGTACCAACCATTACTTAGTCATAATCCCTGCAACAATGATACATGAAACATAAATAAATGAAACTCATCTGTCAAAAGTTATCAGAAAAAAATAAAATTTATGTGACTAATTATGAACTACTGGGGTTCAGTCCACATAGCCACAGTTCACGAGGAACATTTTGCATGAAACAATGACACATAACTAAATATGAATGACGGTTGTCCATCCATATTAGTAAAACAATATCGATGAAAACATCAAGGTTAAAACCTCAAGGTGCTGAAAACATCATGGTCAAAACAACAATGCGCTGAAAACATCAATACGTAGAATAACAAACGCGGCTTAGGAAGCTCCTGGTGACTACCCACTAGTCACAGGTCGAGTTTTAGAGCCTACAGGTCGAAGCCTTGGCTTTGATACCATAATTGTAACACCCCATTTTGATAAATGGAATGTCACGCGTAATTATGGCGTGTCATCAAAGCATACAAGGATAATGTCTGAAACATTACATGACCATAGGGATAACCGGAATCAAACATCGGTTCCCAAACATAAGCCCAAAACATAATAAAGTAAAAGAAATGAATGAAAGACTAAGCAAGCATAAGTATATGAAGGCAAAAAGGAAAAGAAGTCCCTAGCAGCTTCCATCCTACGCACGTCCTCCAAATGCTCGAGTCTTTCTTAGGGTACCTGCCGTTTTGGGACATGGAAAGGAAAGTAACGGCTGAGCAAAACGCTCAGTGCACGGATATAGACATAGTATGAATGACTAAGCATAATAAAGACTTAATAGCAGCGGAAATGTATAAGTCCTGGAAAACCTGGAACATGTTCATAAACTGGTTTTATAGTCTGAAAATCCTTATGTTTATCTTATGAAAATTGTTTAACATATTTTACCATTAGCCAATATAGGTCATGAAAATACACCGTGCATGAAATACTTGGAGGGGTGACCTCATCATGCAAATTAGAGGGGCTGCCTCTAATTTAATATACTGGTTTTTGGGTAGGAGGGATCGGCTCCTTGTGAAGGATGCAAGGCACACACCACATTCACCATGAAATCCTGACTGAAAACATGTAACTAGGATGCACCCATACGCCCCACATGATAAATATAATATAAATGGCCAAAAGCTAAAGGGACGCCACGAGCAATCACTCCGCCTTGGTGAAGTCATAACATCAGTGCCTCTAATGTTATGGTTATGGTACCTCCATAACTAGGTGAAACTGGTCATGCATGTATATGGCTTTAGGTATTCTAATTAAACATAAGCAATTCAAAACATATAAAACAAATACTGGGAAAACAGTTGGCTGCATACGGGGAATCCTAATAAGGAAAGAATGTCCATATTGAAAGGAAGGGAATCCGTACCTTATGTCCAGTGAACGAAGAAGATGAGCTGAGAGGAATCCTACTTCCGTATCACTAGTGCTACATAAATATATACATGAATAAGTATCTGCTTACTAAATACGTAGCTGGTTTTATGTCATGTCTTAGCTTATTTTATGTGTTCTTACCATGGTTTACTGTTTAAAGCCTTAAACTGTGTTTATCTTATATTCTGTTTAATCTGATTAAGTATTTCTGGTATTTCATGTATTATTATACTTACTGTGTAATAATAAGTAACTTTCTAAAAATAGCAGGTTTCCTAAAATAGAAAGTTTCCAAAAATAGAAAGTTTCCAAAAATAGAAAGTTTCCAAAAATAGAAAATTTACAAAAATAGAAAGTTACCAGAAATAGAAAGTTTCCAAAAATAGAAAGTTTCCAAAAATAGAAAGTTTCCAAAAATAGAAAGTTTCCAAAAATAGAATTACTGCTTAGAATAGATAAGTTTCTAAAAATAGAAAGTTTCCATAAATAGATTAGCTGCCTTAGTTAAATAAGTTTCCCTAAATAGATTAGCTACCTGAAATAAATAAGTTTCTAAAAATAGAAGGTTTCCATAAATAGATTAGCTGCCTTATTTAATTAAGTTTCTAAAAATAGAAAGTTTCCATAATTAGAAATAAGCTGGTTAAATAAGCTAAGTATATAAGCCTAAGTGTTTTCATGATTATTTTCTAAGTCATATGATATAATATATAGTTTAATAATTATTTCATGAAATTAAATTAAACTATAGGTTAAGATATTTAATTAAAGTATAACATGTTTTTAATTAAATAAAGTTAAATACTTAGGTTAAAACATGTATTATTATTTATTAATAATATAACCTAACTCGTGTTAATTAATTAATTATAATCATGGTTTTTAAATAATTAATTAATTATAAGTCTAAAATATAAAATACTTAGGTTAATTAATTTCATGATTATTAATAATTAAAAATAACCTAAGTCATGTTATTAAATTAATCATGTCACTTTATTAATTTAATTTTTAACATAAGATCATAAAAAAATAAAACTAGCATACACCATGAACCGGATCTAGAATTAAAACCATGAACCGGACATGAAATCGACACCGTACCTCGAACCAAATCGGGGTACCCCTTGTCTTGATGCTGCCGTGGGACCCACACCAACCAACCGGGACCATATGGTCTCGGTGGTGGTCGGTTGGCCAAACCGAAACCCCCTTCGGGTTCGGTGTAGGCTGCGACAAAAAACAAACACCCCTTAAACCATACTTTTGATTTTATTAAACCTCAATTCATGTTAGATCCATGTTTATTTATTAGGTTTTTGTAAAAACATAACATGTTCTTAATTATTAAAAGATTAAATCAAAAGAAAAAGGGTTAAATGATTTACCGAATACGTGGATCTAAAGAACGAGGAACAAACACGAACACCCACAACAATTTCAAGATCCAAGATCAACAAACACCCCTTTTGGTGTGTTTGAAGGTGGCGGCCAAAAAGAGAAAAAGAAGTAGGAGGAGGATTTTAGGTTTCTATAAAATTCTTCTGTAGAAAAAAATGAGTAGTGTGATTTTCCTTAACCTCCTTTTAGTAAAAATTGATGGGCTAAGCCCATCCTCCCTCCCTAATTTCGTGGTAATGGGGCCCACAAGGGGTAACCCGAATGTTTTTCCGTGTCTAAAATATTGGTGTGTTCTCGTGTGTTCTCGTGTTCGTGTTTTACGTGTTCTCGTTAAATGATAACCGTGACTTAATATATTTATTCGTGTTCGTAATAAATATATATACGTAATTAATAATAGTTCGTGATTTAATTACGTTCATGATTTCATGATCGCATGTTCGTGATTAATTATTGTCAAGTAATTATTGCGTGCTCGTGCGTAGTAAATACTTATCGTGTTCTAACACATACGTAATACGTAAAATCCTAACACGTAATCGTAATCATGCTATAATAGGAAAGTTTTAATCTAGTACGTACGATCTTAAGGGTACTATTCATGGTAAAAGCATGCGGGTTTTACAGAAAAGCCATGTACCAGATGCCATTATGTCTTTCATCAAAAGAGTTGAAAATCAAAATGACACTCATGTAATGGCACTGAATTCAGAAATCACACACTAATCAAATTATGTGATGACAAAGGAACTTCCCAAAATTTCTCATCTCCTAACACACCTGAACTAAATAGTGTGGCTGAAAGAAGGAACAGAACTTTGATTGAAGCAGCAAGGACAATGCTTGCTGGATCTGCTCTCTCTAAGCACTTTTGGACTGATGATGTAGCCACTGCCTGCTACACTCAAAATAGATCCATCATTGTGAAGAGACACATGGAGACTCCCTATGAAGTCTTCAGGGGGAGAATTCCAAACATCTCATTCTTACATGTGTTTGGGTTTCCAGTATTCATTCACAATCACAAGGATCACCTTGGAAAGTTTGATGAAAAATCTGATGATGGTTACTTCCTTGGATACTCTCTAGTATCTAAAGCATACATAGTCGTCAACACAAGAAGAAAATGTATTGAAGAAACTTATCACATCACGTTCAATGAAAGTTCTGAAGCTCTCAAATTTACAAATCCATCAGATGATGAACTTCATATTCATGAATCTCACAATTATCCATCTGATGAATTTCAACATTATGAGCCTTCTCAAAAATATCAAACAAGCAACTCAGTCCCTCATATTGATCCATTTGAAGATATGACAAGTCCTACAAAAGGAAATCCTTCAATATCAAATACTGATGGCTGTCAATCAAATAATGATCAGTCTCAAATGATCAAAGTGATCAGCAAAGCAATACAAATGATCAAAATGGTCAGTTTCAAAACAATCATCATGCTGACACACATGATCAAAATGATCTATCATATGAAGCCGCTGATGAACAATCTGAGCCCCTTACTCAAAGCTCTCTTACCATCTCTAGGGAACTAGGTCTTGGATGTGTTGCTTCTAACCAAGAAGGAATCCCTCCATTGATTGAAGCTTTGTCTATTGAATATCCTTCAGCAGACACTAGAGATAATCCAAGTCCAAGTCCATGTCATGGACTTCCAAGTTCTAGCTCTAATCATGATACCAGTGCCTATTCTCCAGCTCCACAAAAATCTTGGACTAAAAATAGTCACATACAGCTGGTGAACATAATAGGCAATCCTGGTGAAGGTAGAGTTACTAGATCTATGGCAAAGAAACTGAGTGCTGCTTCATCTGGAGAATGCCTCTATGCAAACTTTCTCTCAGAAATTGAACCTACAAAGGTTTCAGAAGCACTCACACGCCCTGGATGGGTGTATACCATGCAAGAGGAACTAACTCAATTTGAAAGAAACAAAGTCTGGAAATTGGTTCCTCTTCTATATGATAAATCAACCACTGACACTGAATGGGTTTATAAGCTCAAAAGAGATGAAACCAATATGGTGACCAAAAACAAAACTAGGCTGGTGGCCCAAGGATTCAATCAAGAGCCTGATGTTGATTTTGATCAAACCTTTACTCTAGTTGCACGTATGGAAGCCATACGAATCTTTCTTTCTTATGCCACTTACATGAATGTTGGGAATACGTTTTACGTATTAAGAAGGATCGGTCACTCCAACGATAGTTCATGTAATAGCTCGTAGTTTAGTTAATCTTCTTTACTTATCAAACAAGTCCAAGCCTAGCCTACAACATGTGTAGGCCGGCCCAAAAGTGTAAGCCCAAGCCCATTACAAGGCTTGGGTATATAAACCCTCTCCTTTGATGGAGAGGGGTGTGGTTTCATTATTTTTCACATAGTAAACATTACTTTCTCTCTCTAGCTTTGTGTGAAATCCACCATCTCTCTATCTCTTTCTCTCTCTAGATACATAAGCAAGATTTACAATCCTACAAATGGTATCAAGAGCCATGGGATGATTGTATTGTTCATGTGTTTGTGTTCTTGATTCATACGCCATTTTTGATCCATTTTCACACGTCCAAATTTTTTTTTTGTGTTTTTGATGGTTTTTTCTTCATACAAATCTTCTACATAGTTGTGGTAGGGATTTGGTATAGTTACTTTGGCTAAAAACACAAAATTTTTGGGTGTTTTGATCATTTTTTGGCTTAAAATCACGAATTGGTTGAGTTTTGTCCGAGAAAAGTGGAAAATATTCAGATCTGGTCAAATCGGAAAAGGGTTTACTCATTTAGATCGGCATTCCGATTGGTTGATATTCAGATTGGGCATTCCGATTGGCATTCAGATCGGCATTCCGATTGGTTGATATTCAGATTGGACATTCCGATTGGCATTCAGATCGGCATTCCGATTGGTTGGTATTCAGATTGGGCATTCCGATTGGCATTCAGATCGGCATTCCGATTGGTTGGTATTCAGATTGGGTACATTCCGATTGGTATTCAGATTGGGTATTCCGATCACTCATTCCGATTGGTATTCAGATTAGGTTCATTCCGATCAAGGTATTCCGATTTGGGAGATTCCGACTGATATTCCGATCACTATTCCGATAACAAAATTGTTCCTTAAAAAATTTCGATCGTGTGTAATTTTGACTTGGAATTTTTGGTTTATTGAGAACATATTTTAGGGGATTTTAACATTGTTTCTCGACTTCAACTCACAACAACAAACACATTTACTTTCTTTCATTGATCGATCAACGTTTGTAAATCTTAACTTATTGAAATGGAGTACACATCTCTTACGGGTAAGTCCATCCTCTCGGGTACGGATAATCGTCCACCAATGTTGGTGAAGACTATGTATGAGGAATGGGCTTCCCGAATGGAACTTTATATGTTGAACAAGGAGAATGGACATCTCATTTGGGCATCGGTGCTCAATGGACCATTAGATTATGGTACAGTGACGGAAGGTACAACTACTCGTCCTCGCACAACGGGTGAGTTGACTGGAGATATGAAGATTCAAGATAAATGTGATAAGTATGCTACAAACATCATTCTCCAAGCCCTTCCTCCAGATGTCTACAAACTCGTCAGCAAACATAAGGTTGCCAAAGAGTTATGGGATAGAATTCGGGTTCTAATGCAAGGCACCTCGTTAACTAAACAAGAACGAGAGTGTAAGCTTTATGATACTTTTGATAAGTTTGCCTATGTGCCAGGGGAGACTCTCAATGATTACTATCTGAGATTTACCCTATTGTTGAATGAGCTCAATATCTATGGCATGACAATTCCTACCTTTCAATTGAACACCAAGTATTTGAACACTCTTCCTTCAGAATGGAAAAAATATGTGACGGATGTTAAATTGGCTAAGGACTTGCATAACACCAATGTGGATCAACTTCAAGCCTTTCTTCAACAACACGAATGCCATGTGATCGAGGCTCGGTTGTCTACACCTCAAGTTCATGATCCACTTGCAATGTATGCTTCTCACCAAAACATGGCTTATACTTATCAGCAACCATCATACTTGCAGCAGACACCACCACACAACTATCAGCAACCACAGCAACCATCTTATCCACCACTAGTGATGCCACAGCAAGCATTTCAACAAGGTGTTCCTCAACAATCTTTTCCACAGCAATCACCATATCAGACATCACCATCACAAGCCAACACTTTTCCATTGGGCTATACTCCTCAGCAAGGATATTTTCCAATTGAAGCACAATCAGCACAAGCTTTCTACTCTAATGAACTTCCACCAATCGAAGCACCGGTCTTTACACCAAATGATACGCCAGCTGATGTTCTAAACCATCTCACAGCCTACTTGTCAAAACTTGTTGCAACTAGAGGATTTCCACCAACAAACAATCAGCTCCGCACCTCCTCAAATCCTCGCCAACAAGCCACTGTTCAAGATGGTCAAGTGATGGTGCAACCTATTCAGGGAAGGCAAAATTCATATGGACCTCCTACAAGGACTGGGAACAATCAAGCTGTGAATTCTCAAGCTAATGGAAATGGAAGTCCTAGTGGTCCTAAAAAGGTTGTGACTTGCTACAATTGTCGAGGACAAGGTCATATGGCTAGGGAATGCACTCAGCCGAAAAGGAGGAGGGATGATGCATGGTTTCGTGAGAAGATGTATTTGGTTGATGCTCAGTCTAAGGGGAAGATTTTGGATTCAGAGGAGTTAGCATTTCTTGCAGACCCAGGGGCAGCAGATACTGAAGGCATTGCAGTCGTTTCCACTTCTAATGCAGCTTATCAAGCGGACGATCTTGATGCATACGATTCGGATTGTGATGACATTCACTCGGCCCAAGCTGCTCTCGTTGCTAATCTCTCTCACTACGGTTCTGATGTCATCAGTGAGGTACCATCAACATCTAATAATATTGATGATAACCAACATCAAGTTGGGCATGAAAATGACAACCTCGAACAACATTCGGGGACTAGTAACTCAAATGCTGTGGTACCCAATCCTACACATTTGAGTGAACCTCAACCAAATGCTACGACGGGTATGAAATCTTATGCTCCACATGATTTGGTCATGGTGCCTAAACATATTATTGAACAAATGCATATGGCCCTCAGACAATCCGTAGATACGAATTCCACCCTAACTGCTGAGCTTGCGTTGCATAAAGAAAAGGTCAAAACTTTTGAAATGGTCCCTCAAGAAGAGAAAATAACATGTTCTGAATTTGACCAATTTCGTTTTGAAAAGATTGAACACTTGAAAGAAATAGAATCATTAAAAGCTAATCTTTCCAATGAATTAAAAGAAAAAGAGTCGGTTGTCAATGATTTTCAGAAACTTAAAATGGATTTCGAAACTCTCGAGTCTAAAAAGGTTGAATCGGAAATTAATGCTACCAAACTTCTTAAATTCAAAGAACAACAGCTTTTAAAACAATACGCTTCCACAGAAAAGGTTCATCTTTTAACTAAATCATTTAAAGAATTCGAACTTAAGCGTCTTCAAGATTTACCACCTAATCCCGGTTATGCAAAACAAGCTCAGGAATATATTCCCGGTCTTTATGACATGACCATAATTGGAAAATCGATAGAAGCACCTTTTGTTCGTAGTACTGAGGAGACACAATCACTTGGGGATGAAACTCATTCTAAAATGCTTTCAAAATTCCATACCATTGATTATGATCAACATAACAAAGATCAATTTTCGAAAAAGACACGCATTCGCTTACAAAAGGAATTAGCAGAATTAACAGTTCTTGTGCCCCAAAGTTTGTCAAATGAAAACCTTCCTAGTACGTCTCCTACACTCGTCAAAAAGGATTTAACGAAGTTAATTCCACCGGTAAGTAAGGCGTCCGTTAACTTAAATACGGTTCACCAACACTTAGCCGATTTTGACAAGGTCATTTTGGAACGTACGACGGCCACGGCCATAACGGAAGGTGAATGGAACTTTGAGCACACTAGAGCTGCGTTTCGAGATGAAATTGTTCCGTTTGTAAAGAATGTTAAAGCTTGTCTTAGTAATCTTGATCAAGATTTGTATTTGGAAATAGAAGAAGTTAAACGTGTTTTCAATGAAATGGATGATGCTTATGAAAACAGTTTACTTGAAATAGAACGAGTTTCACGCCAAAATGATCTGCTTCTGAATCAAGTGATGTCTCATGATATAGTTTCTGTCTGTGTGAATACAAGTGTTGATAATGATTCTATTGTGCATCATGTTGAATCTGTGGATAATATGGTAGATAGTACTGGTCACGAATCTGACGCTGAATTTTTAAAGCTTCAAGATTCATATTCTTCGCTTTCAAAACGTTTTGATGAGATTCAAACACATTGTATTTCGCTTGAATGTAAGCAACAATTTATTCAAGAAATCTTTGAAACGTCATTCGAAGGTGTTAATATCGATGATGCAAATTTTGAAAAGAATTTTCGATTGAATTTACAATCAAAACAGCGTCAGCCAAGTGACAAAGTTGCTAACTCTTTGCCGATAGACATAGAGAAATCTAAGGAGCTTAACTGTGTGAACGTACTTGAGGCCGCTGAGAATTTTAAACTTGATCTAGATAATCGAGTTTCCAAGATTTTGTCCAAAGTTGATAACTTAAAACAGAAAAATACACGACTCTTTGATTCAGTACAGCCCGCATGTGTTGATACCACTGCACAGAATCAATCATTGATTGAACAATTGAATCGAAAGTCGGTGGAAATATCTGATTTGAGGGAACAAATTTGTGATAAAAATCTGGTCTTGGCTGAGTTAAAGGAAACACTTCGTACTCTAAAAGGTAAGAATGTTGTGGATAACGCAGCCACTATCTCAGCACCGTCCTCTAGTGCCATCAAAAGGAACCTTATAGCCGTCACACCACTTAACAAGGGCCCTAAGACTAAACCTTCTCAAACATTGGTCACTAAAGATAAGGCGGAATCAAAACCAGCTTCTAATATTCCTGTGTTGCCTTCTACAGGAGAAAGCACCACTACTAAGGCTCAAAGATCTAAGCTTAAGAGAAACAAGAAGAATGATAGGATCTTGCCCCCATCTAGTAGTCAAGTGAAGAAGAAAGTAGAAGTCCATCCTAGGAATGTTATTTCTGTTTTGAATAAAAAGAATCATGTAGCTAAACCTAAAGGCTCTGCGGTTGTGCAGTGTTCTAAGCCTACTGTGAATTCTAATTTAAAATGTTGGAATTGCAATGAATGTATGTTTTCTAGTCGTCATGATTCTTGCCTTATTGACCATGTGAATGAGATGTATGCCCGGAAAAATGGATTAGAATGGAAACCGACTGGGAAGGTGTTAACCCAAGTTGGTTGGATGTGGCGCCCCACTGGTAGAACTTTCACTATAGTAGGAAATACGTGCCCTTTGACTAGGATCACTCCCACTAAAGCGAAGAAAGCGTGCCCTTTAACTAGGAGTACCAAGGCTACCAAAACACAAGCGTGTCCTTTAACTAGGAACACCAACACTACTGTAGGAACAAAGTGCCCTTTAAATAGGTCTACTCCCACTGTAGTGCCCGCTAATACTCCAAAACCTCAGCAAATTGGAACAGTAAAACCTGTAAATGCTAAAACTCACATTAGAAAATGCAGGAAATCTAAGGATAACAAAAATGTTAGCAATTCTGATAATAACATATCTGTATCTGCTAACACTCCGGAACCAATAGTTTCCAATGCATTGTCTACTGTTGTGATTGAAAACAGGTGGTCCAAATTGTTCTCTGGTATTTGGACTCTGGTTGCTCCAAGCATATGACCGGAGATCGCTCTCAGCTCAGAAATTTCGTCAGCAAGTTTCTTGGTACGGTTCGATTTGGAAATGATCATATTGCAAAGATAATGGGTTATGGTGAATATCATATTGGGAATGTTATAATTTCAAGAGTGTATTATGTGGAAGGTCTCGGTCACAACTTATTTTCTGTGGGACAATTTTGTGATGCAAACCTAGAAGTTGCTTTTCGAGAGCATACCTGCTTCATTCGTAATTTGGAAGGGGTTGATTTATTGAAAGGTACTCGAGGGAATAATTTGTATACTTTGTCTCTACAAGACATGATGGCCGCTTCTCCCGTATGTCTTCTCTCCAAAGCATCGAAGACTAAGTCTTGGTTATGGCATCGACGGTTATCTCATCTTAACTTTGACGCTATTAATCACTTGGCCAAGAACGAACTTGTTCGTGGTCTTCCTAAACTATCATTTCACAAGGATCATTTGTGTTCCGCGTGTACAATGGGGAAAAGCACTAAGAAATCTTACAAACCCAAGACGGAAGACACCAACCAAGAGAAACTTTATCTTTTGCATATGGATCTTTGTGGGCCAATGCGTGTTGAAAGTCTTAGTGGCAAAAAGTACATCCTCGTCATTGTCGATGATTACTCTCGGTTTACATGGGTGAAATTTCTTAAAGCAAAGAATGAGGCACCTAAATTCATCATCGGATTTCTCAAGATGATTCAAGTGCGTCTCAACACTACTGTCCGACGCATTCGTACAGATAATGGAACCGAATTTGTGAATCAAATTTTGCGTGATTATTATGAAGAAGTTGGCATTTCTCATGAAACATCCGTTGCACGCACTCCACAACAAAACGGTGTCGTTGAAAGGCGAAATCGCACACTTATGGAAGCTGCTCGAACAATGTTAATTTACGCAAAGGCTCCATTGTTTTTATGGGCAGAAGCAGTATCTACAGCAGTGTACACCCAAAACCGGTCACTAATTCGTAAACGCCATGGTAAAACACCTTATGAGCTTCTCCATGGAAAAGTACCAGATTTATCATATCTTCATGTATTTGGTTCTCTTTGCTATCCAAATAATGATGGTGACAATTTGGGAAAACTTCAACCAAAGGCTGATATTGGTATTTTCATTGGTTACGCACCCGCAAAGAAGGCATACCGAATCTACAACCCTAACTCTCGCAAGATCCTCGAAACTATGAATGTTGATTTTGATGAGCTGACAGCAATGGCTTCTGAGCAAAGCAGCTCTGAACCCGCACTTCATGAAATGGGACCCAGTAATATTAGTTCTGGTCTTGTCCCAAACAACCCTACTTCATCATCATTTACACCACCTACTAGGAAGGAATGGGATACGTTGTTTCAACCGTTCTTTGATGAATTCTTTACTCCTCTAAGTATTGTTGCTCCAGAACCTGAAGTAATAGCTCTGGTAACCGAAGTTGTCGCTCCAGCAACCGTTGTACAATCAGATACATCTGCACCAACAATTGGTCAAGATATACCTTCAACAAGTAATTCTCGACCAACACATGTTTCAACTACCCATGTCATGCCTATTGATAATGAAGAGGATGATGATGATCACGATTTGGAATTCGCTCAAATGCGTGAACTTCCATTCTTTGGTGTATCTATTCCCGACCCTAATCAAGCCGGGTCGTCCACCTCAGAGGAAGCTCCTTCTACAGTTTACTCCAATCCACGGATTCGTGAACATGACAGCAAGTGGACAAAGGATCATCCTATAGACTCTATTATTGGTGACCCTAATCGTCCAGTATCCACACGAAGTCAGTTACAAGAAAGTGCACTGTTTTGTCACTTTGATGCTTTTCTCACTGAAGTTGAACCTAAGACATGGCAACAAGCTTTTACTCAATCCTGTTGGATAGAAGCTATGCAAGAAGAACTTAACGAATTCATACGTCTTGATGTTTGGGAACTTGTCCCATGCCCGGATCAGGTGCAGTTACTCACTTTGAAATGGGTTTACAAGGTGAAACTCGATGAGTTAGGCGGAATATTGAAGAACAAAGCTCGTCTAGTAGCTCGTGGATACAAGCAATTATTGGGCATCGACTTTATGGAATCCTTTGCACCTGTTGCCCGTTTGGAAGCTATTCGACTATTCCTTGCTTATGCAGCCCATATGAATATGATCGTCTATCAGATGGATGTGAAGACGGCATTTCTTAATGGTGAACTCAAGGAAGAGGTCTATGTTCAACAGCCGGATGGTTTTGTGAATCCTAATTATCCTAATCATGTGTATAAGCTTAAGAAGGCTCTCTATGGGTTGAAGCAAGCTCCACGCGCATGGTATGATCTATTATCACAATTTCTCATCACGCAAGGCTTCGCTAAAGGCAAGGTAGATCCAACGATGTTCATTCAGAAACGAGGTAAAGATATGATTATGGTACAAATATATGTTGATGATATTATATTTGCAGCCTCGACCCAAACCTTGTCGGATGAGTTTGGGACACTCATGTCTTCCAAGTTTAAGATGTCAATGATGGGCAAGGTATCATTCTTCTTAGGCCTTCAGATATCTCAGAGTCCCAGAGGCATCTTTATCAATCAATCCAAGTATGCCCTTGAATCGCTTAAGAAGTATAAGATGGAATCTTGCGACCCCGTGGATACTCCAATGGTGGAACGAACTAAGCTTGATGCTGATCCACATGGAGTTGCCGTTGATCCGACACTTTATCGTGGAATGATCGGTACTCTTCTGTATATCACAGCCAGTCGACCTGATCTTCAGTTTGCTATATGTATGTGTGCCAGGTATCAAACTAGGCCTACTGAGTTACACTTAGCTACTGTTAAAAGGATCTTTCGATATCTTAAAGGAACCATTAATCGGGGACTTTGGTATTCGAAGGACTCTTCTATTGCACTAATGGCATATGCAGATGCGGATCACGCGGGTTGTCAAGATACAAGGCGTAGCACGAGTGGAACTTTGCAACTACTAGGAGATCGATTAATCAGTTGGGCATCGAAAAGGTAGAAAAGCGCTGCAATTTCAAGTACGGAAGCAGAATACATAGCTATGTCCGGTTGCTGTGCTCAAATTCTTTGGATGAGATCACAATTAACCGACTATGGTCTAGGTTTCAACAAGATTCCGATGTACTGCGACAACAAAAGTGCAATTGCCTTATGCTGCAACAATGTTCAATTCTCCCGGTCGAAGCATATTGACATTCGCTACCACTTCATCAAGGAGCAAGTGGAAAATGGAGTAATCGAGCTTTACTTTGTCCGATCTGAGTATCAATTGGCGGATATTTTCACGAAGGCTTTAGATCGCGCTCGAATTGAATTTTTGGCCGACAAGCTAGGAATGAGAACCTTCTCGCCTGAGACTCTTAAGGAACTAGCAGATGAAGCGAAAGAATAGTGGTGGTAAAACTATTCTCCGTATCCTTGGTAATCATCTGTATATATTGTTTATATTTTTATCCACAAAAGCAAAATACAAAA
Source organism: Glebionis coronaria (assembly GCA_025667525.1). Taxonomy (NCBI): domain Eukaryota; kingdom Viridiplantae; phylum Streptophyta; class Magnoliopsida; order Asterales; family Asteraceae; genus Glebionis; species Glebionis coronaria. Next base: position 377,263 of record JANFOE010001330.1, read on the forward strand.
ATATAAAACCATATAAAAACCATAAAAATTGAAAAATCTAGAAAAATCCAAAAATATTTTTACTTTATTTTTCTAAGGCGTGTCTTTTGGTACGATAATATTTACGGCCTTAGAAATGTTGATTAATATCGACACGGCGCCATAAATAGAGTTCGTACAAAAGTTGTAAATATTTCATAAAACATGCCTAAATGGCTTGTAGTTATTTCAGACTGCAACCCGGTTTTTACATTAAAGTCAAGTATTTCTTATGAAAGCTTTGGCTCACAACGGGAATTAATTTTCTCGGGCAAGGTTTACTTTAAAACCTTGTAAGGGATCAAGTTTACTTTATAACTTGGTCTAACACAAATCAATGTACGTTTCAGTGCATTTATTTGTTAAAACAAGAGAAGTCTTGTTTTTATGAAGCTATCATCTCTACAACCATAGCAATATACAATTGGTATCTACATACTCGACGATGCGACTACTCAACCGACGACTATAGCTCTTTCAATAGAACACGGGTCAACAATTGAGGGGGAGCAATTGTCAAGCATTCAGAATCTTCGATGCCGAACGTGTCAAGTTCACAAGTTGGTTTCAAGACAACAATACCAATCGTACATGTGGTGTCAAGAGATGACTTCAGACGTGACGAGGCGACCAACATATGCTGCCAAGAACCATTTGATCTTATCATATGATGTTCTCATCAATCAGGTCCAACCTTGTCAATTCTTTTTAATATGGTGAATATGTGATCATGTTACAAATCGGTATCATATCTCAAGCGTTTGATATCCGGAAGATAAAACGGACTCGCATTTTTCTTCCCAAAACCTTTGTTAAAACTTCATTAAATCAATTGATATTAAAAACATCGATTGGGTTAATATTTTTAATATGGGGGAGAAAATGTGATTTAATATGGGATATTATCACAAATGGTTTGACTTAATGTGCTGGCTCATCCCGACATATGCGAAATGTTTTCAAATATCATGGCATATGTTAAAGGGGAGCAAAATGGATTTGCTATATCAAAATGGATTTTCATGGTGACATATACTTACCCAAACCTCATTTAATTCACGACGATGAATATTGTGGTGACATAAGGATGGTAGGATAGGTTAAGTCCAATGATTCTTCTAGAACCGGAGGAATCTTCCCAAGGACATTCCATAGCTAGAAATAGTAGTCCTTAGGAAAGGTGGAGAAAGAATGTGAACGTAGCTGAATGCCGACCAAGTACTTAAGTTAGCACTGGAACAAACACAACAAGGTGCTAGTTATGACGTATTGGTAAGCATTGAAGGGGTTGAAGAATGAAAAAGAATTGTAAAGATAAAGGGTGTAAAGAAAGAAGCCCTCCTTACAACTTTAGGCAGAAACCGGGTCAATACATATGCTATTGAGATCATTGTTAATGATTCTTGATATTGAAGACATACATCATGGACCCAGTGATGCAATGCACAACCCATCCCAGCTAACTCAGATATCTCTCAAAAGGTATTTGTTTTAATCACACGGAGACAACACGTTATCTATCGATTTATTCACTCCGAATAAATTGGTATTGAAATGGTGGCACTCCTCTCCAGCCTCCGATCACTAAAATCCAAAGTGCACGATCGAGTCTAGAGCCATTTGAGATCATCAAATATCTCACTAGGACACACTTTCATATTTCCTTGCTTCTTCACACACTGTGAAAAGTAAGAAAGATTTTAAGAGTCCTACACAAAATCTTCATGATCTTGCCTGAACATCTGAGTAATACGAAAGTATTTACAATGAAGATGGAAATCCTTCTTGAGCGAATATCAAAAAGCTCATGGTAGGTGACTTGTGCGATTCTTTATGAATCAAACTTGTGATAACTGGAAAGCAACAGCTGTTTAATTCTTAACTGAATTTAAACACGTTCCAGGCCTCTACGCAATATCTTAGTGATCTTGCCAGAACACTCAGAGTGATACCTTAGTGTTCACAGTGATGAGTGGAAATCCTTCTAGTGTTAACCTCAAACAGCACTTGGTAGGTAACTTGCAAGATTCTATACGAATCAAGCTCGTGACAACTGGAAAGCAACGATGGTGCGGTTCTTAATTGAATTTCACTTGTTCCAGGAACATGAATTGACGGCTTCAAATCATGCGGATATCTTTATCCAAATGATTCACTCTTTATGTTCGCAGTCAGCTTTGGACGGTCGAATAAAGAGAACGGGTTTACCCGCGAAATCCTGTCAGGAAGTTACTTAACTGAAACTATCCGTCACGGGTACGATATCTAATATCGTCCAACGGTCTTCACCGACCGGAGGTAAAATGCTACCGATTTAGAATGAAATGTTCAAAGCCATTTCGTTCGTGTCTACTTATGTTGCGGCATTTGAAGACGGTGGCGTTGCGGAATCCAAGAAGAAGTCGTCCCCGCATGCTTATACCTTATGCACTTAATATCTCATCTAATTCAAGAAAGCCTAAAAGTTAAGTCTTCCGCTGTATCGAACTCTGAAGCTTTCAAGAATTACGAAGGTATAAGTATGTGGGACATGGTGTCACGAAGAGGCGAAGATCACAAGTGATGGATGCACGAGATCAAGGCAAGAGATTAATGCTCAAAGATTGATATCAAAGATCACATCAGCATGTTCACCAGAAAAGAAAAAGAAAAAGAAAGACGAAGACTACGAGCTCAAGACAAGCATAGTATGCTGGGTTTATTTCATTATTGTAACTCGGGTAACGCCCTTGTTTGGAGTGACCTCCCTTAGGGGGAGATTGTTGGGAATACGTTTTACGTATTAAGAAGGATCGGTCACTCCAACGATAGTTCATGTAATAGCTCGTAGTTTAGTTAATCTTCTTTACTTATCAAACAAGTCCAAGCCTAGCCTACAACATGTGTAGGCCGGCCCAAAAGTGTAAGCCCAAGCCCATTACAAGGCTTGGGTATATAAACCCTCTCCTTTGATGGAGAGGGGTGTGGTTTCATTATTTTTCACATAGTAAACATTACTTTCTCTCTCTAGCTTTGTGTGAAATCCACCATCTCTCTATCTCTTTCTCTCTCTAGATACATAAGCAAGATTTACAATCCTACAATGAACTTCATCCTCTACCAAATGGATGTTAAAAGTGCATTCCTAGATGGTGACCTAAAAGAAGAAGTCTATGTTACAGAGCCTCTTGGCTTTGAGAGTAGTAAATACCCAAATCATGTCTATAAGCTTTACAAAGCTTTGTATGGACTGAAGCAAGCTCCAAGAGCATGGTATGAAACTCTCTCAACATTTATCATTGAACATAAGTTTGTTAGAGGAAAAATAGATAGCACCTTGTTTATCTATAAATCTAAAATTGACACCATTCTGGTGCAAATTTATATGGATGACATCATCTTTGGTTCAACAAGCTTGAAACTTTGCAAACAATTTTCCAAGCTTATGACCAGCAAGTTTGAGATGAGTATGATGGGAGAACTCACATACTTCATTGGTCTTCAGATTAAACAATCTAACCAAGGCATCACCATCAATCAAGAAAAATATGTCAAGGATCTGCTGAAGAAGTATGATATCAATTGTGCTTCAGTGAAGACTCCAATGGTATCCCCTAACAACTTAGGACCTGATCTCAATGTACAATCAGTCAATGAGACTCAATATAGAGGTATGATTGAGTCACTCATGTACTTAACTGCAAGCAGGCCTGACATTCAATTCTCTACATGCCTTTGTGCAAGATACCAAGCAGATCCAAAGGAATCACACCTTACTGCTGTAAAGATAATCTTCAAATACCTAAAAGGTACACCAAGTCTAGGTCTTTGGTACCCCAAATCCTTAGGTTTTGATCTAATAGGGTATTCAGATTCTGACTATGTTGGATGCAATTTGGACAGAAAAAGCACATCTGGTGCATGCCAATTGCTAGGTGGAAAACTTGTGTGTTGGAGTGCTAAAAAGCAAGAAACAGTTGCCATGTATTCAGCAGAAGCTGAATATGTGGCAGCTGCTGGATGTTGTGCCAATGTTCTTTGGATGAAAAGCCAACTAGCTGATTATGACATAGAATATGAAAAGGTACCATTCTTTTGTGATAACACTAGTGCTATTGCAATATCCAACAATCCAGTCCTTCACTCAAGAACAAAACACATTGATATCAGATATCACTTTATCAGAGATCACATTGTGAAAGGGAACATTGAATTACATTTCATTCCCACTTAGTATCAATTGGCTGATATCTTCACCAAAACACTGGATGAACTAACTTTTAAAAGATTGATAATGGAGCTTGGTATGCTGAACGTTGATGATACAAAACCGGAACCTTCAACATTCACTGAAGAAGCTTGAAGGTTCAACATTTCATAAAAGTTTTTTGATTAATGTCAATTTGCAGTGTCTGAGTAAAGGAGTGTGCAATGTCATGTGTCTATTTCACTTTATGTGATTGTGTATGATGTTTTGTCGCCTTATCTGATTCACTAAAACTAAACAAATGATCACCTGTCATCAAAAGGTTCCTTCAGCAGTGCTGAACAAAATTTTAAATACAACTGAGTAGATAGGTCTGAGTAGAGGAGCGTGTAATGTCATATGTCTTGTTCACTTATGTGAACATGTATATGGGGTTTTGTCGCCTCATCTGACGCACTGAAGCTCACAAGTATTGCCATCTGCTTCAGCATATCTGAGCAACAACATTTAAAACAAATCAATCATGTGATTCAAAGGAGTTAATGGCATTAAATTTCTTGAGAATAAATGCAAAACATTCTTTCAAAAGGTGTCAATTGTTTATCTAGGAAATATCAAGCGTCCATATCACAGTCAACAACTTTCTGACACAATGAGGCGTTTCACTGTTCAAAGCAACAGAAAATCATCACTTTTCAGAACATTAATGAGAGAGTTTGTGCCATTTATTCAAAAGAAACCCTAAAAGTTTTATTTTCTTTTCAAATGTTTTACAAACTTTGACAAATCAGTCTAAAGTGTTTACATATATATCTTTTGAAGATTGAAGATTCATATCATTTGCAAAAGCTTTCAAAAGAAACACACACAAACTCTCTCTCTCTCTCTCTCTCTTTCAAGAAAACACACACCTCAATGGCAACCGAATCATCTTCACAATCACAAGAGGTTGAGATCACCCTCAATCCTTCCATCTATGTTAACTATCCCATTGAGGACATCTTTTTTAAACCCAACAACCTCACCTTGATCAAACCAGAAACCCTAAAATCTGATCCTGGAAACCAAGTACTAGATTTTTTTATCTAAATATGTGATCCGTTATGCCTTGTTCAAAGATCCAGGGGTGATGTTTGAAAAAGTGTTAAAAGAATTTTGGTTCACGGCACAAGGGTCAAAGAACAAGAAATCTATTAAGTTTGATTCTACAACTTTTGGTATTCATGGGAAAATAAGTTTAAAGTTGTTTAGAAGGGTTTTAGGTTTAAACTATGTGGATGACCCTAGTGAGTATGAGGTTGTACCCAATGATTTATCTGTTGTCAAATCATTTTTCAAAGAAATTGGGTACACTGAATAGATTTATGATAAGGTTGGGTTAAAGAGAAGCTGCTTACCACCTAAGTGGAAACTTTTGATGTCAATCTTAATTGAGTATCTGGGTGGGAAAATTGGAGGGCTTGATCAAATCAACCTAAAGGATGCCTTGATTCTATATTGTCTGGCAAAGGGTATAAAAGCTGATTTTGGGAGATTAATCTGTGAGGATCTTCATGGAAAAATAGAGAATAAAACTAGGGAAAAGAATGTGGTCTACACCAGGTTTTTGTCCCTCATTTTTGCTGAACACCTTGGTGATGAGTATTCAAACAACCAAGGAGTTAAATTAGTTTCTAATCCTTTGATACCAATCACTGAAACATTCCAGTCAGCACAACTAACCCTCCTTTCACACAGTCCATGTTGGACATTTGCTTAGCAAATGATCCAGTAGTGTACAAAGCACCACAAGACACTTCTCCAACTGGAGAAGGGGATCTGACAGGCACAAAGTCTGGAGCTTCTTCTGGACCGCGTCAAAAGAGCATATCAGTGAATACTCTTAAGTGTAGACGTGAGTCCAAGAAAAGGAGGCACCCCACAAAATCTTCATCAAAAAAGAGTACTGATGATCCCAAAGGCCAAGCTTCAAAGAAAAAAAGTCCTCGGCCAAGGACCAGAACCCTAGCCAGCCGCCACCTTTAGTCTCTGTTGAAGGTGGCATGCATCAAGAGGCCCTGAAGGCAACTCCTCTCTCAACCTCTTTAGGAGAGAAGGGTGAAGATAGAGCGCACCCTCAGCTCAGTAATGTGGAGTCAACATTGGTAAGTAATTTAAATCTGAATACATCTCAAATTTCATTACCAATTTCTATCATTTGTCACTCTGAGTCTACATCAGTGCGTGAGGCGTCAACAAATACAATAGCTGACACTAACCCTGGCCCTTCTGTTTCTCATGATGTAGTTCCCTCACAACAGGGTCCTACTAAAGGAACCAAAATCATTATCATTGATCTTAACTCATCAGGGACTCTTTCTCAGGATCCATCAGGTAAAACCAACCCTGGTGTGAAGGACTTGAAACTGAACAACACACTGAAGGTGACGATCAACATACAACCAAGGAAGTGCTTCTCTCCACTGGCGCCAAAGGGGACACTTGCCTACATTTGTATTTAGCATGTCTGTTGATGACTTAGAGAATGAGTTGGGTTTGAGTGAAAGAACTCCAGTAAATCTAGATGATAGTGAACCTGAAGATGATCTTGCTGATCAAACTCCAAAGCCTCCATCCCCCAGAACCACTCAGGTAAATGAGCTGACAAATCAAGTGTTGGTTCTTTATTCATAGGTGGACAAACTCAAGGAGGAAAAGGCTATTGCTGATGCTAAACTAGTTACTCTTAAAGCAAGTCCAGTTCCTCCCACTACTGAGCAGATCAAGGATGCTATTCTCACAGCTCTGAAGCCCTTAGTGAAGGATGTGGCCACCACCACTTCTGTCAAGCAAGAAATCACAACACTCATGGACTCCATCAATACTGCATCCTTTGAGCTCCCCGCTGAATTCAAGCCAATTCCCACTCATCTCAATGAGTTATGTGATTTGGTATCAAAGATCAAAGACAGGGTGGGTCTGCTGGAACAACAAAAACTGAACCTATCAGATGAGGTTCAGTAGAAACTGAACACCCTAGCAAATGTTCTAGCAATGCTGGTCAAGGTATCATCCACCTTAGACTCTTTATGTGCATGTCTGCCTGCTGGGGGTTCATCAGAAGTTGCTGGACAATCTTCTGCTGAGGGGGAGAAAGTCACTATTCAGCAGCTCTTTAAAAAACATGCACAAAAGAAGGCCTAAAAACAACCTTTTGTGTATGTATCACCTTTTAGTGAAGAGAGTCCAACTAAGACTAGGGGGGAGTCTTCAGCTAAGGACAGTCATGTTGAAGGCCTTACCACCAGCAATGAGTCATCTGATAATGGGTTACCTCCTATCAAACCCAAGAGCAAAGGTGAATTCACACTGGATGAAAGAATTATCAAATCTGGGTTGGCCACTCAAGAAGAACTTGATAAAATTCACAAGCTTCAAGCTAAAGAAAAGCTCAGAGATCTGAAGATGAGCTTATATGATAAAATTGAAAAATCTGAAGTTGAAGGCCTCTTCAAGAAAAAGATGTTGTACGAAAAGTTTTGTATAACGAGACTGAACAGAAGATATCTCTCAGAAATCACAAACGTTGACATGATGACTTATAAGGGAGATATTAATCTGAAGTTCTATAGGGCTGATGGGTCTGATGAGATTATAGATGACTTCCAAGGGAAGGAGCTCTCCTGTACTAAATGGTTAGAGATGAGCAGAAACATTGAAAAGAGGAAATACAAGAGATGGGATGAGGTTCGTACAAGAATTGAGCACTTTGTGAGAAATCATGAAAGGCTTGGTCAACATCTCAACATCAGCAATCAAATCTCACTAGAGGATCAAGATCCAATCCCGGAGCTGAATAAAAGTGTATATATTCTTTGCTCACCATGGTGGTCCATGACTCACTGAAGCTGCTAAAACCATCAGCATGTGCTTACTATCAATACTGGACATCAGAAACTCTGATCCATCAGTTCAGACCCCTGACGTTGAAGAACTTAGGCTAAAGGAAAACTAAATAATCATTTGTACTATTTTTGTTGTAATTTGTAATGTTTCATGAATTAATGATTATCAGATGTTTATAAGTATATTATTGTTCAGTGCAAGTAAGAAGAAGTTGTTATATTCACTTACTACTGACATTAGACTTAGTCTATTTGTATACCCAAATAGGAGGAGCTTGGTGGGTCAGTATTTACTGACCTTGAAGCAACTCTAGGATTTGAATATAAAATCCCCCTAAGTGTTTCATGCTCAACAGTAAGGCCAGTCTGCTGAAGGATGACCAGAGGAACAAAGTTCCTACTGAAGACTTTATAGCCGAAGAACGTTCAGCGTTCCCCTTCCAGTTAACTTTTAAGACAAAGGAGTCTTCGCTTCAAATACTATGCGGTCTAGTTGCTGAAGAACAAGGACTGAAGAAGGGCTTTTAGTTCAGTTTGGTTTGACAATACCAAACTGAATGATGTCGATCTCCTCTAGGATACTAAAGACTCTTCAGTATTCTGATGGTTTGCATTAGGCGGGAAAAGATAACTTTAAGTCAAAGTAGGTTGCTTGTATACTAAGATATAAGTACAACATTTATCTTTTCTAGAATAGTTTAATATGTACTTTGTACTATTTATCCAGCATGGGAATCAACAACCCACTGGATAAACCCATGCATTGAAATATGCAAATGCAAACCCTAGTTTACACTACCTATAAAAGGAGTGTACATCGGGAGAGAAAGTGTGACAATCCGTCAATTTCAGGTCGTTATTTTAATCTCGACTATTACGTATTACGTGTTTAATTTAATGAGAATTTTAAATTATCGGCTAACCGAGAAGGTTATGACATGAAACTAGCGTAAGAATGTCGATTAGATGAAAACCGGCAAGGAATACGTTAGGTATCGATATTATAATCTCAATTTATCATAAAAATGATTTTTTTTATATTTAATCTTTATTTCTCGTGTTTTATGTTTTAACGAATGAGGAGAACTACTAGTGATCGCGATACCGACGGATGCCCAAAAATTTATGTTTTATTATCGATTGTCTCGATATCTTATATTTTCGACGTTTTCGATTTAGTTACGTTTTAAGTTGTGTCGAAGCTTTATTATTATATTTATGAAGCGTTTTAACTTTTGAAAAGTATTTTTACGAAACCCGAGTCCCGTAAATATTTTCAACTTTGACAAATATTCATTTTCTACCCTTTAACTTACTTAATTACTTTTTGGTCCAAAACTATGCCTAAATGACAAAATCTACCCTAACCTTGGACTATTTAAAAAAATTCCACTTACTAATTATTATTAAAAATTAATTTTTACAAAAATTTTCACCCACTTCTCTCTTGTTCTTCTCTTAGCCGTCCACCCCCTATCCACAATCTATCAAAATTTTTGATTTCTACTTTGATTTATTCAAATCTAATCAAAGACCCATTTTGCAAATACAACAAGGATCATTTTGGTATAAGATTTTCCAACATGCATACACTTCATTTTTCTTTCAAATTTTTGGTGAAGAACATGTTGTTTGATCCATTTTTATGGTTAAAAATGTTGTTATTATTATTATATTTGAAGTGGGATGATGTTGCATGTATGATTTTTATATATTTAATTTTTATTAGATTAAATTTAAGGGTGTTAGGAGTTAGATAAATATGTTATGATGATATTAGGGTAATATTAGAAGTATAAAATTTGTTGAAATGGGTCAAAATATTGATTTGGTATGATTTTTAGATGACCATTTTAGACCAGTAGGTAAAAGGCCATTTTTGGGTTACTTACTGTATGAATCTTGTTAAACTAATAAGATAGGGTCGTAGAGAATTTCGTTAGCTTCGATTTGATATAAAGTAGGACTTCCAACTCCAAACGAGTGCTAAGTTACAACAATTTTAGTATTCGTGTACCGGGAGACGAGTATAGGCACATTCCGAAAATTGTTGTCGATATTTGGATCGAATCTCGGGGACTATAAAATGAGTTTTAAAAATGTTCAAGGACTGATGTTGAAGTCTAAACCTCAGGTCATGAGTCTATTTTCAAACCCGAGTGTCAGTTTTATAAATGGAGTTGTTTAGATATGTTAAAATGGTTTTACGAGTTGAAGGCGTAAATCCGTCCGGTTTTTATAACACGAAAGTGTGTCGGGCAGAAGGTCTTAGAAGTAATATTTTTGAATGAAACTTAAACTGAGTCTTGTTCATATTATATGTGAGTTTGTGACCAAGTTTCGTCGAAAACATAATAGTTTAAGTAAGGTAAATGAGCTTGTACTTTCGGTAAGTACCGGCAGATTTTTATCGATGATAAAGTCTAATAAAGTTAACATGTAAAAGGGTATAGAAGTACACTTGTACTATTATTATTTTTGGGATTATCATGGTTTTATAAATTGAGTTTTTTATTATTTAAGTATTATTTATACTTGAGTCGTTTATTAACGAACGCGCCTTATTTGGTAGGTTGCGGTCTTCGTGTTTAACGGGCATCACTTATCGTCGGCGATCGTCACATTACTACTATTGTACCAAGGTGAGTCTATAGCATCGCTTTTATACTATCTTATAAAGATTTTACAACCCGCGAGGGGGATAACATGCTTGTTTTTTTAAAATAGAATACAAAGGACCCGATTGTATGCTAGATGAACGTTATTTACATAAGTTTGCTTCTAGCCTTAAAAGACCCATTGAATCATGAATTTTTAATCGAATAAACGCTAATACTATGGATAGATCTATCGGGGTGACGCTCAGTCCGGTCGCGACTAGCTATCGCGTGGTGTTGTGATACACTAGTAATGAAACATCGGATGCAATTGTATAAGAGAAATATACGCACTTGGCTAGGTGTGTTGGGCTGAAATATATGTTAAATAACAACGAAGATTATGTCTGATCCACATGATTGTCAACCATGGAAGGTTTATTCAGAATATTTGTGTTCAGTTATTAAATTTAAACTCTATAGATTCACTCAGCAATTTTTGTTGACTTTATAACATGTTTTATCTCAGGTCCATGACGGTTTCGTATAGCTTGCTTGTGAAATGTTTTGGCCCGCTTTTCTAAACTATGTCCATTCCAAGAAACTTTTGTAGTTTGTTATGTTGTGTAAACTTTAAAACTATTTAGGACCGTGTGTGAACTGTTTCATCTTTAAATAATGAATGGATGTATGTTTTATTAAAACGACTCGTTTTGAGGCGTTTTCTATGATATTGAGATTGAACCATGATAGTAACACCCAATGACCCTTCCGCTGCTATGACACGAAATTGGGGGTGTTACAGATTGGCATTAGAGCTCAAGTTATAGAGAACGAAAAGATTTTCCAAAAATAAAGTTTTGAAATCTTTTGACTATAACATCTGCAAGCGAAACCTCCGAGTTGCCAATGGACGAGAATAAGAAAAGTGTATATATATATGTTATAAATATTTAATTATTATTTATTCTTAAAGCATAATGGATTATATTTATTTATTTATAAATGTTTATTATTTGATTATTATAATAATAATACGTAATTTATAAACGACGCTGATTGTCACATTAGAAATTCATGTCTTTGACTCATTCCTCGTGAATCTTCGTTCCTTGTCTAAATTCTATTCTTCGTTCTATCATCTATTCTTGTTTCTCTTCATCTATCTATTCTTATTCTGTGTTATTCATGTTTTGTTATCACAAGCGTTGAATGAATACTCATTTTGATGTGAATTGTGTAACAGGATCATGCCGCCAGAACAAATGACTGAGGCGCAGTTACGCGCTATAGTAGCTGATCAGTTTCAGGTTGCTATGAATGCATTTATGGCAAATATGAATAATGGAGCTGGTGGATCCAGTGGAGCTGGTGGATCCGGTGGAGCTGGTGGATCTGGTGGAGCTGGCGGATCTGGTGGAGCTGGCAATACTGAAGCTGGCAATACTGGAGCTGGCAATATTGGAGCTGGCAATACTGTAAGCTGGCAATACTAGAGCTAGTAATACTGGAGCTGGCAATACTGGAGCTGACAATGCTGGTGCTGGAACTGGTGATGCTGATAGACCAGTGATTCCTGAAAACAAGAAGTGTACTTATACCTCATTCATGAAATGTAAACCTCCGACTTTTAAGGTTACTGAAGGTGCTGTTGGTTTAATGCAATGGTTTGAAAGATTAGAATCCGTGTTTCGATTTAGTGGAAGTGAGGAAGGAGACAAGGTGATGTTTGCCTCTGCTACTCTTCAAGGGCGAGCATTAACTTGGTGGAATGGAAGAATGACGTCTGTAGGGATGAATGATGCTTATGCTACACCTTGGGTTGAAGTGAGAAGATGGATGACCGAGGAATTCTGTCCAAGGAGTGTTATTCAAAGGTTAGAACAGGAAATGTATCAACTGAGACTGAGGGGGTACTGATATCGATGGATACACAAACAGATTCCATGAACTTGCTCTACGTTGTCTAAACAAAGTTACCCCAAAATACTTGAAGGTGGAGCAGTATATTCGAGGCTTACCTGCCAACATCCGTGGTGATGTGACCTCATCTAAACCTGCCAATATTGATGAAGCTGTTCGAATGGCCTACCAACTGATGGGACAGATTATCTAAGATAAGGCTGATGGTGTTGCTGAAGGTAGTAAAAGAATGGCTGAAGTGGAAAGTGATGATCGAGGTGATAACCGTAAATCTCACGATAGGAATCAGAACCGAAGGAGGAGTAATGCTAATGCAATGACTGAAACTACACCTGCTGATAAGGGAACCCGATGTCAACGCTGCAAAAGGACTCATACTGGTGAATGTGCTAAGTGTGGAAAGTGTAAAAAGTTAGGTCATTAGACTGAAGACTGTTGGGGACCAGGAAGGAAAGGAGTGACTTGCTTTAATTTCCAAGGTAAAGGACACATGAAGAATCAATGCCCTGAGCCGCAGAAGAATGCACGTGGTGGTGATAATCAAGGAAAAGCCTATCAACTAGGAGAAGCTGATGCTAAGCAAAACTCGAAAGTTGTTACTGGTACGTTTTTACTAAATAACCGTTACGCTACAGTTTTATTTGATTCTGGTGCAGACAAAAGCTTTGTTTCTACATGATTTAGTACCTTAATTGATATCAAACCGGTCGAACTAGACGCGAGTTATGAAGTAGAACTAGTTGATGGTAAATTAGTAAGTACCAATCGTGCGCTCTTAGGATGTTCTCTTAATCTTCTGAACCGTATTTTTAAGATAGACTTGATGATCGTCGAATTGGGAAGTTTTGATATTATTATCGGAATAGATTGGCTGTCCAAGTATAATGCGTCTATTCTGTGTGGAGAAAAGAAAGTTAGGATTCCTTTAGATGACAAGACCTTAGTTATCAAAGGTGATAAATGTAATTCTCGACTGAAAATCGTTTCGTGCATTAAAGCTCGTAAGTATATCGAAAGAGGTTGTGAGTTATTCCTAGCTCATGTATCAGAGAAGGAATCGAAGGAGAAGCGTATCGAAAATGTTCCAGTCATTCGTGACTTTCCTGAAGTGTTTCCGGAAGATTTGCCAGGGCTTCCGCCTCCAAGGCAAGTAGAATTCCAAATTGATCTAATTCCTGGTGCTGCACCTGTGGCTCGTGCGCCATATCGTTTAGCATCATCCAAGCTGAAGGAGTTGTCCGTGCAATTGCAAGAACTATCTGATAAAGGTTTTATACGACCGAGTTCATCACCTTGGGGAGATCCTGTTTTATTCGTTAAGAAGAAAGATGGTTCGTTCCGTATGTGTATCGATTACCGAGAGCTGAATAAGCTGACGATCAAGAATCGTTATCCGCTTCTAAGAATTGATGATTTATTTGATCAACTTCAAGGTTCTCGTATTTTCTCCAAGATTGATCTTCGTTCTGGTTACCATCAACTTCGTGTACGCAAGGAAGATATTCCTATTACGGCGTTTAGGACTCTTTATGGTCATTATGAGTTCCAAGTTATGCCTTTTGGTTTGACTAATGCACCTGCTGTATTCATGGACTTAATGAATCGCATTTGTAAGCCGTATCTTGATAAATTCGTGATCGTTTTCATCGATGATATTCTAATCTACTCCAAGGGCAAGGAAGAGCATGCCGAACACTTAAGAATTATCTTGAACTTGTTAAAGGACGAAAAGTTGTACGCTAAATTCTCAAAGTGTGATTTTTGGCTTAATTCTGTACAATTTCTCGGACATGTGATTGATAAAAGTGGGGTACATGTTGATCCTCTGAAGATCGAAGCCATTAAGAATTGGAGTGCTCCTACTACTCCAACTGAAGTGCGACAATTTCTAGGTTTGGCTGGTTACTACCGAAGGTTTATTGAAGGATTCTCTTTGATATCGAAACCATTAACTAAGCTGACTCAGAAGAATAAACCATTTGTGTGGGGCGATGAAGAAGAAGCTTTCAAAACCCTGAAGATGAAACTCTTTAGTGCGCCGATCTTATCGTTACCTGAAGGAAGTGAAGACTTTGTTGTTTATTGTGATGCATCTCTTCAAGGATACGGTGCTGTTCTCATGCAACGTGAAAAGGTGATCGCATATGCCTCTAGACAATCAAGGAAAAATGAGGAGAACTACACTACCCATGATTTGGAATTTGGAGCTGTGGTTTTTGCTCTGCGACTTTGGAGACATTATCTGTATGGCACAAAGTGTACATTATTCACTGATCACAAAAGCCTACAATGTTGGGAATAAAATGTAGCCAGTACACTTGGACGCTGACAAGAGTAATCGGGACGTTGATAGGAAGAAAACAAGCGTTGACAGAGCAAGCGTTGACATGAAGATGTCAAGCGTTGATAGAATGAAGTCAAGCACTGATAGAAGACTTAGTCTACGTGTATTATGTTTCTAGTAAAGATATGATCAACAATGTATTTTCTATGTTTATCTTTACCTAAAATAGTTGATATGTAGACTCTTGTACAAGGCTCCTTATGTCTATAAAAGAAGGCCTTTAGGTTTTGTTTCAATATAAGTTTTCATACGTTTAACACTTTCATTGTACGCAAGTTTGTTCTAATCAATCAAGTGAAAGTTTGGTTTACATTGTTTGTGTGTTCTTGTTTGAGTATTAATTCCGTATAATACTTAAATTGTTTTATACACAACAAAGTTTCTCTACGTGTTTAACTTGATTTAATCTCGTTTACACAAGCTAAATCGATCTAAGTTTGGGATCAACAAGTGGTATCAGAGCTTGTTGAGAAACTTTGATCTAAAGAACATAAGAACCCTACATCGCCAAAAATCGTAATTTTCACAAAACCCTAAAAACATCATGTCTACCCCAGAAGTAAACTCCCCCTCCTCCTCAACCCCCAACATCAAGATTCCCATGCTAGACCCAGACAATTTTGAGCTTTGGAAGTTCAACTTTGAACAGTATCTACAAATCCATGACTACACCCTATGGGAAATTATTGAATATGGAAACACATTCAATAAAGCTCAAAAGATTGCAGCTGCCATCTTACAAAGAACAAATGTTCAAGGCTCTATTGAAGAGGATCGAATAGAAAAACCTGAAGATGGTAGAGCTGTCTCAACTGAGGACATATCAAAGAGAAGGTGTGATATGAAAACCCTAAGCATTCTGAAACTCTCTTTGGGACAAGAAAATCAACACAAATATAGAAGCTATGAGTCTGCAAAAGATCTTTGGGCAGCTCTTGAAGTTGCTTATGGTGGTAATGCTGATACTGTATAAGAGAAAAAGAAGCAACTCTTGCATGAGTATGCTGTTTTTAAAGCTCAACCCAATGAGAAGCTCAGTAGTGTGAGAAGCAGACTTCTTGACATTACAAGCAAGCTGTCCTTCATGGGAACAGTGCTTGGTGATGTTGATATTATCACCACTTTTCTTAAAAGTCTTGGTGATGCATGGAAGATTGAAGCAAGATCTATAATTGCCAATAACACTCACAAAAGTTCTACTTTTGATGATGTTTACAATAAACTGAGGCTGGTGGAGAATGAAACTCTTTTGGATCATGGAAGCAAGTCTACCAATGGAAACATGGCCTTCTTCCCATATAGTGAAGGTCAATTTGATCAAAAAGAGTCCTACATGCACTTCGTTACTGGATCAACCTGTGTCAACGCTGGATCAAATCCTGTCAACGCCTCACATTCAGACGCTGACACATACAAAGTTGGCTCACCAAGAGTTAAGCCTGTTGGTGTTGATCTAGATACTGTGTGTGCATACATTGCTTCATTGCCCAATGGTTTAGTGATTACATATGAGGACCTTGAGCAAATTAGTGATGAGCATTTGGAGGAGATGGACATAAAGTGGAATATGGCCCTTGCAAGCATAAGGGCAAATAGATGGAATAGACGATTCAAGAAGAAGATGACTTTTAATGCTAAGGACACTGCAGGATTTGATAAATCCAAGGTTGAGTGTTACAATTGTCATCGCATGGGACACTTTATGAGAGAATGCAGATCTCCAAGAAGATCTGATGCTGGAAAACCCTCAAGCCAAATCATTAAGGCTCAGGATTCCAAATCCATGGTTGCAATGCAAGAAATTGATGGTGTTGGATGGGATTGGAGCTACTTGGCTAAGGATGAGGAAGAGAACAAAGCTTTGGTTGCAGAAAAGGAAGAAGAAGAGCATGTTCACTATGCTCTCATGACACACTTCTCATCTTCATCAGACAATGAGGTATATGATGATGCATTTTGTAGTAAGGGTTGTCATCTAAATACTGAAAAACTTAACAAAGAAGTTTTAAAATTGTCAACAGATGTGGTTAATGAAAGATGCAAGTTGTCTAACTATCAACTTGCTCTTACTCAAACTGAAAAGACTGTAGCTGAGTATAAGAAAATGGAGCTTGACCTAAAAGATCAAATCAATATTTTAAAACATGATTTAAATTCTAGTATTGATATTAGAAACATCATGGAGAGAGTCAATGTAGAATTGCAGGCTAAGTTAGATGAGGCTATCAAAAATAAGGATAATGTAGACCTTAAAATTCAGAAATTTGATAAAGCCTCACAAACCCTAGAAAAATGTGTTAGTGAACAAAGAGATTCTAGGGATATGACTGGGATTGGGATGAAAGAGTATGCTGGTGTTCCACCACCTGCTGGGAACTTCTATGATGTCCAAAGAAAGGACTTGTCTTGGACTGGTTCACTAGAACTCCAAGAAGAGGAATTTATTCCTCCACCAAGAGTTCTTACCCAAGTAGAGGAATACAGGCAGAAGTTGACTGATTTGGACCAATGGAAGAAAGCCAACCCTACATTGTTTGTTAAGGGTGGCATGCTCAGTGATAGCCCAAATGAGTCTACACCCATCAAAGTGACAAACCCATCCACTGGCAAGAATGTTGACCTTGGCTTAAACGTTGATAGAAAACCTAGTATTAAATATGCAGAAATGTATAGAAAACCTAGGTCACCAAAAAGCCAAATTAGTGATAATGGAACAGGCTTCTTTTCTTCTAGACCTAGAGTTATGTCTAGAAAAGCCTGTTAAACTTGTGGAAGTTTTCCACATTTAGCCTATAAGTGTGTCAATGCTTCAAAGGTCAACACTAACAAAAAGTCAAACACTGTCAAACCCAAATCTTTTGTTCAGCAAAGTCCACAAGTTGTTAGACCAGCCCTATTCTTTACTAAAGGGTCTAGTACTTATGGACAAAGACCTTTTCAGAAGACCAATACATGGTATAATAGACAATGGGTTCCTGTAGCAAACCCTAGGTTCAACGCTGATAAAGGTAACTTCAACGTTGATAAGACCAAATCAAACGCTAACAGAAACGTTGCCAGATCAAATAATGGTAAATATTTGCAACCAAAGGGAAAGGGGTCTAAAGCTTCTTCTATCTTGACATAGAGACCTAAGCAAGATCAAAACCCTAATTCAGATGGGATTTCTATGACCTGTAACAGATTTAATTATATTTCAAATGTCATAACTAAACGAATTGGGGTTAACTGGGTGTTTAATCCAAAAAGGTATGAACAAGGGGTTGTCATAAGGACTAAGTCTGTTCTTGTTGAACAACCAAATGAATCCAAGTCTGCTCAGGCTTGGGTTCCCAAAGAAAACTAATTTGTTTTCTTTATGTGCAGGGCATTCAAAAGCAGGTTAATGATTATGGCTATTGGGATAGTGGATGCTCTAGGCACATGACTGGGAAGGAAGATTATCTCACAAACTTCACTCCCATTAAGGATGGTGACAAAGTGTACTTTGGAGGCGGATATGGAACTATCACAGGCAAAGGAACTCTTTTCACCAACAATTTGCGTTTTGAAAACGTGTTTCTGGTAAAAGAACTTGACTATAATCTGTTTAGTGTATCACAAGTTTGTGATAACAAAAATAAGGTTCTTTTTTCTGATACTGAATGCTTGGTGTTGAGCAAAGATTTTAAAATAGCAGATGAGAAATTCATTGATTATAGAACACCTAGGCATAAGGACATTTATAATGTGAATCTTAATGGAATTAGGATGAATAATAATTTGTCATGTCTATATGCTAAGGATTCAGTTGATGAGAGTAATCTTTGGCACAGGAGATTAGGGCACATTAATTTTAAAAATATAAACAGACTTGTGAGACATGGTTTGGTTGATGGTTTTCCTGAAAAGACTTTCCACAATGACCACTCTTGTGTTGCATGCCTTAAAGGCAAACAACACAAGGTCTCATTTAAGTCTAAACAAGTGCACTCTAGTTCTAAACCTCTTCACTTACTGCATATGGACTTGTTTGGTCCAACTAATATAGAAAGCTTAAATGGTAAATCTTACCGTTTTGTCATCACTGATGATTTTTCTAGATTTACTTGGACTTTCTTTTTAGCTTTGAAAAGTGACACTGTTGATACCTTGATTAACTTTATTACCCAGATAAAAAAGAAGTCTGGTAATGAGGTTAAGATATTTACAAGTGATAATGGTGGTGAGTTTAGAAATAAGTTGTTGGATGATTTTTGTGCCAAGAAAGGGATTACTAGACAGTTTAGTGTAGCTAGAACCCCACAACAAAACGGGGTGGCTAAGAGAAAGAATAGAACCCTAATAGAAGCAGCTAGGACTATGTTGGCTGATGCTCACTTTCCCATTGCTTTTTGGGCTGAGGCTGTGAATACAGCTTGTTATGTTTAGAATAGGGCAATAGTCAACAAGATTCATAACAAAACACCTTATGAGTTACTTTGGGGAAGGAAACCTAATATTGGTTTTCTTAAACCTTTTGGATGTCATGTAGTTGTGTTGGATACTAGTGATTCCTTAGGTAAATTTAGTGCTAAAGGTGATGAAGGCTACTTCATGGGTTATTTAGTGCAGAGTAGAGGATATAGAGTTTACCTTAAGAAAGAAAAACGTATACTTGAAAAGGTACATGTTAGATTTTTAGAAAGTAAACCTAGTGATCCTGAAAGTGGTCCAAATTGGTTATTTGACTTGGAACCTCTATCTAGGACTTTGAATTATATGCCTGTTACTAATCCAAACATTGTGAAGGTAACTTCAAATGTTGTGGAAGAACCAGTTGTTGATGTTTCAGGTAATGAAGAGGTTGGATCACAAGCAGACAAATCATCACCCATACTTGAGTATGTTACTTCCTATATGGACAGATACATTTGCTGATGCTGCTGCTGCTGGAAAGGAAAATGGTGGTCCCCACGTATCACCAGTTGACAACATGCATGATCTTTCAGACGCTGACAAAGGAAAATCTGGCGCTGACAAGACAAATTCAGGCATTGATGGCTCAAACGTTGACAGCCATGGTCCAGGCGTTGACAGCTCTTTTGACCATATTTTCTCTTCCAATACTTTTGAACAAGGTGAACCTTCAAACAAAAATGGAGAGGTTCATTCAGATGTTGATGGAAGAGAGTCTGAAGAAGATATTGGTAACATGGAAGATGAGATTGAGGACAACACACTTACTGAGGGAGGAGTGCTTACTTCTAAAATCAAAAATCACCCTTCTTCTCTAATTATTGGTGATGTGATGTCTCCTGTTCAAACTAGAAGATCTCATTAGAATCTTGGTGGATTTATTGCCAATATTCACAAGAAGGTTGATACCCCTCTTGTTCAAGCATGTTTGTTTGCCTGTTTTCTGTCACAACAGGAACCCAAGAAGATTTTTTATGCTCTCAAAGAACCAAGTTGGGTGGAAGCAATGCAAGATAAGCTTCACAAATTTGCTATCCAGGATGTTTGGGAGTTGGTTGATTGTCCCAGACATGTCAGACCTATTGGGACAAGATGGGTTCTTAGGAATAAAAAGGATGAAAGAGGCATTGTGGTCAGAAACAAGGCACGTTTAGTGGCTCAAGGATATACACAAGAGGAAGGGATAGACTATGAGGAGGTCTTTGCACCAGTTGTAAGGATTGAGGCTATAAGGATTTTTCTAGCCTATGCTTCCTGCATGGGCTTTACAGTATATCAAATAGATGTGAAGAGTGCTTTTCTTTATGGCACAATTGCAGAGGAGGTTTATGTAATGCAGCCTCATGGTTTTGAAGATTCAGAACATCCAGACAAGGTGTATAGAGTCAAGAAAGCTATGTATGGACTTCATCAAGCCCCAAGAGCATGGTATGGCACATTTTCCACCTATCTGGTGGAAAATGGATTCAAAAGGAGCACCATAGACCAGACCTTATTTACAAAGAAGACTGGTAAGGATTTCTTACTTGTCCAGGTTTATGTGGATGATGTCATCTTTGGCTCTTCAAGTCCAAAGATGAGTGAAGACTTGTTCAAGCTTATGACAGACAAGTTCAAGATGAGTGCAATGGGGGAGATGAACTTCTTTCTAGGGTTACAAGTTCAGCAGAAAGAAGATGGTATCTTCATCTCTCAAGATAAATATGTAGCAGAAATCTTGAAGAAGTTTGGATTTTCTCCACATGAGAAAAGGGATAGCACTCCTATGGATAGAGAACACCCTTGGGGAAATGTTGGAGATGGAAAAGATGTGGATGTCAGGCACTATAGATCAATGATTTGTTCATTGATGTATCTCACAGCCTCAAGACCTGACATTATGTTTGCTGTGTGTGCATGTGTACGCCATCAAGTGACTCCCAAAGAGTGTCATCTTCATGCTGTCAAGAGAATCTTTAGATACCTTAGATGTTATCCAGACCTGGTATTATGGTATCCAAAAGAATCACCATTGGAGCTTATTGCATATTCAGACAGTGACTATGGTGGTGATAAAATCGATAGAAAATCCACAACTGGTGGATGTCAGTTTCTTGGGAGTAGATTGATATCTTGGCAATGCAAGAAACAAACAGTGGTGGCCAATTCTACAACTGAAGCAGAGTATGTTGCAGCAGCTGCTTGTTGTGGACAAGTCTTATAGATTTAGAACCAGCTGTTGGATTATGGGTATAATTTCATGCATACCAAGATTTTTGTAGACAATAATAGCACTTTATGAATTATTAAAAATCCTGTACATCATTCTAAAACAAAACACATAGAAATTAGACATCATTTTATAAGAGATTGTTTTGAAAAGGGTTTAATACAACCAGATAGGGTTGACACAGAAGAAAATGTGTCTGATTTGTTAACTAAACCTTTTGATACTAGAAGATTTCAATACTTGGTAACAAGTATTGGAATGATCATCTCACTTAATATGTGTTTTGGGATCATAGTGTAAAAGTATGTACAGGATATGCATTGTTATTGGTCTTTTTGTGAAGTTAGATTTTCTACTTTATTTGTCTAACGCTGACAAAGGTTATCTTAACGCTGATAAGTGTTATCGTGACGTTGTCAGCAACATGCTAGTTTTGTGGTTTTTGATCTACATTTGCAGGCGTTGTTAGCATTGTACCATTGGATACAGAGTTGCTTATGGATCCTTGGGAGAATCATTGGAGCATGTTTCAATTTATGGATGATGGTTGGAATATTTATATTCCTATCTTGACATAATTTTTTATTTCCATGCATATTATTTGGCAACTTATGTATCACAGTTTAAGGGGAGGTTTAGGAACCCTTTAGGACTTTTGGGTATTCTTATGATACTCTTATCATGATTCTAGATTGTGTCCACTGGTGAGTATGAGTTAGTTTTCTATCTCATGAGGCACTGTAGCATGCAAAGTTGATATACTATGCATGCTGCCAAGACCTTTTTGGCCTAGAATTGGATGTGGTCTGTTGGGAGACTTGGGTATGATTTATTTTGGGCTTACCTGGGAGTTACAAGGGATTTTATGAGATAACTTAACTGTTAAGAATTTTGGTTAGCAAGGGACACTAGAGGACTATTATGTCTATCTTGTATAAGCAAGTGTGCATAATTGGACAGTGCTTGCCGCCCTATAGTAATTTTCAGTTTATAGGTTATCTTCACTAGGATAAATTACTTTGTTAAGGTCCTTTTTCATTTTTATTATTTTTATTTTTGGACATTGACAGATATATTTTCAAGCGTTGTTGTGACCAATTTAGACGTTGACATGGCTTTTACCAGCGTTGACAAGAATATAGCCGTTGGGCATTGATGGGTTATTTTGACCGTTGACACTCATTGGGTCCTACCCAGTTGTTATTTTTGACGAAAATTGGGGCCGTAATTTTGGGAGTTGATAACTTTTAATTAATGCACAATATCACTTATTTTCTTTTCAATATTTTCATCATTATATTTTGAAAATACTTGCCTCATTTTTGACCAATCACATGTGCCTATCACTCCTATATATTTGGCTCCTATTTTTTTTAAACAGGGTACTCTCATATTCTTGTCTAACAACTTTTCTGCTATTATTCGTCTTTTATAATCTTTCACAAACAGCTTTCTACATCTATGGCGCCTAAGTTTAAACCAAGTGACTTGGTATTGGGATTCAGAAGTCAGCACAATATGATTGCTTATTTGGAGGCTGATGATGCTCTGTTTCCATAATACACCCAGATGGTGGCGTATTTGAATGCATCTCCATTACGGTATGCTCTTTCTCATGCTCCTCTCATCCCTGTCACTCATATTAAACAGTTTTGGAACACTATTAGTTCCTCAACACTTAATAATGTGACTACATTAACAACTATTGTCCATGGGCGTTCTTGGGTGGTTACTGAAGCCTTGGTTCGCCAGGCTTTGCATCTTAATGATGCAGATGGTATAACCACTCTTCCCATTGGTGAAATAGAACAAGGACTCCAAGCTTTGGGTTATCCTTTCCCTGAAGAGGGAACTTTAAACAAATATCATAAACAAGAATTTCCCCCAGCTTGGAAGTACTTAATAGATGTCATCCTTTAATGTTTGAGTCCCAAATGTACTGCACGTAATGAAATTAACAGATCCATTGCTAGTGCAATTGTGTGTATTACAAATGGGCAAAAGTATAATTTTTCTAAACTGATTTTTGATGGCATGTGTAAAAACAAGGGCAATAAGATGACTTTGGCTTACCCAAGATTTTTACAAATGATTTTTGATGACCAAGGGTATTGCACCAGGGATCATGATGATTTTTATGCGATCCCTGTGCAAAAGAAAGCTATTTTTAGTAAGATGAATTCACCCCCTCACAGAGACTTACCCCTTACCCAAGCTATGCTTGCTGTTATTGCAGCAGCACAACCTCAACCTGACCCACAACTTGACCCAATACCAGAACCCTTACCTTCACCTCAACACATGGAACTTGACCAAGAATCCTTCAATGCTGACACGTTAAATGTTGGCGTTGACACTACTAATCCAAACGTTGACACCTTTCCATCACAGACCCAAACACCCCTTAACCTTCAAACTACCACCCAATCCACATCATCTTCTACACCCCCTGAATATAGGTTGATAAAACGCCCAAGGAATACTAGGGTGTTCTCCTCTAGTGGTCCTAGCCATGTTGTAGAGAGAACCACCACCACAAGTGTGGTTGGTGCTATGGATGAGGCTGGGACTATTGGTACTCGCTTAGATGCAGGCCAAGACAGTCCTAACATCTTTAAGACCTCATCCATGCCCCATAACTCTACTTTGGGAGGTCAAATACCCATTCTAGAGGAGGGTAGATTGGAACCATACACAATGTTAGAATTGATGGCTGTCTGCATTAGCTTGCAAAAGCAAAATGCAGACTTGGTACAAACAGTCAGTACACAAGGCCTTGAACTCAAGCAATTGAGGGAGAAGATTGTTCTTTTGGAGGATGCTAACAATAGGCGTGGAATGGAGGATTCTTCCAAAGGGGAGGATGAGCAGATACATGTGAGTGACAAAGGCTCACATGATGGAGAATCTTTGGGTGTGGCTGAAGCTCTTACTAAATTGAAGAAGCAACCAGGTTTTGATGTATCTTTGGTTACTCCTACAAACTTGAACTTGTCCTTTACAGCAATGATGGAACAGTTCACAAGAGGCGCTGAGAAGAGTAAGGTGAGCGTTGATAAGCAGAGTTTGGACGTTGACACACCAAGCGCCGACAAGAGTAAGTTGGGCGCTGACACACAGGATTTGAACGTTGACAAACCTGCAGATATGGCTGATGTATTCCAGTCATAAGCTATCATCAAGGAAGTGTCTTCACAGGTACCATCATCATCTTTACCCATCATTGATCCATTAGATAAGGGTAAAGGAATCATGGTAGAAACAGAATTTCCAAAGGATGAAGCACAAGTAGAGTTTGATTCAAAGTTGGCTGCACAACTTATGGAACAAGAAAAGAAGAAGGTTGACGAATCATTATTTGTAGTCACTTATGAGGAACAAGAAGGAAGTGATGATGAAAGTTCAGATTCAAGTGTTATGATAATTGAACAACCAGAAAGACTTGAATATGGTGATGAGTTGGCAAGGGAGAAACTTAGAGAGTTAAAGTTGCAGGTAGATTATGATATGCCAGAAGTTGCTCAGATGTACCATGTTTGGGAGAGTAAGATTATGGAGAATCCAGATTTGACAAATTCAGATCAAATTTGGGGTTTGGAGATTCTTCTAAGAGTTCAAAGAGATTGTAAGGTAATTCTGAAGCATAAGGCTAACAATGTTTTCTCACTGCTGAAGAGAGATAGAAGGGAGCTTTATTACATGTTGCTCAGATGTCATCAAACAGGATGGACCTTTTAGAAATTGCAGGGATTATCCTTTGAAGAATTGGAGTACAAGGCTTATCCTATTTGGGAAACAGTGTAGGAAATGAATACTATCAGAATTCTCTCATATGAAAGGAGAGAAGAACTTGCAGAAGAGATGGAGATTCAAAAGGCTATGATTGTTCCAAGGCCTTTGAAGAAGGGAGTTACACTTGAGTTCCCTAAAGCTTTGGATAAATTGAATCCCAGTGAAGCTGTTATTAGAAGGAGCATTAAGCTCTCACCCATGGAAGCTTCAGATATGGTACAAGTGTTACATCTTGATGCCAGAAACCTTATCATTAGCTATGAAGAAGATGCAAGTGGGTTTTGGATGATTGGCAGATATGGGAAAGAGGTACACACATTTACTACTCTTATGTCTCTCTTTGCAAGTATGGATAGGGAGGACTTGGCAGACCTTTGGAGGTTATTGCTGGCCAAGTATGAGACTGAAGCACCTACTTTAGTTAATGAAATAAAGCTTTGGTCAACATTCAAGAGAATGTGTGCACCAGAAGAAGAAGGTCCTGTTTGGAAGGATCTTGAGGATGATATCAGTGGACTTCAATGGCGTTTGGATTCAGCTGCTGGTGTGTATTATTTGAGTTCTACAAAGTTTGCTGAGTATCTTCTTGTAGATGCTGAGTATCCTATGTCCAAAGAAGTTTTGGAGAAGATGAAGACAACACAGCTGGAGATTGACTATTCAAGTGACGTGGCAAAAGATTTGATTAGGCATGTTTATTACCAATTTGATAAGATTTGTAAGAATCGTCCAAGTTCTTAGTTTTTATTCAGAAACTTGATTACTAGAGTAGATATCAAGTTTAGGGGAGGATTGTTGGGAATAAAATGTAGCCAGTACACTTGGACGCTGACAAGAGTAATCGGGACGTTGGTAGGAAGAAAACAACGTTGACAGAGCAAGCGTTGACAGGAAGATGTCAAGCATTGATAGGATGAAGTCAAGCACTGATAAAAGACTTAGTCTACGCGTATTATGTTTCTAGTATAGATATGATCAATAATGTATTTTCTATGTTTATCTTTACCTAAAATAGTTGATATGTAGACTCTTGTACAAGGCTTCTTATGTCTATAAAAGGAGGCCTTTAGGTTTTGCTTCAATATAAGTTTTCATACGTTTAACACTTTCATTGTACGCAAGTTTGTTCTAATCAATCAAGTGAAAATTGTTTGTGTGTTCTTGTTTGAGTATTAATTCCGCATAATACTTAAATTGTTTTATACACAATAAAGTTTCTCTACGTGTTTAACTTGATTTAATCTCGTTTACACAAGCTAAATCGATCTAAGTTTGGGATCAACATACAATACATATTGGGTCAAAAGGAGTTGAATATGAGGCAACGTCGATGGGTTGAACTTTTGAGTGATTACGATTGTGAAATTCGTTATCATCGAGGAAAGGCAAATGTGGTAGCTGATGCTTTAAGTCGAAAGGAAAGGGAGAAACCGATTCGAGTGCGTGCTTTGGTGCTGACAGTTCATAATAACTTACCTGAGCAGATTCGAAACGCACAAATCACAGCGTGTAAGAAGGAAAATATTGCAGCCGAAAGATTTAGAGGAGATGGTGAAACATTTGAGACGTGATCCGATGGTATCAAATGTTTGAGAGGTCGAATTTGGTTACCATTCTACGGTGGACTGAGAGACTTGATCATGTTAGAATCTCATAAATCCAAGTATTCTATTCATCCTGGATCGGACAAAATGTACCAAGACTTGAAAAATTTATACTGGTGGCCAAATATGAAAGCTGATATTGCATCATACGTCCCGAAATGCTTAAAGTGTACAAAAGTGAAAGCTGAATATCAGAAGCCGTCAGGATTACTTGTCCAACCTGAAATTCTAATCTGGAAATGGGAGCGAATTACGATGGACTTCATCACAAAACTCCCAAGGACACCGTCTGGGTTCGATACAATCTGGGTTATTGTCGACCGTTTAACTAAATCCGCTCATTTTATTCCAATCAACGAGAGGTTCGGTTTGGAGAAACTTGCCGACCTTTATCTGAAGGAGATCGTGTGTAAGCATGGTGTTCCTATTTCAATCATTTCCGATAGAGATAGTCGTTTTGCTTCTGGATTTTGGAGATCACTTCAGAAATCTTTAGGAACCAATTTGGATAAAGCACAGCCTATCACCCGCAAACCGATGGGAAAAGCGAAAGAACTATTCAAACATTGGAGGATATGTTGCGTGCTTGTGTGATAGACTTTGGAAGTAGCTGGGATAAGTATTTACCTTTGGCCGAATTCTCGTACAATAACAATTATCACGTGAGTATTAAAGCTGCACCTTTTGAAGCACTTTATGGGAGAAAATGTAGATCGCCCGTGAGCTGGAGTGAGGTTGGTGATGCTCAACTCACTAGACCAGAGATGATTAGAGAAACGACAGATATGATTGTGCAAATCAAGAATAGGTTGTTGTCTGCTCGAAGCCGACAGAAGAGTTATGCGGATGTGAGAAGATAACCATTGGAGTTTGATGTGGGAGATAAGGTTATGCTAAAGGTATCACCATGGAAAGGTATTGTACGATTTGGAAAACGTGGGAAGTTAAGTCCTCGTTATATCGTACCATTCAAGATTACATCTATAGTAGGACCCGTGGCATACCAACTTGAACTACCGCAAGAACTGTATGGGATTCATAATACTTTTCATGTGTCGAATCTGAAGAAGTGTTTATCCGATGAAGAACTCATTATACCGTGGGACGAAGTTAAGGTTGATGAAAAGTTGCACTTTATTGAAGAACCAATCGAGATCATGGATCGCGAGGTCAAGCAACTGAAAGAAAGTCGAATCCCTATCGTCAAAGTTCGATGGAACCCTCGGAGAGGACCGGAGTATACGTGGGAACGAAAAGACCAAATGTGGAAGAATTACCCTCATCTCTTTGATTTCAACAAGCGATCGGGCAAGAACGCAAGTTGATCTTCGAGGGCGAAGATCCTAATTTGGTGGGGATAATGTGACAATCCGTCAATTTCAAGTCGTTATTTTAATCTCGACTATTACGTATTACGTGTTTAATTTAATGAGAATTTTAAATTATCGGCTAACCGAGAAGGTTATGACATGAAACTAGCGTAAGAATGTCGATTAGATGAAAACCGGCAAGGAATACGTTAGGTATCGATATTATAATATCAATTTATCATAAAAATGATTTTTTTATATTTAATCTTTATTTCTCGTGTTTTACGTTTTAACGAATGACGAGAACTACTAATGATCGCGATACCGACGGATGGCCAAAAATTTATGTTTTTTATTATCGATTGTCTCGATATTTTATATTTTCGACGTTTTCGATTTAATTATGTTTTAAGTCGTGTCGAAGCTTTATTATTATATTTATGAAGCGTTTTAACTTTTGAAAAGTATTTTTACGAAACCCGAGTCCCATAAATATTTTCAACTTTGACAAATATTCATTTTCTACCCTTTAACTTACTTAATTACTTTTTGGTCCAAAACTATGCCTAAATGACAAAATCTACCATAACCTTGGACTATTTAAACAAATTCCACTAAGTAATTATTATTAAAAATTCATTTTTACAAAAAATTTCACCCACTTCTCTCTTGTTCTTCTCTTAGCCGTCCACCCCTCATCCACAATCCATCAAAATTTTTGATTTCTACTTTGATTCATTCAAATCTAATCAAAGACCCACTTTGCAAATACAACAAGGATCATTTTGGTATAAGATTTTCCAACATGCATACACTTCATTTTTCTTTCAAATTTTTGGTGAAGAACATGTTGTTTGATCTATTTTTATGGTTAAAAATGTTATTATTATTATTATATTTGAAGTGGGATGATGTTGCATGTATGATTTTTATATATTTGATTTTTATTAGATTAAATTTAAGGGTGTTAGGAGTTAGATAAATATGTTATGATGATATTAGGGTAATATTAGAAGTATAAAATTTGTTGAAATGGGTCAAAATGTTGATTTGGTATGATTTTTAGATGCCATTTTAGACCAGTAGGTAAAAGGCCATTTTTGGGTTACTTAATGTATGAATTTTGTTAAACTAATAAGATAGGGTCATAGAGAATTTCGTTAGCTTCGATTTGATATAAAGTAGGACTTCCAACTCCAAACGAGTGCGAAGTTACAACAATTTTAGTATTCGTGTACCGGGAGACGAGTATCGGCACATTCCGAAAATTGTTGTCGATATTTGGATCGAATCTCGGGGACTATAAAATGAGTTTTAAAAATGTTCAAGGACTGATGTTGAAGTCTAAACCTCAGGTCATGAGTCTATTTTCAAACCCGAGTGTCGGTTTTATAAATGGAGTTGTTTAGATATGTTAAAATGGTTTTACGAGTTGAAGGCGTAAATCTGTCCGGTTTTTATAACACGAA
Source organism: Glebionis coronaria (assembly GCA_025667525.1). Taxonomy (NCBI): domain Eukaryota; kingdom Viridiplantae; phylum Streptophyta; class Magnoliopsida; order Asterales; family Asteraceae; genus Glebionis; species Glebionis coronaria. The sequence goes on from JANFOE010001330.1 coordinate 407,036, forward strand.
GGTGTGTCGGGCATAAGGTCTTAGAAGTAATATTTTTGAATTAAACTTAAACTGAGTCTTGTTCATATTATATGTGAGTTTGTGACCAAGTTTCGTCGAAAACGGAATAGTTTAAGTAAGGTAAATGAGCTTGTACTTTCAGTTAGTACCGACATATTTTTATCGATGATAAAGTCTAATAAAGTTAACATGTAAAAGGGTATAGAAGTACACTTGTACTATTATTATTTTTGGGATTATCATGGTTTTATAAATTGATTTTTGTATTATTTAAGTATTATTTATACTTGAGTCGTTTATTAACGAACGCGCCTTATTTGGTAGGTTGCGGTCTTCGTGTTTAACGGGCATCACTTATCGTCGGCGATCGTCACATTACTACTATTGTACCAAGGTGAGTCTATAGCCTCGCTTTTATACTATCTTATAAAGATTTTAAAACCCGCAAGGGGGATAACATGCTTGTTTTATTTTAAAATATAACACAAAGGACCCGATTGTATGCTAGATGAACGTTATTTACATAAGTTTGCTTCTAGCCTTAAAAGACCCATTGAATCATGAATTGTTAATCGAATGAACGCTAATACTATGGATAGATCTATCGGGGTGACGCCCAGTCCGGTCGCGACTAGCTATCGCGTGGTGTTGTGATACACTAGTAATGAAACATCGGATGCAATTGTATAAGAGAAATATACACACTTGGCTAGGTGTGTTGGGCTGAAATAATATATGTTAACGTTCAATGTCATGAGGATTATGTAATAACAACGATGATTATGTCTGATCCACATGATTGTCAACCATGGAAGGTTTATTCAGAATATTTGTGTTCGTTTATTAACTTTAAACTCTATAGATTCACTCAACAATTTTTGTTGACTTTATAGCATGTTTTATCTCAAGTCCATGAAGAAGGCACTCAAAGGAAGGCGGTTTCGTGTAGCTTCCTTGTGAAATGTTTTGGCCCGCTTTTCTAAACTATGTCCATTCCAAAAAACTTTTGTAGTTTGTTATGTTGTGTAAACTTTAAAACTATTTGGGACCGTGTGTGAACTGTTTCATCTTTAAATAATGAATGGATGTATGTTTTATTAAAACGACTCGTTTTGAGGCGTTTTCTATGATATTGAGATTGAACCATGATAGTAACACCTAATGAACCTTCCGCTGCTATGACACGAAATTGGGGGTGTTACAGAAAGAGTTAACCAATACAAGAGTAAAAACTCTGGAAAACCTTTCTCTCTCGACACCAACTAAACCATATAGCCAAGATGCATATGAACGTTTAGATTGGAGCTTAGACTTTAACTTTGGTTATACGTTTAAGTAGAGGAGATCACAACCTATTGTCATTCAACCACTTTGTTATTCCGCAAACAAAGTGGGTTATAGATTCTTTATTTGATTCTAATAAACGTCTATACGTTGAAAAGTTATTGGTATTGTTGTTTTAATTGTTCATAGTTCTTATCGATTATTAAAAGAACACACTTGAGTCGTAGTAAAGAGTTATTACTTAAGGTTGATAGGTAATAACGATTCACAAGGGACCAACAATTTAGGCCGAATTCAATTAAGTCGAAATAAGACGATTTTAATCAAGCCAAAAATCAATAAGCTCATTTTAAATAAGCCGAAAATTTATAAGCTAATTTTAATAAGTCAAAAATTAATAAGTCAATTTCCAATAAGCCGAAAATTAATTAAGCCGAATATAAGCCGAAATAAAATAAGCTGATTTCTAAATAAGTCGAACCCTTGGGGCTCTCGGCTTGCCGAGCAATAAACCACTGAGACACCCTTTGGGGTTCTCGATTTTCCAAGACAAAAACCACCGAGACAACCCTTGTGGGGCTCTCGGTTGCCAAGTCACAAAACCCACCGAGACCCTTGTGGCTCTCGGCTTGCCGAGCCAACACACCCACCAAGACCCTTGTGGCTCTCGGTTGCCGCGAAAACAACCAACCGAGACCCTTGTGGCTCTCGGTTGCCAAGCAAACCAATCTACTGAGACCCTTGTGGGCTTTTCGGTTGGCCGAACCAACGAGCCAAAGACTCAACAATAACATGATTCTGTATTGGTTTGATTATCAAAACATGCATTCATTTTATTCATTTCATCCTTGATTAATTTTATTAATGATTTCTAGAAAATAAAATAAGAAAAATTAAGGTTTTGAGTTATACCGAAGGAGATAGAATCTAGGAATGATAACCAGGAACACCGCATGTAAGAATCAAGATCAAAAATCAAAGCTTCTCCTCCCTTTTGGTTCTTTATGGTCGGCGGCACACACACACACACACACACACACACACACCACTAGGGTTTTGTTTTTTTTCTTCTTGTTACAAATGAAAGGTGTAGAAGTGTTTTGTTAGTTAAATTACTAATAGGCTGGGCCTTGGGCCATAAGTAGACTTGTAAGGCTTATGCCTAACACAAGGTCCGTTTTATTTATTTCGTGTCATAACTTGAGTTCTCGTATGTTCGTATATTCATGAAATTTTAATTTCGTGTTATATCTTATAATGTCGTATTTAATATACTTATATACTTGTCGTGAATTAATTAGACATTAAAATTTTTAATTTAATGGTATTTTCATGCGGGTTTTACAACTCTTTCCCTCTTAAAGGAATAATTCACCCTTGAATTAGAAACATGATTTGGTTGGAAAGCACATACCCTGGTCATGGAAGAAAACGAGGATAAGAAGTCCGGACCGACTCCTCGGTTTCCCAAGTGGCTTCTCGCTCGGGATGGTTCCTCCAAAGGATTTTGACGAAAGGAATAGTCTTGTTCCTCATGACCCTATCTTGACGATCAAGAATAGCTTATGGTTCCTCAACGTAAGATAGATCCTCACGAATCTGATCGAGTGGATACGAGATAACGTGTAAAAGATCATACTTGTAACCTCTGAGTAATGATACGTGAAACACGTTGTGAACGTGTGATAACTGAGGAGGTAGCGCTAAATGATACGAAACCTCACCGACACGATCGAGAATATCGAACGGTCCGATGAAACGAGGACTAAGCTTGCCCTTGATACCAAAACGTCTGACTCCACGTACGGGTGATACCTTCAAGAAAACACGATCATCGGGCTGAAACTCTAATGATCTACGATGCTTGTCAGCATAACGTTTCTGACGAGTACGAGCTTCCTTAAGTTTTTCCTTGGCAACGAAGACCTTCTCATTAGTTACCTCAATCATCTCCGGACCCTTCATGTTACGCTAAAAAACCTGATCCCAACAAATCGGAGCATGACATTTCCTACCATACAACATCTCGAAAGGAGCACACTTAATACTTGCATGCCAACTATTGTTATAATCAAACTCAACCAAGCATATATAATCTTCCCAATTTCATGTACACTCTAACGCACAAGAGCGTAACATGTCTTCCAATGTATAAATCGTACGCTCAGTCTGATCGTCTGTCTGAGGATGGAAAGTTATGCTAAACTTGATCTTGGTTCCCCAAGCTTTCTGTAAACCTTTCCAGAAACGAGACGTGAAACGTGAATCCCTATCTGATATGATCGTTGATGGTGTACCGTGTAATCGTACGATCTCCTGCTGAAATATCTCTGCCAACTTGCTAACTGCGTAATCCTTACGGATAGGGAGAAAATGTGCAAACTTGGTCAAACGATCAACAACGACCCAAATATCATCATGACTTTTCTGAGTCCGTGGTAATCTGATAACAAAATCCATGGATATCTCGTCCTACTTCCATAAAGGGATCACTAACGGCTGTAATAAAACAGTAGCGCGTTGGTGCTTTATCTTAACCTGCTGGCAGATCAGACACTTAGACACGAAAGTAGCTACATCCTGCTTCATACCACTCCACCAAAAATGATGTTTGAGATCATGATACATCTTTGTAGAACCTAGATGAATAGAAAATGGAGAACTATGAGCCGCGTTCAATAAGGCTCCTCTTAGTGTAGAATCGTCCGGGACACATAATCTAGTACCCTGTCATACAATGCCGTCATCATCAACGCGGAACTCGGTCTGCTGATTAATGTTCTAAAAAATTGTCCATATCTCGCCGTCCCCTCCTTTTGAGCTTCCTTAATCCGAGAAATTAAGTCTGGCTCAACTCTCAAACTAGCCCAGAAACCACTTTGCCCACGTACACATAGCTCGATATCCAACCGCTCAAGGTCTCGAATAATCTCCTCCTCCACCTTGATACCTGCTATCATACCCGATTTTCTGCTCAGAGCATCAGCCACTACATTGGCTTTACCTGGATGGTACTGAATGTTGGTGTCATAATCCTTCAGCAACTCCAACCAACATCTCTGTCTCATGTTCAACTCCTGCTGAGTGAAAATATACTTGAGGCTCTTATGGTCGGTAAAGATGTCACATGACTCGTCATAGAGATAGTGCCTCCAAATCTTGAGTGCGAAGACTACGACTGCTAACTCTAGATCATGAGTAGGATAATTCTCTTCATAGGGCTTTAGCTATCATGAGGCATAGGCAATTACCTTCCCGTACTGCATGAGTACACAACCAAGACCCTTCTTAGAAGCATCACTGTAAATCTGAAATCCACCTGAACCAGATGAGAGAGTAAGGATAGGCGCGAGAACCAAACGTTGCTTAAGCTATTCGAATCTCTTCTCCCGCTCATCACTCCAAACGAATTTCTCACCCTTACGCATAAGCTTAGTCAAGGGTAAGGCCAACCGTGAGAAACCCCTAACAAATCTGCGGTAATAACCAGCTAACCCCATAAAAATTACGTACTTCAGTCACAGACGTCGGTCTCGGACATTTGGTGATAGCTAATAGGTGTGTAAACACCCATCCTTTTTACCACTTAACTACAATAATAACCAAGCCAAAACGTGTATTTTATGTCGTAAATGTCAGAATTATGCGTGGTTTGTGTTTTTGTTGTGATTTAGGACGAAAATGTGAAAAGGGAAGAAAACACGGGCTTTCATGGGCTTTTATCGAAGAAAAAGACAAAAGACGAAGTCAAGAAATCAAGAGTGCAAAAAGAACGGAAGTCCAAGGCCTATTCTGAAGATTTATCGAATAAAAAGTCCAAAGACGGAAGTTTAATAAAGCCGAAGAACTCAAGTCTAATTTATGAAGAAATCACAAGACGAGTGTAAAGTAATTCCGAGACAAAGTCTGAAAGGTCGAAGAATTTAAAAGATTAAAGACTAAAGACGAAGGATTAAATGATAATTAAAGAAAGAAGAAAGAGAGGAGGAAGCTTCCTTCCACTAATCACCTCCTCCCCTATAAATAGAGTCATTAGTCATTTGTTTAGTTTTGTTAGCTAATTTGACAAATTAGTCTTTCCAATTTATTTCTTGCACTTTTCCTATTGTCATTTTAATACTTGTCCTTTAATTTCAAGATTATTTCAAGTAAGTTTTAATTTTTGTTGTTGAATCTTTATTTTTAATCAAGTTTTTAATTAATCTCTCATTCTACCTTTCTTATTTTGATTTAATCTTTATGCTTATTTGCTTATTGACATGCTTATTTGATTGTTTGTTATGTTTTTATGTGATTGATTGTGTTAGCTTATTGATTTTATAGCTTATTGTGTTCTTTTCTTAATTTTAATTAAATGTTTTTAAAAGTTATTTTATAAAAAGTTGATTTTAAATATTTAGATAATTTAGTGTTTCTTAAAGTTTTTAAATTTTGGTTTATTAGCTTTTTCTTAAAATTATTTTGGTTAAGTTTTTAGATAAGTGCTTATTAGTTTTTGGCTTATTTTTGTCTTTAGCTTATGTGCAAATTTCCTTTGAAACATACGTTTTGAGGATAAGCCCCGAAATACGTTTTGAGGATAAGCCCCGAAATACGTTTTGAGGATAAGCCCCAAAATACGTTTTGAGGATAAGCCCCGAAATACGTTTTGAGGATAAGCCCCAAAATACGTTTTGAGGATAAGCCCCAAAATACGTTTTGAGGATAAGCCCCAAAACACGTTTTGAGGATAAGCCCCAAAATACGTTTTGAGGATAAGCCCCAAAATACGTTTTGAGGATAAGCCCCAAAATACGTTTTAAGGATAAGCCCCGAAATACGTTTTGAGGATAAGCCCCAAAATACGTTTTGAGGATAAGTGATGAGACTGCTTTTATACATGGTCTCATCGTCCAAATCGGGCTTAAAATCAATTAAATATCATCAAATATACCAAATATATGCTCGTGTTTGTTACTTGTGTATTTTTAGGTACGGATATTGAGGAAATGGAAAAAGATCACAAGAATCATTCAAAAACGAACACGGGAAACGAAGACACACAATGAACCAAGCCCAAGTTTGGAAAATTGCAAAAAGACCCCTGAAGTTTGAAGAATTGGCAAAAATGGCCCCTCATCTTTGAAGAACTTGTCACATTTGACCCTCCAAATATCATATGTGCAAGTATGGCCCTCCAAGTTTGAAGACATGCCAAAAGAAGCCCTTGGAAATTGATCAAAGTTGCTAAAGTTAGCCTAATGTTACAAAAGGACTAATTTTGCAAATGCATTTGGACTGCCAATGTAAGGGACTTAACAAGAAGGACTGGAAATGCAATTAAATTTAACGGTTGTTAGCCTATTTGGATGGGTAATGAAAAACCCCACCACCAGCCCACTAAAACCTTTAGCCCAAAACCTTTATTTAAACAAAACCCGGTTTTGTTTTAATCTCAGTCAAACCCCGGTCAACCACTAACCCATTTCCCACCAAAACACTTTTTAAAATTACTTTATTCCCAAAACAGATTAAACCACTTTCTTAATCCCCTTAAACCCTAATCACCCCCAGACCCAATCAGACTCAAACGAGAGGGTTTTAAGCTGAAACCGTCCAGATCCTCAATTAAAACCGTTGTCACTTTATCCCACCTCACAAAACAGCACCACATGGGCTATAGGCCCCACCCCGTACCTCCCCTGCACAAGTCACTTTCCCCCAAACCCTATAACCCAACCAGTTTAACGTTTGGATGCGATTCCTTTGTCCTCAAGTTTAATCCAACGTCCAAGATCACATTTTCAAGCTGGCATTTCACATGGCAAGAATATTGACCAAGATCCAAGACTTTTCAAAGGGCATTTTCGGATTTCCATTGTATTAGGGTTTATCTTTTGATTATTTTATTATGTATTCTAGGACCTTCTTTCAGCCTGTATAAAATGAGACGCATGTGTCTCATTTACTTTTGTTCCAGTTTTAGCATTAAACAATTTGTAATTCCTTTTTTATAAATATTAAAGTTTGGTATTTTGAGTTCAAAAGTAATTCCTTTTATTTATTTTAAAAAGTTGGTGTTTGTTTAATAGCTAATTCTGAGTTCCAAATATTAGTGGTGAAGTAAATTTTGTTTTTCAAAATTAATTCAAGGTTTTTGAAATTGGGATTTCTTGGAGAAATCTATTTCAAGGTTGGATTTTCAGTGTTGAAAGATGTTTGTGTAAGGAGTTTTTGAGAGGAAAGTATATAAGAAAGACTTTTGAAAAAGATTTTTAAGAAAGAAAGAAGAAAACAGAATATATTATTGCTTTTTTTTTATTTTCATCTTAGCATGTAAGAGTGCTTGATTGATCAAAGGTTCTGCATATACCCGAGTATATTGGAGGTGACATCAGTCACTGAGGGACTTGGAAGTAAGTCCCTCAAGGTAAAAACCCGTTTTCCTTTTTAATTTTTAGTTTTATGTGAAATTTGGTGATTTGAGTGACATTGCATGATAAGCTGTTCTTGTGAGATCTTATGATTTGATTTGAGTTCATTTGGTATGCTAGGCCTGTTAGAAGCCTATTGAGTCAGTTTGGATAGCAACAGGATAGGTTTGCTTTGTAAAAAATCAAAATCACTTTTTAAAGGGGTGTTTGGATACGGGTTTAATCAGGGTCTAGTGAATTAGATTTTGCTTTGAGACGTGCTTAAATCACTTGTTAGGATAGTATAAGGTTGTTTATTAGCTTGGGTTGCAGTTTGGTACAAAATTGAAACAAGTTGTGTGATAAAAAGTAATAAAAAATAGCATTAATCTGTCACAGTCCTTTTCTGATGGTTTTTTGTTAAACCTGAGCACAATCTTTGATCCATTTGATAGAGGATAGGTGTAGAATAGGGTTGAGATCATTTGTATGCATGTTGGTGAGCTCATTTTCAAATATTTTGAAGGTTTTAAATCCGTTTGTGTGCATGTAATTTGTGTATTCTGTTCACCAGCAACATAAGGAACATCAGCAACATTTAATTTGGCCTGTTTGATTTGATCTTGTGTGTAATTGCTTGTTTTCTGCTTAGTTGTGACTCCCTATACTCCAAAGAGTATAGGGGTGCCGTTTGTCTCATCAAAACACCCACAGAATCACCACAATCCAAGTCCTCTTGGATATTTCACTTGTGAAGAAACAAAGATCTGCTTGTGTTCTTAAAAGTGATTAACTGGTCACGTTTTTATTCAAAGGTAGATTTAATCCTGTTAAAAAGTGGATTGAATTGTGTTTTTGTGACTAAGGGATCAACTGGTTTGTGGTTAAAAGTTAAAGAAGAAAAAAAAAATAAAAAGAGAAAAAAGGGGTTCACCAACCTCGAACCCAAGACATCACGCTCACAACACACACCTCTTACCGTTGCCCTAGGGACTTTGACTGGTAAGAGTGTGTGTTGTTTTATATTTAAGGGGTTTTGATTTTTGATTTTGAAATAATAAGCCGTAGCCTTTTGGCTTATTTCCAGCTTATTCTATAAGCCTTTTTGATTCAGCTTATTTTCCTAGGATAGTATTAGGTTTTAGGATATTTTCTGTTTTAAATGTGTATTTTTCCCTTTATTTAATTATTTATTAGGATTATTTTTAGATTTAATTTTAGAAAGTAATTTATAAATAGTAAAAAGTATTTTAAAAATCCAAAAAAATATTTTTTAGGTTTTAATTTATATTTTTGAGGTTTACATTCAAAAAAGTTTTCAAAAAGTCTTATTTTTAATTTTATTTAATTTTAGGGTTTTTAGCCAAATTTAAAAATTAATATAAAATTATTTAAGAGGTTTTAGGAACTTTAACTTGTATTTTTATCTTAGTTAGAATATTTAGGATTTTTGATAATTTTTTAGAATTTATTTTTGAACTTTTTATTTTTTGGAATATTTTAATAGTATTTTATTAGAAAAAATTCAAAGTTTAATTTTTAACTTTTTTTCATTTTTCCCAGGTTATAGACATTAAATTAGGAACTTATTCACTTTCCAATTAATTTTTAGGCTTTTCATTTATTTTCTAGAATTAATTTAAGATTTAATAGATTTTAATAGTTTTTAGGAGTTTAAAAATATTTTAATTTGGTTTTAAAATTTTTAAAAATAGTTTTTAGCTTAATTAGGTCATTTTGAGGTTTACAAACTATTAAATCTTGTTTAGGGCTTTTTAATATTTAAAAGTGATTTTTAGGGCTTTAATTAGCATTAAAAAGTCATTATTGAATTAATTAAAAGGTTTTAGCAAGTTTGGATTTTTTGTAAACTCTTAAAATTTTATTGTGGATTTTTAGTAATTTTTAGGAATTTTTAGGTTAAAATTTTAATTTTTGTGTTTTTTACGTTTCTACGTCTTAACTTTCTAGTAGTAGTTTTTGTTAAATTTTTATTTTTTTCGTCTTCGTCATTTTCTCTTCTTGTTAATAATCAAAAACATTAATCAATCATTCATTACACAACGCACTAGCCTCCTCGAGAACGAACTCACTTTTCTTAAGGGTCATTTACACACGGTTTTCCTAAATCGTGCACGCTTGCCCTATATTATTGCCCTCTTTTCCTAAAGGGGTAATTTTACAACTATCATTTTGGCGCCGCTGCCGGGGAGGCGTGTTGTGTTTTGATTGAACCATTGTTGTTTTTATATTAGCCATAATAGTATTTGTATTAGTAGCACTCTACTAATACGTATTATCGTTTTTCGGTTTTTGTGTGAATATTACTATATTGTATACGTAGAACAATAAATACACAAGTACTCCAAATACGTGAGCAATCACAACCTTGATTCGGGATTTCATCACTCGATCATTTTATTCGAATCTCAAACCAAAGAAAAAAAGGCAAAAATAGATAAATACTTTCGTGAAGCTTGATCTTGATAATACAAACTATAAGGTGGGTATAAGGCGGTTGTATTTCACGACCTAAAGGAAAAAGGCTCTTAAGTGCTTCGCGCCGCCTCGTTTCCTCCGCTTGCTTGTGCGTATTTGATTTTGAGAGTGAATCGATGGTTTTGCCGCCCAAAGTATTATTACATATCATATATATTTTCTTGGTTTCTATTGATTAAACCCTCTTGAACGATTTGGTGTTCCACCATCGTTCTAAAGTCATCGAAGGCGTTCACTCCACGTGATCGTTTTCATTCCTTGAGGCTTCGTTAATCAAGAGATTTGATTAAGGAGGAGATTTGTGGACTTTTTGTCTACTTAATACATTCACCAATTTCCAAAAAAGGTTAATACAATCAAAAACCAAAAAAAAATTGAAAAACACAAAAAACCAAAAAGAATCTTCTTTGCTCGTCTCCACGTTGTACGTGACGTTTATGCTCACTCGTAATCAAGCAAAACGTGCACGTAGACGAAAGAACAAAACTCCCACTCCAACTCATTCTAGTGAGGAGTCTCCTATTGACGAACCCATTGTACGAGAAGAACCAACCATGGCGAATCGAACTATGATGGAGTTACTTCAAGCACCCACCGAGGGTTATGGAGAAGCTATTGTGATTCCCGCTATCCTTGCAGAGAATTTTGAGGTGAAAACGGGTTTGTTGTCGATGATCCAAAACAACAAATTCCGTGGTGATGAGAAGGACAATCCTCACAACCATATCCGCTAATTTAATCGTCTTACCGCCACGTGCAAATTTAAGGATGTCTCGAATGACTCGATTAAGATGATGCTTTTTCCGTATTCCTTAGCGGGGCCCGCTAAAATTTGGTTAGAGAAAGAGCCACCCAATTCTATATTGACGTGGAAGGATCTCGTTTCAAAGTTCGTGAACCAATTTTTTCCGCCCTCTAAGACTACGCATTTGAAAAATGAGATTTCTAAATTTTCACAAGAATCAAATGAAAGTTTTTCTACGGCTTGGAATAGGTTTAAGGAGATGTTACATGAATGTCCTCATCACGGTTTTTCCGACTTGCACCAAATAGACACGTTTTACAATGGACTTAACGATCATGAAAGAGATTATTTAAATGCCGCCGCGGGTGGTAATTTTTTGTGTAAAACGGTTGAAGAAGCTTTGGTCATAATTGAGAATAGGTCTAAAGTTTATAGCCCTCGTCACACACCGAGTGTTGCCAAAATGGGCTCATCATCGTCTCGTAGTATCAATGCTTTGCAAGATGAGGCTAATGAGGAAAATCGGTTTTTCGATAGGTTTTCGACCCTTATGTCCCATTGGAAGGCTCAAGAAGCTTCCAATTCCGCTTCGGTTAAAGCGGTTTCTAAGAGTTGTTTGTCGTGTGGGGGAGCTCATGATCTTTCCGAGTGCATTACCGCAGATGGTAACACTTCGAATGCTTTTGTAGCCACGGGAACTTATAACCAAATCGTTCAAGGTTCTCGTTCAAATCAAGCTCCACCAAATCAAAATGCTAATAACTATCGCAACAACAACCAAGGTGGAAATTACCAAGGAAATCAAAGGAATTATAACAAGGGTAATTACCAAAGTGGAAATGGGCAAATTTCTAATCAAAACCAAAACCGTGATTTTCAAAACAATGCCCAAGATTTTCAAAACGATCACACCAAAAATCTTCAAGGAGAGTTTTTGAATTATGCAAAGGCTAATGATGCTAAGTTTGACAACATGCAACGTGAAATGGTTAGCTTAAGATCCGAGTTGAAAAACGAGCTAAAAAACGAACTTGCTAATGAAGTTAAAACTCATGCTAATAAAATGGAAGGAAATATCACACGTCTCCAACAAAATCAACAAAAAATGGAGCAAGGTCAACATGAGATTAAGCAAGAGTTGCTAAAAGCGGATGCTAGGCAATCTAAGTTTGAAGACCGAATGGCTAAAATGTTTGAAGCTATCAGGTGTAAGCCCTCTTCTTCAGGTGGTCTTCCTAGTGATACCATCGTGAACCCGAAAGGAGAATTGAATGTTATTACTACTTGTAGTGGTAAAACTTTCAAAGAACCCATTTCTCGTGCAAGTACTTCTATGGAGAAGGAAAAAGAGAAAGAACCCGAGGTTGTGGTCGAAAAGGAGCAAATTACAAGCCCACGAAGTACCGCTCAAACCACACCTACGGTTGAACCCACACCAATCATGGAACCCGAGATTCCAAGGCTGATGCCTATGCCTACTTTGCCCCAACCCACACCACCTTTACCCTACCCTTCAAGACGAGACAAGGAGAAGGCACAAGAACGAAATAATTATCAATTTGAACTCTTTATGAAAATGTTTCGTGACTTGCATTTCAATATAAGTTTTGCCGATGCCTTAGTCATGATGCCTCGATTTGCCGCGAACTTCAAAAGTATGTTAAACAACAAAGAAAAATTGCAAAAATCGTCTAGTTGTTCTTCGGTTTTTCTAAGCCGCATACCTCAAAAAGTCGGTGATCCTGGGAAGTTTTTAATCCCATGTGCTATCTAAGACATGGAAGAATGCTACGCCTTGGCCGATCTTGGTGCTAGTATTAATTTGATGCCTCTTGAGATTTTTAAATCGCTCAATCTTCCCAATCTCACTCCTTCAAGAATGTCAATCGAAATGGCCGATCATTCTACGATTCTAGCTTGTGGAGTTGCCGAGGACGTCTTCGTAAAAGTTGGAAAGTTCTACTATCCTGTAGACTTTATTGTTGTTGATATTCCCATCGATCCTAAAGTTCCGTTAATTTTAGGTCGATCTTTTTTGGATACCTCGAGAGCACTTATCGATGTGCATGCAAGAAAAATCACTCTTCGTTTCAATGAGGAAGAACTCGTCATTAATGCAACCCAAAACTCCACTCTTTCTCATGTGTATTCTATCACATCTTTGTACAATGTCAATCCCATCAAAAACATTTGCAAAAAGATTTCCAATAGAGTTTTAGGAGTTGTTGAGAAAAATGAAGTTCCGTCCCCTCCGCCGGTGGAGGTTAAGAGTGTTAAGCCTACATTTCCAATCTCGAGTGATTCTTCGGATGATGAATACGTTGATCCCGATGGGGAGGTTTTCTTTGTTGACAAACGTTTTGATAACTTGCCACCACCTAAACCAAAAAGATTTCAAAATGTGAGGATTTTTAGCGCGACTAATTTTGAATTTGACACGCCAAATATTTTCGACATTATCAAATCGGGTTTTCATAAAGAGTTTAAAAACGATGAAAAAGGAAAGGATTTTAAAAATGTTTTAAATGATTTTTCTACATGTTTAACTCCGTCATCACCGCGTTTTGTGAGTGCTACCACCTCGTCTACTCCTTTTGACGATGGTTGGTGTGGTTTTAGTGTGGGGGAAGCCCCAAATGTTCCCTCACATTTCTCCACCGAGGACGAGATATTTGATCCTGGAATTGCTTATAAAGGGAAATCTCGGTCTTCCACCGATGCAATAAATGGAAAATCTTTTCATTTGATTGGTGCGAGTCTACCTCGAGTAGCTCAATGTTTTGACTTACCCATTGTCCCACCCTTCTATTTCTTCTCTCCTATTTTCTTCTACCCCATTGGGATTTGTGTTGAAGTGGCGTTGTTTCGTCTTTCATCCGAAAACGAAGACGCTATCTTTGACCCCGGTATACGTTTATCGGGTTTTTAAAGTACTCCACGTACTTTTGGGCCTTGTTTATCATGTAAGCCCCACCAAAAATTGACCGAACCAAGGATATCCCTAAATGATCACATTTATGGGGATTCGAGTCGAGCTTTTGACTCGGTTATCAAAAACAAGGTGCCTCGTGGGGGAGACCCATGCTTATCCATGTACATATTATTGCTTTCTAATTAGTTTAATGTGAAGGGATTTGTGCCCTTCCAACCTTTGTTCCGTGGTTGTTTGTGCATTGTGGTTTTTAGATCATGATCTTCACGATTGGAGCCTCTCGTGTTCGTTTTATGGGAGCACTCGATCGTTTGCTTTGAAGGCCTTTTCCAATATCCATATGATATATCCTTTGACGTTCTAACCTTAGGTTTTTAGCACACTTCATAAACGGCTATTAATTTATTGGTTACACCCTTTCCATGCTAGATTAGGCATTCGACTACGTCTCTAGTATGAGGGTGTTTGCACCCCTAGACTCGAAACATTGAGGACAATGTTTAACTTTAGTATGGGGGGGTGAATAGATACTTGCCTTGCCAAACCTTCACGCTTTCCAAAGTTTATCTTTTTGTTTATCGTTTTTGTTGCAAAATAAGGCTAAAAATGGCCAAATTTTAAATTTTTTCTCATGTTTTATAAGTGTTTGAAGACACGAATGTAGGTTTTCCGATGGCGAGAATAAGAGTAATTTTTGACTCGACCGTGCGTGTTGAGCACTTAGCTTTGATTCCTTAACTACACATTAGGCTAAGTCTTTTAAATGAGGACGAGAAATGATAGAGTTAATTATAAGTTACTATGCTAAACGTAGAGTACTCGTATTCTTTCAAAAACTTATGTGTTCTCGTTGTTTACTTATTCTCCCTTCGCTTGTAAATATTTTTTGCTTAATAAATATTGACTTAGCGGTTTAGTTAGGATTGTTGGGTTTCTAGTCTTTTCTAGTAGCTTCCGTGTAATTAAATTGGGAAGACATTAAGGTATCGCCAGCGTCACGGTTTTGGAGTATTGGCACCCGAATAATCGAAAGCTTCACCCAATAATAAGATTTCAAGTGCTCACCTAAATCAAGCAAACAATTTGAAGCCCCACAAGGCCTAAAATCTATGCAAAAATTGAAAGTGAATCAAGCCTTAATCTTCGAAGCTTTAAAGATCCAAAATTCGCTTTAGCGTGAGGATATACGTCTTTGGCTAATAAAACCACCGATGAGGCGGATAATAAAAGGCAAGGCAAGACCAAAGTCATAATAAAAGCTTCATGGCGAAGTTGAATAAAAGATGGAGGTAAACCAAAGATAATAAGGCCCTTCCGTTAGGGGGCGTATAAAAGTCTTGGTAATAAGTCTCATGTTCAAAACCGTTATAAAACCGTGTTTATCGATTCTTCTTGTCAACTTAATTTTTTGACATCGTTGTCTATTAGGAGGGGTTATTGATTTGATGGTCTTAGTTACACCGTTAGGACTCTATTTTTAGACCTAATTCTCTATTATCGCTTAAGTCAATGATGTATCCTCGTGATCATTAAGACATAATAAAATATAAGAGATACAACTTAGGAATAATGGGAGAATAAGTACGTGATTAGGGCATATGAGTAGTGTTAGCATTACTAACTTATAATGACAATGATCTCGTTGCACGCTTGGCATAGAATTGGAGTGAAAATCGAGGACGATGAAATTATTTCTAACGAAGCATTCACGTGTTCTTATTCTATGAACCTAAACGTCCCATTTTGCGATGAAAATCATACATTATGTCTAAAACGCAAGTAGTAGTAATAGTAGTAATGTAGCTAGTTTATCATTTCAATAAAGTGAATAAAATTAAATTTTGGAGATGCTTTGATACTTTATTCTAGCATTGGGTGAGGGCACGGCAATGGTTTAGTATGGGGGAGTAATGAGACTGCTTTTATACATGGTCTCATCGTCCAAATCGGGCTTAAAATCAATTAAATATCATCAAATATACCAAATATATGCTCGTGTTTGTTACTTGTGTATTTTTAGGTACGGATATTGAGGAAATGCCAAAAGATCACAAGAATCATTCAAAAACGAACACGGGAAACGAAGACGCACAATGAACCAAGCCCAAGTTTGGAAAATTGCAAAAAGACCCCTGAAGTTTGAAGAATTGGCAAAAATGACCCCTCATCTTTGAAGAACTTGTCACATTTGACCCTCCAAATATCATATGTACAAGTATGGCCCTCCAAGTTTGAAGACATGCCAAAAGAAGCCCTTGGAAATTGATCAAAGTTGCTAAAGTTAGCCTAATGTTACAAAAGGACTAATTTTACAAATGCATTTGGACTGCCAATGTAAGGGACTTAACAAGAAGGACTAGAAATGCAATTAAATTTGACGGTTGTTAGCCTATTTGGATGGGTAATGAAAAACCTCACCACCAGCCCACTAAAACCTTTAGCCCAAAACCTTTATTTAAACAAAACCCGGTTTTGTTTTAATCTCAGTCAAACCCCGGTCAACCACTAACCTATTTCCCACCAAAACACTTTTTAAAATTACTTTATTCCCAAAACAGATTAAACCACTTTCTTAATCCCCTTAAACCCTAATCACCCCCAGACCCAATCAGACTCAAACGAGAGGGTTTTAAGCTGAAACCGTCCAGATCCTCAATTAAAACCGTTGTCACTTTATCCCACCTCACAAAACAGCACCACATGGGCTATAGGCCCCACCCCGTACCTCCCCTGCACAAGTCACTTTCCCCCAAACCCTATAACCCGACCAGTTTAACGTTTGGATGCGATTCCTTTGTCCCCAAGTTCAATCCAACGTCCAATATCACATTTTCAAGCTGGCATTTCACATGGCAAGACTATTGACCAAGATCCAAGACTTTTCAAAGGGCATTTTCGGATTTCCATTGTATTAGGGTTTATCTTTTGATTATTTTATTATGTATTCTAGGACCTTCTTTCAGCCTGTATAAAATGAGACGCATGTGTCTCATTTACTTTTGTTCCAGTTTTAGCATTAAACAATTTGTAATTCCTTTTTTATAAATATTAAAGTTTGGTATTTTGAGTTCAAAAGTAATTCCTTTTATTTATTTTGAAAAGTTGGTGTTTGTTTAATAGCTAATTCTGAGTTCGAAATATTAGTGGTGAAGTAAATTTTGTTTTTCAAAATTATTTCAAGGTTTTTGAAATTGGGATTTCTTGGAGAAATCTATTTCAAGGTTGGATTTTCAGTGTTGAAAGATGTTTGTGTAAGGAGTTTTTGAGAGGAAAGTATATAAGAAAGACTTTAGAAAAAGATTTTTAAGAAAGAAAGAAGAAAACAGAATATATTATTGCTTTTTTTTTTATTTTCATCTTAGCAGGTAAGAGTGCTTGATTGATCAAAGGTTCTGCATATACCCGAGTATATTGGAGGTAACATCAGTCACTGAGGGACTTGGAAGTAAGTCCCTCAAGGTAAAAACCCGTTTTCCTTTTTAATTTTTAGTTTTATGTGAAATTTGGTGATTTGAGTGACATTGCATGATAAGCTGTTCTTGTGAGATCTTATGATTTGATTTGAGTTCATTTGGTATGCTAGGCATGTTAGAAGCCTATTGAGTCAGTTTGGATAGCAATAGGATAGGTTTGCTTTGTAAAAAAATCAAAATCACTTTTTAAAGGGGTGTTTGGATACGGGTTTAATCAGGGTCTAGTGAATTAGATTTTGCTTTGAGACGTGCTTAAATCACTTGTTAGGATAGTATAAGGTTGTTTATTAGCTTGGGTTGCAGTTTGGTACAAAATTGAAACAAGTTGTGTGATAAAAAGTAATAAAAAATAGCATTAATTTGTCACAGTCCTTTTCTGATGGTTTTTTGTTAAACCTGAGCACAATCTTTGATCCATTTGATAGAGGATAGGTGTAGAATAGGGTTGAGATCATTTGTATGCATGTTGGTAAGCTCATTTTCAAATTTTGAAGGTTTTAAATCCGTTTGTGTGCATGTAATTTGTGTATTCTGTTCACCAGCAACATAAGGAACATCAGCAACATTTAATTTAGCCTGTTTGATTTGATCTTGTGTGTAATTGCTTGTTTTCTGCTTAGTTGTGACTCCCTATACTCCAAAGAGTATAGGGGTGCCGTTTGTCTCATCAAAACACCCACAGAATCACCACAATCCAAGTCCTCTTGGATATTTCACTTGTGAAGAAACAAAGATCTGCTTGTGATCTTAAAAGTGATTAACTGGTCACGTTTTTATTCAAAGTTAGCTTTAATCCTGTTAAAAAGTGGATTGAATTGTGTTTTTGTGACTAAGGGATC
This sequence comes from Glebionis coronaria, assembly GCA_025667525.1. NCBI lineage: Eukaryota > Viridiplantae > Streptophyta > Magnoliopsida > Asterales > Asteraceae > Glebionis > Glebionis coronaria. Next base: position 425,200 of record JANFOE010001330.1, read on the forward strand.
AACTGGTTTGTGGTTAAAAGTTAAAGAAGAAAAAAAAATAAAAAGAGAAAAAAGGGGTTCACCAACCTCGAACCCAAGACATCACGCTCACAACACACACCTCTTACCGTTGCCCTAGGGACTTTGACTGGTAAGAGTGTGTGTTGTTTTATATTTAAGGGGTTTTGATTTTTGCTTTTGAAATAATAAGCCGTAGCCTTTTGGCTTATTTCCAGCTTATTCTATAAGCCTTTTTGATTCAGCTTATTTTCCTAGGATAGTATTAGGTTTTAGGATTTTTTCTGTTTTAAAAGTGTATTTTTCCCTTTATTTAATTATTTATTAGGATTATTTTTAGATTTAATTTTAGAAAGTAACTTATAAATAGTAAAAAGTATTTTAAAAATCCAAAAAAATAGTTTTTAGGTTTTAATTTATATTTTTGAGGTTTACATTCAAAAAAGTTTTCAAAAAGTCTTATTTTTAATTTTATTTAGTTTTAGGGTTTTTAGCCAACTTTAAAAATTAATATAAAATTAATTAAGAGGTTTTAGGAACTTTAACTTGCATTTTTATCTTAGTTAGAATATTTAGGATTTTTGATAATTTTTTAGAATTTATTTTTGAACTTTTTATTTTTTGGAATATTTTAATAGTATTTTATTAGAAAAAATTCAAAGTTTAATTTTTAACTTTTTTTCATTTTTCCTAGGTTATAGACATTAAATTAGGAACTTATTCACTTTCCAATTAATTTTTAGGCTTTTCATTTATTTTCTAGAATTAATTTAAGATTTAATAGATTTTAATAGTTTTTAGGAGTTTAAAAATATTTTAATTTGGTTTTAAAATTTTTAAAAATAGTTTTTAGCTTAATTAGGTCATTTTTGAGGTTTACAAACTATTAAATCTTGTTTAGGGCTTTTTAATATTTAAAAGTGATTTTTAGGGCTTTAATTAGCATTAAAAAGTCATTATTGAATTAATTAAAAGGTTTTAGCAAGTTTGGATTTTTTGTAAACTCTTAAAATTCTATTGTGGATTTTTAGTAAGTTTTAGGAATATTTAGGTTAAAATTTTAATTTTTGTGTTTTTTACGTTTCTACGTCTTAACTTTCTAGTAGTAGTTTTTGTTAAATTTTTATTTTTTTCGTCTTCGTCATTTTCTATTCTTGTTAATAATCAAAAACATTAATCAATCATTCATTACACAACGCACTAGCCTCCTCGAGAACGAACTCACTTTTCTTAAGGGTCATTTACACACGGTTTTCCTAAATCGTGCACGCTTGCCCTATATTATTGCCCTCTTTTCCTAAAGGGGTAATTTTACAACTATCAATAAGCCCCAAAATACGTTTTGAGGATAAGCCCCGAAATACGTTTTGAGGATAAGCTCCGAAATACGTTTTGAGGATAAGCCCCGAAATACATTTTCCGGATAAGGCATGAAAAACGTTTTGCGGATAAAGAAAAAAACGTTTTGCGGATAAGTAATATAAGGGTGTCATGTTAGCTTGCTAGCTTGAGGCTTTTTCCCGCCCATTTCAGCAGGTAGCTTGGTTGCTTGAGCTAGCTGCCTTCTAGCTTGTTTATTTAATAGTATTGTTCCGTAATTGTTTAGTTTTATCTGAAAGTTGTTGCGATTTTATTTTTGAAAGTTACATATTTTTAGTTGAATTTTTCGTCGATTTTTACTATTAATATTTTTTCGTAATGTTTAAGTTTTATCTTTTATTTAGTACCCGCTTTAGGTTTTGCCTCGTTTAGCTTTAACGTACCATTTTAGTTTTATTCTCTCCTTTCATTTAGTAAACTTTATTTTCGAGTCGATAATTAATTTCGTCTTTTAGTTTTATTTTTATTAATTGTTTTGCTTTAAATTTCGTTTTATTATTTGTTTTAATATTCGTTTTAATATCGTTTTAATTTTTAGTTTTTAATATTCACCTTGTTTTACTTTACTTATTTGTACTTGTCTTTAGTTTGTTTTTAAATACTTTATGTATTTACTTTTTAGTTAGTTATAGATAATCAACTTCCCTTTTTCTTAACCAAAAACAATTGAGTCGCACTTTGAACCGGAAATCAATTCGTTAAGACACCGAGAAAACGAACTTTTTAACCTAGCAAAAACCCTAATTTCAAATGGCGCCGCTGCCGGCTCTTTTCGTAAAGATTAACGGTTTTTTGTGAGAGACGCGTTGGATTTTGGGATCCGTTCACTCGTGAACGTTATTTTTCGTGTAAAAAATTTTCAAAAATCCCCAAAACATTTGAAAAATCATAAAAAGCATTTTTTTTTCAAAGTTTTGCACCAAAAATATTCCTCTTTCTCCTCTATTGTGTTTAATTCTTTTCTTTACCCCTCTTATTTATAATTCTTCATGGATTCGTCTTGCGTACGGTGTGGGATACCATGGCATGGTTTACAAATATGTCAATGGTGTACTTGTGAGCGGTGCGGTTCTAATATCGACGATACACAATTTGGATTTTGTCCATTTTGTAATTCAACAAATTCGTACTTCTCCTCTTATAATACTTTCTCATCCTCTCCCGTCTATGACAATCCTTATCCTCAAAATGCACCGGGTTTTTCTCCATACCCGTGGTGCTATATTTGTGGGGGTCCTCACGATGCTTCTTCATGTGATCCGTCGAAGGTCTTTGAGAAAATTCCGTGTTATCATCCCAGTGTGTATAACTTTGAGCCCCCACATCACACCCTCAATCATCAGTCCTCTCAGCAAATTAGTCTTGACCAACAACTCACTACTTTGAATGATGTTCTAGAAAGTTTAGCTCAAATCCGAGCTGACTTGCATCAGGAAAGGCAACCTTTGCTTGATGGTGACGAAATCTTGAAATCCACCAACACCTTTTTGAGCCAATTTGGTCGTTTTCCCTTCTTTTCTACACCAAAATGTTTAATTACAGCGTGGGGTAGAATTGGTTTAATTGAACATACTCGGGGAGATGAACAACAAAATTTGCTTCATGAGCTTCTTAAAGATGTGGAGGTTATCAAGGAAGAGTTAGCCGACTATGTCACTCCTAATTGGAATGGTCCCGTCTATTATGATGATGATGACGACGATGATGTCTACGCTCTCGACCAATCTTCTGAAGTTGCTACTCCTACTCTCGATATTCCTAATGCGTCTAAGGACGGTGATTCATTGAGTGAGATTACTGATTTTGGTCTCGATAAATTCTTTGATGATGAGGTTTGTGACATACCGACTGCTATGGAGTCTGAGGATGACATTGCTCTTACGCAAGAGGTCGATCCAAATGATGACGATTTTTCTCCACGCTATGAGAATTTCACTTTTGAAATTTCTCAATCTCCACCGGGAGATGTGGGCGATGACGATTTATTCTCTCCGGCTTACGAGAAGTTCACCGATGAACTGGCTCTTGTAGATGAGGTGGAAGACGTGATTCTTCGTGACAGATTACGGAAAGTGCATCTTCTTATTGCTCAAATCGAAGAGTTGACTTCTCCTCCTTTTTCCGAGTCTTTACCTCCATCTATTCCTCCCATTGAAGATAATGACCCATTGCTAGAAGAAATCGACATTCACTCAATACCTCCGGGTATTGATGATGATGACACGGAGGGGGATATTATTTTTGATAATTTGTTGCAAGAAGGTATTGTCCCAAGTCCCCCTCCCGAGCACCTTTCATCCTCCCCTTTAGCCACTATTACGGAGGATGAGTGCTTTGACCCGGGAGGTGACATTCACTATTTCATGATTGATAACATTACGGATTTTCCGAGTGCTCAACATCCATTGTCTTTGGGGGATGACAATGTGCTTACTTTACCCACCCCACCTCCCGTGGCTCACGACTTCACATACTTTTCGTATGTTGAAAGGACTTTTCTCCCATTTAAGACTTATCCTCCCGCCTCCCCTTTGTTGATGTCCTCCGGGAACGAGGACAAGGTCTTTGATCCCGGTATTACATGCGAGGCTTCCCCATGGACCATTTAATTCGGGGACGAGTCAGGCTCGTGACTCGGTTAACAAAAACAAGCGCTCTTCGGGAGGCAACCCGTTTATCTTTCTTTATCTATATTCACCATAAGTGTAGGGGGATCCCCGTTGGTTTCTTGTTTTCTTTCTTATCATGTGCAGGGATTAGAGCTTCAAAGACACACTCTTGATGACTTTTGATGACCCGTGATTCCGTGTTCTCATCTTCGCGGTTCTATCCTAAACTCTTTTCGATTCACTATTTTATATTTTTCAATATTAAAATAGGAATCTCTTTAGTTGTCTTTTCCTTAGCAAGATTTAAACAAAGTGCACAATGTCCTAAATGTAGGGGATTTTACTCCCACATGCTTAAACATTGAGGACAATGTTTATATCAAGTGTAGGGGGACTTCTATCGAAGTTAAGTGGTCTTTTCCTTGTATTTGTCCTCATTTTAACCGGAAAATCAATTTTTCGACATTTTTTAAATTTTTTGATCTATTTTGGCCTATTAGTTTTTCCTTTATTTTAGTTATTTTATTTCGTTGCTAGAATAAAATTTTAATAAAGTGGTTTTAATTTTCAACGTTGTGAATCTTTTGACTCAACCCGAGTTTACTTATCTAAGTTTACTCTAGCTAGTATCCTCAATGTGTTTAAGTCAAGTTTTGCTAGACTTTTATATAGGGAGCTTTAAAACGCGAAAGTCTTAACTCTCACGGGTTAAGAACAAGAACTTTTCGCAAGTTCCTATAATTGATCCAAGAGAGTCGTTTATCAAGGGAACTTTAAAATGTGATTTCTAAACTTGAAAAAGTCTAAGAACTTGCAAGATCCTATAGACGACTCGAAAACCCAAAACTTTGATTTAATACGCTAAGCATCCACGAGTCTCATTCCTTGAGATTTTAAACTGTGGAGAACGAGAGATGATAGAGTCACTTATAAGTTTGGTATTCTTTCATGAATTTATGTGAGTTAATTATAAGCCTATTCTCCCATCGCTTGCTAATAAATTTATCTGAAATAAATAAGGTTGTACGATTTGAAAGGTTACTTAGCTTCTAGCCCAAGATCGTTTAAAAGTTGCTCGGTATTGATTAGAGTTCATAGCCAAGGCATAACTTATTGAAGCGGGATGCGAAGATTGGCGAGTCCGAAAAGGCCCTAACAAGGCATGAGGGCTACATTTTGTTGCTAAAGATCCCAAGTGATGTGAAGAATCATTTATCGAAAATCAATATGAAGGATCGAGACACACGAAGAAAAACAAGTACTCCCCAAAAGATCATGGAGAAGTCTATCCGAAAAGACCCTAGCAAGGTATGAGGATAAATAGATCCAAGTCCTAAAAGGAGGCGGATCGTTGTATATCAAAATCCCAAATATAGATTGGAGAAAAATGAAGAAGTCGTGGTCCAAATATGAAGAATTTCTCAAAACATCAAGTGAAGAAATTCCTATTATGAAGAGAAGACCATTATTTCATGAACGTCTCTCAAGATTTGAAGTATGAAGTCGCTGCCAAAAATCGGTCCGAGAAAGGTCTCAAATCATGAAACGAGTTATGCCAAGATATGAACTTTATGAGGTCCCGAGAAGCAGTTTTAAAAGATTTTGTCCTTTAGCTAACTATTGCTTAAATCGTCCCACTTTATTTTCAGCCTAAATAACTATCGAAATAAATCAACAATGCATCCTCGTGATCATTCAAGACAATAATAAAATATAAGAGATACACCTAGGAATAAGGGAATCTAAGTAAATAATTGGCCCACATGAGTTCGTGTTAGTTTACTAACTTATAATAACAATGATCTCGTTTTTAAGCTTGGTATGGGGAACGTGAAACTTGAGGATGATAATCATTCATGACATTCCAAAACCCTAAGGTAAGTTTTAGATTTCTTTACTTGTTTTGTAATTTTCTATCTCTTTAATAAAGGCCAATATGGATTGATTATGATGGAAAATATAAAACGTGCTTTGTAACTAATGCATTGCATGAGGACATTGCAATGGTCAAGTGTAGGGGATTTGATAGATGTGTAAACACCCATCCTTTTTACCACTTAACTACAATAATAACCAAGCCAAAACGTGTATTTTATGTCTTAAATGTCGGAATTATGCGTGGTTTGTGTTTTTGTTGTGATTTAGGACGAAAATGTGAAAAGGGAAGAAAACACGGGCTTTCATGGGCTTTTATCGAAGAAAAAGACAAAAGACAAAGTCAAGAAATCAAGAGTGCAAAAAGAACGGAAATCCAAGGCCTATTCTGAAGATTTATCGAATAAAAAGTCCAAAGACGGAAGTTTAATAAAGCCGAAGAACTCAAGTCTAATTTATGAAGAAATCACAAGACGAGTTTAAAGTAATTCCGAGACAAAGTCTGAAAGGTCGAAGAATTTAAAAGATTAAAGACTAAAGACGAAGGATTAAATGATAATTAAAGAAAGAAGAAAGAGAGGAGGAAGCTTCCTTCCACTAATCACCTCCTCCCCTATAAATAGAGTCATTAGTCATTTGTTTAGTTTTGTTAGCTAATTTGACAAATTAGTCTTTCCAATTTATTTCTTGCACTTTTCCTATTGTCATTTTAATACTTGTCCTTTAATTTCAAGATTATTTCAAGTAAGTTTTAATTTTTGTTGTTGAATCATTATTTTTAATAAAGTTTTTAATTAATCTCTCATTCTACCTTTCTTATTTTGATTTAATCTTTATGCTTATTTGCTTATTGACATGCTTATTTGATTGTTTGTTATGTTTTTATGTGATTGATTGTGTTAGCTTATTGATTTTATAGCTTATTGTGTTCTTTTCTTAATTTTAATTAAATGTTTTTAAAAGTTATTTTATAAAAAGTTGATTTTAAATATTTAGATAATTTAGTGTTTCTTAAAGTTTTTAAATTTTGGTTTATTAGCTTTTTCTTAAAATTATTTTGGTTAAGTTTTTAGATAAGTGCTTATTAGTTTTTGGCTTATTTTTGTCTTTAGCTTATGTGCAAATTTCCTTTGAAACATACGTTTTGAGGATAAGCCCCGAAATACGTTTTGAGGATAAGCCCCGAAATAAGTTTTGAGGATAAGCCCCGAAATACGTTTTGAGGATAAGCCCCGAAATACGTTTTGAGGATAAGCCCCGAAATACGTTTTGAGGATAAGCCCCAAAACACGTTTTTAGGATAAGCCCCAAAATACGTTTTGAGGATAAGCCCCGAAATACGTTTTGAGGATAAGCCCCGAAATACGTTTTGAGGATAAGCCCCGAAATACGTTTTGAGGATAAGCCCCGAAATACGTTTTGAGGATAAGCCCCGAAATACGTTTTGAGGATAAGCCCCGAAATACGTTTTGAGGATAAGCCCCGAAATACATTTTCCGGATAAGGCATGAAAAACGTTTTGCGGATAAAGAAAAAAACGTTTTGCGGATAAGTAATATATGGGTGTCATGCTAGCTTGCTAGCTTGAGGCTTTTTCCCGCCCATTTCAGCAGGTAGCTTGGTTGCTTGAGCTAGCTGCCTGCTAGCTTGTTTATTTAATAGTATTGTTTCGTAATTGTTTAGTTTTATCTGAAAGTTGTTCCAATTTTATTTTTGAAAGTTACGTATTTTTAGTTGAATTTTTCGTCGATTTTTACTATTAATATTTTTTCGGAATGTTTAAGTTTTATCTTTTATTAAGTACCCGCTTTAGGTTTTGCCTCGTTTAGCTTTAAAGTACCATTTTAGTTTTATTCTCTCCTTTCATTTAGTAAACTTTATTTTCGAGTCGATAATTAATTTCGTCTTTTAGTTTTATTTTTATTAATTGTTTTGCTTTAAATTTCGTTTTATTATTTGTTTTAATATTCGTTTTAATATCGTTTTAATTTTTATTTCATAATATTCACCTTGTTTTACTTTAATTATTTGTACTTGTCTTTAGTTTGTTTTTAAATACTTTCCGTATTTAATTTTTAGTTAGTTATAGATAATCAACTTCCCTTTTTCTTAACCAAAAACAATTGAGTCGCACTTTGAACCGGAAATCAATTCGTTAAGACACCGAGAAAACGAACTTTTTAACCTAGCAAAAACCCTAATTTCAGTAGCCTCAACCTTCGTCGGATCCATAGTAATCCTTTATGTTGAAACAATATGGCCCAGAAATGCCACTTTACTCAACCAAAATTCGCACTTGGAAAACTTAGCATACAATTTCTCCTGTCGTAGAATCTGTAGAACAGTACGACGATGATCCTCATGTTCCTCTCTAGACTTAGAGAAGACCAGGATGTCATCAATGAACACAATGACGAACTTGTCTAAGAATTCATGAAAAACTCGATTCATCAAGTCCATAAATACAGCTGGAGCATTCGTGAGACCAAAAGGCATAACCATGAATTCATAATGTAACACCCCATTATGATAAATGGAATATCACAAGATAATTATGGCTTGTCATCCAAGCATGCAAGGTAAAATGTACTGAAACATACATGACCAAAAGGGATAACCGAAATCAAACATCGGTTCCCAAACATAAGCCCATAACATAAATAAAGTAAATGAACTAAAGGAAGGCTAAACAAGCATATATATATGAAGGAAAAAGGAGAAGAATTATAAGGTAGCTCCCATCCTATACACGTCCTCCAAATGCTCAAGTCTAACCTTGGGTACCTGCCGTTTGGGACATGGAAAGAAAGTAACGGCTGAGCAATACGCTCACTGAACGGATATATGACATAGCATGGATGACATAATATAGGAAAGAAATGTAAAGCATGAATAGCAGCAGAAATGAATAAGTCCTGGAAAACTTGGAACATGTTTATAATCTGGTTTTATATTCTGAAAATATAGCTTATGTTTTGTAATAACCCGAACTTTAAAATCAACATTTATACTGAGTTCTAATACTACTTCTAATATTCGGATCAATATTTATTAATCGACTTTTATTTGTCATGATTATTCGACGAATAATATCAAATTCTTGACTAGCTGGCATGGTTAAGGCTTTAACATATCGAATATATGTCGATTATTATTTATTGAAAAGTCTATGTCCGTCATCGACCGTAAATATTTTCGTTATGACATAGAATTATTTTCTATTATCGCCGTTTTTATTCATCGTTTTATGAGCATTCTTCGTAATTTACCTTAAGCCTTTAAACGTCATTCATTTATTCGACGCGTTAACGCTTATTAAATCATAAGCCCTCATTTATATAACGAAATATTAATGTTCTCCGGATGTCAATGTTTTTATTTTATATTGAGCGTTTATTTTTCATGTTTAACACATATCTTTTAAATCACTTAATTTTTAAAATATCGGACTTCGATAATACCCGCTTTTGCAAATTCAGAACCAAAACTTTAATTAAACTTCACCCCACTTCATGCTATGTCACGTCTCACAACTCTATTTTATAAAGATACAACGTGTCATAGTTTGAGAACAACTAGACGCACGTCGTTTATAACTTAAATGTCACTTCTCAATATACAAGTTAAGATCTTATAATTAAAGAAATAAATATCATCACCTCCTCTTTTCCATTATATTCTGCCGTGTATAATAACCATACACAAAAGCTACAACAATATCAACTTTTGGATAATTTGTATATTAAATATTTAAGAGCTAAAGTGTTGTACATGCTCTTGATTTATTATTTTTCATAAAACCACATCAACATAATCTTTTGAAAAGATATTTGTGGCTGAATTTGAATTTTAATGAGATGGTTTATGGAGAGATTAAAGAGTTGCATGGATTACAAGAGTTTATAGTTGGTTGATATTTGTGGATTGACTTGGGCCAAAGTCATGATCACAACTATTGCTTTTTCCATCATTTCTTGTAAGGACTTCTTTGATTTTCTTGTTATATAAGATGTTTGTAACTATATAATTATAATTATACTTCTATAAATACTACTATGTACCTAATAGTTTATTTAGGGTCTTGGACATTGTATATAAATTTGTGACACCAAAAATGAGCTTAAATAAGCCCGGAGCAATAGTTGTGATTTGAAGAGTTAGATCAGTTTCAAAAATGTGTTTGGTAGGATGCATTAGTAGGTTTTGAGGGCTTAGGCCATTGGTTGGGTAGGTAAATTTTTTGTGGTCATTTGGCTGGGTCGAGCGTCTCGTGACGATACCTAATGCTTTAGATATGTTCGAAACACTAAAAACATGTTAAAACAAAACTACTGTCTTACACGACCAATAACTCCAAATATTTGTATACTGACCTCTAAATATATAAAACTAAAAGTTGTAGATAAATTTATGAAGAACTATAATCAATTGGATGGTCCACCAGTGCTTTACGGTTTGTAAATGGCGGCCAAAATGGTGGAACCAAAGTCGGCTGTCTAAAACAGCCAACGTTTCTAAGTGATAAAATGGGTAAATGAGCTATGATAAATATAAATTAGGGGCAATAGAACTTATAATAAGTAAACTACATAAGTTAAAAATGACTTTGGAAAAATAACTTATCTATATTATTTATGGTTTAGGATAAACGATCTAATCTACGAGACATGTCAGAAAAATTGTAATAAATGGACTATACTTTATTAACGTAGAATGTGATGATTATTATACAAACCGAGGTGGTATATCCCACTTGTCGAGAATTATAAAATCATTTGTATACTGATAATTATGGAACCCGAGACAGGACCAATGTGAGATATTAAGTTGATGCCGTTTGAGGCGTTTTAGAACCTGAAAACCATATAAAGTGGATTTGGGCCATAAAAGCCCAACTTACACTTGTAATGGCTATTGTGCCATTGTTGGGCCTGAGATTTATAAATAAGTTTGGATTTTAATACTGAGATTGAAATTGACTAAGGTCACATGAACATGTAATGGGCCACTAATGGGCTTTAATGGGTTTAATGGTCATAATGGGTAATACATGAAAATTATCATCAAACATCTTGTGAAAAGTTTCACAAAACTTATGAAATGTCGAAACTTACTAAAGTGAACTATTTACATATATGTATGACTTATGTATAGTCTCGAACCTAAGATGAGTCTCGTCATGTTAGGTCTCGTCCGGTTATATTGTCACACCCCATCATGGCGGAATATGGGGCGCGACGTATGGATATCATCACAACATGACGTGTCTATAGAGATAACTATATGAAATAAGAAATGTCATAAAATGGTGACACAAAAGTCATGACAATATCTCAATAAATGCAGGAGTCTAGGTAAGTAGGTAACAGTCCTACCTCTTACCCAAGACAATCAAATATCACAACAAAACAAACATATAGGTGCCAATAATATCACTTATTAAACAAGCAAAAGAAACTAAGAAGGAACGGGGATCTCCTTCTATATGCAATCCTAAGCTTCTCCAATCCTAGCCACTTATGTTCTCATGCTTAACCATAGTATCACCTGAAAGAGACACTAAAACACGTCAACATAAAGTTGGTGAGAGTCATAGGTTTAGACTCCAACGCTAAATCAGTTACAAGCTGTGAATAACAATCATCAACAAAAGAACATAGGGACAATGTGTTACAATTATGTATTAACAACTATCAATCAAGACCAATCATACCAAACCAATCCAAGGCTCCTACCTTGCCAAACAACACCATGGTACCTTAGATGATCACCCTATGTACCTATCCCAAGGCCACTACCTTGGCAAACCACAAGGCCACTACCTTGTCAAACCACAAGGCCACTACCTTGTCAAACCATAATAACATATCAAAAATCGCATAGCAGTTAATCACATAAGTGTACACACAAGTCCATCACAACCATAAAACATTCACAGCAACAATTTAGAAACAACTCAACACAGTGTCTCTTCCATCCCATCTGGAAGTCAAAAACAAAAATAAATATGGGACTATGAACACTCACCAGATAGCTCCTTCACACGTCCTTACACTAGCAACAAGCTAACAAACCAAAAACACGAAATCAATAAACGAACCAATCACTAAGATGGCTCATTAACCTATGATGGACATCTAACCCATTCTCACATATTTACCTCATTAATAAGCTCTAATTACCCCATTACCCGTCCTTAACAAGTCCTTAACTTGGTTAAGTTTAATAACTAACCCGTTCGTATTCTACCCAAAACAGTACCAGTTTTTAGGTCTCAAAACTTTAGGTCAAACTCCCACTTAAACCTACCCATGGTTTCTGTAAAAGGAATATTCACACCCTTACATATGTTGGCTAACACCTCCCACTTGCCCTAACCTTAAAGCTACTGTTAAGGCCCCGATATATATATATCTACTTTCGTTATTCCAGATTTCCTGATTTTAAACGTACTAAAAGTTTGTTACCATTAAGGGGTCTTACCCTAAACCACCACCTTAGCCCAAGTTCAGATATTAACTACAATATATAAACCATCTCTCACGTTCGTGAGAAGATCCCAATGCAACCCTAAGTGCCCCAAACAACCCAAAACTTAAAAAGAAAACAGGCTGAATTCAAAACTGTTTTGACCTCCGACTGTTGTAACCTGTTTTTGACCCACTTCCCGACCTCCAATTTAGTTCTAGTTTCTTGAATTAGAAAGCCACTTCAATTACCTTTTCAGGGATACTTGGATCGCATCTTGAATGTTCTTAGAACTCCCGATATGATCAAAACAATTGACTCAAAATTCTGCCCAGTTTTTAAAAACGGGTTTAACAAAATCAACCACATTAATTAACCCTAATCACTCTAATTACAAGCCCTAATTTATGTGATCATCATATAATGATTAATTCAACATTAATTTACTGTTTTTATATCAACCCTAACCTAATTCCATCATAAGAATGATTAATTAAACATAAAAACAATTTAATTAAAAAGGGATTAAAGGTTTTTACCTTAAAATTAATGAAAGATGAGAAAAAACCCAATTTTTGAAGAACCCTAATTCTTCTCTCTTTTTTTTTGTCGACTAATACCTCCAGGGAGAAGGAAAATTCGTTTGGTCTATGTGTATAATGTCCCTTATATAGTAAAAAAAATCCATGTCCAAGTATAATTGTCCACTTTCCTTTTTTTCCTTTTTTTCCCTTTTTTTCTTTTCCAAACCGCCTAACATCCCCTTAATTTTCGTTTTTTTTTCCTTTTTATTATTAATATATGTATTAATAATATTACCTTAATTTTTCTTAATTTATTTCAGCTCCAAAAGCCTCCAAAACCCCAAAACCGTAAAACTAGTCAGTTTTTACGCGTTTTACCGTAAAAGACGTAAAATATACACTTTTATAAAAAATCTCAAATTTTGAAATAAACTTTATAACTAAGTCCTAAATGACTTAAAACCATCCCGAAAAATATTCATATGACTAGTTACCTCTTCCGAGGCCTCTAAATGCTAAACCGTAAATCCTAAAAAAATACACTATTACTATAATACTTATACGTATACTATTTCATTTCATAGTCACCACTTGTGAGCTCATGAACATGAAATAACCGTTCCTCGATTTACTTATGAGTACTCTATACTCATAAACGATAACCACACAAACCTCGTTCACACAAAATAAACACGAAAACACAAAAATCAAGTAGTCACACATAAAATAACCTAAAAGTAAGACCAAGTGACGAACCTCAAAACCACGGTTGTCACATCACTCCCTCCTAATAGAAATCTCGTCCCGAGATTTACTCCTTAGGATCAACACACAGACAACAAATCACACGAGGATACTTATTCTAAATGAACTCCTCTCATTTCCACGTGAACTTCAGTTCAAGTTTCAAGATACCACATGTACAAACCAAAAATAATTAAACCCATTGCCAAACTCTTGACCTCACAGTCAATAAATCTCGCAAATGACTCTTCGATAAAACAAAGACTCTTATTAGCACAAAACCCGAATAACCGGTCATGCAAATATGCATCCTCAAACAACATTTACCAACCCCAATACATGAAATGTATCATGTATACAACTCATTTCCCCCAGGTAATTCTATGCTCATAAGCTAATGGTCTGATCTTCCCAAAGATCATAATTGGACCTACAAAACTCTACATCGACACTTACATCTTTCCAAATCATACCACCCGTTACTATGGGTGAAACTCCATACATAACTTTGTCACTAAATCTAGTGGTTTCCTCCTTTTCTACATAGCATCCCTTGTTCCTCTCATTCTGTCCACAAACACCATTACCACATTAGTAGCCTCTTTTACTAATTCTAGTCCACAATGAGGACAACTCACCCTATCCTTTCATATCGTGCCTCAAATGGCATTTATCGACTTCTAGTACGATAACTATCATTATATGAAAACTCAGCCATCGCTAACGAGTTTCCGAACTACCTCTAAATCAATCACCCATGTCCAATTACGTTCATCAACTCCCTTCAGTCCGTATCCCAAACTACTTTAAATTCCAATTTCCTTACAAAGTGACCTATGACGGTCTTTCACATATCCATTAATTCTTCCAACTTCCCAACTACGTGACTTCTCATTCCTCTTGAAATAGGTGATGAATTAGTCAGTCTATCAACTATCACCCAACTCTCATCGTACTTAATCCCCCACCGCATTATGTATCCCTTCCACCAACTTCGTCCTTACATCGCCCTTTCTAAACTACTCCTATCCATGTAGGAAGTATAGTCTACGTCCCTTTCCTCCTTACGATTGTCCAAAGCCACGCAACATAAATGTTGACGCGTTCACTGCTTTAGACAACTCAACTCGTGCAACCCACATCCTTCATCCAAACCACTCTAATACATCATCCCTATAGTTCAAGTTCATCTCAGCTTCACCTCATCCTTCTTATTCCATGTCTCATCGACCATGCTTGCCTTTCCCAGATGGTACTTGGCCTTGCAATTTTCTTTCATCAATTAAATCCACCCATCACCTTTGCCAAATGTTCAATCAAGATGATTGAATATGTGTTGGATACGTTCATGATCCGTATAGATCATTCTCCACGTCTCGTACACCAAATGCCTCTAGCATTCTAGGCAGATATAACAGTCCAGCTCCACCAACTAAGTCTATCCAGTTCTTCCAAATCTTCAGTTCCTGCAACGTATAAGCGATCGCCTTTCTTTGTCGTCCTCGTACGCGTCCAAATCCCTGCTCCACGTATCGTCATGCTTCGCGAATTCATCCAGTCCTTTTGATAATGCCAAGATCTGCTCATCATCCAATCCACCTCTTCAGCCTCCAAAATGCTTCCTCGTCCTTCTTCACTTCGCCCCATGCTGGTTCCACGATATGCCATCATCTCTGATTACTAGTCCTGGCCAACTAAATCCTAAAACTCACACTTAAAAATCTCACGTTTCATTCCCTTTACTAACAACTCCAAAACCAACACATAATTCGCCTCATCCTCCTTCTAAGATTTGAGTAGATCAAGATGTCGTCGATGCTCCCGATGACAACTCGTTTATAGACGTTCATGCACACTCGGTTCATTGACTCCATGAAAACCGCTAGTGCTTTGGCGAAGCCAAATGCATAACCGTAAACCCAAAGCGTTCATACAACATCCTTAGCAATTTCAACTATGTCCTCCTCACACCCTCTCTTAGCGGCAATACGAATAAATTCCTTGCAATTTCTAACAACTCTTGTTCTTAATTCACTCCATCAACGATTTGCCTTGGATGACACTAACTACAACTACTCTCACTTCTCCTACTTGCTCTATTCATGGTTCTACCTCAACGCTCCTAAACCATACAAAACCAAAACTACATCCTGAATGCACCAGATACGATCGACGAATTAAACCCACGGATAACTAACGACATTTCACGTGCACCAATTAAAACAAATCAAAAACCACGAGACTCCAAAGAAAACTCAAACCCAAAACATGTATCAATTTCCAAATGACCCATGACAACGAAAAATAATCCAAGAAATACCCAATGGCAACCAAAACATATTACGCCCCGCCACATATTATTTAAACCGTGCAAAGATCGACTTTCCAAAAGAATATATATATATATCTTTTTTTAAAATTTACTATTACCTCCCACATCTATGTGACTCAAACAATCTACAAACAACCCTCTTGACGAACTCAAAACTCAACTCAAAAACTAGGTATCTCGTGCACCCCATATAAAAAAAAAACTACTATTCAAACTCAACCTCTAACCCGACACTTGCACAATAATTTCGGCCAATATACTAACCTCCCATGACTAAACATTCTGAATATTTGAAAAGTACGTTCCGAGTACATAATTTTTGGCTTTTGAATCACTCAAAAAGCTCTAAAAACGAACAAGTTATGACCAAATCAGTTTTATACTAGTTGTTTTAAAAAAAACTAAAGAATAAACTTAATGATTAATGTAATTCTTTTAAATGACAGATATAATTGTACGTGTAACCTTTATAAACTCAATTTAACCTTGTATTAATAATTATAAATGACATGAATCAGTTAAATCCGATTATATAAACTATGTAAGTAGAAAGAAATTTTACTTCGCTTTATTTTAATGAAAGTCTTTTAGAATTTGAAATAAATAAGTGTTGATAAAAAAAACTTATGTTACATCTTGTTTCAAACATGACTCCAACACCTTACCCTTATTTTACCGAATACAACCAACTATCTAACTCTATAGTATATTTCCAAGTCCCCCCCTTTTTCCATATACCAACCAAAAGAAATGTAAGACTCAACCCAAAAGATTTCATTATCCCAAAAGAAATCTCCATTTATTTCAACGGACTTAAAACCCAGAACAACATTTTAAAACGTACACGTGAAATACGAACTCAAAGAATACGCTACAAGACACAGTTCAAAAAAAATCGAAACGTTGTTGAAACTCCATCAACTCCAGCACCATAAAACACGAACAAACACAAGGTACGTTCAAGTTATAATAACTAGTGAACGACCATATACCATAACTTAACACATAGTAGTATATATACATCCGCATATATATACCTATTAAATCACCCAAAACATACTCGTTACCATACATGTCGGATCAACCAATCACGGCATACACTCGTTTTTCCACACGACTAATCACCATCTCACCGTGCCACAACAAGGCATAATGCCCACCTCCAAAACCATATCGTGTGACCCCATAATCACACACCACAACTATAACCCAAAACATAAAATACAAAAAGAACAATAGCCATATCATAGGCAGTCATTACATAAATCCATATATAATACGTATACCCAAATTCTACATCTCATCATATACAAGCATGTACTAACCCTCTTTCATGCAACCATACTTGAGAACCCATTGAAGTTGTGGTACTTGTATAACTATGTTGGCCACCATACTTATACAATTACCCTTTCCCCAATGCACTCCCTCCTATGATGACACTTATAAGAATCAATACAACATATAACACATAAATCTATCTACTCACATAAGCTCATAACCACATAACCAATAAGGTCCAAAACTCCATCTATAAAATAACATAATAAAACTCTTGGAATACAGAAATCCATAGTCTAGCTAAAACAGCCTAGACTAAATCCAAAACGAAAACATAATCAGTTATAAGTCATGTCGCCCATAAGATTGGAAACAACTTAAAATCCTTCCTACCCATGTACTCCTAGTAACTCGAACCACCACACGATTCTTAGGGAACATGACTTAAACATCAAAAGAAAAATAACATACCTCAGGTATGTAAAATAACTCGATATAAGATAGAAACTACCTTGTACTAAATTATGTACTATAATGTACAATTTAAGCAAAATACAACAATGACTAGCGTGGACGATTATGGTTCAACCAGCACTAGTCACATCCCTAAAAGAAAATAACATGTGACTAAGTATGAACATACTACGGTTCAATTCATACTAGTCAAAACATCACAATAAATAACATCCAAACACATCAATTATAATAAAATGCACACATACTCCTATGACGCCTATATGCAGGGACCCTTAAGCTAAAGACTAGGCTACGCGACTAGGCAACCTAATTCTCTATAACCATTGTCTCTGAAACCATTCTGTCACACCCCATCATGGCGGAATATGGGGCGCGACGTATGGATATCATCACAACATGGCGTGTCTATAGAGATAACTATATGAAATAAGAAATGTCATAAAATGGTGACACAAAAGTCATGACAATATCTCAATAAATGCAGGAGTCTAGGTAAGTAGGTAACAGTCCTACCTCTTACCCAAGACAATCAAATATCACAACAAAACAAACATATAGGTGCCAATAATATCACTTATTAAACAAGCAAAAGAAACTAAGAAGGAACGGGGATCTCCTTCTATATGCAATCCTAAGCTTCTCCAATCCTAGCCACTTATGTTCTCATGCTTAACCATAGTATCACCTGAAAGAGACACTAAAACACGTCAACATAAAGTTGGTGAGAGTCATAGGTTTAGACTCCAACGCTAAATCAGTTACAAGCTGTGAATAACAATCATCAGCAAAAGAACATAGGGACAATGTGTTACAATTATGTATTAACAACTATCAATCAAGACCAATCATACCAAACCAATCCAAGGCTCCTACCTTGCCAAACAACACCATGGTACCTTAGATGATCACCCTATGTACCTATCCCAAGGCCACTACCTTGTCAAACCACAAGGCCACTACCTTGTCAAACCACAAGGCCACTACCTTGTCAAACCACAAGGCCACTACCTTGTCAAACCATAATAACATATCAAAAATCGCATAGCAGTTAATCACATAAGTGTACACACAAGTCCATCACAACCATAAAACATTCACAGCAACAATTTAGAAACAACTCAACACAGTGTCTCTTCCATCCCATCTGGAAGTCAAAAACAAAAATAAATATGGGACTATGAACACTCACCAGATAGCTCCTTCACACATCCTTGCACTAGCAACAAGCTAACAAACCAAAAACACGAAATCAATAAACGAACCAATCACTAAGATGGCTCATTAACCTATGATGGACATCTAACCCATTCTCACATATTTACCTCATTAATAAGCTCTAATTACCCCATTACCCGTCCTTAATAAGTCCTTAACTTGGTTAAGTTTAATAACTAACCCGTTCGTATTTTACCCAAAACAGTACCAGTTTTTAGGTCTCAAAACTTTAGGTCAAATGCCCACTTAAACCTACCCATGGTTTCTGTAAAAGGAATATTCACACCCTTACATATGTTGGCTAACACCTCCCACTTGCCCTAACCTTAAAGCTACTGTTAAGGCCCCGATATATATATATCTACTTTCGTTATTCCAGATTTCCTGATTTTAAACGTACTAAAAGTTTGTTACCATTAAGGGGTCTTACCCTAAACCACCACCTTAGCCCAAGTTCAGATATTAACTACAATATATAAACCATCTCTCACGTTCGTGAGAAGATCCCAATGCAACCCTAAGTGCCCCAAACAACCCAAAACTTAAAAAGAAAACAGGCTGAATTTAAAACTGTTTTGACCTCCGAATGTTGTAACCTGTTTTTGACCCACTTCCCGACCTCCAATTTAGTTCTAGTTTCTTGCATTAGAAAGCCACTTCAATTATCTTTTCAAGGATACTTGGATCGCATCTTGAATGTTCTTAGAACTCCCGATATGATCAAAACAATTGACTCAACATTCTGCCCAGTTTTTAAAAACGGGTTTAACAAAATCAACCACATTAATTAACCCTAATCACTCTAATTACAAGCCCTAATTTATGTGATCATCATATAATGATTAATTCAACATTAGTTTACTATTTTTATATCAACCCTAACCTAATTCCATCATAAGAATGATTAATTAAACATAAAAACAATTTAATTAAAAAGAGATTAAAGGTTTTTACCTTAAAATTAATGAAAGATGAGAAAAAACCCAATTTTTGAAGAACCCTAATTCTTCTCTCTTTTTTTTTTGTCGACTAATACCTCCAGGGAGAAGGAAAATTCGTTTGGTCTATGTGTATAATGTCCCTTATATAGTAAAAAAAACTCCATGTCCAAGTATAATTGTCCACTTTCCTTTTTTTCCCTTTTTTTTCTTTTCCAAACCGCCTAACATCCCCTTAATTTTCGTTTTTTTTCCTTTTTATTATTAATATATGTATTAATAATATTACCTTAATTTTTCTTAATTTATTTCAGCTCCAAAAGCCTCCAAAACCCCAAAACCGTAAAACTAGTCAGTTTTTACGCGTTTTACCGTAAAAGACGTAAAATATACACTTTTATAAAAAATCTCAAATTTTGAAATAAACTTTATAACTAAGTCCTAAATGACTTAAAACCATCCCGAAAAATATTCATATGACTAGTTACCTCTTCCGAGGCCTCTAAATGCTAAACCGTAAATCCTAAAAAAATACACTATTACTATAATACTTATACGTATACGTAAACACCAAAATATCACTATTTCATTTCATAGTCACCACTTGTGAGCTCATGAACATGAAATAACCGTTCCTCGATTTACTTATGAGTACTCTATACTCATAAACGATAACCACACAAACCTCGTTCACACAAAATAAACACGAAAACACAAAAATCAAGTAGTCACACATAAAATAACCTAAAAGTAAGACCAAGTGACGAACCTCAAAACCACGGTTGTCACATATATGTCTACCGTTGGACATCTTGTTCTCGATGAATGAGTGATTGATATCTCTTAAAGTTGTGTATCGACTACTGGACGTTTGTTCCTTGATCTACGTGTGATAGCTATTCCAGGTGAGTCCATAGCCCCGCTTTTATATTACCTTGCAAATGATTTTAACCCGCGAGGGGGAATACATGATGTTTTATAAAATGAACACAAGTTGTTTTCGGTATGCTGGACCCGAATATGATGATAAATGCCTAAGTACCATTGTCTTATGAAGTCCCTGAATTTCATAAACTGTTAATTACCTTGCGAGGTAAACGTTAATACATATGATATATCTATTTGGTTTGACAGCCTTATCCTAGGGTATGTATCCTTAATAAGTGTGAAAACACTTATCCTTTTACCACTTATTTCCAATAATAACAGGACCAAAACGTGTGATTTATGTCGTAAAAGTCGGAATTATGCGTGGTTTGTGTTTTTATTGTGTTTTAGGACCAAAATATGAAAAAGGAAGAAAACACGGGCTTTCACGGGCTTTTATCGAAGAAAACGGGAAAAGACGAAGTCGAAAGATCAAGAGTGCAAAAAGAACGGAAGTCCGAAGGCCTATTCTGAAGATTTATCGAAGAAAAAGTCTAAAGACGGAAGTTTAAACGAAGTAGAAGAACTTAAGTCTAATAGAAGAAGAAAATTAAAAGACAAGTTCAAATCCCGAGACGACAAAGACAAAGAATTAAAGTCGAGTCGAGAAAACGTGAAGAAAGCAAGAAAGAAGATGCAACACATGCACTCCTTCCACCTTCCCTATAAATACCCTCCTAATAGTCATTAGGAGGGGGGTTAGCTAGTTAGTCTTTAATTTTAGTTTTTCATATTTTAGAGAGAGAAAGTCTTAAACTTTCTCTCACTAGTTTCATTTTTTTCTTTTAATCTTTCAAGATTAAACACTTTGTATTGCTTATTTTCATTAATCAAGTTCTATTTAAGCTTTTAATCCTTAATCTCATTCTACTTTTCTTTGATTTTAGATTGATTTTGGTGCGATTATCATATGATCCGTGTTGTTCTAATTGATTTCGTGCTTAAAAAGTTAATCTTTTGATCATTTCATAAGTTTTCATTTGATTAAGATTTAAGACTTTTGTGCTTATTGGCTTATTTTTATGATTAGCTTATTTTCTTATCAAAAGCTTCCTTTAAAAGTTTATGTTTTTATTGTTTGATCCAAAAAGTTGTTTAATTTCGAGTTAGATAAGTTGATAAGTGCTTATTTGATTCGGTTAATTATTTGGTTTGTTAAGTTTTGGATATTAGCTTATTAAAGTTAGCTTATTATCTAGCTTAACCGAATCCCTTAAATTCCGGAAAGGGTGATAAACCCCTTTCCGATTGGTGTCTTTCCGAGCAGCCAGCCTCCCCTTTTCCGATTGACCAATCGGAAAAGGGTTTGTAGATTCCGACGGTATCCCACCTTAATATTCCGATTGGAGTGTTTCTGAACTTTCCGATTGATTATCTTGCTTGTTATTCCGATCTAACCCTTTGTTGGATATTCCGATAGGTGTAAGTTTGTTATTCCGATTGGCAGTCTTGCTCCTTATTCCGATTGCCCCCTACTCCAATATTCCGATCAGTGTGGTGCATTATATTCCGATTGCATTCTACCCCCCATATTCCGACCACCAGATCTGAATACATTCCGATCTGGGGCTGTTTTGGCTTATTCCGATTGTGAGTTTTTGGTGTAGTCCGATCTTACTTTCTTTTAATACTTTTCAACTAAGTTCTTATTTTTAGAGAGTTTTCCAAGTGTTAGTTTTATTTAGTGTGCTAGTACTTTTCCATTGTTGCCTTTAAGTTTCCATGCATTTCTTTTTGCTTATCATTTTAGTTTTAATCTTTATTCTTCCATTTTACTCAACGACACTTTAATTACTTGCTAATAGTTTAAAAATAGACAAACAAAACCAAACCATTCTCTTGATTTACCAAAAGACGATTGAGTCACACTTAAGACCGGTTTTCAATTCGAAAGGATTTGGACGATAAGATTTTATACCTAGCCAAAAGCAAAGTATTAAATGGCGCCGATGCCGGCTCTTTTCGTTACGATTAACGGTTTCTGGTGAGAGACGCATTGAATTTTGGGATCCGTTCTTTGAACGTTATTTTCCTCGCTTCAAAAATTTTCAAAAATCCTAAAAAATATAAAACTCTTCAAAAATACAAAAACATTAAAAAATCATTAAAAGCAATTCTTTTCAAAAGGTTTTGCACCAAAAAGATTATATAGATATTCTCTTTGTGTATATTTTTCTTCTGCAGGTGTATGCGTACTAGATCTTCGAACTATTCTGAGCCCGAGACTCGTGAAGATTTAGATATGGCTGGTGTTAATAACAACAATAATCACCCACCTCTACCCAATTTGAATAATAACAACAACACCAACAACAACAACAATGTCCACCTACCTGATTTACGGACAATGGAGGAATTGTGTCAACCCACCATGAACGGACGCGGAGGCCCGATTGCGCCAATGCACGTCATGACTCAGGAGTTTTCGTTGAAGCATCACATGATCCAGCAAGTGAAAACGAACCCATTTCGTGGAATTCCGGATGATGATGCCAACAAACACCTCGACAAATTCATTACCATGACCCAAAGCATGAAGTGCTCCGGTGTTTCTATGGATGACCTTCGCCTTCAACTTTTTCCCCACTCGCTTTCTCACCATGCCGAAAAATGGTTTGACCGTCTTCCTAAGAATTCTATTCATACATGGAATGACATGACTCAACGCTTTCTATCGCGCTACTTCCCCCCATCCATGGTCACCAGCCTTCGTAACCAAATCATTGGATTCATGCAAGAGAATGATGAATCACTTTTTGATGCATGGGAACGGTACAATGATTTGATCGACCGCTGTCCAAATCACAATATGCTCCCCGTCACTCTCATTGACACCTTCTACAATGGTCTCACTTTTCGTGATCGTAACAAGATCAATGCCGCCGCCGGTGGTACCTTTATGAAAAGGAGACCGGAGGAGTGTCGAGAGTTGATTGAAAACATGACTACTCACCACAAGAATTGGGATTCATCCGCATCCTCAAGATCTAATCAGAGAGTCAATGTTTCATCTACTTCTTCCACCACCAACATGTCCGTTGTGGAACGTGCTATTCTTGATATTAACAAAAGTCTCCAAATTTTGACTTCTAACCAAACTCAACAAGCTAAAGCCGTTGCTATTTCTTGTGACACATGTGGTGGTCCTCATTCCTACAATGAGTGTCCGTCTACTGACGGAAATTTTTATGAAGACGTTAACGTATCATACGGTACTTATCCCACTGGAGGCTATCAAGCCCGCCCTCAAGGAGACCGTGGCTTGCTAAGTTATCGTTCCAACAATTATCTTGCTCCTCTCGGTTTCCCTCCTACAAACCAAAACCAACAACAAAGCTATAACCGAAACAATCAATCTCAACCTCGTGCTAACAATCAATATCAATCCCAAAGAAACCCATACCCAACTCAAGGAAATTCTCAAGCTTACCAAGCTCCACCTCTCAATCCACCGATGGCCGTAAACCAAAACGTCGAGACGTTCATGAAGACTAATCGTGAGATGGTGACGAATCTTCAGAGTCAATTTGTCAACTTGAAGAATGACATGGTGAAACAAGGGAGCGATATTCGAGCTGAGCTAAGGAATGATATGGCCAAACACAGCAATGAAATTAATGCAAACATGCAAAACTCTTTTAATAATCAAGCGGTTCACCTTCGTGATATGATTGGTTCGCTCATCCAAGGTAATCAACCCTCTTCTTCGGGTACTCTTCCGAGTAATACCGTTGCAAATCCAAGAGGGGAGATGAAAGCAATCACCACTCGTAGTGGAAAAGGTTATATGGAACCCGAGCTTCCTACACCTCCACCCGTGATTGTGAACAAGGAAAAAGAGCAACTTTCCTCACCTCCTTCACCTTCTATCCCCGTTTCCCCACCACCCGTGGTTGTGAGTGATCCTATTCCCTTAAAGCCTTCCTCTTCATCTAATATACCTTATCCTTCAAGGTTGAGGAAAGAGAAGCAAAAGAGCAAGGATGATATTCAGGTTTCTAACTTTCTAAAAATGTTTAAACAATTGAATTTTAACATCTCCTTTGCCGAGGCTCTCACTCACATGCCCAAATACGCTAAGATGTTTAAAGATCTTCTAAGTGATAAGGAAAAGCTTCTTGACATCGCTCAGACCCAACTTAATGAGAACTGCTCCGCAGTGCTCTTAAGGAAATTGCCCACCAAACTTGGTGATCCGGGTCGCTTCTTGATTCCTTGCAACTTCCCGGGAGTAGCGAATTGCATGGCCCTAGCCGATCTAGGTGCCAGTATAAACTTAATGCCTTTAAGTGTTTGGAAGAAATTATCTCTCCCCGAGCTAGTCCCCACCAAAATGACTTTGGAATTAGCCAACCGTACGGTTGCTTATCCAGTAGGGATAGCCGAAGATGTCTTTGTTGGCGTTGGCAAATTCACCTTCCCGGCGGATTTTGTTGTCGTTGACTACGAGATGGACCCCCGTGTTTCATTAATCGTTGGACGTCCATTCCTGAGGACCGGTCGCACTCTCATTGATGTAGCCGCGGGCGAAATAATCATGAGAGTTGGTGACGATAAAATTGTCTTCAACATGGGTAAGATTTCTAAGCAACCTTATTCATATGAGAGTGTTAATGCTATTGATGTTCTCGATGAGGCTTGTGAAGAACATTTTCATGATGCTTGCAAAAGTACTCTTTCTTCTCTACCCAATGTTGAGACCGTTGCCTCAATTGCTCCAGCAATTGGAGAACGTGACTTGGATGATTTCGAAGCTAGCTTGGGTCCTCTCAATATTAAGTATGATAATTTGTCCACCAATTGGGATGAAGATATTAGAACTATTGAGAGACTTCTCAATGAGGACCCGTTGTCTCCTCCTTCTCCTAAAGAGGTGACTAATGATGATCCATCGTTAGTTTCACCATCTATTGAGGATCCTCCCACTCTCGAGCTCAAGGACCTACCTCCTCATCTTGAGTACGTTTTCCTGGAAGACAACGAGAAGTTACCGGTCATCATCGCAAAGGACCTGGAAGAAGACGAAAAAGCCCGACTTGTCGCTGTGTTGAAGAAGCATAAACGCGCTATCGCTTAGAAAATCTCCGACATCCGTGGAATTGATCCTCATTTCTGCACACATAAAATTCTCATGGAGGACGACTTTAAGCCCACAATTCAAAGCCAACGAAGGGTGAATCCTAAAATCCATGAAGTCATCAAAAAAGAGGTTATCAAACTTCTTGATGCGGGTATGATTTACCCTATTTCGGATTCACCATGGGTTAGTCCAGTCCATTGTGTGCCTAAGAAGGGCGGAATCACCGTTGTGCCAAATGCAAACAACGAGTTAATTCCTACCCGTCTCGTTACTGGATGGAGAGTTTGTATAGACTACCGCAAACTCAATGATGCCACGAGAAAGGATCATTTCCCTCTACCTTTTATGGACCAAATGCTTGAACGTTTAGCGGGTAATGAATATTACTGCTTTGTTGATGGTTTCTCGGGTTATTTCCAAATACCCATCGATCCCCAAGATCAAGAAAAGACAACATTCACTTGTCCCTATGGCACATTTGCTTACAAACGAATGCCTTTTGGCTTATGCAATGCCCCCGGGACTTTCCAAAGGTGCATGTTAGCTATCTTCCATGACATGGTTGAGCAAACCATGGAAGTCTTCATGGATGATTTCTCGGTCTTCGGGGATTCCTTCTCTTCTTGCCTTGCCAATTTGGAACGTATGCTTAAGCGGTGCGAAGACACTCGCCTTGTTCTGAATTGGGAAAAATGCCATTTTATGGTAAAAGAAGGCATTGTGCTAGGACACAAAATCTCTAAAGCCGGTCTTGAAGTCGACCGTGCTAAAGTAGATGTCATAGCTAAATTACCTCCACCTTCAACCGTGAAGGGTGTGAGAAGTTTTCTGGGTCATGCGGGCTTCTATCGTCGATTCATTCAGGATTTCTCTAAAATCGCTCGCCCGATGACCCACCTCTTGGAAAAAGATACTCCTTTTATCTTTTCTAAAGAGTGTCTCGAAGCCTTCAACCTTCTTAAGGATAAGCTAACTAAGGCACCGGTCTTGGTTACCCCTAGTTGGGAGCTGCCTTTTGAATTGATGTGCGATGCTAGCGACTTTGCTATTGGTGCGGTTTTGGGCCAAAGAGTGAATAAACACTTCCAACCAATCCACTATGCTAGCAAAGCAATGACGGGGGCTCAATTACATTATACGACAACCGAAAAAGAGCTTTTAGCTGTTGTCTATGCTTTTGAAAAATTTCGCCCCTATCTCGTTTTATCCACCACCATCGTTTACACGGACCATTCCGCGTTGAAGTACTTGATGACAAAGCATGATGCTAAGCCAAGACTTCTTCGCTGGGTTTTACTCCTTCAAGAATTCAACATTGAAATTCGTGACAAGAAGGGTGCTGAAAACCTGGCCGTGGATCATCTGAGCAGACTTGAGGATCCATATCAAGGGGATCATCCGAACAAAGAGATCAATGACTCTTTCCCCCTTGAGACCTTAATGTCTATAAATCTCAATCTTGATGACACTCCGTGGTTTGCTGACATTGCAAACTACTTAGCGAGTGGAATTCTCATCCAAGGGTTAACATCCCAACAAAAGAAGAAGTTCTTGAATGATGTTAAGACTTACTTTTGGGATGACCCTTATCTATTCAAACAATGTGTTGATTTGATCATTCGTCGATGTGTTGACGGACCGGCAGCTTTTGACATCCTCCAAGCTTGCCACAAAGGACCCACCGGTGGTCACTTTGGTCCCAACTACACCGCTAAAAAAGTGTTTGACATCCTCCAAGCCAACGCGAAGGCAAGATCACACATAAGGATGAGATGCCTCAAAATTTCATACAGGAATGTGAAATCTTTGATGTATGGGGCATCGACTTTATGGGGCCATTTCCATCATCCAAAGGGAACAAGTACATCCTCGTCGCCGTCGACTACGTTTCTAAATGGGTTGAAGCTAAGGATCTTCCTAAGAATGATGCGAGGGTGGTTGTGAACTTTTTGAAGCAGCTTTTCGCTCGATTTGGCGTTCCTCGTGCTATTATCAGTGACCGCGGGACTCATTTTTGCAACGATCAATTTGCAAGAGTCATGGCTAAGTATGGTGTCAATCACCGTCTTTCCACCGCCTATCATCCCCAAACCAATGGGCAAGCCGAGATATCCAACCGTGGATTGAAGCGAATTTTGGAGCGTACTGTGGGAGAGCATCGCGCCGCGTGGGCCGACAAGTTAGATGATGCTCTGTGGGCTTTCTGAACTGCTTATAAGACCCCGATCGGCTGTACGCCTTATCGTCTTGTGTACGGGAAAGCCTACCACCTACCCATCGAGCTGGAACACAAGGCGTACTGGGCCTTGAAATGGGCTAACTTCGACATCAACAAAGCCGGTGATTTTCGCAAGATTCAACTCAACGAGCTACAAGAATTGAGGAATCAAGCTTACGAGAACTCATTGATCTACAAGGAGAAGACCAAGATTATCTACGATGCTAAAATCAAGAACCGAGAGTTCCACGTTGGTGATCAAGTCTTACTCTTTAACTCTCGGTTGAAGATCTTCTCTGGCAAGTTGAAGAGCCGCTGGTCTGGTCCATTCACCGTCGCCAAAGTTTTTCCATATGGGACCATTGAGCTTTCTCAGCCGAATGGGCCCAATTTCAAGGTGAATGGCCAGCGTCTAAAGCTGTACTTTGGTGAGGACATCTCTCAAGAGATGATTCCATCCCTCACCACGTTCCCCATGAACTAAATTGGGTCGAGTCAGGCTCGTGACTCGGTGAACAAAAACAAGCGCTTCTCGGGAGGCAACCCGTGATCTATCATTTACTGCTTTCATAATAAGTGTAGGGGGAGCCCCGCATATGTTTGTTGTCTTGTTTCTTGTGCTGTGCAGGGATTAAAGCTTCAAAGATCCACCTTGATGACTTTTGACGAACCGTGATACCATGTTCCCATCTTCCCGGTTCTATCCTAAACTCTTGTGATTCAATATTTCATAATTTATATATGTTCACATTGAATTCACTTTAGTTGTCCTTTCCTTAGCAAGATTTAAACAAAGTGCACAATGTCATACGTGTAGGGGAGTTTACTCCCACATGCTTAAACATTGAGGACAATGTTTATATCAAGTGTAGGGGGGACTTCTATCGAAGTAAGTGGTCTTTTCCATGAATTTGCCCTCATTTTAACCGGAAAACTTGATTTTTTGACATTTTCCTTTGTTATGTTTACTTTCTTGCCTTACTAGAATAAATCTTAATAAAGTGGTTTTAAATTTTTCTTAGTCGTGAACATTTTGACTCAACCCGAGTTTACTTACCTAAGTTTACTCTAGCTAGTATCCTTAACGTGTTTAAGTCAAGTTTTGCTAGGCTTTTATATAGGGAGCTATAAAACGCGAAAGCCTTAACTCTCACGGGTTAAGAACAAGAACTTTTCGCAAGTTCCTATAATTGATCCTAGAGAGTCGTTTATCAAGGGAACTTTAAAATGCGATTTCTAAAACTTGAAAAAGTCCAAGAATTTGCAAGATCCTATAGGCGACTCGAAAACCGAAAACTTTGATTTAATAGGCTAAGCATCCACGAGTCTCATTCCTTGAGATTTTAAATTGTGGAGAACGAGAGATGATAGAGTCAATTATAAGTTCGGTATTCTTTCATGAATTTATGTGAGTTAATTATAAGCCTATTCTCCCTCCGCTTGTTAATAAATTTATCTGCAATAAATAAGGTTGTACGATTTAAAAGGTTACTTAGCTTCTAGCCCCAGATCGTTTAAAAGTTGCTCGGTACGGATTAGAGTTCATATCCAAGGCATAACTTATTGAAGCGGGATGCGAAGATTGGCGAGTCCGAAAAGGCCCAAACAAGGCATGAGGACTACATTTTGTTGCTAAAGATCCAAAAGTGATGTGAAGAATCATTTATCGAAAATCAATATGAAGGATCGAGACACACGACGAAAAGCAAGAACTCCCCAAAAGTCATGGAGAAGTCTATCCGAAAAGACCCTATGAGGATAAATAGATCCAAGTCCTAAAAGGAGGCGGATCGTTGTATATCGAAGTCCAAAATAAAGATTGGAGAAAAATGAAGAAGTCGTGGTCCAAAGATGAAGAATCTCTCAAAACTTCAAGTGAAGAAATTCCTATTATGAAGAGAAGACCATTATTTCATGAACGTCTCTCAAGATTCGAAGTATGAAGTCGCTGCCAAATATCGGTCCGAGAAAGGTCTCAAATCGTGAAGCGAGTTATGCCAAGATATGAACTTTATGAGGTCCCGAGATGCAGTTTTAAAAGATTTGGTCCTTTAGCTAACTATTGATTAAATCGTTCACTTTATTTTCGGCCTAAATAACTATCGAAATAAGTCAAACAATGCATCCTCGTGATCATTCAAGACAAAAATAAAATATAAGAGATACACCTAGGAATAAGGGAGTCTAAGTGAGTAATTGGCCCACATGAGTTCGTGATAGTTTGCTAACTTATAATAACAATGATCTCGTTTTTAAGCTTGGTATGGGGAACGTGAAACTTGAGGATGATAAACGTTCATGGTTGCCAAAACCCAATGTAAGTTTTTAATTTCTTTACTTGTTTTTATCTTTTTATGTTTAGTATTTAATTAAGGCCAAGGTGGGTTATTTATAATGGAAAATGTAAACCGTGCTTTTAAATTAATGCATTGCATGAGGGCATTGCAATGGTCAAGTGTAGGGGATTTAATAAGTGTGAAAACACTTATCCTTTTACCACTTATTTCCAATAATAACAGGACCAAAACGTGTGATTTATGTCGTAAAAGTCGGAATTATGCGTGGTTTGTGTTTTTATTGTGTTTTAGGACCAAAATATGAAAAAGGAAGAAAACACGGGCTTTCACTGGCTTTTATCGAAGAAAACGGGAAAAGACGAAGTCGAAAGATCAAGAGTGCAAAAAGAACGGAAGTCCGAAGGCCTATTCTGAAGATTTATCGAAGAAAAAGTCTAAAGACGGAAGTTTAAACGAAGTCGAAGAACTTAAGTCTAATAGAAGAAGAAAATTAAAAGACAAGTTCAAATCCCGAGACGACAAAGACAAAGAATTAAAGTCGAGTCGAGAAAACCTGAAGAAAGCAAGAAAGAAGATGCAACACATGCACTCCTTCCACCTTCCCTATAAATACCCTCCTAATAGTCATTAGGAGGGGGGTTAGCTAGTTAGTCTTTAATTTTAGTTTTTCATATTTTAGAGAGAGAAAGTCTTAAACTTTCTCTCACTAGTTTCATCTTTTTCTTTTAATCTTTCAAGATTAAACACTTTGTATTGCTTATTTTCATTAATCAAGTTCTATTTTATGCTTTTAATCCTTAATCTCATTCTACTTTTCTTTGATTTTAGATTGATTTTGGTGTGATTATCATATGATCCGTGTTGTTCTAATTGATTTCGTGCTTAAAAAGTTAATCTTTTGATCATTTCATAAGTTTTCATTTGATTAAGCTTTAAGACTTTTGTGCTTATTGGCTTATTTTTATGATTAGCTTATTTTCTTATAAAAAGCTTCCTTTAAAAGTTTATGTTTTTATTGTTTGAACCAAAAAGTTGTTTAATTTCGAGTTAGATAAGCTGATAAGTGCTTATTTGATTCGGTTAATTATTTGGTTTGTTAAGTTTTGGATATTAGCTTATTAAAGTTAGCTTATTATCTAGCTTAACCGAATCCCTTAAATTTCGGAAAGGGTGATAAACCCCTTTCCGATTGGTGTCTTTCCGAGCAGTCAGCCTCCCCTTTTCCGATTGACCAATCAGAAAAGGGTTTGTAGATTCCGACGGTATCCCACCTTAATATTCCGATTGGAGTGTTTCTGAACTTTCCGATTGATTATCTTGCTTGTTATTCCGATCTAACCCTTTGTTGGATATTCCGATAGGTGTAAGTTTGTTATTCCAATTGGCAGTCTTGCTCCTTATTCCGATTGCCCCCTACTCCAATATTCCGATCAGTGTGGTGCATTATATTCCGATTGCATTCTACCCCCCATATTCCGACCACCAGATCGGAATACATTCCGATCTGGGGCTGTTTTGGCTTATACCGATTGTGAGTTTTTGGTGTAGTCCGATCTTACTTTCTTTTAGTACTTTTCAACTAAGTTCTTATTTTTAGAGAGTTTTCCAAGTGTTAGTTTTATTTAGTGTGCTAGTACTTTTCCATTGTTGCCTTTAAGTTTCCATGCATTTATTTTTACTTATCATTTTAGTTTTAATCTTTATTCTTCCATTTTACTCAATGACACTTTAATTACTTGCTAATAGTTTAAAAATAGACAAACAAAACCAAACCATTCTCTTGATTTACCAAAAGACGATTGAGTCACACTTAAGACCGGTTTTCAATTCGAAAGGATTTGGACGATAAGATTTTATACCTAGCCAAAAGCAAAGTATTATTCCTTGTGATCACCTGAAAGGCATATTATGTATAAGAGGTCGCTGGTATATGACAATATAACCTGTTGTAGGGGCGCCATAAGTGATTCGGTTTGACGTGTTGGTTATCGTTCAGTTGCATTAGCTTAAGGCATTTATCGATATATATATATATATATATATATATATATATATATATATATATATATATATATATATATATATATATATATATATATATATATATATATATATATATATATATATATATATATATATATGACTTGTCTGTGTGACAAGCTTGAGATGGTTAAAAGTCTTGTGTTCAAATGATGATTTGTAAAACCTATAGACTTGCTCAACCGTTGTGTTGATGATTTTAAGCATGTATTTTAGGTAATCAAGATGGATAGCAGCGGAGCATGCGAGGAGGGAGTTGGTGCTTACTTGTCTAATGCTTATATTATTTTTCCATCCTTTAAAATGGATAAATGACTTTTAAGTCTTTGAAGAATGTGATGTGTTGGTAACGGTTTTTGGGACCTAACGCTACTCTGATTTTATATGTTGGGATGGGAAACTTTTTAGACAATGTTGTATATTATTTTAATGTCTCTTTTGAGGTCGTTGTCTATGATTGTGTGCGACGTGCTATGAGTAGCGCCCCATAGTGGTATTTCGCTGCGTGGTAATTTGGGGGTGTTACAATAATGTTAATCAGAGCCACAAGTTATAGAGAACTAGGTCGATTTTGAAAAACCTAAACTATAACTTTGGTGTGTTCTAAAAAGTTTTATGCACGCAACTACTCCGCATGGCTCTGGTAAGGATATTTTTGAATTACTTTATGTTTGGTTGTAATTATGTGATCCTATGTGTATGTAAGAATGGTAATATGTATATGTATGATTATACTATGGTATTTAAAGGCATTGCACGTGAAGCAATGATCCTTGAATGATTGTCGTACATTTTATAATGCGGTTTTGTATCAGATTTGGCCTCACTGCAAATCATCGATCTTGATGATTATGTATTATCTGAATATGAGTGTGAAACTCGTTTGATGCTTTGAGCATGTATATATTGTTTCGTAATCTATCATATATCGACTTGCTTAAGTTTGATTGTTATCATCGTACCGCGATGTGCCATTTTAGGACATCTCCTTTCGAAACGTAATTGATTGATGTGATATTCATGTTCCAAGCACTTCTTATGTTTTTGAAGAATCATTTATCTGAGGTGACATCTTCTATGTAATGCAACGTGTGATTTGATTTTATATGACTACGTTTTATTGGCGAAAAGGAGGATGCCTATGCTGGACCTAAGATATATATATATATATATATATATATATCCTAACCAAATATATATAGTTTGGGTACAACAAAGATATGCTCGTAGTAATCATTCGGTTGAGTGACTTAATATCTTGTATCTAAATGGAATGGGACATTTAGATATAGAGATTTTAACTCGCCCAACTATGAGTCGTTTAAGGTTGTCTTATTGAAATGGGCTGGGACATTTGAATAAGAAAATTTTAAACCACTAAACCTTAGATTGTTGTGTTCTCCTTATTCAAATGGAATAGGACGTTTGAATATGGAAATCATGATGTAAGTTTATTGACACCTTATATTTACTATGGTATTTGGATATGATATCGTGTTAAGAGATAGTAATACTTGAGTAGGATGACTTATAATCGTCTCATTGAAATGGATTGGGACGCCTTTTCATTTGAACAAGAAAGTTATAAGTTCCCGAACCGTAAATTTATAAACTATTGTATACATGAAAGGGGACGCCTTTTGATGTAGACAAGGAGTTATAAATGAGTGGGCTCAAGTATGTCTGGCTTGATTTGTGGATGTTTGGTGTGCGTACGTCTTCCTCCGAATCGTGTTTCGTTGGTATGAATCATTCAGTGCTGTCGTCATTATGATGATCGCCGATTATCATATATGTACGAGTAACCCGTTGTACTTCTCTCGAGTTATGATTTGTTTTGATGGACCATTTCTAATATGTCTCGATGATCGCGAGCTTTATAAACAGATTGTTAAGAACTATTGACCGTTCCGAGAATAGGCGACTTGTTTAAGTGTCACCAGGATTTATGTGTGTACTCGTGGATTGACTGAGGATCAAGTTATCAACGGCGACTTATCGTGGATGTGAAGATTTTGTAATTTTACTTGCTATTATCGAAGGGTTCATTCAAGGTTTTCTCGATGAACAACAGTGGAGATTTATAATTGATGTTTATGTTCGACATTTGCTTGTTAGGTACTTACATGGTATGTGATCCAGTCGAATGATCGTAAGTTGTGCGAACTTGAGACGACATTGTCCAATGAGGTCCGATCATGTAGAACGTGTACCATATAATATCTTTGACCTTCCTTGAAAACCTAGATGATGACTTGCTTGTTTTTCACTCTTCACTGTTAGACTGAAGACTATTGAGACGAATTAAGTGCCGGGTCGTCGCTTCCTAAAGGGTTAGATGATGTAATAACCCGAAATTTAAAATCAACATTTAGAATGAGTTCTAATACTACTTCTAACATTCGGATCAATATTTATTA
This sequence comes from Glebionis coronaria, assembly GCA_025667525.1. Taxonomy (NCBI): domain Eukaryota; kingdom Viridiplantae; phylum Streptophyta; class Magnoliopsida; order Asterales; family Asteraceae; genus Glebionis; species Glebionis coronaria. The sequence continues at coordinate 460,022 of JANFOE010001330.1, forward strand.
ATCGACTTTTATTTGTCATGATTATTCGACGAATAATATCAAATTCTTGACTAGCCGGCATGGTTAAGGCTTTGAAATATCCAATATATGTCGATTATCATTTATTGACAAGTCTATGTCCGTCATCGACCGTAAATATTTTCGTTATGACATAGAATTATTTTCTATTGTCGCCGTTTTTATTCATCGTTTTATGAGCATTCTTCGTAATTTACCTTAAGCCTTTAAACGTCATTCATTTATTCGACGCGTTAACGCTTATTACATCATAAGCCCTCATTTATATAACGAAATATTAATGTTCTCCGGATGTCAATGTTTTTATTTTATATTGAGCGTTTATTTTTCATGTTTAACACATATCTTTTAAATCGCGTAATTTTTAAAATATCGGACTTCGATAATACCCGCTTTTGCAAATTTTGAACCAAAACTTTAATTAAACGTCACCCCACTTCATGCTATGTCACGTCTCACAATTCTATTTTATAAAGATACAACGTGTCATAGTTTGAGAACAACTAGACACAGTCGTTTATAACTTAAATGTCACTTCTCAATATACAAGTTAAGATCTTATAATTAAAGAAATAAAATATCATCACCTCCTCTTTTCCATTATACTTCTGTCGTGTATAATAGCCATACACAAAAGCTACACCAATATCAACTTTTGGATAGTTTGTATATTAAAGATTTAAGAGCTAAAGTGTTGTACATGCTCTTGATTTATTATTTTTCATAAAACCACATCAACATAATCTTTTGAAAAGATATTCGGGGCTGAATTTGATTTTTAATGAGATGATTTACGGAGATATTAAAGAGTTTCATGGATTACAAGAGTTTATAGTTGGTTGATATTTGTGGATTGACTTGGACCAAAGTCATGATCACAACTACTGCTTTTTCCATCATTTCTTGTAAGGACTTATTTGATTTTCTTATTATATAAGATGTTTGTAACTATATAATTATAATTATACTTCTATTAATATTACTATGTACCTAATAGTTTATTTAGGGTCTTGGATATTGTATATGAATTTGTGACACCAAAAATGAGCTTAAATAAGCCCGAGGCAATAGTTGTGATTTGAAGAGTTAGATCAGTTTCAAAAACGTGTTTGGTAGGATGGATCAGTAGGTTTTGAGGGCTTCTTAGGTCATTGGCTGGGTAGGTAAATGTTTTGTGGTCATTTGGCCGGGTCGCACGTCTCGTGACGATACCCGATGCTTTAGATATTCTTGAAACAATAAAAACATGTTAAAACAGAACTGCTGTCTTACACGGCCAATAACTCCAAATATTTGTATACTGACCTCTAAATATATAAAACTAAAAGTTGTAGATAAATTTATGAAGAACTATAATCAATTGGATGGTGCACCAGTTCTTTACCGTTTTTAAATGGCGGTCAAAATGGTGGAACCAAAGTCGGTTGTCTAAAACAGCCAACGTTTCTAAGTGATAAAATGGGTAAATGAGCTATGATAGATATAAATTAGGGGCAATAGAACTTATAATAAGTAAACTACATAAGTTAAAAATGACTTTGGTAAAAATAACTTATCTATATTATTTATGGTTTAGGATCAATGATCTAATCTACGAGAAATGAGCTATACTTTATTAACGTAAAATGTGATGATTTTTATACAAACCGAGGTGGTATAACCCACTTGTTGAGAATTATAAAATCATTTGTATACTGATAATTATGGAACCTAAGACAGGACCAATGTGGGATATTAAGTTGATGTCGTTTGAGGCGTTTTAGAACCCGAAAACCATATAAAGTGGATTTGGGCCACAAAAGCCCAACTTACACTTGTAATGGCTATTGTGCCATAGTTGGGCTTGAGATTTATAAATAAGTTTGGATTTTAATACTGAGATTGAAATCGACTAAGGTCACATGAACATGTAATGGGCCACTAATGAGCTTTAATGGGTTTAATGGTCATAATGGGTAATACATGAAAATTATTATCAAACGTCTTGTGAAAAGTTTTACAAAACTTATGCAATGTCCAAAATTACTAAAGTGAACTATTTACATATATGTATGACTTATGTATAGTCTCGAACCCAAGACGAGTCTCGTCATGTTAGGTCTTGTCCGGTTATATGTCGACCGTTGGACATCTTGTTCTCGATGAATGAGTGATTGATATCTCTTGAAGTTGTGTATCGACTATTGGATGTTTGTTCCTTGATCTACCTGTGATAGCTATATCAGGTAAGTCTATAGCCTCGCTTTTATATTATCTTGCAAATGATTATAACCCGCGAGGGGGAATACATGCTATTTTATAAAATGAACACAAGTTATTTTCGGTATGCTGGACCCAAATATGATGATAAATGCCTAAGTACCATTGTCTTATGAAGTCCCTGAATTTCTCTTTTTCTTTTTTTTTCTTAATGGTAAATTTATTAAGAAAAGGAGCCACAAAGGCAGAGTACAAAAACGCACCAAGCTTAACAAAAATTAGATAGGGACACACCCCCCACTAACAAGCTTGAGCACACAAAAACATTGGCATGGACAACATCCCATGCTCAATACCAATATCAACCAATACATATTACTACCAATGAAGGCAATGGACATATCCCATGCTCAATAACAAAATAGTATTCATACTGATACAAGGCTTTTGCCCGTATAAAAGTTAATGATTAAGTTCGTGTTCTCGGAATCTTAACGAATTGATCTTAGCTCTCTATGTGACTTTGTTTTATTTTGGTGGAACAAAGATGTGTAGTTGTAGTTTTTTAAAGTAAAATATGCAAAACAATTAAAGAAAATGTGCTCTTAAAGTAAATCTAAGTCTAATTAAAGTAAAGGTGCAAGTATTAAAGTAAAGTGGCTGAAATTAAAGGCTCTAAAGTAAATTGACGTAACTTAAATCTATCTAAGGCAAACTTAAAGTGCGACTAAAACTAAGGCAAATAATCTAAAAGTGCAATTAAATAAAAGGCAGGAAAAATAAAGCTTGAAGATAAAAATCAAAGACAAAAGCTAATAAGAACCTGAATACAGCTCATTCGGAATAAACCTTCGTTTGGAACAATCACTCGTCCTAAATGTCACCTTTGGTTGAAATGATTCTTCTTCACTTGGAATATTACCAAAATCCTTGATCCGGAACAAATTGGTCTGAATATGTCACCTATCCAAAACAATGCTTCGTTCGGAACTTACTGATTCGGAACTTGTAAATTCTTCCTTGATTCGGAAGTTTCTGGTCACCCCTTGATTCGGAAGTTTCCGGATGAAACTCTTGATTCGGAAGTTTTGAACTTCCGAATGAACCTTCCTTGAGTCGGAAGATGACCCTTGATCCGGAACTTTTGGATGTTCCGAATGAACAACCTTGATTCGGAAGTTTATGACTTCCGAATGAAAAGCCTTTATTCGGAACTTTGTTCCTTGATTCGGAACTTTAAGTTGATTCGGAACTTTTGAAAAGTTCCGAATGAAACCCTTGGTTCGGAACTTTGGAGTTCCGAATGAATCCCTTTGGTTCGGAAGTTTTAACTTCGTCCGGAACTTTGAAAGTTCCGGATGAACAAGCTTGGTTCGGAACTTTTGGAGTTCCGGATGAAACCTTGATTCGGAACTTTGGGAGTTCCGAATGAGCTCTTCCCTCCTTCTTTGGTTCGGAACTTCTCCTGGAAATATCAGAAACAAAGCAAAAATTCCCGAAGAACAAGGAGAACAGTAGCAGCAGATAAAATAAAAAGTAACCAAAATCAAACACAAGTATGAATATAAACAGTAACGATTCAATGAATAAGCATCAACAAACAATTAAAAACATGAAATTAAACAACTTTTACCACAATTATCAAAAACCATTAAGATCAAAATAAAAGCATAAACATGAACATAACATAAACACATGAATCAAAGAATAAGAAAGGTAGATAAGAGATTGACAAGATAAAATAAAGCTTTGACAAGAATTAAAATGGAAACTTACTTGGAATTAAATGGTAATAAAGGTGCATAACATGAATTTAAAATGACATGAAAAGTAAATGAACAAGTATTTAAATGGTGGAAGACTAATTGTCACCTTAGCCAACAAGAGTGAAAAATAAACATCCTAATCTATTTATAGGGGAGGATTAAGGAAGCTTCCTCCCCTCTTTCCTTTTCTCTTAATTGCATAATTAAGTCCCTCCTTCTTTTAATCTTCATTAATTGCGTACTTAGTCCTTTTCTTCTAATCCTTCTTTAATCTTGGACTTAAGGGACTTTTGACTTCGGGATTTCTTTTGAACTCGTCTTTAAATTTTTCAATAAAATAGACTTGAATTCTTCGGCTTTTGATGAACTTCCGTCTTTTGACTTTTTCTTCGATAAATCTTCAGAATTGGTCGTGGACTTCCGTTCTTTTTGCACTCTTGACTTCTCGACTTCGTCTTTTATCCTTTTCTTCAATAAAAGTCCATAAATGCCCGTGAATGTCCGTGTTTTCTCCATTTTTAACCTTTTCATCCTAAATCACAACAAAAACATAAACCACGTATAATTTCGACATAAAAGACATAAAATACACGTTTTGGTCCGGTTATTATCGTAATTAAGTGGTAGAAAAGATGGGTGTTTACACACCTATCAAATCCCCTACACTTGACCATTGCAATGTCCTCATGCAATGCATTAGTTACAAAGCAAGATTACACTTTTCATCATAATCAATCCACGTTGGCCTTTATTAAAGAGATAGAAAATTAAAAACATACAAAATAAAGAAATCAAAAGCATACCTTGGGTTTTGAAAATGTTATGAATAATCATCATCCTCAAGTTTTCACTTTCTCCAAACCAAGCTTAAAAACGAGATCATTGTTATTATAAGTTAGTAAACTAACACGAACTCATGTGGGCCAATTATTCACTTAGACTCCCTTATTCCTATGGGTATCTCTTATATTTTATTATTTGTCTTGAATGATCACGAAGACGCATTGTTTGACTTATTTCGACAATTATTTAGTCTGAAAATAAAGTGCACGATTTAATCAATAGTTAGCTAAAGGACCAAATCTTTTAAAACTGCTTCTCGGGATATCAAAAAGTTCATATCTTGGCATAACTTGGTTCGCGATTTGAGACCTTTCTCGGGCCGATATTTGGCAGCGACTTCATACTTCAAATCTTGAGAGACGTTCATGAAATAATGGTCTTCTCTTCATAATTGGAATTTCTTCACTTGAAGTTTTGAGAGATTCATACTTGGACCACGACTTCTTCATTTTTCTCCAATCTTTATTTTGGACTTTGATATACAACGATCCGCCTCCTTTTATGACTTGGATCTATTTATCCTCATACCTTGTTAGGGTCTTTTCGGATACACTTCTCCATGACTTTTGGGGAGTTTTGCTTTACGTCGTGTGTCTCGATCCTTCATATTGATTTTCGATAAATGATTCTTCACAACACTTTGGATCTTTAGCAACAAAACATAGCCCTCATGCCTTGTTAGGGCCTTTTCGGACTCGCCAATCTTCGCGCCCCGCTTCATAAGTTATGCCTTGGCTATGAACTCTCGTCATTACCGAGCAACTTTTAAACGATCTGGGGCTAGAAGCTAAGTAACTTTTCAAATCGTACAACCTTATTTATTAGCAAATAAATTATTAGCAAGCGATGGGAGAATAGGCTTATAATTAACTCACATAAATTCACGAAAGAATACCGAACTTATAATTGGCTCTATCATCTCTCGTTCTCCACAGTTTAAAATCTCAAGTAATGAGACTTGTGAATGCTTAGCCTATTAAATCAAAGTTTTGGGTTTTCGAGTCGCCTATAGGATCTTGCAAATTCTTAGACTTAGAAATCACATTTTAAAGTTCCCTTGATAAACGACTCTCTAGGATCAATTATAGGAACTTGCGAAAAGTTCTTGTTCTTAACCCGTAAGAGTTAAGACTTTCGCGTTTTATAGCTCCCTATATAAAAGCCTAGCAAAACTTGACTTAAACACGTTAAGGATATTAGCTAGAGTAAACTCGGATTGAGTCAAAAGATTCACAACGTTTGAAAATTAAAACCACTTATTCAAAGATTTATTCTATCAAAGAAAGAAAATAACTATACAAAGGGAAAAACTAATAGGCCAAAATAGATCAAAAATTTTGAAAAATGTCGAAAAATTGATTTTTCGGTTAAAATGAGGACGAAAACAAGGAAAAGACCACTTAACTTCGATAGAAGTCCCCCCCCTACACTTAAGATAAACATTGTTCTCAATGTTTAAGTATGTGGGAGTAAGCTCCCCTACACTTAGGACATTTTGCACGTTGTTTAAATCTTGCTAAGGAAAAGACAACTAAAGAGATTCCTATTTTAATATTGAGAAAATATAAAAATAGTGAATCGAAAAGAGTTTAGGATAGAACTGGGAAAAAGTAGAACACGGAATCACGGGTCGTCAAGAATCATCAAGAGTGGATCATTGAAGCTCGAATCCCTGATTAAGAAGTGAGGAGAGGAAATAGCAATCCAAAGGGTCCCCCCTACACTTATGGTAAAGAAAGCGGAAAGATAGATGCATGGGTTGCCTCCCAAGAAGCGCTTGGTTTTTGTTAACCGAGTCGTGAGCCTGACTCGACCTTGATCATCAACGGAAGTAGCATGAAACATATCCACCAGGATCAAAGACATAGTTTTCATCCATCAATAAGCAAGAGCTTACGGCGAACAAGGCAAGCCAAAAGAGAAATGGCAGGGTTCCCTTAAGCAGCGATGGAGCACGGTAAAAGCAAGGATGAAGTGGTGCAAGCATGTCTTCAATGGGACCAAAGATTTTTCCTTTTATTTCATCAGGTGGATACTGAGATGGCTTAAAGACTTCAATACCGGGGTCGAACACCTTTTCCTTCAAGGGAAAATAGCACTCAGGCTCAGCCGAGTGTGAAGAAGATCCGCAAAGAAGCACAACCTCGTCCTCAGAAGTGGGACAAAGAGGTGTCAAATCATACGTGCAACGGATTTCGGTGTCAACCGGTTTCTTCTCCTTTGACAAAATGCTCTTTAAATCCAAAGTAGGATCAAGACGATAATCTTCAAAGTCCAAAGGAGGAGCATCACTCTCATGAGGGAAGTATGTGTTGAGAAATTCAGAGAAATCTTCCTCAAATGAATAATCGTCCAAAGTAGGATCGAGTGATGATGGAGGATCTTCATCATGTGAAGAATCGCTCGATAGAGTATCAGCCTCATCAAAATCATCGAAAGTGGGCAGCTCGGGATACTCAAAAGTACAATCAAAATCATCCGAGTCTGAGCTAGAACCATCATCATAAGCATCGAAGACCGGTTGAGAATCATAAATGGGAGAAGCGTCCAAAGTAGGGGGAGAATCATCCACATTATCTTCAAAGAGTGGATTATCAGTGGAAGACTCGAATAGAGGATTGTCATAGACGGTAAAGTCATCGAGCACATTTATCATATTCACTGATTCTCGTCCTCCAAAGAATTTGCCTGTAAGCTTCCCCATTTTAAAAACTTTAGAATCATCCCCGACTCTTAAGATTAACTCACCTTCGGCCACATCTACTAGAGCACGTCCGGTTCTCAAAAATGGCCGACCAAGTATTAAAGGAATACGAGGGTCCATTTCATAATCAACTACGACAAAATCGACCGGGAAAGTAAATGTGCCAACTTTAAGAAACACATCTTCGGCTATACCAACGGGGTAAGCGAGAGTGCGGTTTGCAAGTTCAAGAGTCATCTTTGTTGGAATGAGATCGGGCAATGATAGTGTTTTCCAAACACTCAGTGGCATCAAATTAATACTAGCCCCGAGATCAGCAAGGGCAGTAAATTCTTCAGTTTTGTTGAACACGCAAGGCAACACAAAACGACCGGGATCTCCAAGTTTTTCCGGAAGTTCTCTAAGAAGGACTGCAGAGCAGTTTTCATTTAATCGTGTGTTGGCGAGTTCAATCAGCTTCTCCTTCTTGCTAAGCAATTCCTTGAATGCTTTGACAAATTTCGGCATGTGGCAAAGTGCTTCAACAAGGCTAATGTTGATGGTCATTTTAGATAGCATATCCACATATTTCAATACATTACAGTCATTCTTGGTTAGCTCGTTGGTCTTGCCTATGCGAGAAGGGTATGGGATTCTGGGTTGATAAGGGTTAGGTGGAGGTGTAGTTGGTGAAGGTTGTGATGTTGAAGGGTCCTTCCGAGATACATCGTCATGACGAGGCGGAGACGGTAATGGTGTACTACTACTAGGTGGAAGAGTAATAGGGATACATGGTGGTGGAGGAGTTGTAGATGATGGTGGTGAGTCAGGTGGATTGACAATGGTAATTCCACTACGCGTAGTTATAGCACTCACATTAGCTCGCGGATTAGTGACGGTGTTTGAAGGTAGAGAACCCGAGGAAGAAGAAGGTTGAGCTTCGGGCAAGAAACTAGCCAACAGATTCTTTAATTCAGTTGTTTGAGTGATGAAGGAAGATTGAAGATTTTCACGAACCTCGGTTCTGATGTCATTACCTTGCTTTAAGATATCTCCTTTCAAATTGATTATTTGGCTCTGTAGATTCTTGATTTGCTCACCTTGAGTTCTCATGATTGTGTCAACATCGGGATTAATGGGTGGGTGTTGTTGGGTGGGTGGTTGATAAGGGTTAGAAGCACGAGGTGGGATTTGGTTGCTTCTATTGTAGTTGTTGGCGGGGTTTTGGTTTTGAGGAGAAAAACCGGGTGAAAGGTCATTGTTTGAACGGTAGCTCAGCAGATTTCTATCCCCTTGTTGTCTAGCTTGGTAATTTTCCGGTGAATAATTACCGTAAGCTACATACACATTTTCCGGATTTCCTTGTGTCGAAGGACAATCGGTGTATGAGTGAGGACCGCCACATGTTTCGCAAGGATTAGCAACCGCTTTAACTTGTTGTTGTTGTTGGTTTGAAGCGAGAAGCGTAATACTTTTGCTCATTTCGGCCATCATGCGGGTAAGTTCGGTCATCTCAGGGTTTGCTGAGGTAGAAGAAACATTGACTCTCGTGTTGTTTCTAGAAGAAGCAGAGGAATCCCAGTTCTTATGATGAGTAGTCATGTTTTCAATTAACTCTCTACACTCCTCGGGTCTCCTTTTCATGAATGTGCCACCGGCGGCTGCATTGATCGTATCACGATCTCGAAAAGTCAAACCGTTGTAGAAAGTATCGATCAAGGTGACCGGAAGCATGTTGTGGTTTGGACAACGGTCGATCAAGACATTATATCTCTCCCAAGCGTCAAAAAGAGATTCATCAGGGTCTTGCATGAAACCGCTGATCTGATTGCGAAGGCTTGTGACCATGGATGGTGGAAAGTAGCGCGAAAGAAAGCGTTGAGTCATGTCATCCCAAGTGTGAATAGAATTCTTCGGGAGACGATCAAACCATTTCTCGGCATGATGCGATAAAGTATGTGGGAAGAGTTGTAGGCGGAGTACATCCATTGTGGCCCCAGGCAACTTCATGCTTTGGGTGATTGTAATGAACTTGTCGAGGTGTTTGTTGGCATCATCATCAGGCAATCCTCTAAATGGGTTTGTTTGTACTTGCTGAATCATGTGGTGCTTCAACGAAAACTCAGGAGCGTTGATTTGCATCGGCGCAATCGGTCCTCCTCGTCCAAACATTGTTGGTTGACAAAGTTCCTCCATGGTCCGAAGATCGGGCTGTGGAAGAGCATTGTTGTTATTATTAAGGTGCGGTGGTTGATTATTGTTGTTAACACCTGCCATATCTAAATCTTCTTGAGGCTCGGGCTCTTGATAATTAGAAGATCTAGTACGCATACACCTGAATATGCAAAAGAAAAAGAAACCAAACGCAAAGATAATATATATACACAATAAAAATGAAATCTTTTTGGATTTTTGATATTTTTAATTTTTATGGTTTTTATGAATTTTAATTTTTATGATTTGTGAATTTTTTATGCAAGAAAAATAACGTTCACAAGTGAACGGATCCCAAAAAGCAACGTGTCTAGCACAGAAAACTGTTGATCTTAACGAAAAGAGCCGGCAGCGGCGCCATTTGATACAAGGCTTTTGCCCGTATAAAAATGAAAGATTAAGTTCGTGTTCTCGGAATCTTAACGAATTGATCTTAGCTCTCTATGTGACTTTGTTTTATTTTGGTGGAACAAAGATGTGTAGTTGTAGTTTTTTAAAGTAAAATGTGCAAAACAATTAAAGAAAATGTGCTCTTAAAGTAAATCTAAGTCTAATTAAAGTAAAGGTGCAAGTATTAAAGTAAAGTGGCTGAAATTAAAGGCTCTAAAGTAAATTGACGTAACTTAAATCTATCTAAGGCAAACTTAAAGTGCGACTAAAACTAAGGCAAATAATCTAAAAGTGAAATTAAATAAAAGGTAGGAAAAATAAAGCTTGAAGATAAAAATCAAAGACAAAAGCTAATAAGAACCTGAATACAGCTCATTCGGAATAAACCTTCGTTTGGAACAATCACTCGTCCTAAATGTCACCTTTGGTTGAAATGATTCTTCTTCACTTGGAATATTACCAAAATCCTTGATCCGGAACAAATTGGTCTGAATATGTCACCTATCCAAAACAATGCTTCGTTCGGAACTTACTGATTCGGAACTTGTAAATTCTTCCTTGATTTGGAAGTTTCTGGTCACCCCTTGATTCGGAAGTTTCCGGATGAAACTCTTGATTCGGAAGTTTTGAACTTCCGAATGAACCTTCCTTGAGTCGGAAGATGACCCTTGATCCGGAACTTTTGGAAGTTCCGAATGAACAACCTTGATTCGGAAGTTTATGACTTCCGAATGAAAAGCCTTTATTCGGAACTTTGTTCCTTGATTCGGAACTTTATGTTGATTCAGAACTTTTGAAAAGTTCCGAATGAAACCCTTGGTTCGGAACTTTGGAGTTCCGAATGAATCCCTTTGGTTCGGAAGTTTTAACTTCGTCCGGAACTTTGAAAGTTCCGGATGAACAAGCTTGGTTCGGAACTTTTGGAGTTCCGGATGAAACCTTGATTCGGAACTTTGGGAGTTCCGAATGAGCTCTTCCCTCCTTCTTTGGTTCGGAACTTCTCCTGGAAATATCAGAAACAAAGCAAAAATTCCCGAAGAACAAGGAGAACAGTAGCAGCAGATAAAATAAAAAGTAACCAAAATCAAACACAAGTATGAATATAAACAGTAACGATTCAATGAATAAGCATCAACAAACAATTAAAAACATGAAATTAAACAACTTTTACCACAATTATCAAAAACCATTAAGATCAAAATAAAAGCATAAACATGAACATAACATAAACACATGAATCAAAGAATAAGAAAGGTAGATAAGAGATTGACAAGATAAAATAAAGCTTTGACAAGAATTAAAATGGAAACTTACTTGGAATTAAATGGTAATAAAGGTGCATAACATGAATTTAAAATGACATGAAAAGTAAATGAACAAGTATTTAAATGGTGGAAGACTAATTGTCACCTTAGCCAACAAGAGTGAAAAATAAACATCCTAATCTATTTATAGGGGAGGATTAAGGAAGCTTCCTCCCCTCTTTCCTTTTCTCTTAATTGCATAATTAAGTCCCTCCTTCTTTTAATCTTCATTAATTGCGTACTTAGTCCTTTTCTTCTAATCCTTCTTTAATCTTGGACTTAAGGGACTTTTGACTTCGGGATTTCTTTTGAACTCGTCTTTAAATTTTTCAATAAAATAGACTTGAATTCTTCGGCTTTTGATGAACTTCCGTCTTTTGACTTTTTCTTCGATAAATCTTCAGAATTGGTCGTGGACTTCCGTTCTTTTTGCACTCTTGACTTCTCGACTTCGTCTTTTATCCTTTTCTTCAATAAAAGTCCATAAATGCCCGTGAATGTCCGTGTTTTCTCCATTTTTAACCTTTTCATCCTAAATCACAACAAAAACACAAACCACGCATAATTCCGACATAAAAGACATAAAATACACGTTTTGGTCCGGTTATTATCGTAATTAAGTGGTAGAAAAGATGGGTGTTTACACACCTATCACATACCAACTTAAACAAACAGAAATACAAAATAAAACCTATAACTAGCTTGGACTTATAAAACAAAAACCAACTCCAGGACCCTAAGTCATCAAATACTGTTCCACCAGAAAGATATCATTCCAAAATTCATGAGCCACCTTAAACACAATCCATAGGGAAACAAAACCTGCATCCAAATCCTATTGCAAAGCCAAAAGCCAGTCCCACCAAAGGACCAGCAGCACCAAAATAGAACAACTAAACACATAATTAAACTGGTAGTGGTGGTGCATACATACCTGCCATCAGACTAATATCAGCATCCGTGATACTTGAAACAACATTACTCGCCATAAACTTAGCATTACCACTAAGGTCTTCAGCCACATATTTATCCATAAGCCCACCATTATCCTTCTTTATAACATCAATAACCAGATCAAAAGCCTTCTCACCAATGGATGATTTATAGAACTCAATTTTATCATTAGAATATGATCCAAGTTCAACAGAAGTAAACACTTTCCCAGTTTTAAAAAATAGCTCTACTTCCGCGTATTGTTTTTTAAAATTTAAAACACTAATCCTTTCCTCCTCATCATTATAAACTTCCTCATAAACAACTTGATAAGCCTCATTAACAGATAACTTTTTATCAACCACTACCCCTATAAATTTCTCATCAGCTATACTCTTAGCTGTCATAGCTATCATCTTGCTGCTATGGTCTATCTGCTTCTTAAACAGACTAATCTTTGAATTAAGCTCATTGACTTAAGCCTTCCTAACCACCTCTTTCATTTTCTCTATAAAATACTCCCTTAGCTCATTATCCCAACACCTTTTCTTATTACCAGAATCTTGAGTACCCTTTACACAACCTATCAATATTTTTCCTCATTGCCTCCCATTTAACTGTTTTCTCCATTCCACCCTCACCATCCAAAGTAGCAAACCTATTACTCGAACTATTTCTCACTTCTTTATTTCCACTTTTTTTATGAACATCTTTAGACCTACTCTTTACCATGCCTTCATCAGCTTTACTAGTATGAACATTATTTTTATCGATATCCATCACATTATCCACTTCTTCAACAGATTGAGAAAGAGAACCCCCACCACCACTAACATCAACATTATCACTTTTCTTCATGTACACTCTCTGATCTCTCCCCTCCTTATTATATCTCTGGTCCCAATTCCCTCTACCACCTCTACCCATATTACCTCTTCCTCTTCCATTATAACCACGTCTGCTATTTCCCTTACCAAAACTACTCCACTGACCATAATAACTTGACCTATCCATGGCATTAGATTTACTACTACTACCCACTGTCTTCCAACCATCATCTTCATTTTGATTCACATTATTAACCCTATCTCTCTCCTTGACTTCAACCTTCTTTGTTGTACCAGGCTCACTACTAACTCTTTTGGTACACTTTTCAAAATAATGCCCAAATACCTTACAATGCATACACCCTGGTGGTCTCCACGGATATTCCACCCTCAACTCTATTGACTTACCAAGACTTTCGTAGGTCACTTCGATACTTTCTGGCAGCCCCCTAACAACATCAACTTCCACTAGAACCCTAGCAAAACTTGCTCTGCCATATGCCCTATCACACATGGATGTCGTGATTCAATCCATCATTATCGGTGTACCAATACAACTAGTAATTCTACCTATCCCCTCTGTATTCCAAGCCCCAAGTGGTACATTCATTATCTTCACCCATAGTGGCACCCTAGTTGGTTCAGGCTTCACCATACATAACCCCGGTTCCCATTTTTGAACAAATAATAGGAATCCATCAACTAACCAGGGCCCATTCTCTTGAACAAACTGTAATCCTTCATCAGATTTAAACTTCAAAAAGTATAAACCACATTCGTTAGTAATCACCTCCCAAACCCAGAATTCCTCCACATTCTCCTCAAATGACCCATTATCTCTCTATAGCTCATTTTCAACCCCACAAAGTAACCAACCAAATTCATACTCCACTTTTTGCTTCCCATTTCCACAACCGGATCCAAATCTGCACTAACCATTCCCTTATCATTCATCTTAACAGGGAAAAGTTTGAGCATATTACTGTTACTCTCAGTAAACCCTTGAACAGCTTTAATAAAAGTATTTGATAAACTCGTATTAACCCCATCCTCCATAACAATATCAACACTAACACCCGATCCTACTTCTACATTCCCCTTACCAACCACCTCATTCAAACTAGGCCATTTCTCCTTATTGTTAAAAGAGAAACTAGCATTCGCCTTACTTCCTTCATCCCTCAATGCATCATTCCTGTTTAAGATCTTAGAACTATCATCAATGATTATCCTATTCAATACAGGGTTCTCTAAAACAGGAACAGGCATAGGACCTAATACACTATCAACATTACTACAACCACCCTCACTAACCACAGAACTAAATGACACATTACTATTCTTCTTATTGGGATCATTAAGAATTTGGCTTACCATTTCCTTCTCTAAAGCAGCTTGGATTTCACAATCATGGAGTGATTCATTAACATTCAAAGAGTCAACACTCTGACTTTCAGAACAATCAACAGAGACACCATCCCTACCATCACATGTATCACTCTCCCCGTTCCAATCCAAATCTTCTATCTCTTTATCAGCAACATTCTTCTTTACCCATTTTTTAAAATTAACATGAGAGGGTTTCGATACCTGTTTAGCTTGCGTATTACCAATAAACAACCCCGTCTCCTTGTTTCGATTCCTATTACCCCTGTTAGAACGGCTAACCTCATCCGAACCCCTAGGTGGGATTTGGTCTGAATTAGGGTTTGGAGGTTCTGGCTTAACCATGATCAATTAGAGGAATAGAAAAGATAAATACTAGTGATAGATGATGGGTAAGATGAATAGGCTGAGAATAATGAATCAAAATGAATAAAGTGTGTGTTTAAGTGTGTGAAACGGATGAACCCAGGAATAGTAATATCAATATAATAGTGAGATAGTGGAATGATATACGGTGGAATTTTATATGTATTTGTAGATCAGAAACAGTAGAATCAAATGTAAAAATAAAATCAATGATCCATTGGATGGATCAGATTTAGATGATAGATTTCTTAATAAAATGTCAAGGTTTTTTACAGAGAAGGAAAAAAGAGAGAGTAATCACATAACATGAGTTTCTTACACGAAAATACATATGATTCATGAACTGTTAATTACCTTGCGAGGTAAACGCTAATACATATGATAGATTTATTTTGTTTGACAGCCTTATCCTAGGGTATGTATCCTTGTGATCACCTGAAAGGTATATTATGTATAAGAGTTCGCTGGTATATGATAATATTACCTGTTGTAGGGGCTCCGTAAGTGATTCGGTTTGACGTGTTAGTTAACATTCAGTTGCATGAGCTTAAGGCATTTATCGATATATATATATATATATATATATATATATATATATATATATATATATATATATATATATATATATATATATATATATATATATATATATATATATATATATATATATATATATACATATATATATATATATACATATATATATATATATATATATATATATATATATATATATATATATATATATATATATATATATATATATATATATATATATATATATATATATATATATATATATATATATATATATATATATATATATATATATATATATATATATATATATATATATATATATATATATATGTATATATATATATATATATGTATATATATATATATATATGTATATATATATATATATATATGTATATATATATACTAGCGTCGTAACCCGCCCAACGGGCGGGGTCGTTTTTTTGTTGTTCCGAAAGGTTTAATGTTTGTGCGTTTTTAGTTTATCAGTTTTTTTAATTTAACTTTTAATATACTTTAGTTATAGTTTATGCTTAATTAATGGTAAGTTTATGTTTAAATTATTTTTTTTATAAATACTTAATTCAATCAAAATTATCTTTTGCCTTCTTTGATATTTCTAAGTCTTGATACACCCAACGGACGTGTTTTATCGCAGGTGAATCTTTGGTAATAAAAATATTATTTTGTGTTTTTTTGTTGGTTAAACGTAAACTAACTTATGTCAGTGTTAGGCCTTGGTACCCAAATGGGTGGGTATGACAAATTTAAGTAAAGATAATATTAAGAATTATTCGAAGATAATAGAAGTAGTAATAGTTGATTCAACCGAGTCATAAAATATACGTAAAATCAAAAGTTAAAAGTAGTAACATAGTTGATAAAACAATGTTAAATGTTAGGACGAAAGGTAAAAACATGCAATTTATTTTTGCCAGATCTTCGGAACATGGAATTTACTTTATTATCTACTAAAATCATATACTTACTTTCAAATTTACTCAAAAACATGCAATATGTCCTATTGGTTGACCGGTCAAACATGTCATAATTATTTTTATTTACAAACTTCATCCTTGTAACGAAAATTTGTTACAGAGTTCATCGTTTTCAGCCAAGGTTCGTTAAGAGTCATTTTAAAACATGTTTAAAACCTTTTATTACATAAAAAAAAATGTAAAAATGCATATTTTTTAATGGCATAAAAAAGTTACTTTATTTTTAAAAATAACCTTTAGTTATCGTAAAAAAAATAACATCAAAAAATTAAAAAGATTAACATTTAAAAAATATTTATCTTTTAAGATTAAAAAAAAAATAAAAAAATTTGTAATTAACTTTTATTACGAAAAAGCGTATTTTAAATTTTTTAACATTTATAATTTTTTTGTAATAACGTTACAATACGAATTGAATTTTTTAACATTTTTTAAAAAGGTTTTTTATTATATATTTTTTTTATAAAAACAATATTTTTTTCTTACAATTTTTTTTATTATAATTCTATTAAAAATTTATGTAATGCGACTTTTTTTTAAAAAACTTATGCATTTTAAATTGTTTTAAATAATAAGAAAAAAAATTTGGACGAGAGCTAAAGGTTTTTTTAAAAAGTTAAATTTTTATGCATTTTTAAAATTTTTATGTATAAAACATGTTTTACAATGACCTTTAACGAACGTTGGCTAAAAGGGATGAACTCTGTAACAAACCTTTCGTTACAAGGATTAATTTTGTAAATAAAAAAATACTTATGACATGTTTAAACGGTCAACCAACATGTCATATTACATGTTATTGTTTAAATTTTATAGTAAGTTTATCGTTTCAGTAGATAATAAAATAAATTACGTGTTTCGAAGATTTGACAAAAATAAGTTATATGTTTTTATCTTTCGTTCTAAAAATTAAAACACGTATAAAATTATAACTCGATATAATGTATATAATAGTTCGCTCCATTTACATAGGCATCTTAAATTTTATAATGTATACTTTGCACATGACAAATAAAACTTTGACTTTGCAATTTTGAGATCAAGTTTTATAGGCTTTCTTTCAAAGTAAATTGTATATGTAATAATAAATCAAGGGTACGTTTTTAAATGAAACAGTTGCGTTGGAAACTTTACTTTTTACATACTAATAATTTGGGTAATGACTTTTAGGTCGCGCCTCGTTGCGGGAAATATGGTTGTCTGCCGTTGTTGTTAGTGAGTAAGACCGTGTCATTGATTTTAGAGGCCTTGCTAAAAAATATAAAAATGCCCGAAATCATGTATTTTAAGTATCATAAATTTGGTTGAGTTTGACTAATTTGTAGAATATTTACGAATAAGAAACCATGCATGTTTTTTCAATATTTTACACTTGCCAGTTATGCTTTATCTTGAATAAAACACTAAGTAATAAAAATGTATACAAAATATGTGATATTCAAATAATTATGTGAGCACCACTGTGTGATAATTTTTTTCGATGTAAAAAATATTGTATCTCATAAAATGCTAAATATAGATGTTATTTGGATTTGAAATTTGTCAAGTACAAAAACTAAAAGGGTTAAATTACATCAATACATATTTATAAAGCCACTACTTGTGAAAAGAGTAAAAAAACGATTTATTTTGGCCCCACATATAAAGATGCCAGTGCAACATCTTCCTCGTAAATCGTATAAACCCATTAAAGCAAAATTCAAGCTCTACTTTTTAAAGTTCAGTAACTACTTCATGAGAACACAGAAAGTAACTTCTTTGGAAACATCACAAAATACACTTCAGTCATCCCGAACTTTGATTTTTTGGCTCTTATTTTTGAAAGTTTGAGGCCCTTAAAAAATGAAGCCCGGCCTGTGTGGTTACACACTCTGCACATGCTCAAATCCGGCCTTTTGCACGGGACAACTATACTTGGCTGAATAGTGTTTGAATTGTAAAAAGTTGTAGTAAGCCAGTGGATAATTAGATTAGTCTGATATTGCATTGCCTACAACATAAGTTTGTTGCCAGAAGATTTTGGTTTGTTCAGGTCAACTGGTTGTCCTAGATACATTAGTATTATTATATTGCATTATTTGCAACATAAGTTTGTTCCCAAAAGAATTTGGTATATCCAGGTCTACTGATTGTCGTAGGCAGAAGTAGTTATATGTTGCATTACAGTTTAGACTACAAAAGGTTCCGTTATGGTAGTCTTTTCATGCTTGGCTATTCTTGTTTATTTTTCTTTGCTTCTGAAGCCAGTTGCTCGGTCAGGGATCTTTTAGCGGATGTTGTTATGTGTTGAGTCTCTTGGGGTCGAAAGGTTTTTAAAAATATTTCACGCACTTCGACTATCACATCCTTTGCTTGAGTTGCTGCATATTGCAGGTGTTTATCGTCTTTTACACTTGTTTGTTGATGAAAGCCCAGTCATCGCAACAGCACCAAACGACATTGAACCCCTTAAAGCAAAAGAATTTGGACCCCTGACCTTTGCGGAGTCTAAGCCCCGAGCATGAATTTCTCCAGGTTTAACGTCGTTATCATTTGGCATGCAAGATGGAAGTGCATCATCCCTTAGTGCCTAAAAACTCGACTCGTGTGTCAAAAACAATATATATAATAAATACTATACAAAATAAGGTGCAAGTCACATTGGATACAATATCCATAGCTAAAACAATACAAAACTGATAGTTGGTGATACATTTATATCTACAACGTTAGCGTGTAGATACTATTACCAGTAATAGCCTTTCTTAGTGAGACAAACACCATTTAGAGATTTTCGAAAAAAGAAAAAAAAATACACCATTCAAATATTGTATATGTTATCAGAAAGACTTTCATACCATTGTTGTCATTGTTTTCCCTTACGAATATATAGTTGTATTATGCACTATTACAACAAATTAAACCATAAAGATGCTGAAGATTAATAATTACAATATGTTAATATTGATTCTAATAGTTGACTCTAAACTTGTTGGGGCAATACAGCGAACACGTTTTATGATGTAACCATATTTTTTGAATTCATATACAAGTTCGACGAGGTTCAGCCTAAATTGAGTCCGCAATCTTCTATATAAAATAAGGAACAAAACATGTCGTCAACCTCATGAAAAGTGAGGGCTTTACCTGGTTTGAGTCTGTGTGGCGGTGGGCTCAAACCCCGTGGATTAGTCGGCCAATGAGTCGGAAGTCACGGTTACCAAAAAAAAAAAACATGTCGTCGATACCAATAAGGCTTAGGTCTGCAAATATAGGAGCCAAACCAAACACCACTATTGGCTGCAACTGTAACCCAGGTCAAGTGACCTCGCCAAGATACTTTTGCTAACAATAAACCAGGTCAAGTTACCTCGCCAAGATACTTTTGCTGCAACAATAAACCGGGTCAAGTAACCCCGCCAAAACACCGACATTGGTATATTGAGGCCACAAAACATTTAAACGCATACATTAGTCATCATTGCCTTAACAAATCATTTAAGTCTAAAAATGAATTGAAATCAGTATACATCATTTAACTTAATATTTTTTTTGTTATGAGCTTAGCATTCGCAAGCTTCCCTGAGTAAGATTTAATAACTCGGATCCCTTCTAACCATGCCGCCTTTTTAGGGCTGGTGCCATGCTTGCAACACGTCCATATTATGACTGAGATGATATGGAAAAGCTTCCAAATACGCTCATCCTATTCGATACTACTAAGCCTTAAACAATCATACAACCTTCTAATGGTTCCATGAAAAAACATAGCTATAAAACTTAATATGAGGGGCTGTTTGTTGAAGCTTATCTTTTAGTTTACAAAATTTTATCTAAGGGGTCGTTCATTTAAACTTACTATTGTTGTTGTCGTTGTCTCTATTAATGAGATAAATAATTAGAAATTGCAATCTACCAATAGGGAGCCAAAGAAATTGACGATATATAGTTCACGGTAAAAAATCTATATAAAAGTCACCGAAGTAAACTTGGCTCAAATAACAAATTTTTTATAGCAGCATGTCTTTATCCTACAAATCTTTAGCAAGTATGACATATGATTAACCCTCTGGTCATGGTTGAGAATGAAGATACGCCATCACCAGATCCTTTATGCAGGTTCTAATGACAAACCTAGAAACAGTAAGCAGAGAGGGTTATCTAAGTAGATCAGATCAGGTAGTTAGCAGTTTTTCATTTGTCCTCGGGAAACTACGTTCCTTTTGTAAAGTAGACCTTTTTAAAGTTTTAGTTGATGTATGATTTATAACCCCACCATCTAGTCTTATTGTTGGGTATCTCATCTCATAATTAATTGTGTTCTTTAAGAACTTTTCATTGATACCCTACTGTTATACCAGGTATCTTAACTTACAAGGTATCTTAGCTTGCAAAAATTTTGATTGGCTAAATCTTTCCCCAAAAGTTTGAAACAAAGTTGGTCATTTTTCAATATCACGTGAGTTAAGTTTATGAATTAGAAAAAGTACACCCGTGGGGGTTCCTGCTCATGTTGGCACTTTACTCATTAGAATAGATAACAAAATATGTATCTCAACATATTTTTTCTAAATCCACTTATATAAATGGGTCAATTTGGGTTATATTTTATCTTTAACAGGTCACATGGATAGAATTAACAAAATAGCTAAACATGGAGTAGGTACGTTACCTGAAAACCTGCTGGTATGACATCACTTTTGTCATAGAAATAATTTCACTGTTATATATTGGATGTTAAATGTCCTATGTTGATCATTATTGTCAATGTTATATAAATAAATAGACACTCAGCCGTAAGTACTTATATATCCAACGATATTAAGTAAATAGGTTCCTCCATTAATTCTAATGCTCGAACTTGAATAATCAGATACTCATTAGCAAGTATGACATACAAATCCTAATAATTGATATATATTGGTGTCAGATCTTGGTAAAAGCAAACTGTTTTTTATGCTTCCCTTCACTGTATAACAGCTCAGAATCAGTAAAATGATGGTCTGGTATATTTTCATTTCGCAAAAAGGTCCTAATTTTCTAAAACGCCAATTGTTTCATTCTATATCATAAGTACTTTTCTTACAACGCACCATTACCCCAAGTTTCCAACCATCATGTTTAGTTTATTAACAAAGTTTTACCTTTTCGTTTGTTTGAAACTTGATTTGACCATTCCCAAAGATGTGAAAGACACTACAAACTCAGTAAATCAACATGCCTATAAACCATATTTTTATTAGATCCAAATAATAAACATAGTGACTACCAAACCCGAAAACACCAACTCGGGCCTACTGATTTCTAAATGGTTGATCCTTTGATCTATCAGGGAGCGTTGTTTCGTAATGGAGCGTTCAGGGGTGTTTGAATGTTCAGCAAAACTTATTACTACATGTATTGAAACAAATTAATAGTTTGTACTTCACGCACCACCCAAGCATAAACATATCGTCTCGAAAATAGCAATTCATGCAGGATGACGAAAAGGGACTTCAAGAACAACTTAACATATAGCATGTTGACATCTCATCGAATATATTTTGTCTTTCTAGAAGTTTTTAAGCCAATTTCGTCATCCGACAATTTCTTTTGCTTCTGGTTAACAAAATGAAAAAGTCTATGCTATTGATTTGTACAAATCGTAAGGATGAAGCTCAGATCCGATAATATATTCAATAGAATTTACCTTAGTACTAAGCTTTCTTGCACCAAGACCTCCCCGTCTTTCCAGGATTTTTCGAGCCGATGGGCTTCTTGACAGCAATCTGTACGAATTACTGGAGCTGTCAATAGAGCAGAGTCGTTGCTGTCAGTTTTTGCTGAAATACTCTCTTTGGGGGTTTCAATGGCCTTGAAATCCATCTTCATCTGATCTGTTATCCATGAATCTAAATTGGTTCACCTGCAAAATTTAATAGCTTGATGGGTTAGATATTACATGTCCATAAAGATAATGTTTTGTTCACCTATAAAGCATCAACATCCAATAAGTGAAAAGTTGATTTTCAGTGTTTGGAACATTTTAATAATAAAGGAAAATAGTCAGATGTGAAACAACTTATTGAACACCAGTTACATAAGATAACATTTGCCAATAAGTCTTCATACACTCTGTGTTATTCGTATGCTTTTTTTTTCAAATGGTCACTCGAATCTATAATGTAAGCCATCTACCAAGCTAGAAGTATCAGAATGATGGCCCATTATAAGCAAAAGAAAGTATAATCAAAAGGAAGACGAGAAATGTGATAAATCACTTTTTAAAGATAAACTTAGACATACTTCGGTGGACCTGGTGGATGTCCCAATTTGAGGAAGATCTCGTTTGAAAACTTCCATCTACAACCTTTTGTAATAGCAACGACGGATGTAGCAACTTTTCTGGTGTTGCAAACATATACTCGGTTTCTTTTGGTATCCATTTGGTGGAAGGGTTAGAGAGGTTTGTGGCTTCAAGTTCTCAAAAATGTCAATTGATAGGGGAGCAGAACTCACGTGCACATTTCCACATTTATGCATCGGAGGTTTCATCGGAGCGAGCAATGGCCAAGTAGTGAGATCTGCACATAGAGAAGGCGTATAAAATGCATATTAATGTTGCTTTAAACAATCCGCATAACAATGTTTACATTACAACCTACAGAATCTCTAGACAACAGGGAGCCACACAGGGGTTACAAACTAACATTTATACATAAGTGGGCACTTTTATAGTGAAACTTAGAACAATCATCATATATTATGTACTGACTTATTAATTCTGACATTCAAACACGCATACACATAGGAACCTAATAATACATGCAGGCTAAAACAAAATCAGCCCTATCATTAGGACCAAAATATTTGTATTCAGAAAGCAAATTTGTACCATTATTTCTATTATGGAATCATTGGTCCTCTCTTCCAAAGAGATATCAATACATTAAATTAAATCACTTCAAATGATAGAAATAAAGCCTCCTTACAGATAATTTATCTTTCCCTAACCGAGTTGCACTTTCTGCTACTAAAAGCAGTGTCAATCCCGATAACTACAAATGCTTTTTTCCTTCTTGTGTGCTTCTCTAAAACCTTCTTGTTTGCTTGCAAATTTATATGGTCGGCTTAATCGGGTAAACTATGGACAGTGATAAAACTATGTTCTGCACAACATATATTGCGGTTAACTAAATACTACGTAGTAGTTTTGCAATAGTCACCCGAATGATGCTTCAAGACATGCATATTTCCAAGAGCCTAATTTGACTGCTTGGTAAGTTTTTTTATTAGATACAAACATTGAAGGACAAAAGTACCTCTCAGCATCTAATTTCCTCTAACTGAATCGCGTTTTTTCTGCTATGGAACGCAGTGTTAATCCCGATAACCACAAATGCTTTTTCCTTCCTCTATTGCTTCTCGAAACCATATTGCTTGCTTGAAACTTTCTTGGTCGGCTTTCACGTGTAAACTTTTGAGAATAGGAAGCTCAAATCGAACCTTCGATATCGTGTTTTTCAAGTAATGTGATAATCTTTAACAATGCATACCATTTTACCATTAGAAAAACATCTTGGTGCGCTTTGAATATTGACATGCTTGCTGCTGGTAACTGGAAGATGTCTATGTAGGCATTCATGGCTGCACCTTGCTGTAAGTAAGATTTTGGATGCAACACCTTTGAGATGCAAAACTGGTTCGCCCGAACCAAACGAACCGTGACCACTCGTATTTCCACTATTTCTTTGTTGTTGCTGCTACCAGTTTCCAGCATTCAAATTTGGTGAAACTGCAACAGAATGTTGCCATTTCTAATGTGCAAAGGACGTTCTTTCTTGTTGATAGTTCTTATTCCATACTCGTCGGTGAAGACCCCTAATTCACAACCAATGTCGAATCATCCACAATCACATGCTCCACCAGACCTCCATCTATAAACCAGTGAAGAGTGTTCCTTCACTGTTTGTTAAGCTATGACTACCACAAGGAAGAATGACCAATGTGCTCTCTGAGCTCCTTGAGCCTCCATAGTTTTCTTTAGTTATAATAGAGAATTTCAAAGATACACTTCTATGTAAAATCAAAAGGATTAGCAGAGGTTCCTCAGTGATTGTCAGCACATTCAACAACAACTGATATGACTTTCTCCATGATGCATATGAATTTCAAGCTTGGATGCAGTAAATACAAATAGCTTGGTAAACCTAACTCGTTACATAATGTATATCATTCAGGTGCATATTATATAGTTGTCTATCTATTGTTCTCATACAAGATAGGTATTTGTTGTTCCGAGTAATGCCTTCATATTATATATTCTTGCATCAAGTTGTGTTGGTCAGAAAGGTAAAAACAATTTTTATTTTCAGGTACTTTAGGGGGCAAAAGCGTGTACAAACCTGTAAATGAATAGTAGCAGAAACTATTCAAGTCCGGGGGAAAATTTTCATGATTGTGCACACGCAAGAGCTTGATGTCCTTCATATATGCTGGAGTAGTCAGCCTTCTCTAGGGAGCAAACTATAGCAATCAAACCGATCATGTATTTGGTACGCGTAATACATATTTATTGTTAACTGTTTATCAGTTCCAGTAGACATGCCTGCAACATCAATTAATTCCATGTTCAACTGATATCCTTCTTTGCCATAGAAAAATAAAAGGGAATTAGAGCGACGTGTAGCATGGGTGTATCTTGTTTACCCTCTGAGGAAAGCGTGAATGTAGTTCAATGATTATGTCAAATTCGTTTTCTGTGTTTAGACTATCTTCGAGCACTATAGCCCCTATTGATTCAGATGTCCGCAGTTCGTACTCTCGAGTTCCAATAACGCTATACAATTTGATTTAGAAGTCAAAAAATTTCAAGCTTGGATGCAGTAAATACAAATAGCTTGATCAAACCATAAGACATCACAAAGTAGACCAAAACAAAACGTTGCATATTTAATAAAAATAGAAACAATATTACAAAATTTTGATTAGTAGATCAAACCACTGAATAAACAAATGGGATTTCCTTGATGATTTTTGGATCTGTTTGTTCTTAGACGCCTTGATCACGTTGGCAACCTATGCAATTGAAAATTTTTAGGGTTTCAAAACTATGTGCAGAGATTACGTAGAGAGAAATT
The DNA here is from genome assembly GCA_025667525.1 of Glebionis coronaria. Classification (NCBI taxonomy): domain Eukaryota; kingdom Viridiplantae; phylum Streptophyta; class Magnoliopsida; order Asterales; family Asteraceae; genus Glebionis; species Glebionis coronaria. The sequence continues at coordinate 485,587 of JANFOE010001330.1, forward strand.
TTAGGGTTTCAAGACGTACTACGTGTAAGGATTATGTTGAGTGATATGAATTTAATATTTTCAATAATAATAGGATAATAATGAATAATGAAATAACTAAATGCAATAGAGTATATCCTGATGTGTATGAATGTGGCATTGGTTTTTTTAATAATTTATTATTTTTGTTTTGGATAAAAAATTAGAAAAAGTAGCTTGGCTTAGTGGTAAGCCTGGATAGTCATTAACCATAGGTCACGGGGTCCAATCTTGCATTTGACATTTTTTACATAATTTCCAAAAATCCTTTGCTATATGCGATTCTCAAAACTTTATTTTCAAAATTGCGTTTCCAGAACGTGATTTTCAAAAAACTGCGATTTAAAACCATAAAAAACGTGGAAAATGGAGAATTTTTAGGGATTTTTGCAATACTATTGGCTAATAGCTGCCATGTCACATATGACTGGGATTAGAGGTGTGGTATCAAATCATAATTATACCTATATATAATATAAAGATATATATATATATATATATATATATATATATATATATATATATATATATATATATATATATATATATATATATATATATATATATATATATATATATATATATATATATATATATATATATATATATATATATATATATATATATATATATATATATATATATATATATAATCTATAATCTATAATATATATATGGGGCTAAGTTTGACATAGGAAAATAATATAGCGCCATGTCATATCTTATGTGGCATTTTAGTATTGGTTAATTTTTTTACCTAATATATATTTTATTGTCGGTAAAGAATTTAGTCGACATATATTTGCTAAAAATAAGCTAATACGGTTTTTTATTTTATGGTTTATATTCTACATTATATCTTCTTCGAACCAAAAAGATAATCTTGATGCATCGCATTGATTTCAGAGACATATTATGATCGTTATTGTTAGGTTTATATTGAGATTATCATACAAACCAATTTTTTATTTTTTATTTTTTTGATCTGTTTTTGAATTTATTTTTTGATTTTTCTGTACCGAAACTTTGTTAAATATGTATTTGTTCAAAGATCTGGTAATGGATAACCACTTTTCCACGCTCATCGCGATATCCTTTTGGATCTGCATCGATCCCAGCCCATGGGTCTTTTTTTGGTATACCTGGTTCCGACTAAACATTGCGATGTATTCTTTGTTTTATTTTTTTAATCTCATTAATCAAATTATCTTCGGTGATGCATGTTTTAATTATAATTCAGGAAAATCAAGATGTATTGATTATGTGTTTGTAGTCCTAACGTAATCCTTTGTATTGTTTTTTCGATCTGTTAAATCATGTTATCGTGTGTCATATGTTCAGGTAGTCCATACAGAATTGCTGAACAAGAGGGGGATCTTGTGAGAAAGTTGGAAGATATGAAATTCAAGCAGATTTCACAAGCCTTATATTTGTCAGGAAGAATGTGCTGGAGCCAAAAGGAAAACCTCTGCATGATATTGAGATGGCACTTCTTCCAGCTAGCGTCACTTCTTCTATTTAAGCTACTGGTAATTTCCTACTGCTCCGTGGCTTCAAATTCTTTTGGCTTTGTACACATATGCACAAACTGTTGTTCCTTACTGATTTCATCTAATTATCAGCATGTAATCTTTGATATATAGGGTCGATAACATATTGGGTATTATTGTGATGTACTTATAGAATTTTGCTTTTCTCCTGGATTCAACTTGTCGCCTTTTGGTGCGAGATATACTCTCTTATTAGTGGATAGAATTTTTAAGGATGCTTACTTGGTTGCCATTGTAATTTAATATTTCATTGAATCGGTCCTTTAAATCACTGTTACAAAAAGTATTTTGAAATCTGATTCGAGTAACACGACAACATTGCACACACAATTTCAGAACAAGGCTATACTAAGTAATAATTTATACTCCTTAAGAACTGCCTTTTGTTTTTCGCCATGTTTGTTCATTCTTAGACAGCCAAGTAATTGAATTTTCCGACTGATGTACTAAATTTGGAACGATTTCCATTTTGTAGGTGAAACAGTTAATGGCTGGACGACACTCTAGAAGGTTGCTTATGCTTTACTCCTTTTCTAGCAGATATTTTAGCTTCATGACTCAGATCTCAGCTTAGCTCATTAACTAAAAAGCTCGGCTTATTAATAGGGAGGCAAATGGTTTTGATTATATCTTTTTCTTTTATATATTTTTGGCTATGAGTTCAAATTTGACATTAACTTTCTGATCATTAGGAATAATAAGTTCCGAACTCATGAAACGTCTTGTGGTGCTGGTATTCGGGTATTTTTGTTGATTAGGGTAAGTCAACACATAAACATATAGTCCAACGTGTGGAGGTATCGATCAAACAATGTAGATACTGATAAATGTATCAATTTTTCCTTTTTGTAGAAGACTACTATACTACTTCAAACATCTGCAAATCAGGCACGTTAGCCATCTCCTTACCTGGACGTATATGGTGAAAAGGTAATACAAAATTCTGGATTGAAATGGTTTATATTTTTACATTACTATCTTTGATCTTACTGTGATGTTTTAAGAAAAAATATAAATTTAATGAAAAATGAGTATTTCACAAGTCAAAGTTGATTATCAGACTTTCCGATACATGATTTGATATTATGTGTCAATTCTGATGAACATTCAACAGGAGGAAGAGAAGTGAGCCCTTGAGAAAATACTACAAGCACTAATGGATGGAGAATCAGCGAGATCGATTGCTTTAACATGGCTTTAACAGATTTTGAAAAGGAGTGTATACATCATCTCTCTCTGCATACAGTGAAGCCTGTAATTTATGTGGCAGATTTGCGGAATCTGATTTGGCTATTTTGTAAGTAATCCTCATGTCAAAAACGTCATCTCACTTCTTAGTTACATTCTTGCATTGTAACTGTGTTAACACGTGTATTTGAAAATATCTCTTAGCATGAGCCCAATAAAGCTTCCCAGGTCTCTAGAATGAAGCTACAGTCCTTTTCTTTTATTATGTATTGTAGGTTAATTATAAAAAAATCTTATCTCTGTAACTAAAACGAAGCCTCACGCCATCACTTTAATATTAGGTCCACGACAATCCATCAGGAGACTTTAAAGCCATGTATCGACACATTTCTAAAGTGTACGTTGTTAGCCTTTTTTTACTGTAATTACGTTCTTCATCCTTGCAACGTAACTAACACGAAGTTTTAGTAAACTTATAATTAATCATTTATGATTCTTTCTTATAAACCCAGAGGAGATCACATGGGGTGAAGTTAGAGCAGAATCTGATGTCGAGGCCTATTTGAAGGTTTGAATTTCATTTGTCGTTTATCAATATTATATATGTGCACCTTTAATATAACTGAAACGTGTATGCCTTTAAGGTTTATTACCTGTATATCTTCTTTCCAAATTCATTACTAACCAGAAAACAAGTTTACTTGGGTGCTTGGATTATATTCACTTGATCCAGTGTTAATAAGATTCAAATATCAATTATACCTTTTAGTTACTTTGTAAGGAGGTGGTTGATGTTGCACGGTGAAGGCATCACAACTGTTGTGGAGTTCAAAAGCATGATGTAGTTGGCTCTTATTTATGTCTTTAGCAGCATAATCACCAATGTTTCATATGTTTACTCTCATAAACGTTTTCTATTCCATGTTTAGTGTTATATTAAATATAAGTGGTCAGTGATATTTATATAATTTTTTGGTCACGTTGACTAATTTGAACTGATATTGAGTCAAAAGTCAATTAGCTTGGGCTTTGGAGGGGGAGATTGATTAGGCAGAAAATGCAGTTAGCTTGAAACAACTTGATGTTAACTATATTGATCTTTTTTATGTATATCGTATTGACACAACCATCTCTATTAATTATTAAGTATACTCCAATGAAATAATTGGATGTGCACTAAGCAAATAGCCTTTCATTTGTGTGTTGACGTCAATTTCTTATAACCTAGTTTATTTATTTTGCAGGAGGAAATTCTTTTGCACGTGGAGAATAATATGTGGCAGCCTGATAACCCAAAATTGATCTACCAAGATAAATAATTTTTATCTTTAATAACTAAACATATATTTATCGATCCTCATGATCTAAAGTTAAATGATTATGTCACTCACGTCCCCCTTTTAGGCCATTTATGAAGCAATAGCTAAGCTGGATACGTTGGGCGAGGAGTCCTACAAAGATAGTACCTTGATCGTGAAATTTCTTCATGTCAGCCTCACTTTGTGGACCTATATGATAAGCAGGTATAGTACAGCTTTCAACCCATTTTTGGATGAATGGGAAAGTGTTTTATAACTGGTCTAATATGTCAAATCAATAAATAAGAATGATTTTTGAGATATATCTTTTTTATGACTACATCTGTATTAAACAATAGTTTATCCCTTTAGCAACTAGATACAAAAATTGCTTGGTTCAACCCAACTTGCATCCAACCAGTTGAGCTACGCAAGTACACAATAAGTTAGCGTTCTGTCTTCATATTTGTCTTCTGTGTGTACATGTTTGTTGGCAATCACATTCCAGTGCTTTTGTAGTTTTTGACTAAACAAAAAAAAATTAAAATCCTGAAATCTGATTGCAGGATTTACGGTCTGTATGGAATGTAGCGGGACTTGCTGTTGCACCTAGATATGTTGCCTATAACAAAGGTGGTTGACTTACTCAAGCCGTACGCAGAAGGCCATACTCAGTTCTCCTCTATGATGAAATTGTGAAAGGCGCACCCTGATATTTTTATAAAGGGCACTACGCATATAGATCTAAAGTTTCATCAAGGTGAACGTGGGGTCTTTGGTCTGTTTTAGGTTATAGTAGAGATGCTACGTATCCTATACTAAACCATTAACCATGGTTTTCTTATATTTGGTATACGTACTCTACTTTTTTCATTTGTGGTTATGAGTTGCAAGTAATTGTCTCCTAACCTACGAGTTGCAGGTAACTAACTCTTCTTTTAATCTCATTTGAATCTAAAATGAAGGGTTTGTTTTTCCTGTTACAATGTATTCATAGTGATTTTCTATACAACCTTTTATTTGTTTTAATATTCAATAAATGGCTTAAATATGCCTAAAACCTTGGTGTTTGACATCCATCTTTGTGAACATGATGTTCCTGGTCAGGTTCCATGTATTGGCCAATACTTTCAGCTGTAATAGTTAATTTAACAGGTTTGTCACATGACATGATTTGGGTTAGTGTTGCAATTGGTAAGGCTTGAAGAACACTTTGTTTGAGAAGTAGGATTTAGTAGTAGCTTAACTCATTAAGGTTTTATGAATGATGGAATTAAACGGGTGACAGTGTCCGTTCTCTAGGCATGTAGAATGATGTTGGACAGAATTGTATGATGAATGTATTGTGTTCTATAGTTAACTAAAGTTCTAACTCAAGTGTCCTTCTCTCTTAGTTGTGTGCCCTGCTGGCTATTTGACAATCAGAACACGAACAAGTAACGTTGTCTAGATATATCGCAAAAGAACTATATCGGTATATCCTAATGATAGTGATTGTTGCAAGTGTAATACTATTCCGAAACAAAATGGTTTATATGCATCATCACCACAGGTTTCTAAAGTTTTCACTATATACGTAATTCATAAGAAACAACAATATCCCAAGGAATACTTGAAAAAATAGGTTGGTAACAGAAAAGTGTTATTTGGTGGCAAGACAACTCAGATCAAAATGTTGCAAATAAATTTATGTTAGATTTGTAGTCTTTTTATAACACAGTCCACCAAATCCATCTTCTCAATGTGATAATTAAACACCCTCAAGCTTAAAATATCATTACTCTAGATATTATTGCACGACATTGAAACCATATATATTTTTTATTATATAATTTGTCTAGCTAACTTTATATTTTTAAAGCTAATGACTATAGAATCATGGTAACCGAGTCATTAGATAAACAAATAATCATGGTATAAATAGCGTGAGGCGTGAGGGCATGCCCAAGCTACACATTTTAGCAATTAAACAAAATTTTTGCATTTTTAAAACGTTACTTATGACGGCACAACATATAAAAATATTTATTCGTTTTATCATAGTTCAATATTATATTTAGTTCACTGTTGAACATAATAATTAGAGTAAGAATAATTTACTTACATATGATAATATTCATTTTTGAAGTTGAATTAAAAAAATCACTACCTCTTATATCGTAGCGAGCCTTAACATATTCGTAGCCTGAATGCCGCGTCTCAAGCTTTAACGCGTCTTAAGTCCTTAACAGACTATTTAGAACCATACAAATAACTATGAAGTCACATTAAAACTAATAATAATTGAGTCATCAGATAAATCCTCTCGGCTATTTAGAAAAATACGCACAAATCTCAATTGTACATTGAGTAAGGCCTTAGAATACAACTTGGTTTAGTTATCTCGGTCTATACAAATAGTAGCTCAATCTATCCTTATTATTTATTAGTAGCATTTCTTTAATCAAATACACACTTAATTTATCAACATTTCCATCTTCGTTTTCTAAAATTAACTTATATTAGGGAAAAGATAAAAAAAAAGATAGCCCGATATTTGACAGATCAGGTTCTTTCGTGGCAACCTCAAAACTAGATAGCTGCTATTTTTTTTTCAGCTCAAAACTTGAAGTGAGACCATATTCTTGCCACTCACTGATAAAGTAAGTTACTCCCTACGGATATTAGGTTAGTTTGTTATTATTTTTGGTTAATATTACATAATTTTATACGAGTAAAACTATATAATGACAACGAACTTTATAAAACTGATCACAATAAAACATTTATTTTTTAATCAGCTACCAACGTACTTTCAATTTTTTTTAACATCAAACCAAATGTCTATATTGTTAGTTCATTAAACCAACAATCGTTCGCAATATTAATTCTTTGTATTAACGGGTCTTTTAATTAACTAAAAATAAAAGGAATAATTCATGTATTTTTCATTTAATTTATTATTTTTCGTATTTAAAAAATAATAATTCTGGATATTTTTAGTTTTAAATAAAACTAATTTTTTTTATCAAAATGAATTTCTTTTTCCTTTCGAAAGTTCATTGAAATACCCTTTTTTATGTTTTTGTTTGCTTTCTCCAAACTATAAAAACTAACGTGAAACTTATTTAAAAAGTTTAGATTTCAAAAAGTACAAAAATAAAATTTTAATTTTTTAAACAGGTTGCACTTTACTCTTTTATAAAAGTAAAGAAAAAAAAATATTTTTTTGACTCAGAAAAACAAATATTTTTTCGTAAGAAATAGAGTTACATTTTTTTAAAAGTATTTTTTGTTATATTTTAAAATGTGTGGAAAAAACTTAAATTTTTAAAAAATATTAAAATTGAAAAAAGTACGAAATAAAATAAAAATTATTTTAAAAGTAAAAAGTTAAGCTTTTTCTTTTTAGTTCGTTAAAGCTGGCTGTTAATATAAAGGACTAATGTTGCAAATAATCGTTGGTCATATGAACTAACGTTGCCAGATTATAACCAACAGTATATACGTTTGGTTCAAGTTGAAAATGAATTTAAAAGTATGTTGGTGATATCGTTAATAGAAAAATAAGTGTTTCATTGTGTTCAATTTCAAAAAGTTCGTTGTCATTATATGAATTATATCCTTTCTACAGTAAAAATAATATTCATGGCATTTGCGCACGTTCTAAGATTAACATGGACCGATCCAAACATCTTTGGTGAGCAAGACCAAATACTACCAATTGTCAGTTTTCCTATAAAAATGGTTTTATCACCCTAAAAGATATATGTCCCACTATCAACCAATATAACGGATAGAAAAACGTTGTTTAAAAAAATTACAAACCGAACCCACCCGTTGATTTACGTATGTTCAAAAATTAACATGGGACCAAACCCGCCGTAGTGTGAGCCAAAGTCTAACGTTTTAGCAAAAACGATTTTATCACGCTGAAAACTATATGTCCCACTACCAGCGAATATAACGGATTGAAAACCATTGTTTTAAAGAAAATTACGAACCGAACCCGGCCGTTGATCGGGTTACGAAACTAGTATATATATATATATATATATATATATATATATATATATACACACACATATATATACATATATATATATATATATATATATATATATATATATATATATATATATATATATATATATATATATATATATATATATATATATATATATATATATATATATATATATATATATATATATATATATATATATATATATATATATATATATATATATATATATATATATATATATATATGACTTGTCTGTGTGACAAGCTTGAGATATTTAAAATTCTTGTGTTCAAATGATGATTTGTAAACCTATAGACTTGCTCAACCGTTGTGTTGATGATTTTAAGCATGTATTTCAGGTAATCAAGATGGATAGCAGCGGAGCATGCGAGAAGGGAGTTGGTGCTTACTTGTCTAACGTTTATATTATTTTTCCATCCTTTAAAATGAATAAATGACTTTTAAGCCTTTGAAGAATGTGATGTGTTGGTAACGGTTTTTGGGACCAAACGCTACTCTGATTTTATATGTTGGGATGGGAAACTTTTTAGACAATGTTGTATATTATTTTAACGTCTCTTTTTAGGTCGTTGTCTATGATTGTGTGCGATGTGCTATGAGTAGCGCCCCATAGTGGTATTCCGCTACGTGGTAATTTGGGGGTGTTACATGTTTACTTATGAAAATCTGTATTAGTGTAATATACCAAAAGCCAATATAGGTCATGAGGTCAACAACATGAATGAATACTTAGAGGGGTGACCTCGTAATGCAATTAGAGGGGATGCCTCTAATTAATATGGTCTGGGTAGGAGGGATAAGCTCCTTGTGAAGGATGCAAGGCACACACCACATTCACCATGTAAATCCTGACTGAAACTGTTACTAGGATGCACCTATACGCCCCACATGATAACATAATAAATAATAAAGGCCAAATAAACTAAAGGGACGCCACGAGCTATCACTCCGCCGTGGTGAAGTCATAACACTGGTGCCTCCAATGTTATGGTTATGGTACCTCCATAACTAGGTGAAACTGACATGCATGTATTTGGCTAAGGTAACTAATAAAACATAAGCATTTAAATCTATAATTATTGGGAACATAGTTGGCTGCATACGAGAAATCCTAATAAAGGAAGATGTTAATGCAAAGCAATGCCTAAAAACATTGTTAGTATTAATTAATCTTTCTTAGTTTTGATCACGACAAATTACAAAGACATTTATTGTCAAACATAATCATAAAACAAGTTATCTAACAAACACTATCATCAAGGTAATAATCATTACACTAACATATCTTAATCATGCTTAGTGATCATAAAAGTGATTAGCCTTAAAACTCACTTTTGTCAAATGTAAAAAAAGATTTTTAATAAACTTTATTTTTAAGAAAATGTTTTATTAAAATGAAAATGTAAATACGAATATGGCATATTCCAAATGCCATAAGAATATCCTTTGAAGGTTTAAACAACCTTAGATATTTCAAATTCACTAAAAGATAAAAAGGAGCGAACTCTACGCCGGCGGTACCTTAGCACCTACGACGGTTCCTTATCGATAAGGAACCGCGGGCTCCAATAAGGAACCACGGGCAGATATAGCCGTTGGATATTTGTCTTATAAATAGTGGATCAAATCCGCATTCTCATTAACCCTTTTTAGACATATCTTTCAGCCTTCTTTCTCCTATCTAATCCTAGTCATTTGTAAATGATCACTTAATGTGTTAAGTATGTTTACTCATGATTATCCTCTTGATCTCCTTCTTTACCTTGTCCAAAGAGAATATCACTCACACACTTGTGATGTGATTAAAGATGTAGCATTGATGTAGATTACCTTCTCCTAAAGATCTAGTCATGTTCATCATTTGTTTATTTGTGTCTTGTGTAGATCCAATGTATTTGTGAATACTTGGACTAGTTGTGTTCATACAAGCTATTTGTGAATACTTGGATTAGAGTTGTGTAAATCCATTGCACATGTGTGTGCTTGGATTTATGTTGTGTAGATCCAAGCTACATGTGTGTACTTGGATATGTTTAGTTGAGTTGTAATTAGTTAGGTTAGTTCTCACTAAACTATTAAGTGATGTGGTTGTGTCTTGTGAGTTCTCACTATACTATAAAGTGATGTGGTTGTGTCTTGTGAGTTCTCACTAAACTATAAAGTGATATGTAGTTGTATTGTGTGAAGTTCTCACTTAGCTTCAAAGTGAAGAGTCGCGAAGATTGGTTCTAGCTTTGGATTAGAACTCGGCATCTAGCCTTGTGTCGGAAATGGGTGAAGTAGGCAACGTTGTGAAGATTGGTTCTAGCTTTGGATTAGAACTCGACATCTAGCCTTGTGTCGTCAAATAGTGAAGTGGGCGACGTTGTGTAGATTGGTCCTAGCTAAGATTAGGTCTCGACATTTAGCTTAGTGTCGGAAAATAATGTAAGCGACGTTGTAAGGTTTTCTGCGCCAAGAAGGGAGCTTGTGGATATAGTGGAAATCTCAAGTAAGGTGTACTCAAGGAGTAGAGTAGGAACGAGGATAGAACCTCGTTGTCGAACCACTATAAATCTTGGTGTCTTCCTACTAGGTTGTTTCTTTCCTTACTCATTACTTACATTCATTATTGTTATACTTACTACACATTGTTAATGCATTAGAATTGAACCTAATCATTATGCAACTAGCTTTCAAGTAAAAGATAGTTTTATGTACTAACCTAATTGAAAGGAATTTTAATTAGGAGATAAATCGATGAGAGACTATTCAACCCCCCCTTCTAGTTTCTACAATTGGTATTAGAGCGACGGTGACACAAGATCTTTGAAGTATATTGTACTTTAAAACTTGGATCGATCCATTGTCTCCTCAAATTAGAAGGTTAAGTTGTATTGAAGTTTTTCTTTGGTCAAAACTATTTTTTGTTGAAAATAAGCCTTTTAAATTGTTAATATTTCATATTACCTAAAGTAGTAGTATTAATGCATTTTAGATTTACTCTTGAAATGTATCTACTAGTTTGCATCTTGTTATGTGTAGGTACTCATGAAGATAAATCATTCTGTTGATTGTGGATTGAGTTACTTACACTTGTAGAAGACTCATCTTCTTTGATTTACAACATCATTGAATGATGATATCAAGATGGTTAGGAGTGATACTAGTCTTTTAATACTTAGTAGTCACTATTATTCATTGTTGGGCTTTGCATCGGTTCCTTAAAAGCTCGGAATGTAATTTGTGGCCAAGGTACGCTTTCGTTCTTCCACACGCCCTATTGATCATTCTTTTGATCATTAATTGACTATATGCTTGTTCTTGGAATCCTTGCCTTGACATTTATTTGTGGTTCGTGATTCTTTCCTTTTTCCCTCTCAAACCTTCATTGCTTGGATACTTGACTCACTATGGAGATGTAGGGTGAGTTAGTAGAAGCTTAAAGTATCAAGCATAATTTCCATGGTTTGCACCCTTACGGTTAGTAGGCCATATATCATGTGTAACTTGTGCAATTAAGCTCATCTCTAGGATGATTAGTGAATCCCTTGAGATACCAAACTACTTCATTAAGTTGTAGGTGGATTTTACACATTTGGAATTGAAATATTCCCAGGATATTGTTATTGTTAATTCTAACAATAATTATCCGATCATGTGGGAGAGAAAGTGAATCTATACCTTGCTCATGTTTTGAAATAGAATAAAACTACTCTTGAAAATGATTTTATTCTATGCATCAAAATTCCTTGGTATAATTCATTACCAAAGCCGTTTAGACTATCGCAGGAAAGGCACGTCTTAAACAACTATATATGACACAAGCTCTTTACCTCCTCAATTTAAAGAATGTCATTTGTCTCTTGAGCAATGTTCTTGGTCTTGATTCACTTCTCTTGACTCCTCTCCCTTTGCTTCTTTGCTACGAGTAGTCGTTTGTTCGTTTCAGTCTTTTCCTATCTTGATTCAACTCGTAATCCTTCAACAAGGCATTATTACCTAGTGTTGTGGTGGTCCAATGATATCCTAAAAGGTTTAAGATATATTTTTAAGCATTTTTAAAATTTTGGTTTTCAAAAATTCATTGTTTTTCTTTGATAAAAACTTGCCTCTGTAGGCGGTTCTTTATCTCTGGCGGTTCAATAGCGTGGTTCCTTATCAATAACGAACTGCGGGTAGAATCTTTTGTCAGAGCGACAGTTTTTGTAAAATACCCTTTTTCAAAGAAGACCTTCTCTCTCATTCACACATAGCCGACGGTTTTTTGTCTTTCCACCATTGTTGAAGCTTCAAAAACCTTCAATTACTCAAATTAATTGATTCAAGTTCGTGGGTTTCACTCATCCATAATCCAAGATCAATTAATTGTAAGTTGTTTCTTTCAATTTCATCTAATTTGTTCTAGGGTTCATACATTCATAATTGGGGCTTTTTAAATTTGACATTAAATTAGAACCTTACTAGGAATAAGAGTTCACATAGTATTGTTACTATGATTCCTTAGGTTCATATTCATTGAGATTTCACTAAAACCCATTTGTAGAACAAATCCAAATTTTGACTAAATAAATTGGTTGATTGATAGAATTGATATGAACCCATGAACAAGTTGGTAATGGCATTGTTAAATGCTTACCTAAAAACCTTGTTTTGAAAAACCAATGTTCAAGTTCATTATTGATCTTACATGGTCAATGTGTCATTGTTGATGATGCACTTGGTACATTGTAAATATGAGAATGATAAGGATTAAACCTTGGTTTATTAATAAGTGTGTAAACACTTATCCTTTTGCCACTAAAATCAAGGAAAAACAAGACCTAATCATGTGTTTAATGTCGTAAAAGTCGGAATTACGCGTGGTTTTGTGTTTTGTGTGCTAAATAGGTACAAATGATCAAAAGAAGAGAAAACACGGGATTTCACGGTCAAATGTTGAAGAAAAGTCCAAGAAAAGGCAAAGACAAAGTCAAAAGACCAAAATGTGCCCAAGTTCACGAAAACCGGCTAAACCGACACAGTTTTGAAGAAAAGATCAAGAAAGCCGAAATCGAGCTCGATTCTATCGAATTAAATCTTTTTGAAAATATTCGAGTCTTGTGGGTCCCACATTTGGGTATTGGGCCCAAAAGCCCATTTATCAATTTTGTTCAAATTAAACGGATTAAAGCCCATCAAGCTCATTTGATCTAATAACATGCGGATTAAAATCATGGGCCTAAACCCATTTGTGTTGATAATAGTGGACGGATTTTTTTCTTTGACAAGAATTAGGCCAGGTCAAATTAATAAATATGGGACGATTTATTTAAAGTGAAAAGATATTTCATAATTCCCTAGTCACTACTTTACGTTTTATCCCCAGCCAATTTTTACTTCACCACACACGTGTCTCCCTCAAACCTTTTCACCCCACACACAATTACAATAATAAAACGTTTTTTTTCCCACACCCCTGTTTATTTTCGATACAACCAAGATAATTTCACCACCTACTCTTTCTCCTCCCCAAAACACACGCACCTTTTTCTCCATTTTTACCCAAAACCCTAAATTCATATCTCATAATTTACACACCCAAAATTGGGGCTTTTACCCTCATAGTTTAATTCACATCAAAGGGAAATAAATCCCCATGATTTTCGGATCAAACACTCCCAAGATGGTCCTCACATCACTCCAACGTGGCCAAATCTTTCCCTTTGATTGGTTTTGATAACTCACATCATAAACCCACCAATCAAATCTCTCCACGCTGGCAATCCAAGTCAATTGTTTTATCTCAGCCGTTTGATAAGAAAAAAAAAGAAGAGAGAGATGAAGAGAAGATTTGAACGGTCTAGATGGAAGAACTTGGGCACCAAGGAAAGGGTTTGAGGGTTTGCCTATAAAAACCCCATCTCCAAGATGTATTATTAAGCTTTTTCTTGATTATTTTTCAGTTTTCTTTAATTAATATTAGGAGTAGATTTAATTAGATTTAATTTCTGCAAAATTAGTTTAGGATTAATGTATTTTCAATTTCAGTTGATGTAATTTTTTAATATTAATGAAAAGTAATCTTTATTAAATATTCGTCTCATTTACAATTTCTGTCAAGTTCTTTTATAAACTGTTTCTTTTATTTTGACTGTTCATTCGTCATTATTATAAAAAAAAATAAAAAAAATAATAATAAGGAAAGTGTAAATAAATCTCCCCACTGGAGATTTACAAAATACTGTTCAAGTAATTGAGTACTGTTCGTTTGAATTTGGGATTCGTTTGGTTCGTTTGGGGTTGGATCGAGATGATGATAATGTTTGATGATAAAGGTGGTGTTCGGGTCTAATTTGTTCACAAAGACGGCTCAGCGCCGATCTTCGTCCCAACGGAATCGACATCAAGGTTCTAATCTCCTTTATTTTCTAATTTTTATGTTTATTCTAGATTAATGTTTTAGTTATTTTATGATTAGTTAATCTGCTTTGATGTTCTTTTTAATCTCTTCTAATTTTTATAAGTCTTAGTGTAATTTTAGTTATTTATTTGAAGATTGCATCTGCTTGAATTTTGATTATCTGTTAGTTTTTTTTTGTCTGCGATTGTGTTTGAAGTTACTGTCATTTCAGCTTGCATTTTGATTAAAGTTATTTTTGGAATATGATATTCTTTTTATGATTATTCGGTTTCTGCTCTTATTAGATTTGAGTAGTATTAGATTGATCACTAAGTCTGTTGAATCTGTTTCTTGTTATGATCTTATCTTCTCATCAGCTTATGTTTTAAGTTTTAGTTTCAGGAGGTTTATTCTGCTTAGTTTTATCCCAGATTTAGCTGCTTAATTGATTTGGTCGTTTGGTTTTGCTTGCTCTTTACGTTTTTTTTATAATTGCTAGATTAGCTTATCTGTTTGTCCTTATTGTTTTTTACCTATTGCTATTTGATATTTCAGATTATTCGATTATAGCTTATTGTTCGTTTCTGCTTAAGTTGAATTTTATTGTTTATTTTGTCGTCTTGCTTATAGGCCTAGCTTATTTAGTTTTCAGCTTATTTAGTCTCCTTTTATTTGCTTATTTGGTTTTTAGTTTATTTGATTTATCAGCTTATTTGGTACTTATATTAGCTTATTATTGCGTTCTACTGCTTCAATATTACTAATCCCATTTGGTCTGTTAGCAAAAATTCCAAAAAGAATAAATTTTAACAGTCATAAAATATATAGCTAAAAATTGGTCCTGATGGGATTCGACCCCCAGACCTTCCGTCTACAAACCAAACGCACAAACCAACTCATCTAGGCTTGTTTTTGTGTATTAATCTGCGTCATTTAATTAATATATGAGTTCAAATTAGTGGCAGTTTTATTAAATAGGATTTTAATAAGCTTTTTCTTAGTTAATTAATTTTTTTTAAATTTCGTTTTTATTTCTTTTAATTCAGTTTTTATATAAAAAAAGAGGAAAATATGTTTATTTTATTTACTTTTATAAAGTTTAAATTAGTTTTAAATTTACTTTTATTTTAAAATAGATTTCATTTATAGTTTTAAAAAGTCTTTAGTTTAAAATTAATTAGATTTCAATTTGGATTTAAGTTTTATTTTAAAATTAGTTTTATTTAAATTGTTTTAATAGTTTTTATTTGAATTAGTTTTCAAATTTATTTAAGTTTTAAATTAGTTAATTAAATAGTTTTTTTTAAATTAGTTTAAAAATACCAAAAATATTATTTACCAAAAACAAATAATCTCTACGTTAAACCGGAAATCAATTCGGGTGAGTCGAGGAACGATAATAGAAAATAAAAAAGGGTTAACAAAATCTCTTTTTCAAAATGGCGCCGCTGCCGCTTCGCTCGTACGATTGACGATTTTTTCGTGAAGACGTTTGGATTTTGGGATCCGTTCATCCTTTGAACGTTACGTTTCTTGCACAAAAAAATCAAAAACACAAAAAAAAAATCAAAAACATAAAATACAAAAAAATTAAAAAATCACAAAAGCAATTTCTTTCCTAAGAATTGCACCCAAAAAAAAAAAAATTAAAAAATCCAAAAGTAATACTTTTTCCTAAAAGTATTACACCAAAAATATTACGTATTAGTGTTAATTTTTAGTTCGATTTCTTTCGATTTTTCTTGTATATATATATTTTTCTAAAAAAATACAAAAATATTCTTCTTTATCCTCTATTGTGTTTAATTCTTTTTCTCAACCCCTCTTATTTATAATTCTTCATGGATTTGTCTTGCGTTCGGTGTGGGAGACCATGGCTCGGTTTTCCAATTTGTCCATGGTGTACTTGTGCGAAGTGTGGTTCCGATATCGACGATACACAATTTGGATTTTGTCCATTGTGCAATTCTAGAAATTCGTACTTCTCCTCTTACACAAATTTCTCCCCTCCTTCCGTCTATGACAATCCCTATCCTCAACATGCACCGGGTTTTTCTCAATACCCGTGTTGCAATCATTGTGGGGGCCCTCACGATACTTTTTATTATCAACCGATGAATTATGAGCCACATCCGTGCTATAATTCCGGTTTTCAAAATTTTGAACCCCCACAACACTCCGTCGTTCATCAACATTCTATTAAGGAACAAAGAACTAGTTTGGATGAAATTCTCGAAAGCTTAAGACAAATCAAAATTAGCTTGCATGACGAAAGACAACAAGAGCAAGTATCTACTCTTAGTGTTTCTACTCCTCCTCTTGTGCGTTCTTACTATTATGATGATGACGATGAGACTACTATTTCTTGGAGTGATCTTTGTGCTCAATGTCCTAGTGCAATTGTAATTCCTTCTCTAAATATCCCGAATGCATCTAAGGATCTTGATACATCGAGTGAGATTAGCGATTTTGGGCTCGACAAATTCTTTGATGAAGTTTGTGATGTGCCGACTTTTGCTGAGCTTACGGACACGGTCGTTCCGCTAGTCCATGATCACATACTCACTAATCCAAATGCGATAATTGATTCTTCCAATAAGAGTTCTATATGTGGTGAGTATGATGATTTCGTCTTCGAGCCCGAGATTAAGGAAATTATCGACCGAGAGCTAGCTCTTTTACCTCCACTTCCACCTACAAGTGAGGTCGATTTTTCCAAAATCGAGGCCGAACTTGATGAGTTGGAACGTCTTATTTTTAATAATAACGACGAACCAACTCACATGACCACACATCCAATTCTCGAGGAGTTACCTAATCAAAACTCCTCTAATGAGAATTACGTTTACCACATTCGTGAGGATTTAACTTATCAACAAATCCCACAAATGAATGATGGTTTCGTACTTGATCGTGATCTCTTCGAGAGAATTTCTAAAATCCTCAATGAGGGGAACGACAAACCTTTGTTTGACGAGCCTATCTATGATGAAGAAATGAAGAGATTCACGTTCATGAGGATGATTACTTTGACCCGGGAGGTGACATTGACCATTCTTTGATTGATACCTTTACGGCTTTGCCGAATAGTGACCATCCTTTGTCTTTGGGGGATGAAAATTTGTCTCCTTTACCCACCCCACCTCCCGTGGATCACGACCTCACATACTTTTCGTATGTTGAGAGGACTTTTCTACCTTTGATGACTTATCCTCCTGCCTCTCATTTATTATGTTCATCCGGGACCGAGGATAAGATTTTTGATCCCGGTATTACATTCGAGGCTTCCCCATGGACCATTTAATTTGGGGTCGAGTCAGGCTCGTGACTCGGTTAACAAAAACAAGCGCTTCTCGGGAGGCAACCCGATTATCTATCTTTTATTTATTTATTTTCTACAATAAGTGTAGGGGGGAGCCGTGTAGGTTGTTTGTTTGTTTTGTGTGTTGTGATTGTGTAGGTACATGTGCTTTGATGATCCACTTTTGGTACTTTTGACGTGTTCCCGTGTTACCCATGTACCCGGTTCCTTCGATAAGTTTTTGCTATTGTGATTCTATCTTAAAACGAATTAATGTAATCACTTTAGTTGTCCCTTCCTTAGCTCGATTTTAAACAACGTACTCAATGTCCTAAGTGTAGGGGAGTTTATTCGCCCACATGCTTAAACATTGAGGACAATGTTTATATTAAGTGTAGGGGGGATTTCTATCGAAATTTTAGTGGCCTTTTCCATGAATTTGACCCCATTTTACCGGAAAATTTAAAATTTTTTCAACGTTTTTCAAATTTTTGATCTATTTTGGCCTAGTAGTATTTTTATTTATTTTCTTTCCTTTTATTATCGCATCATAATAATTTTCATTTAAAAAAATAAAGTCAAAAATAAATAAATAAATAAAATGGTTTTAATAAGTTTAGATATCTTTGATATATTAGGCCCGTCATGAATATTTTGACTCAACCCGAGTTTACTTATTTAAGTTTACTCTAGCTAGTATCCTTAACCATATGGACCTTAATTGGTTTATTAGGCTAAGCATCCACGAGTCTCATTCCTTGAGATTTTAAATTGTGGAGAACGAGAGATGATAGAGTTAATTATAAGTTCGGTATTCTTTCATTAACTTATGTGAGTTAGTTATGAGCTTTTTCTCCCATCACTTGTTAATAAATATATTTGCAATAAATAAGTTTGTACGATTTAAAAGGTTACTTAGCTTCTAGCACAAGATCGTTTAAAAGTTGCTCGGTATTAATTAGAGTTCATAGCCAAGGCATAACTTATTGAAACGGGACGCGAAGATTGGCTTATCCAAAAAGGCCCTCACAAGGCATGAGGATTCACTTTTTGCTAAAGATCCTAAGATGATGTGAAGATCATTAATCCAAATCAATATGAAGGATCAAGACACACGACGAGAAGCAATTACTCCCCTAAAGATCATGGAGAAGTCTATCCAAAAAGACCCTAACAAGGTATGAGGATAAATAGATCCAAGTCCGAAAAGGAGGCGGATCGTTGTATATCAAAATCCTAAATAAAGAAGAGGATAAATGAAGAAGTCGTGGTCAACGTTTGAAGCATCTTTCACTCCTAATGAAGATGTATACCAAAATGAAAAGAAGACCATAATTTCAAGATCGTCTCTCAAGATTTGAAGTTTGAAGTACAAGCCAAATATCGGTCCGAGAAAGGTCTCAAATCGTGAAACGAGTTATGCCAAGATAAGAACTTTATGAGGTTTCGAGAAGCCGTTTTAAAATATTTTGTCCTTTAGCTAACTATTGATTAAATCGTCCCACTTTATTTTCGGCCTTAATAAATTATCGAAATAAGTCCAAAATGCATCCTTGTGATCATTCAAGACAAAAATAAAATACAAGAGATACACCATAGGAATAAGGGGGTCTAAGTGATTAATTAAACCACATGAGTAAGTGTTAGTAGTACTAACTTGTAATAACAATGATCTCGTTTTTGACCTTGGTATGGGGAACGCGAAACTTGAGGATGATTAATATTCATGACACCTAAGCCCTAATTCAAGTCTTAGATTTCTGTACGAGTTTCTTCCATCTAATAATTTCAAAGTTAATAAATTTTTATAACTTTTGTTTCCTTTAAAGTTTTTTTCGTCGTAGTAGTAGTAGTAATTATAATAAAGGCCGAGATGGATTGATTATGAGAAAAATGTTACGTATGCTTTAAAACTATGCATTGCATGGGGTCATTGCAATGGTCAAGTGTAGGGGATTTAATAAGTGTGTAAACACTTATCCTTTTGCCACTAAAATCAAGGAAAAACAAGACCTAATCATGTGTTTAATGTCGTAAAAGTCGGAACTACGCGTGGTTTTGTGTTTTGTGTGCTAAATAGGTACAAATGATCAAAAGAAGAGAAAACACGGGATTTCACGGTCAAATGTTGAAGAAAAGTCCAAGAAAAGGCAAAGACAAAGTCAAAAGACCAAAATGTGCCCAAGTTCACGAAAACCGGCTAAACCGACACAGTTTTGAAGAAAAGATCAAGAAAGCCGAAATCGAGCTCGATTCTATCGGATTAAATCTTTTTGAAAATATTCGAGTCTTGTGGGTCCCACATTTGGGTATTGGGCCCAAAATCCCATTTATCAATTTTGTTCAAATTAAACGGATCAAAGCCCATCAAGCTCATTTGATCTAATAACATGCGGATTAAAATCATGGGCCTAAACCGATTTGGGTTGATAATAGTGGACGGATTTTTTTTCTTTGACAAGAATTGGGCCAGGTCAAATTAATAAATATGGGACGATTTATTTAAAGTGAAAAGATATTTCATAATTCCCTAGTCACTACTTTACGTTTTATCCCCAACCAATTTTTACTTCACCACACACGTGTCTCCCTCAAACCTTTTCACCCCACACACAATTACAATAATAAAACGTTTTTTTCCCACACCCCTGTTTATTTTCGATACAACCAAGATAATTTCACCACCTACTCTTTCTCCTCCCCAAAACACACGCACCTTTTTCTCCATTTTTACCCAAAACCCTAAATTCATATTTCATAATTTACACACCCAAAATTGGGGCTTTTACCCTCATAGTTTAATTCACATCAAAGGGAAATAAATCCTCATGATTTTCGGATCAAACACTCACAAGATGGTCCTCACATCACTCCAACGTGGCCAAATCTTTCCCTTTGATTGGTTTTGATAACTCACATCATAAACCCACCAATCAAATCTCTCCACGCTGGCAATCCAAGTCAATTGTTTTATCTCAGCCGTTTGATAAGAAAAAAAAAGAAGAGAGAGATGAAGAGAAGATTTGAACGGTCTAGATGGAAGAACTTGGGCACCAAGGAAAGGGTTTGAGGGTTTGCCTATAAAAACCCCATCTCCAAGATGTATTATTAAGCTTTTTCTTGATTATTTTTCAGTTTTCTTTAATTAATATTAGGAGTAGATTTAATTAGATTTAATTTTCTGCAAAATTAGTTTAGGATTAATGTATTTTCAGTTTCAGTTGATGTAATTTTTTAATATTAATGAAAAGTAATCTTTATTAAATATTCGTCTCATTTACAATTTTTGTCAAGTTCTTTTATAAACTGTTTCTTTTATTTTGACTGTTCATTCGTCATTATTATATAAAAAAAAATATAATAAAATAAGGAAAGTGTAAATAAATCTCCCCACTGGAGATTTACAAAATACTGTTTAAGTAATTGAGTACTGTTCGTTTGAATTTGGGATTCGTTTGGTTCGTTTGGGGTTGGATCGAGATGATGATAATGTTTGATGAAAAAGGTGGTGTTCGGGTCTAATTTGTTCACAAAGACGGCTCAGCGCCGATCTTCGTCCCAACGGAATCGACATCAAGGTTCTAATCTCCTTTATTTTCTAATTTTTATGTTTATTCTAGATTAATGTTTTAGTTATTTTATGATTAGTTAATCTTCTTTGATGTTCTTTTTAATCTCTTCTAATTTTTATAAGTCTTAGTGTAATTTTAGTTATTTATTTGAAGATTACATCTGCTTGAATTTTGATTATCTGTTAGTTTTTTTTTGTCTGCGATTGTGTTTGAAGTTACTGTCATTTCAGCTTGCATTTTGATTAAAGTTATTTTTGGAATATGATATTCTTTTTATGATTATTCGGTTTCTGCTTTTATTAGATTTGAGTAGTATTAGATTGATCACTAAGTCTGTTGAATCTGTTTCTTGTTATGATCTTATCTGCTCATCAGCTTATGTTTTAAGTTTTAGTTTCAGGAGGTTTATTCTGCTTAGTTTTATCCCAGATTTAGCTGCTTAATTGATTTGGTCGTTTGGTTTTGCTTGCTCTTTACGTTTTTTTTATAATTGCTAGATTAGCTTATCTGTTTGTCCTTATTGTTTTTTACCTATTGCTATTTGATATTTCAGATTATTCGATTATAGCTTATTGTTCGTTTTTGCTTAAGTTGAATTTTATTGTTTATTTTGTCGTCTTGCTTATAGGCCTAACTTATTTAGTTTTCAGCTTATTTAGTCTCCTTTTATTTGCTTATTTGGTTTTTAGTTTATTTGATTTATCAGCTTATTTGGTACTTATATTAGCTTATTATTGCGTTCTACTGCTTCAATATTACTAATCCCATTTGGTCTGTTAGCAAAAATTCCAAAAAGAATAAATTTTAACAGTCATACAATATATAGCTAAAAATTGGTCCTGGTGGGATTCGACCCCCAGACCTTCCGTCTACAAACCAAACGCACAAACCAACTCATCTAGGCTTGTTTTTGTGTATTAATCTGCGTCATTTAATTAATATATGAGTTCAAATTAGTGGCAGTTTTATTAAATAGGATTTTAATAAGCTTTTTCTTAGTTAATTAATTTTTTTTAAATTTCGTTTTCATTTCTTTTAATTCAGTTTTTATATAAAAAAAAGAGGAAAATATGTTTATTTTATTTACTTTTATAAAGTTTAAATTATTTTTAAATTTACTTTTATTTTAAAATAGATTTCATTTATAGTTTTAAAAAGTCTTTAGTTTAAAATTAATTAGATTTCAATTTGGATTTAAGTTTTATTTTAAAATTAGTTTTATTTAAATTGTTTTAATAGTTTTTATTTGAATTAGTTTTCAAATTTATTTAAGTTTTAAATTAGTTAATTAAATAGTTTTCTTTTAATTTTAAATAGTTTTTTTTAAATTAGTTTAAAAATACCAAAAATATTATTTACCAAAAACAAATAATCTCTACGTTAAACCGGAAATCAATTCGGGTGAGTCGAGGAACGATAATAGAAAATAAAAAAGGGTTAACAAAATCTCTTTTTCATTTATCAAGAGAATGATAAAACACATTCTCACTTTCTTTGATTTTTGGTTTATATGTAACATATGAGTAATTAGAGAAATATGTTTATATGTTATTTTTAGGTACTATCATCATGACCACAGGATATCAAAATGACCATATACTTACTAGAAGATACATGCCTAATCCTTCTTTGACTAATCAAACTCGCTCTTTTCAAAACACTTATCATAATCTTGAATCTCGTTGTTTCCATGAAGGACGTATTGTTCCTTCTAACCTTCTTGGACTTGACTTCATTCGATTCATGTTCAGTACCATTGGCTTTGATTTTTTTCTTGATATAGATGAGCCAATCTTTCCTTCTTTCCTCGTGGAATTCTTTAACTCATTCAAGCTAATACACATCAACAATGGTCTATCTGTATGATTTTCCATCAAGGGGAAGACCTTTGTGTACACTCTTGAGGAATTTGGTGAGATTCTTGGAGTTCCATACGAAGGTCAATGTAGGTTCACCGATGCTTGGGGTTTAAACCACTTAGAATCAGCCCCTATTGATGTGCATTACTTGACTGAGATTCCTTCGGCTTCGGCCATCTCTCGTGCCCTTGCTTCACCTCGTGAACATCCTACTCTTGGTAATTTTGAAGGAGAATTTCATGCTCTCACTCCTTTGGAATTACTAACTAGCGATCTTAGTGATTTTATGGTCCCTTGGGCCAAAATCATTAGGGAAAATGCAATGTGTTTGGTTGGTGATCGCAACCATGTGCCTGCTTGTCTTGCACATATGTTGTATTGTGTTGATACCACTACTCCATACAACCTTGAATTTTTCTAGCTAGAAGGATAAGTTTTATTCTTAATGGATCTCGTTCCACTCTTCCTTATGCCATGATTCTTTCACGGCTTCTTAAGAGAGTTCTTCTTGACCATCCTCCTCTAAATCCTTCTTCTTTTCCCACTGTGGTTCGAGTCATGTTTCCTATTAAAGGGAATGTCTCTTCAGTTCCGATGAGACTGCTTTTATACATAGTCTCATCATCCAAAACGGGCTTAAAATGCATTAAATATCATGAAATATGCCAAATATATGCTTGTGTTTGTTACATGTGTATTTTAGGTACGGATATTGAGAAAATGACAAAAGATCACAAGAAACAAGCAATCACGAACACAAGAAATGAAGCCGCACAATGAACCAAGGCCTATTGTGGATTTTACAAGTATAACCCTTGAAGAATTGAAGATTGTACAAGAAGGGTCCTCCAATATTGAAGAATTGACACTTTAAACCCTTGTTTATTCATAATTACAAGTTTGGTCCTTAAGGTTTGTCAAATTTACAAAAAAGGCCATCAACTTTGAAGAATTGGCAAGAATGGTCCCTCATTTATGAAGAATTGTCAATATTAATCATCCAAGAAGTCAACAATACAAGTCAACACCATAAAGTTTGAAGAAAATGCCAAAATAGCCCTTCAAGTATCATCAAATGGCAAGAAATACCCTTGATAAACTTTTGGAAAAGTTTTTGTGGCAAAAGTGTGAAAACCAAAACTTGGTTTACAAAGGGAATCTGATTTTTCCATGTAAAACTTGAAATGAAAAGGGAAAGAAAGAAGGGGGACCAAAATGGGCAGACATCAAACCTTACCTTAACCACTTAAACCTCACCACGTGTCCCACTCACCAAATAAGCCAATCACATGACACCAAATCGTCACCTCACTCTCCACTCTAAACCGTTTATAACTAATTATTTTAATTAGTTAAAACTCGCGGTTAACACATTTTTAAAACCCAAAACGGATTAAACTCCACTATTCACAACTATGAACATAAATTGGGTTTTTGTTAATTACTATAAATTAGACCCTATTTCCCTTCAGATTTATGATTAAGGGATCGTTAAACATAACCCAACTCACATTTACCATGCCACATCACCACACAAGTCACATGTTGAGTCCCCTGCTACAAAATTGAGGAAGAAGCCAAAATGTGCCAGCCATCCAACGAATTATATTCAGCTTGGTTTCTAAGCTTCATTGGGAACCCTTAGGTCAAATTCCAACAGCTAATACCTCCACAAACTGCCAAAGAAACTTCACATGTTCAAGAGAATTCAAACTTCACAAGGGCATATTTGGAAGATCAAGCACTTAGGGTTTACGTTTTTTATTCAGTATCTTAGTCTCATGTAGCCTATATAAAGGCATTAGGGTTTTACATTCAGCCATACTCTTGGTTTTTCCTTTGTTCACAAATTTATAAATCCTTCTTTCATTTTATGAAAAAGTGTTTGATATTGCTAATGAAATCCAAGTGCCAATCTTAATCTCTGCTTGTTATTGATATATGTTTGTGTTTATTGAATCTCTGAACATGTTTTTAAACATTGTGCAAGAAATTGCATAATTATCCAAAACTTGATATTTTGCAAAGTTCTTGGTTCAAACCCTTGGAATTTTTGGATTGTAAGTGATTATAACACCCTGATAAGAAGATTATCAAGGTGTTGTAAGCTTGTGGTTTGGGGATAATCATGGAGTGGGAACAAGTTTGCATTAATCAAGCTTTTTCCATTTTTATGTTTTATATGAATTGTGCCTTTAACCTTGTTGAATCTTAGCAGGTGTTACTGGAAGCTTGTGTCTTGTTTAGCTAGACACATCAGCTCAACAATTCGTGAGTTTGGATGTACATTCATGAGGTTTGAGTCTTATTTCCCAAAATCTGTTAAAAATACTTGATTTTGTGATTTTGGTGTTCCGCTGTTATAAGAAGTGTTCTTGTGGCTTAAATCTGCTTGATACTACATGATATTGATGATATGATGCTAGATTAGGCTTGGATAAAACTGAATCACACATTTACTTGTTTAAACTTTGGATTAAAAAGTGAAAGGGGTGTTTGGGTTTACTGATTTAAGCTTGCAAATTGGATTTGAGTTATTGTTAAGTATTGGTTTGTGCTTGTATGTGATAAATACTTGGTTGTGTGCTATTATCTGCAAGTTTTTGGCTTTTGAACATCAAACTCTTGATTGTGCTAGAACTTGTTGAAATCTGCTTGTTTTGACCTAAGATCTTGGAAACACATAGATTGTATGCATGCTTAGGGCTAACAAGTGATTAAACAAAGTTTATATAACCTGTTAAGAAGATTTGAGGGTTTGAAATTGGATTTGTGGTCAAGTATATCAGCAAGGTTCCTAATCTGCTTGTTCTTAGTTCATCAGTAACCTTTTTAAGCTTGAATCTTTGTCTAAACTTTGAATCATTGCATGAAACCAGTTAATTTATGTTCATTTGAATTAATCTAAACTGTTGTGTGCATTTGGTTCAATTTGGTTGGCTTATTCTTGCTAAAACTGCTTATTTGTGTGAAAACTGCTTATGAACATGTCTGTGTCATATCTGGTGATGTTTTGATTAAACTGTACTAATTAGCTGTTAGAATTTATGTTTTTGTGATTGCTATTGACTCCTTATAACCCACTGGTTATAAGGGTGCCTTTGTGTGACTTGAATCCAACAAAAATCCATATAAGACAAAAAGTCAAAATAGTCAAGCAGTGGGAATTCCTTTCCCCTGTTGCTAGCCACTACTAGTGTAATTTGTTCATCAACTTATTCATAAGCTATTTTGGCTTATCCAGACTTGCAACAACTTATTTTTTGTGATCATTTTTCATCATTTGACCCATTTTACTAATCTGGAGGAAATTAGGGTTTGACTAGAAAACCAATTGACTTGACTTTGTCATAAGTGCTTATTTGCTTATTCTAGCTTATTCTTTGTGCTTATTTGAAAACTTTTTGTTGATTTTGCTTAATTAAGTCATTTAAAACCTTTTGCAACTTGAATCAGCACTTGAGGTGGCTTAGAACTCAAAAACGACTATTTTGTCATTTTTTGTAGTGAGATTTTGCTTATTTCAGGCTTATTTCTTGGGCTTTTTCGAAATTTCTTTTCACAGATCTCTTAAGTATCTCAAAAGAAGCTTGTGTGTCAAATTAGAGCTTATGGCATTAGCTTATGGCTTAATGGGCCAAAAAGCCCATTAAGAATAAGCTGTTGACAATTAAGCTGTGATAAGCTCACTTTCAGCTTTTCGGCCTTTAGAGTTTTGTTCTTAAAATCAAATTTTGAGTCAAGTAGGTGATTTTGAGGTTATTTGGTGAACTTTTTGCTTATTGGGCCAAAAAGCCCAATATAGTGGACTATTTTGTTATTTAGCCCATTTGGATGCCCAATAGGGGTAGTTTGGTCATTTCAAGTTCATTTTTGTGTTTATTAGGTTAAAATAAACTAGTTTGCAACTTTATAGAATTTTTTATAAATTTTGGATTTTTATTAATATTTTATTATTAAAAATTAAATTTTAGATTTTTGCAAGTTTTTCATTTTTCCTAGTTCAAATACATTAAGTTAGGATTTTTAAAATTCTTAGATTAATTTTAGTGTCATTTGATTATTTTTAGAATTATTTTAAGATTATATAGTTTTTAATCATTTTTAAATATTTTTAATTAATTTTAAAATTTTTAAAAGTAGTTTTTAATTTAGTTAAGTCATTTTAGAGGTATACAAAGTGAAAAATCTCATTTTGGGCTTTTTATTAATTAATTTTATTTTTTGGGCTTTAATTAGCATTAAAAAATTAATACTTAATTCAATAAAAGGTTTGAGTGACTTTTGAATTTTTGTAAACTCTAATTACATTTTTTAGGATTTATTGCAATTTTCTAGGAAATTATAGGATAATTTTAAAATTTCGTCATATTTTACGGATTTACATGCACGACTTTTCGTCTTAGTTTAGTTCATAATCGTAACCGTCATCCTTTCTCTTTTTCTTTTCTCATAATTATAATCACAAAGTTAATCATTTCTTTACACAACACACTTGCCTCCTTGGGAAACGAACTTGAAGTTAATTTGGTCATTAGTGCTTGGTTTTCCTAAACCGACACTTAATACTTGCCGCTTTTACGCTTTTTTCCTAAAAGGTCGTATTTTACTACATCATTTTGGTGCCGCTGCCGGGGAGGCGTGTTGTGTTTTGATTTGAACAAGTTTTATTTTTATATTAGCCATAATATCTACTTGGATTAGTATTTCTCTACTAATACGTATTATTGGTTTTCGTTTTTTGTGTGAATATTACTATACTGTATACGTAGAACAATAAATTCACAAGTACTCCAAAAGTGTGAAAGCACAACCTTGATTCGGGATTTCATCACTCGATCGTTGTATTCGAATCTCAAACAAAGAAAAAAGGAAAAATAGATAATTACTTTCGTGAATCTTAATTTTGACAAACACAAACTATAAGGTGGGTATAAGGCGGGTATTATAAAATATACCCTAAGAAAAAAGGCTCTTAAGTGATTCACGCCGCCTCGTTTCCCCGCTTGCTTGTGCGTGTTTAGATAAAAAGGGCTAATCGAGGGTTTGCCATCCAAAGTATTATCTAAGTATCATATATATTTTCTTGGTTTCAATTGATTAAACCCTCTTGAACGTTTTGGTGTTCCACCAACGTTCTAAAGTCATCGAAGGCGTTCACTTCACGTGATCGTTTTCATTCCTTGAGGCTCTTTTAATCAAGAGATTTGATTTAAGGGAGAGATTTGTAGATTTTTGTCTACTTAATATATTCACAAAATCCAAAAAAGTAAAAACAATCAAAAACCACAAAAAAATTGGAAAAATTAAAAACACCAAAACGAATCTTCTTTGCTCATCCCCACATTGTACGTGACGTTTATGCTTACTGGTAATCAACCAAGACGTGCACGTAAACGAAAAAACCGAAAGGAGACCACACCTAACCTTTCTAGTGAGGAGTCTCCTATTGACGAACCTATCGTAGAAGAAGAACCAACCATGGCTAATCGAACTATGATGGAGTTACTTCAAGCACCCACCGAGGGTTATGGAGAGGCTATTGTGATTCTCTCCAACCTTGCGGATAATTTTGAAGTTAAGACGGGTTTGTTGTCGATGATCCAAAACAACAAATTATGTGGTGATGAAAAGGATAACCTGCACAACCATATCCTACAATTCAATCGTCTTACCGCCACTTGCAAGTTTAAGGACGTTGCTAATGACTCGATTAAGATGATGCTTTTCCCGTATTCCTTAGCGGGGCCCGCTAAAATTTGGTTAGAGAAAGAGCCACCCAATTCTATATTGACGTGGAAGGATCTCGTTCCAAAATTTGTGAACCAATTTTTCCCGCCCTCTAAGACTACGCATTTGAAAAACGAGATTTCAAAAATTTCACAAGAATTTAATGAGAGTTTTTCTACGACTTGGAATCGGTTTAAGGAAATGTTACATGAGTGTCCTCATCACGGTTTTTCCGACTTGCATCAAATTGACACGTTTTACAATGGATTGAATGATCATGAGAGAGATTATCTTAATGCCGCCGCAGGTGGTAGTTTTTTATGTAAAACGGTTGTGGAAGCGTTGTTGATTATTTAGAATAGGTCTAAAGTCTATTGTCATTGTAACACATCGAGTGTTCGTATGGCTTCGTCTTCGGCTTCACCTTCATTGTTCAATACCATCGATGCTTGCCAAATTGAGGCAAATTTGGAAAATAAAATCTTTGATAAGCTTAAAGGTCTTTTAATTGAATTCAAAGTTGGTGAACAAAGTGTTCCCACTACGGCTAAAGCGGTTGAGGTTTCATGCATGTATTATGGTGGAGGTCATGATTTCTCCGAGTGCATTACCAACGGTGGTAACATTTCGAGTGTCTACGTGGCCACAGGAACTTACAACCAAAACGGTCATGTTACCCGCTCTAATAAAATGACTCCACCGGGTTTTGCTCCCAATCAAAATGCTAACAACAATTATCGAAACAATCAAGTTGGTTACAAAAACAATTACAAAGGTAAAAACTATGGGAATCAAGGGGCTAATAACAATCAAGTTTCAAACAAAAATAAAAACAATGATTTGCAAAACAACAACAAGGGTTTGCAAACTCTAATAGATCTTCTAAATGAATTTGTTAAATACACAAATGGAAACGATGCTAGGTTTGATAATATTCAAAGAGAGATCATTAGCCTAAGATCCGAGTTTAAGAATGACTTGAAAAAGGAGTTGAAAAATGAGTTAGCAAATTAGCTTAAGATCCACACCAACAAAATGGAGGGAAATGTAACTAGGTTACAAAAAAACCAACAAAAGATGGAACAAGGGCAACATGAAATAAAAAAAGAGATGCTTAAGGCCGATAAGAGGCAATCAATGTTTGAGGATAAAATTTCATCCAGGTTTGAGGCTATAATGTGTAAACCGTATTCGAGTAGTCTTCCTAGCAACACCATATCTAATCCTAAGGGAGAGATGAAAGTGATTACCACATGAAGTGGTAAGACACTTAAGGAACCGACTCCTCAACCAATTACTCCAACGGTGGAGGAAATTGAGGAAGAATCCGAGGTGGTGGTCGAAAAGGAGTATATCCCAATCCCACGAAGTACCGCTCATGCCACACCTACGGTTGAACCATTACCATCATTGGAACCCGAGATTCCAAAGGCTATGCCTAAGCCTCAACCCACAGTACCTTTGCCCTACCCATCTAGACTTAGAAAGGAGAAACGTCAAGAGCGCGACAATTACCAATTTGAGCTTTTTATGAAAATGTTTCGTGATTTGCATTTTAATATAAGTTTTGTCGACGCTTTGGTCATGATGCCTCGATTTGCCGCTAACTTTAAGAGTATGTTGAACAACAAGGAGAAATTGCAACAAATGTCTAGTTGTTCTTCGGTTTATCTTAACCGCATACCTCAAAAAGTCAGTGATCCTGGTAAATTCTTGATTCCATGTGCAATCCAAGATATGGAAGAATGCTATGCCTTGGCCGATCTTGGTGCTAGTATTAACTTGATGCCACTTGGAATCTTTAAGTCGCTCAATCCTCCTAATGTTACTCCTTCACTAATGTCTATCGAATTGGCAGATCATTCCACTATTCCCGCATGTGGATTGGCCGAAGACGTTTTTGTGAAAGTGGGAAATTTCTATTATTCGGTAGACTTTATCGTCGTCGATATTCCCACGGATCCTCAAGTTCCTCTTATTTTAGGTCGTTCATTTTTGGATACATCAATGGCGTTGATTGATGTGCATGCTAGAAAAATCACCTTACGTTTCAACGACGAGGAACTTGTTATAAACGCAACACAAAATTCTCCAATTTCTCATGTTTATTCTGTCGCGATCATAAACCTCGTTGATATGATTGACGTTGTTTACGAGGAATTTTCACAAGAAGTTCTAGGTTTTGGTGACGATGAAAATAGTGGCAATCCCACTATGCTTGATCCCATTCTTGATAATTCGACACCATCCTTTACTCCATTTGAAGGTGGTGGTTTTACGTTGGAATAAATTTGATGTTCCACGTACTTGTGACGAAGACCTCGACAACGATGAGGACATCTCGATTATCAAGGATTTTCCTAACGATTTCCCATTTCCTCCACCCGAGGAGGTTATGAGTATCGAGCCCAAATCTTCAATTTAGGAACCATCAATCCTCGAGTTGAAAGATTTACCTCCTCATCTTGAATATGTATTTTTGGACGAGGACGACAAGTTGCCGGTTATTATTGCGAAAGATCTTTCGAATGATGAAAAAACCGCAATTGTCGATGTTCTAAAGGATCACAAAGGGGCAATTGCGTGGAAATTATCCGACATTAAGGGGATCGATCCAAAATTTTGTACCCACAGAATCTTAATGGAGGAGGACTACAAACCCGCAATCTAACGTCAAAGGAGGGTGAACCCCAAAATTCACGACGTCATCAAAAAGGAAGTCCTTAAACTCCTTGACGCGGGGATGATTTACCCTATTTCCGATAGCCCTTGGGTGAGTCCTATTTATTGTGTTCCTAAGATGGGAGGAATGATCGTTGTGCCAAACGATGCCAACGAGTTAATTCCAACTCGACTCGTAACCGGTTGGAGGGTGTGTATCAACTATCGTAAGTTGAATGACGCCATTCGTAAAGACCATTTTCCCTTGCCCTTCATGGACCAAATGTTGGAGCGTCTTGCGGGAAACGATTTCTATTGCTTTTTAGAAGGTTTTTCCGGTTACTTACAAATCCCCATCGATCCTCGTGATCAAGAAAAAACTACGTTTACGTGTCCATATGAAACGTTTGCCTATCGTAGAAAGCCATTCAGACTTTGCAATGCACCGGGAACCTTTCAAAGGTGCATGATGGCTATTTTTCATGATATGATCGAGAAGGCGATGGAAGTCATTATGGATGATTTTTCCGTGTATGGTTGTTCGTTCACTTCGTGTTTGTCGAATCTTGAGAGAATGTTGAAACGTTGTGAGGAAACCAACCTTGTGCTAAATTGGGAAAAATGTCATTTTATGGTTAAGGAAGGAATCGTCTTAGGGCACAAGGTTTCGAAAGCGGGGATTGAGGTAGACAAAGCTAAGGTAGACGTCATCGCCAAATTACCTCATCCCAAAACCGTTAAGGAGTTAGGAGTTTCCTAGGCCACGCGGGATTTTATCGTCGATTCATCAAGGATTTTTCAAAGATCTCTCGACCTATTACACATCTCCTTGAAAAAGATGCTCCTTTTGTCTTTAACGAAGATTGTGTACGAGCCTTTGAAATACTTAAGAGGAAACTTACCGAAGCTTCCATTCTTGTTGCTCCCAATTAGAACCTCCCCTTTGAGCTCATGTGTGATGCTAGTGATTACGCTATTGGGGCCGTATTGGGGCAGCGTCATGAAAAGCACTTCTTGCCTATTCACTATGCTAGCAAGACGATGAAAAGCACTTCCTTGCCCTGGTGTACGCATTTGAGAAATTCCGACCTTACCTCGTCTTGACTCGATGCATAGTGTATACGGATAATTCGGCAATCAAGTATCTCATGGCTAAACAAGATGAAAAGCCGAGATTACTTCGTTGGATTCTCCTCCTACAAGAATTTGATGTCGAAATCCTTGACAAAAAAGGAGCCGAGAATCTAGGGCGCCGATCATCTTTCTCGTTTGGAAGATCCTCACCAAAGTGTTTACGAGCCAAAGGAAATCACCGAAATATTTCCTTTCGAGACACTTGGTGTAGTGAATTCTAAGCTTGATTCATCTACCCCATGGTTTGCGAACATCGCAAATTACCATGCGGGCAACTTCATTATTAAAGGTATGAAGACTCAACAAAAACGAAAATTCTTTCGTGTCGTCAAGTTCTATTTTTGGAACGACCCTTATCTATTTCGGACTTGTGCGGATCAAATTATTTAACGTTGTGTTTTTGGCACCGAAGCTTCTAACATCCTTAGAGCTTATCACGAGGGACCCACGGGTGGTCACCACAGTGCTAATCTCACGGCGAAGAAAGTCTTTGATGCCGGATTCTTTTGGCCTACTATTTACCGAGATGCAGATGCACTTGTGAAATCATGTGACTCATGCCAACGACAAGGAAAAGCCTCACAAAATGATGAAATGCCACAAAACATCATCCAAGTGTGTGAGATCTTTGACGTTTGGGGAATTGATTTTTTGGTGCCGTTCCCATCATCTCATGGTAATAAGTACATCCTTGTCTCCGTTGACTACCTATCTAAGTGAGTGGAAGCTAAGGCTTTGCCCACGAACGATGCTTGTGTGGTAGTCAAGTTTTTGAAAAACTTGTTTTCTCGGTTTGGAACCCCTTATGCGATCATAAGTTTTTGAAAAGCTTATTTCTTGTACTTTTTCCAATTTTCTTTTTACAGATCTCTTAAGTAACTAAAAAGAAGCTTGTGTGTCAAATTTTAGCTTATGGCATCAGCTTATAGCTTAATGGGCCAAAAAGCCCATTAAGAATAAGCTGCTTTAAAATAAGCTAGTTTAAACACATTTTCAGCTTTTGGGCCTTCAAAGTTTTGTTCTTAAAATCAAATTTTAAGTCAAATAGGAGCTTTTGGGCTTATTTGGACAGCATTTTTCTTATTGGGCCTATTTGAGCCCATTAAGGGGTCTGTTTGGACTTTTAGCCCATTTCTAGGCCCAATAGGGGTATTTTTGTAATTTCAACTTCATTTCTGTATTATTTAGGTTAAAATAAGTTAGTTTGCAACTTTTTAGAATTTTTTATAAATTTTGGATTTTTATTAGTATATTATTATTATTTTAGTTTTAAAAATTAAAATTTAGATTTTTCAAGTTTTTTCATTTTTCTTAGATCAAATACATTAAATTAGGAATTTTACAGTTTTTAGAATATTTTTATTGTCATTAGATTAGTTTTTAGAATTATTTTAAGTTTTAATAGTTTTTAAATAGTTTTTATTAATTTTAAAATTTTCAAAAATATTTATAAATTTAGTTAAGTCATTTTAGAGGTTTACAAGTGAAAAAAAATCTCTTTTTGGGCTTTTTGTTAATTAAATTGATTTTTTGGGCTTTAATTAGCATTAAAAAA
The DNA here is from genome assembly GCA_025667525.1 of Glebionis coronaria. Taxonomy (NCBI): domain Eukaryota; kingdom Viridiplantae; phylum Streptophyta; class Magnoliopsida; order Asterales; family Asteraceae; genus Glebionis; species Glebionis coronaria. The sequence goes on from JANFOE010001330.1 coordinate 519,841, forward strand.
TTATTATTTAATTAAATAAAAGGTTTGAGTGATTTTTTATTTTTTGTAAACTCTAATTATATTTTTTAGGATTTATTGAAATTTTCTAGGAATTTTTAGGGTAAATTTTTAATTTTGTCACTTTTTACGGTTTTACGTGTACGACTATTCGTCTTAGTTTAATTTGTCATCGTAACCGTCATTCTCTTCTAATCTCTTTTCTTCTTTTCATTTCTCATCAATATAATCAAAAAAGTTAATCATCTCTTAACACAACGTACTTGCCTCCTTGGGAAACGAACTTGAACTTCATTGGTCATTAGTGCTTGGTTTTCCAAAACCGACACTTACTACTTTCCCTATTTTGCTCTCTTTTCCTAAAGAGTAGTAAAAACTCTACATCAATTTTGGCGCCGCTGCCGGGGAGGCGTGTTGTGTTTTGATATGGAAATCGTTGTTTTTATATATAGCCATAATATCTATTTGTATTATCGGTTTTTCGTTTTTTTGTGTGAATATTATTACTATATTGTATACGTAGAACAATAAATTCACAAGTACTCCAAAAGTGTGAAAACACAACCTTGATTGGGAGGTCATTACTCAATCATTGTATTCGAATCTCAAACAAGAAATCAAAGGAAAAATAGATAAATACTTTCGTGAAGCTTAATTTTGAAAAACACAAACTATAAGGTGGGTATAAGGCGGGTATTATAAAATATACCCTAAGGAAAAAGGCTATAAGTGCTTCGCGCCGCCTCGTTTCCCCACTTGCTTGTGCGTGTTTAGATAAAAAGGGCTAATCGAGGGTTTGTCAACCAAAGTATTATCTAAGTATCATATATATTTTCTTGGTTTCATTTGATTAAACCCTCTTGAACGTTTTGGTGTTCCACCAACGTTCTAAAGTCATCGAAGGCGTTCACCTCACGTGATCGTTTTCATTCCTTGAGGCTTCTTTAATCAAGAGATTTGATTAAGTAGGAGATTTGTAGATTTTTGTCTACTTAATACAATCACAAAAATCCAAAAAAAGTAAAAACAATCAAAAACCACAAAAAAATTGGAAAAATTAAAAACACCAAAAAGAATCTTCTTTGCTCATCCCCACGTTGTACGTGACGTTTATGCAAACTCATAATCAAGCAAGACGTGCACGTAAATGAAGAAACCGAAAGGAAACCACACCTAATCTTTCGAGTGAGGAGTCTCCTATTGACGAACCTATCGTTAGAGAAGAACCAACCATGGCGAATCGAACTATGATGGAGTTACTTCAAGCACCCACCGAGGGTTATGGAGAGGCTATTGTTATTCCCGCTATCCTTGCGGAGAATTTTGAAGTGAAAACGGGTTTGTTGTCGATGATCCAAAACAAGAAATTCCGTGGTGATGAAAAGGACAACCCGCACAACCATATCCGCCAATTCAACCGTCTTACCGCCACTTGCAAATTTAAGGATGTTGCTAATGACTCGATTAAGATGATGCTTTTTCCTTATTCCTTAGCGGGGCCCGCTAAAATTTGGTTAGAGAAAGAGCCACCCAATTCTTTATTGACGTGGAAGGATCACGTTTCGAAGTTTGTGAACCAATTTTTCCCGCCCTCTAAGACTACGCATTTGAAAAACGAGATTTCAAAATTTTCACAAGAATTTAATGAGAATTTTTGAACGGCTTGGAATAGGTTTAAGGAAATGTTACATGAGTGTCCTCATCACGGGTTTCCGACTTGCATCAAATTGATGTTGATCCCAAACTTAGATCGATTAGCTTTGTGTATACGAGATTAGATCAAGTAATACACGTAGAGAAACCTTTGTATATGCTTTATGTATCTAAGTGTTATGCGGAATTTAACACTTAAACAAGAACACACAAGATGTAAACAAACTTTCACTTTGATTATGAATATCGAACTTGCTTACAATGAAAGATGTTTACGAATGAAAACTTATATAAAACTTGATATTAAACATTAACCTAAAGGCTTTCTTTTATAGACATAAGAAGCCTTGTACAATAATCTACGTATCAGCTATTCTAGGTAAAGATAAATATAGAAAATACATTGTCGTTTCTATCCTTACTAGAAGTATTCTAGAATATAATAAACGTGTAGATTATATCTTCCATCAATGCTTGTCTTCAATGTGTCAACGCTTGACTTTAACTTGTCAACGCTTGAGCTGTCAGCGCTTGCTTTGTTCTTGTCAACGCCTGTTTTGTTCTTGTCAGCGCTCAAGTGATCTGGCCTTAATTTATTCCCAACAATCCTCCCCTAAACTTGATATCCACTCTTATGATCAAGTTTCTGAATAAGCATTAAGGACTAGGAGGAGTCTGACAAACCTTCTCATATTGGTAATGAATAAATCTGATCAAATCTTTTGCCACATCACTTGAATAATCTATTTCCAGCTGAGTGTCCTTCATCTTTTCCAAAACAGCCTTGGATATGAAATACTGAGCATCCACAAGTAGATACTCAGCAAACTTTGTAGAACTCAAATGGTATACACCAGCAGCTGAATATAACCTCCATTGAAGACCACTGAGGTCATCTTCAAGATCCTTCCAAATTGCAGGATCTTCATCTTTTGGCCCACACATTCCTTTGAATGTGGTCCAAAGTTTTATTCCATTAGCTGAAGTTGGTGCTTCAGCCTCTACTTGGTCTCTAGTAACCTCCAAAGGTCCACCAAGTCTTCTCTATCACAACTTGCAAATAAAGATATGAGAGTGGTAAAAGTGTGTACCTCCTTGCCAAATCTGCCAATCTTCCAGAACCCACATTCATCTTCTTCATAGCTCACAATTGGGTTCCTGGAATCTAATGGTAACACTTGCACCATATCTGAAGCTTCTAATGGGGAGAGCTTGAGGCTCTTTCTTATAACTGCTTCACTTGGATATAGTGGATCCATATCTTTTGGAAACTCAAATCTAATTCCCTTTTTCACTGGCCTGGGAACCATCATAGCTTTCTTGATTTCCATTTCTTCTGCAAGTTGCTCCTTTCTTTCATCTGAAAAAAGTCTGAGAGTGTTTGCTTCCTGCACTCTCACCCAAATGGGATAAGCCCTGTGTTCCAACTCATCAAATGTCAAAGCCTTCAACTTCTGATGTGTCCATCCAACTCCATGACATCTGAGCAACATAAAGTAGAGCTCCCTTCTATCCCTTTTTAACTCTGAGAGAATATTGCTTGCCTTGTGTTTCAAAATTACCTTACAATCCTTCTGAACTCTAAGAAGAAGCTCCAAACCCCATATTTGATCTGAAATGGTCAAATCTGGATTATCCATGCAGCTTTCTTCCCAAGCATTGTACATTTGAACCACCTCTGGCATGTCAAAGTCAACCTGCAATTTCAACTCTCTCAGCTTCTCTTTAGCCAACTCATCTCCATACTCAAGCCTTTCAGGTTCTATAATCATTACACTTGAGTCTGAGCTAGCTTCATCACTTTCTTCTTCTGAAGTCACAACAAATGGTGACTTTTCCTTTTCATCTTGTTCCATGATTTGTGCAGCTAATCTTCTATCAAACTCAACTTGAGCTGCATCTTTTGGAACAATTTCTTCTACCATTTTACCCTTACCCTTATCTGATGGTGCAATGGTTGGTAAGGTAGATGGTAATACCTGAGTAGAAACCTCCTTGATGATAGATGATGACTGGGATACATCACCTTCATGTGCAGGTCTGTCAACGCCCAAATTTGTCCTATCAGCGCCCAAAATACTTCTATCAGCGTCCAAATTTTCCTTGTCAACGCTCAAATATTTTCCCTCAGCGCCTTGTGTAACCTCTCTCAACATAGCTGTAAATGATAAATTTAAGTTGGTAGGAGAGACTAAGGACGTATCAAAACCTGTTTGTTTCTTCAAAGTTGTAAGGGCTTCAGCAACATCCATTGATTGTCCATCCTGGCTGCCCTTATCACTCAGATTTATTTGATCTTCCTCCCCTTTGGAAGACTCCTCCATACCCCTCCTAGCACGATCACTTTCCAAAACAACAATCCTCTCCCTCAATTGCTTGAGTTCAAGGCCTTGTGAGCTGACAATTTGTACTAAGTCTGCATTTTGCTTTTGCAAGCTAATGCAGACTGCCGTCAATTCCATAAGAGTCATTGGTTCCAGTCTGCCCTCTTCTAAAATGGGGATTTGACCTCCCAAGTCAGATTCATTGGGCATGGATGAGGACTTAATTATGGTGGGACTGCCTTGGCCAACATCTAAGCCAGAACCAATAGTCCCAGCCTCATCCAGGTCACCAGCCACACTTGTGGTGGTGGTTCTCTCTGCTTCATGGCTAGGACCACCAGAGGAGAACACTCCAGTAGTCCTTTGGCGTTTCATCAACCTATATTCTGGGGGTGTGGAAGATGGTGTGGAAGAATGAGTAGATGTGGGTTGGTTAAGGGGTGTTTGGGATTGTGAAGGTTGTGTATCAGCGTTGGAAATAGGCACATCAACGCCAACATTTGATGTGTCAGCTTCAAAGGGTTCTTGGTCAAGTTGCATGTGTTTAGGTGAAGGTAAAGGTTCAGGAATGGGTTCAAGTTGTGGTTGAGGGTCAATTTGAGGTTGGGGGTCTGGTTGGGGTTGTGCTGCTGCAATAACAGCAAGCATGGCTTGGGTTAAAGGTAAGTCTCTATGGGGTGGTGAATCCATCTTCATAAAAATAGCTTTCTTTTTCTCAGGGATCTTATAAAAATCATTGTGATCCCTTGAGCAGTAACCTTGATCATCAAAAACCATTTGCAGAAATCGGGGATAAGCTAAAGTCATTTTTGTCCCCTTGTTTTTACACATCCCCTCAAAAATCATTTTAGAATAGTTATATTTTTGCCCTGTTGCAATGCACACAATAGCACTTGCAATGGATCTATTGATCTCATTGTGTGCAGTACATTTGGGACTCAAACATTGAAGGAGGACATGTATGAGGTACTTCCAGGCTGGGGGAAATTCCTGCTTATGATACTTGTTTAGAGTACCTTCATCAGGAAAAGGATATCCCAAAGCCTTAAGCCCTTGTTCTATTTCATTTATGGGAAGGGTGGCTATACCATCAGCATCATCAAGATGCAAGGCTTGGCGTACCAAGGCCTCAGTAACCACCCAAGATCTCCCATGAACAATAGAAGACAATGTGGTCACTCCATTAATTGTTGAGGAACTGACAGTGTTCCAAAACTGCTTAATGTGTGTGACTGGAATGAGTGGTGCATGAGAAAGAGCATACCTTAATGGGGATGCGTTCAAATACGCCACCATTTGTGTGTATTGGGGAAACAGAGCATCATCAGCTTCAAGATAAGCAATCATGTTGTGTTGTGATCTGAACCCCAATGCCAATTCTGCTGAGTTAAACTTTGGTGCCATTTGATGAAAGCTGTTAATTTTAAGTGTAGAAGATGAAGTTGATAAAAAAAATGTTAGACAAGAATTATAGATACCCTGTTTAAAATAGGAGCCAAATTTATAGGAGAGAAAGAATGCATGTGATTGGCCCAAAAATAGGCAAAGATTTTCAAAAATCAATCATGAAAATATTGAAAAAGTTATAAGTTATCTCATGCATTAAATGAAAGTAACAACTCCTAAAATTACGGCTTGAAAATATGTCAAAAAGTAACAACTGGGTAGGTCCCATTAAGTGTCAACGGTCAAAAATAACCTATCAACGCCCAACGGCTATAATCTTGTCAACGTTTGCCTAAAGCCATGTCAGCGTCCAATTTGGTCACAACAACGCTTGGAAAATTCATGTCAGCGTCCAAAAATAAACTTATTTTAAAAAGTGAAAAATAACCTTAACAAGTAATTTATCCTAGAGAAGATAACCAAAAGCTGATAATTATCATAGGGCGGCAAGCACTGTCCAATTATGCACACTTGCATAAGCAAGATAGACATAACAGTCCTCTAGTGTCCCTTGCTAACCAAAACTCTTAACAACAAAGTTACCTTATAAAATCCTTGTTACTCCCAGGTAAATCCCATATCAAAATCATTCCCAAGTCTCCCAACAGACCACAACCAATTCTAGGCCAAAAATGTCTTGGCAGCATGCATAGTATATCAACTTTGCATGCTACAGTGCCTCATGATTTAGTAAAACTAACTCATACTCACCTGTGGACACAATCTAGAATTGTGATAAGAGTATCATATGGATACCCAAACATCCTAAAGGTTCCTAAAACCTCCCCTTAAACTATGATACAAAAAGTTTGCTAAAATCATGCATGAACATAAAAAATTTATGTCAAGATAGGAATGAAACATTCCAACCATCATCCATAAATAAAAACTTGTCCAAATGCTACTCCATTGATCCATAAGCAACTCTGTATCCAATGGTATACTGCTAACACCATCTGCACATTTAGATTGAAAAACCACAAAACTAACATTGTTGCTGACAACGCCCCGATAACACATGACAGCGTTGAGGGAAGCTTTGTCAGCGTTAGACAATTATATTGCTGACAACGTTGCAAAAACACTTATCAGCGTTCAAGCAACCTTTGTCAGTGTTAGAAAAATATAGTGGAAAATCTAAATCATCAATAAGACCAATAATAATAATGCATCATCCTGTACATACTTTTACAAAAAGAATCCAAAACACATATTATGTGAGATTGACCATTCCAATACTTGTTACCAAGTATTGAAATCTCCCAGCATCAAAAGGTTTAGTTAATAAATCTGACACATTTTCCTCAGTGTCAACCCTATCTGGTTGTATTAAACCTTTCTCAAAGAAATCTCTTATAAAATGGTGTCTAATTTCTATGTGTTTAGTTTTAGAATGATGTACAGGATTCTTAATGATGCATAAAGTACTATTATTATCAACAAATATCTTAGTATGCATGAAATTATACCCATAGTCCAACAGCTGGTTCTGAATCCACAAAACTTGGCCACAACATGCAGCTGCAGCCACATATTCTGCTTCAGTTGTAGAATTAGCCACCACTGTTTGTTTCTTGCATTGCCAAGATATTAACCTGCTCCCAAGAAACTGACATCCACCAGTTGTGGATTTCCTATCAAATTTATCACCTCCATAATCACTATCTGAATATGCAATCAGCTCCAATGGTGAATCCTTTGGGTACCACAAACCAAGACTAGGATAGCATCTTAGGTACCTAAAGATCCTCTTCACAGCATAAAGGTGACATTCTTTGAGAGTCACTTGATGGCGTGCACAAGCACACACAGCAAACATGATATCAGGTCTGGAGGCAGTAAGATACATCAAGGATCCAATCATGGATCTATAATGCCTGACATCAACATCTTTCCCATCTCCAATCTTTCCCCAAGGGTGTTCTCTATCCATATGAGTAGTAGCCCTCTTTTCATGTGGAGAAAAGCCAAACTTCTTCAAGATCTCAACAACATATTTGTCCTGGGAGATGAAGATACCATCTTCTTTCTGCTGAACTTGTAAACCAAGAAAGAAGTTCATCTCCCCCATATCACTCATCTTGAATTTGTCTGTCATAAGCTTGGAGAAATCCTCACTCATCTTTGGATCAGTAGACCCAAAAATGATATCATCAACATAGACCTGCACAAGCAACACATCCTTGCCTTTCTTCTTTGTAAATAGTGTCTGATCTATGGTGCCCCTCTTGAATCCATTGTCCACCAAATAGGTAGACAAAGTACCATACCATGCTCTAGGGGCTTGATGAAGGCCATACATAGCCTTTTTGACTCTATACACTTTATCTGGATGCTCTAGATCCTCAAAACCAGGAGGTTGCATTACATAGACTTCCTCAACAATGGTGCCATAGAGAAAAGCACTCTTAACATCCATCTGATAGACTGTGAAGCCCATGCAAGAGGCATAGGCTAGAAAAATCCTAATAGCTTCAATCCTTGCAACTGGTGCAAAGACCTCCTCATAGTCTATCCCCTCCTCTTGTGTATAACCTTGAGCCACTAACCTTGCCTTGTTTCTGACCACAATGCCTCTTTCATCTCTTTTGTTCCTTAGAACCCATCTTGTCCCTATAGGTCTGACATATCTAGGACAATCAACCAGCTCCCAAACATCCTGAATTGCAAATTGGTGAAGCTCATCCTGCATTGCTTCCACCCAACTTGGTTCTTTGAGAGCATCAAATATTTTCTTGGGTTCTTCTTGTGACAAAAAACATGCAAATAAACATGCTTGCACAAGAGGGGTATCAACCTTCTTGTGTATATTGGCAATAAACCCACCAAGACCTTGATGAGATCTTCTAGTCTGAACTGGAGTCATAATATCACCAATGATCTGAGATGTGGGGTGATTCTTCATTGTGGAAGTGAGAACCCCTCCTTCAAAAAGTCTGGTGTCCTCAACCTCACGCTCCATGTTGCCAATATCTTCTTCATCAGACTCTCTTTGATCAATGTGAACTTCTTCAAGAGGATTGGAAGGTCCACCTTGTTCAAAACTGGAAGAGAAAAGATGCCCATAAGTGTTGTCAACGTCTGAATCTTGGTTGTCAGCGTCTGGGCTAACAGCGCTTGAAATGTTGTTTTTAACGTCTGAGCCATCAACGTATGAATTGGTCTTGTCAGCGCTAGATTTGCCTTTGTCAGCGCCTGAAGAACCATGCATGTTTGTATCTGGTGGTATTTGGAAACCACCATTATCTTGTCCAGCAGCAGCAACAGTAGCAAAAGCATCTGTCCAAATGGGAATTGTGACATATTCTAATGTAGGAGATGCCTTTTCTGCTTGTGATCCAACCCTCTTATTAACCTGTGTACCTGAAACATTAACAACTTGTTCCTCCACAACATTTGAAGTTACCTTCACAATGTCTGGATTACTGACAGGCTTATAATTTAAAGTTCTAGATAAGGGTTCCAAATCAAACAACCAATTGGGACCACTTTCAGGATCACTAGGTTTATTCTCTAAGAACCTAACATGTACTCTCTCAACTATACGTTTGTCCTCTTTAAGATAAACCCTATAACCCTTGCTCTGGACTGAATACCCCATGAAGTAACCCTCATCACCTTTTGCACTAAATTTCCCCAAGGCATCACTAGTATCCAATACTACTACATGACATCCAAAAGGTCTGAGAAAACCATGTATTAGGGTTTCTTCCCCAAAGTAACTCATAAGGTGTTTTGTTCTGAATTTTGTTAACCAATGCTCTATTTGCACATAGCAAGCTGTATTAACAGCCTCAGCCCAAAAGGCTATTGGAAAGTGAGCATCAGCCAACATTGTTCTGGCTGCTTCAATTAGGGTTCTATTTTTCCTCTCAGCAACCCCATTTTGTTGTGGGGTTCTAGCAATACTAAATTGCCTAGTAATTCCTTTCCTGGCACAAAAATCATCTAGCTTCTTGTTCCTAAATTCTCCACCATTATCACTCCTAAGCATTTTAACCTCATTGCCAGACCTTTTCTCAATCTGAGTGATAAAATCAATAAGAACATCAGCTGTGTCACTCTTCATAGCTAGAAAGAATGTCCAAGTAAATCTAGAGAAGTCATCTGTGACAACAAAGCAATATGACTTACCATTCAAACTTTCTATATTAGTTGGACCAAATAGGTCTATGAAGAGGTCTGGAACTAGTATGCACCTGTTTGGACTTGAATGAGACCTTGTGCTGCTTGCCCTTAAGACATGAAACACAAGAGTGGTCATTTTGGAAGGCCTTCTCAGGCAAACCATCAACTAAACCAAGTCTCACAAGTCTATTTATATTTTTAAATTTTATGTGCCCTAGTCTCCTGTGCCACAAATTACTCTCATCTACTGAGGCCTTAGCATAAAAACAAGACATGTTTGTATTCATTTTAATCCCATTTAAATTCACATTATATATGTCCTTATGCCTAGGTGTTCTATACTCAATATATTTCTCATCAGGGATCTTAAAATCCTTACTTAACACCAAACACTCAGTATCAGTAAAAAGAACTTTATTTTTGTTATCACACACTTGTGACACACTAAACAGATTATAATCAAGTTCTTTTACAAGGAAGACGTTCTCAAAACGCAGATTATTGGTGAGAAGGGTTCCTTTGCCTGTGATAGTTCCATATCCACCTCCAAAGTATACCTTATCACCATCTTTAATAGGGGTGAAATTCGTCAGATAGTCTTCCTTCCCTGTCATGTGCCTTGAGCATCCACTATCCCAATATCCATAATCATTGATCTGTCTTTGAATGCCCTGCACATAAAGAAAACAAATTAGTTTTCTTTGGGAATCCAAGTCTTAAAAGACTTGGATTCATCTGGTTGTTCAATAAGAACAGACTTAGTTCTCACAACAACCCCATTCTCATCCTTTTTAGGATGAAATACCCAGTTAACCCCAATAGGTTTTGTAATGACCTTTGAAATGTAATTAAATCTATTGCAAGTCATTGAAATCCCATTTTCATTAGGGTTTTGATCTTTCTTGGGTCTCCATGTTAAGCTTGAAGAAGCTTTAGACCCCTTACCTTGTGGCTGCAAATATTTAGGTCTGGTCACATTTCTGTCAGCGTTAGAATTTGTCCTGTCAATGCTGAAATTACCCTTGTCAGCGTTGAACCTAGGGTTTGCTACAGAAACCCATTGCCTATTTGACCAGGTGTTTGTCTTTTGAAATGGTCTTTGTCCATGAGTGTTAAACCTTCTAGAAAAGAATGGGGCAGGTCTAATCACTTGTGGACTTTGCTGCACACAAGGTTTGGGTCTGACAACGTTTGACTTTCTAACAACGTTGACTTTCTTCCTGTCAGCGCTGAAATTGTTCCTGTCAGCGTTGGCTTTGGGAGCGTTGACACACTTGTATGCCAAATGTGAAAAGCTACCACAAGTGTAACAGGCTTTCTTAGACACAACCTTAGGTCTAGAAGAGAAGAAACCTGTTCCATGATTGCTAACTTGGCTCTTGGGTGACCTATTATTCCTATACATCTCTGCATATTTAATGGTAGGTCTTCTAACAGTGTTTGAGCCTAGGTCAACAGCTTTACCAGTGATTGGGTGAGTAACCTTAATGGGTGGTGATTCATTGGGACTTTCACATAGCAAACCTCCCTTAACAAATAAAGTAGGGTTAGCTTTCTTCCACTCATTTAGGTCAGTCAATTTTTGTTGATACTCTTCAACTGGAGTGACAACTCTTGGTGGAGGTATGAATTCCTCTTCTTGGAGCTCTGGTAAACCAGTCCAAGATAAGTCCCTTCGTTGGACACCATAGAAGTCACCAGCTGGTGGTAGAACCAGAGAGTAATCATTCATCCCAATCCCAGTCATGTCCTTAGGATCCCTTTGTTTAGCTACACAGTCTCCTAGGGTTTGGGTGGCTCTATCAAATCTTTGAATTTTGAGGTCAACATTATCTTTATTCTTAATGGCCTCATCTAACTTAGCCTGTAATTCACTATTAACCTTTTTCATGATGTTTCTAACATCCATACTACCCTCTAGCTCATGTTTTAAGATATTGATCTTATCTTTTAAGTCAAATTCCATTTTTTTTGTATTCAGAAACGATTTTCTCAGTTTCAGTAAGAGCTAGTTGGTAATTAGACAATTTACACCTTTCAGTACTCATATCATCTTTTAATTTTAACACCTCTTTGTTAAGTCTTTTAGTGTTTAACCTACAACCTTTGCTACAAAAAGCATCATCATATACCTCATTATCAGATGAAGAGGAGGAGTGTGCCATGAGAGCATATTCAACATGCTCTTCTTCTTCAATATCAGCAACCAAAGCTTTATCCTCTTCAGTATTCTTAGCCAGATAGCTCCAATCCCATCCTGTACCATCAATTCCTTGAACTGCAACCATGGCTTTGGAATCCTGAGCTTTAACAACCTGACTTGAGGGTTTACCAGCATCAGATCTTCTAGGAGATCTGCATTCCCTCATGAAGTGCCCCATACGATGACAGTTGTAGCATTCAACTTTGGATTTATCAAATCCAGCTGTGTCTTTAGCATTGAAGGTCATCTGCTTTTTAAACCTTCTGTTCCACCTATTTGCTCTTATACTAGCAAGAGCCATGTTCCACTTGATGTCCATCTCTTCCAAGTGCTCATCACTTATCTGCTCAAGGTCCTCATATGTAATCACTGAACCATTGGGCAAAGAAGCAATGTAAGCAAAAACAATATCCAAATCCAAACCAGCAGGTTTAACTCTTGGGGAGTCATTCTTGAATGTGTCAGCGTCTGAAAAAGAGACGTTGACAGGACTTGTTCCAGCGCTGACATATGATGATCCAGTAACTGGATGCATATAAGAGTCCTTCTGATGGAATTGACCTTCACTATGAGAGAAGAAGGCCATGTTGCTGGTGGTAGATTTGCTTCCATGCTCTGAAAGAGTTTCATCTTCCAACAGTCTTAGTTTGTTGTAGATGTCATCAAACGAGGAGCTCTTGTAAGTATTGTTGGCAAGAATAGATCTTGCCTCAATCTTCCATGCCTCACCAAGACTTTTAAGAAAGGTAGCATTGGTGTCAACATCACCAACTTGTGTCCCCATGAAGGACAACTTGCTTGTGATGTCAAGCAATCTGCTTCTCACACTACTCAGTTTCTCATTGGGTTGAGCTTTGAAGACAGCATAATCATGCAGAAGTTGCTTTTTCTTTTCTTCCTTAGTGTCTGCATTGCCACCATATGCAACTTCAAGAGCTTCCCAAAGATCCTTAGCAGATTCATAGCCTCTATATTTATGCTGGTTTTCTTGTCCCAAAGAGACTTTCAGAATACTTAGGGCTTTCATGTCAACCCTTTTCTTTGCAATATCTTCAGCAGCTACATCTCTACCATCTCCAGGTTTTTCTTTCTTATCCTCTTCAGGGCATCCTTCAACAGCTGTTCTTTGACTAATGGCATCAAGAATCTTTTGAGCCTTATTGAATGAGTTTCCATATTCAATAATCTCCCAGAGTGTGTAGTCATAGATCCCCAGATATTGTTCAAAGTTGAACTTCCATAAGTCAAAGTTGGTTGCATCAAGCATGGGAATCTTGATGTTTGGTAAGGGTGAGGAGGAGGAGGTTATTGCTTCAGACATGATGTTGTTAGGGTTTCTGAGAAAATTAGGGTTTTGATGTTTTTTTTTAGGGTTCTGGTGTTCTTAAAGATCAAAAGTTCCTCAACAAGCTCTGATACCACTTGTTGATCCCAAACTTAGATCGATTAGCTTTGTGTATACGAGATTAGATCAAGTAATACACGTAGAGAAACCTTTGTATATGCTTTATGTATCTAAGTGTTACGCGGAATTTAACACTTAAACAAGAACACACAAGATGTAAACAAACTTTCACTTTGATTATGAATATCGAACTTGCTTACAATGAAAGATGTTTACGAATGAAAACTTATATAAAACTTGATATTAAACATTAACCTAAAGGCCTTATTTTATAGACATAAGAAGCCTTGTACAATAATCTACGTATCAGCTATTCTAGGTAAAGATAAATATAGAAAATACATTGTCGTTTCTATCCTTACTAGAAGTATTCTAGAATATAATAAACGTGTAGATTATATCTTCCATCAGTGCTTGTCTTCAATGTGTCAACGCTTGACTTTAACTTGTCAACGCTTGAGTTGTCAGCGCTTGCTTTGTTCTTGTCAACGCCTGTTTTGTTCTTGTCAGCGCTCAAGTGATCTGGCCTTAATTTATTCCCAACAATTGACACGTTTTACAATGGACTAAATGATCATGAAAGGGATTATCTAAATGCCTCAGCGGTTGGTAATTTTTTGTGTAAAACGGTTAAGGAAGCGTTGTTGATAATTGAGAATAGATCTAAGGTGTATAGTCATCGTAACACATCGAGTGTTTGTAAGGCTTCGTCTTCGGCTTCACCTTCTTTGTCTAATACCATCGATGCTTGCCAAATTGAGGCGAACTTGGAAAACAAAATCTTTGATAAGCTTAAAGGACTTTTGATTGATATCAAAGTTGGAGAACAAAGTGCCCCCGCTACGGGCTAAAGCGGTTGAGGTTTCATGTATGTATTGTGGTGGAGGTCATGATTTCTCCGAGTGCATTACCAATGGTGGTAACACTTCGAGTGCCTACGCGGCCAAGAGAACTTACAACCAAAACGGTCAAGTTACCCGCTCCAATCAATTGACTCCACCGGGTTTTGCTCCCAATCAAAATGCTAACAACAACTATCAAAAAAATCAAGTTGGTTTTAAAAACAATTACAAAGGAAACTATGGGAATCAAGGGGCTAATAACAATCAAGTTTCAAACAAAAATCAAAACAATGATTTACAAAACAACAACAAAGGTTTGTAAACTTTGAAAGATCTTCCAAATGAATTTGTTGAATACGCTAATGGAAACGATGCTAGGTTTGACAACATTCAAAGAGAAATAATTAGCCTAAGATCCAAGTTTAAGAACGACTTGAAGAAGGAGTTGAAAAACGAGTTAGCAAATGAGCTTAAAATCCATACAAACAAAATGGACGGGAATGTAACTAGGTTACAACAAAACCAACATAAAATGGAACAAGGGCAACATGAAATAAAACAAGAGATGATTAAGGCCGAGAAGAGGCAATCCATGTTTGAGGATAAAATTTCATCTATGTTTGAGGCTATTATGTGCAAACCGTCTTCGAGTAGTCTTCCTAGAAACACTATATCGAACCCTAATGGAGAGATGAAAGTGGTTACCACACGTAGTGGTAAGACACTTAAAGAACCGACTCCTCAACCAATTGCTCCTACGGAGGATGTAATTAAGGAAGAACCTGAGGTGGTGGTCGAAAAGGAGCATGTCCCAATCCCACGAAGTACCGCTCATGCCACACCTACGGTTGACCCATTACCACATTTGGAACCCGAGATTCCAAAGGCTATGCCTATGCCTCAACCCACACCACCTTTGCCCTACCCATCGAGACATAGAAAGGAGAAACGTCAAGAGCGCGATAACTACCAATTTGAGCTTTTTATGAAACTGTTTCGTGACGTTCATTTTAATGTGAGTTTTGCTGATGCTTTGGTCATGATGCCTCGATTTGTCGCTAAATTTAAGAGTATGTTGAACAACAAGGAGAAATTGCAACAATTGTCTAGTTGTTCATCGGTTTATCTTAACCACATATCTCAAAAAGTCGGTGATCCCGATAAATTCTTGATTCCTTGTGCAATCCAAGATATGGAAGAATGCTATGCCTTGGCCAATCTTGGTGCTAGTATTAACTTGATGCCACTTGCAATCTTCAAGTAGCTCAATCTTCCTAATCTTACTCCTTCACTAATGTTTATCGAGTTGGCCGATCATTCCACGATTCCCGCATGTGGATTGGCGGAAGACGTTTTTGTGAAAGTGGGAAAGTTCTATTATCCGGTAGGCTTTATCGTTGTCGATATTCCCACGGATCCTCAAGTTCCTCTCATTTTAGGTCGTTCGTTTTTAGATACGTCTATGGCTTTAATCGATGTGCATGCTTGAAAGATCACCTTACGTTTCAACGACGAGGAACCTGTTATAAACGCAACTCAAAATTATCCAATTTCTCATGTTTATTCCGTTGCAACCGTAAACCTTGTTGATATGATTGACGTTGTTTGCGAGGAATTTTCACAAGAAGTTCTAGGTTTTGGTGATGATGAAAACAGTGGCAATCCCACTATGTTAGATCCCATTCTTGATAACTCGACACCAACCTTCACTCCATTTGAAGGTGGTGGTATTACGTTGGAAGAGTTCGATGTTCCACGTACTTGTGACGAAGACCTCGACAATGATGAGGACTTCTCGATTATCAAGGATTTTCTTAACGATTTCCCATTTCCTCCACCCGAGGAGGTTATGAGTATCGAGCCCAAATCTTCAATTGAGGAACCACCTATCCTTGAGTTGAAAGATTTACCTCCTCACCTTGAATATGTATTTTTTGAGGAGGACGACAAGTTGCCGGTTATTATCGCGAAGGATCTTTAGGATGATAAAAAAACCGCACTTGTCGATGTTCTAAAGGATCACAAAGCGGCAATTGCGTGGAAGTTATCCGACATTAAGGGGATCGATCCCAAATTTTGTACCCACAAAATTTTAATGGAGGAGGATTACAAACCCGCAATCCAATGTCAAAGGAGGGTGAACCCCAAAATTCACGACGTCATAAAAAAGGAAGTCCTAAAACTCCTTGACGCGGGAATGATTTACCCTATTTCTGATAGCCCTTGGTGAGTCCTATCCATTGTGTCCCTAAAAAGGGAGGAATGACCGTTGTGCCATACGATGCCAACAAGTTAATTCCAACTAGACTCGTGACCGGATGGAGAGTGTGCATTGACTATCGTAAGTTGAATGACGCCACTCGAAAAGACCATTTTCCCTTGCCCTTCATGGACCAAATGTTGGTGCGTCTTGCGGGAAACGATTTCTATTGCTTTTTAGATGGTTTTTCCAGTTACTTCCAAATCCCCATCGATCCTCGTGATCAAGAAAAAACTACGTTTACGTGTACATATGGAACGTTTGCCTATCGTAGAATGCCATTCAGACTTTGTAATGCACCAGGAACCTTTCAAAGGTGCATGATGGCTATTTTTCATGATATGACCGAGAAGACGATGGAAGTCTTCATGGATGACTTTTACGTGTTTGGTAGTTCGTTCACTTCGTGTTTGTCGAATCTTGAGAGAATGTTAAAGCGTTGTGAGGAAACCAACCTTGTGCTAAATTGGTAAAAATGTCGTTTTATGGTTAAAAGTGGAATCGTCTTAGGGCACAAGGTTTCGAAAGAGGGGGTTGAGGTAGATCAAGCTAAGGTAGACGTCATCGCCAAATTACCTCATCTCAAAACCATTAAGGGAGTTAGGAGTTTCCTAGGCCACGCGGGATTTTATTGTCGATTCATCAAGGATTTTTCAAAGATCTCTCGACCTATTACACATCTCCTTAAAATAGATGCACGTTTTGTCTTTGACGAGGATTGTGTACGAGCCTTTGAAATCCTTAAGAGGAAACTTACCGAAGCTCCCATTCTTTTTGCTCCCAATTTGAACCTCCCCTTTGAGCTCATGTGTGATGCTAGTGACTACACTATTGGGGCCGTATTGGGACAACGTCATGAAAAACACTTCTTGCCTATTCACTATGCTAGCAAGACAATGATCGAGGCTCAACTAAATTACACTACAACGGAAAAGGAGTTCATTGCCGTGGTGTATGTATTTGAGACATTCCGACCTTATCTCGTCTTGACTAAATGCATAGTGTATACGGATCATTCGGCTATCAATTATCGTATGGCTAAACAAGATGCAAAGCCATGATTACTTCGTTGGATTCTCCTCCTTCAAGAATTTGATCACAAAATCGTTGACAAAAAGGAGCCGAGAATCTAGCGGCCGATCATCTTTCTCGTTTGGAAGATCCTCACCAAAGTGTTTACGAGTCAAAGGAAATCACCGAAACATTTCCGCTCGAGACACTTGGTGTAGTGAATTCTAAGCTTGATTCTTCTACCCCATGGTTTGCGGACATCGCAAATTACCATGCAGGCAACTTCATCATCAAGGGTATGACGACTCAAGAAAAACAAAAATTCTTCCGTGACGTCAAGTTCTACTTTTGGAACGACCCTTACTTGTTTCGAACTTGTGCGGATCAAATTATTCGGCGTTGTGTCTTTGGTACTAAAGCTTCTAACATCCTTAGAGCTTGTCACGAGGGACCCACGGGTGGTCACCATGGTGCTAATCTCACGGCTAAGAAGGTCTTTGATGTCGGTTTCTTTTGGCCTACTATTTACCGAGATGCATGATGAGACTGCTTTTATACATAGTCTCATCGTCCAAAAAGGGCTTTAAATACATAAAATATCATGAAAATGGCCAAATATATTCTTGTGTTTGTTACTTGTGTATTTTAGGTACGGATATTGAGAAAATTACAAAAGATCACAAGATCATACAAAAACGAACACGGGAAACGAAGTCGCACGATGAACCAAGCCCTAATGAAGATTTTCCAAGAATAACCCTTAAAGATTTGAATATTATGCAAGAAGGGTCCTCCAATATTGAAGAATTGACACTTTAAACCCTTGTATCTTCATAATTACAAGATTGGTCCCTAAAGTTTGTCAAAATTACAAAAAGGGCCCTCCACTTTGAAGAATTGGCAAATGTAGTCCCTCAACAAAACTGAATTGTCAATATTAGTCCTACTCAAAGTCAAACATACCATGAAGGCCTTCAAGTTACAAGAAATTACAAGTTTGGTCCTTTAAATATGTCAAATTGCAAAAAGGACCCTTAACTTTGAAGAAATGGCAAAAATGGTCCCTCATTAATCATGACTTGTCAATTTCAGTCCTCCAAACAAGTCAAGACCATTATCTATGAAGAAAATGCCAAAACAGCCCTTCAAGAATCAACAAATGGCAAGAAATACTCCTGAAATCACTTTACAAAACTTTTTGGGGCAAAAGTGTGAAAAATCAAATGTTGTTAACAAAGAAATAGGCGTTGATGAAGTTTTAAGCTGAAATGACAAAGAGAAAAGAGTAGAGGGGTTATTCATGGCAGACACAAAACTTACCTTAACCAGTAGTGGGGTGACACGTGCCCCACTACCACTTTTCCACCAATCAGCTCCCACCATTCCTCCACATCACCTTTCCACTCACAACTTATTTAACTAATCTCTGATTAGTTAAACTTTTGGCGCTTAACACATGATTTAAAACTATACCGGATCAAACTTAACCACTTTTCACCTATGAACACAAATTAGGGTTTTGTTAATTACTTATAATTAAGCCACCAAATGCTCCAGATTAGTGATTAATGACCCTTTAATCATAACCCAACTCACAAATCACTTGCCACCTCATCACACATGTCACATAGGACATGCCTTGCTACAAGGTTGAGGAAGAAGCCAAAAGTTGCCAGTTAATCCAACACCCCACAAGCTGCTTCAATCCTAAGCATTCCTTTGGACCCTTTGATCAAATTTCAGCCTTGACATCTCACACAAACAGCTAAGTCTTCCTCACGTGATCAAGCATTTTCAAAATCCACAAGGGCATATCTGGAACTTCATTAGCTAGGGTTTTACGTTTTTATGCATTCACTAGTCCATTTGTAGCATATATATAAGGCATAGGATGTGCAACATTTGTACTTGCTCTTGATTTTTCCTTTGTTCAAGTTCTGTAAACCCTTTGTCATTTATGAATGAAAAGTGTTTGAAACGTTGAAGAGAAACCAAGTGCCAATCTTTATTATTGCTTGTTAATGTTACATGTTAACTAAACCTGAATCCTAAAACTTGTTTTCAAAGGAGTGTGCAAAAGTTTGTATTTTTTCCTTTAATCTTGATATTTTGCTAAGATCTTGGTACACCTTGGAATTTTTGGGCTATAAGTTGATCATAGCACCCTGATATTGTGATATCAAGGTGTTGTGAGGCTTATAACTTGAGGATAATCAAGTGTGGGGCACAAGAGTTGCATTAATCAAGGATTTGTCACCTTACTGTTTTTATATTTTTGCTTCTAACTTTGTTGAATCTTAGTAGGAGTGTGTGTGGAAGCTTGTTCTTGTTCTTGCTAGCACATAAGCTCAAAATTCGTGGGTGTGGATGTACATCCATGAGGTTTGAACCTTTCTACCTTAAATCTGCTTAAAATCTTGATTTTTGGTGATTTTGTGTTCTACTTGTGTTCTTGCTGAATTTGTGGTTTAATCTTGCTTAATACTGCATATTACATCTGTTTATGTGTTTGATTGGGCTTGGGTAACCTTGGAATACACTTATACTTGTTTGAATTTGATTTGAAAAAGATAAGGGGTGTTTGGGATTATCTGTTTAAGATCATAGGTTGCTATTGTGTTCTTAGAAAGTGTTGTTTATGCTTTGTATCTGTTATTTACTTGGTTTAGTACTAAAACCTGCAAGTTATTGGCTTTAAAACCTTGAATCCAAGATTGTGCTATATCTCATTGGTTTTGACTGTTTTTGACCTAAAATTTTGGTAATACTTAGAGTATATGCAAGTTTAGGGATAAAAGGTGTTAAATCAAAGTTTGTGTAACTTGATTACAAGATTTGAGTGTTTGAATTTGGCTTGTTGGTCAAGTATATCAGCAAAGTGAAAAATCTGCTTGCTAGTGTTCATTAGTAACTTTTTGGCTCTTGAATCTTGATCTAGACCTTGAACCATTGCATGAAACCTGTTTAAATCTGTTCATTTGAATTTATTAAAGCTTGTGTATGCATTTGGTGCAATTTGGCTGGCTGATTTTTGCTAAAACTACTTATTGAGTGAAATCTGCTTATTGTTCATGTCTGTGACTGATCTGGTGATATTTTGAAGTAACTATACTAACTGGCTGATTGTGATTGTGTTTTTGTGATTGTTATTGACTCCTTATGATTAAATGATCATTTGGGAGTCTTTTTGAAACTTGAATCCACAAAAAAGTCATATAAGACAAAAAGTCAATTAAGTCAAGCAGTGGGAAAAGTTCCCACTGCTCAACACCCAAAACTAGCCCCTGCTAGTGTAATTTGTCATTCAGCTTATTAATAAGCCATATTGGCTTATCCAGACTTGCAACAACTTATTTTTTGTGATCAATCTTCCTTATTTGACCCATTTATTTGAACTGGAGCTTATCAAACCTTGGCTTTGACTTTTTGCTAGAAAACTCATAAGGTTGACTTTTAATTAAGTGCTTATTTGCTTATTACATCTTATTGAATGTGCTTATTGAAAAACTTTTTGTTGATTAAGCTTAATTAAGTCATTTAAAAGCTTTTGAAAGTTGAATCACCTCTTGGGGTGGCCTAGAACTCGAAAACGACTATTTTGTCGTTTTGTGAAGATAGCTTATTGCTTATTCAGGCTTATTCCTTGTGCTTATTTCAAATTTCTTTTTACAGATCTCTTAAGTAACTCAAAAGAAGCTTGTGTGTCTAATTTTAGCTTATGGCATCAACTTATAGCTTAATGGGCCAAAAAGCCCATTAAGAATAAGCTGCTTTGAAATAAGCTAGCTTAAACACATCTTCAGCTTTTGGGCCTTCAGAGTTTTGGTTTTAAAATCAAATTTTGAGTCAGATACGAGCTGTTGGGCTTATTTGGTTGACTTTTTCTTATTGGGCCCAAATTAAGCCCATTAAGGGACTGTTTTATCTTTTATCCCATTTCTAGGCCCAATAGGGGTATTTTGTAATTTGAACTTCATTTCTGTGTTTATTAGGTTAAAATAATCTAGTTTGCCACTTTTTTGAATTTTTTTATAAATTTTGGATTTTAATATTATTTTATTATCATTTTATTATTAAAAATTAAAATTTAGAATTTTCAAGTTTTTATATTTTTCTTAGGTTAAATACATTAACTTAGGAATTTTACAATTCTTAGAATATTTTTATTGTCATTAGATTAATTTTTAGAATTATTTTAATTTAAATAGTTTTTAATTGTTTTAAATAGTTTTTCTTAA
This sequence comes from Glebionis coronaria, assembly GCA_025667525.1. Taxonomy (NCBI): domain Eukaryota; kingdom Viridiplantae; phylum Streptophyta; class Magnoliopsida; order Asterales; family Asteraceae; genus Glebionis; species Glebionis coronaria. The sequence goes on from JANFOE010001330.1 coordinate 541,348, forward strand.
TTTTAAAATTTTAAAAAATAGTTTTAAATTTAGTTAAGTCATTTTAGAGGTTTACAATTGAAAAAAAAAATCAGTTTAGGCTTTTTGTTAATTAAATTGATTTTTTGGGCTTTAATTAGCATTAAAAAATTACTATTTAATTAAATAAAAGGTTTGAGTGATTTTTGATTTTTTGTAAACTCTAATTATATTATTTAGGATTTATTGCAATTTCTAGGATTTTTTAGGGTAAAATTTTAATTTTGCTACTTTTTACGGTGTTACGTGTACGACTATTCGTCTTAGTGTAATCCACAATCGTAACCGTCATTCTCTTCTAATCTCTTTTCTATTTTCTTTCTTCATCAAATATAATCACAAAAGTTAATCATCTCTCTACACAACACACAAGCCTCCTTGAGAACGATCCCCACTTAGGGTCATAACTTGTGGTTTTCCTAAACCACTTGTTCATACTTACCCTAATTACCTTTGTTTTCCTAAACAAAGTGTAAAAATTACAACTATCATTTTGGCACCGCTGCCGAGGAGGCGTGTTGTGTTTTGATTTGAAAATTGTTGTTTTTATATATAGCCATAATATCTATTTGTATTAGTAGCACTCTACTAATATGTATTATCAGTTTTCGTTTTTTTGTGTGAATATTATTAATATATTGTATACGTAGAACAATAAATTCACAAGTACTCCAAAAGTGTGAAAACACAACCTTGATTGGGAGGTCATTACTCAATCATTGCATTCGAATCTCAAACAAGAAAGAAAAGGCAAAAATAGATAAATACTTTCGTGAAGCTCGATTTTGAAAACTACAAACTATAAGGTGGGTATAAAGCGGGTATTATAAAATATACCCTAAGGAAAAAGGCTCATAACTGCTTCGCGCCGCCTCATTTCCCCGCTTGCTTGTGAGTATTTTGAGATTGAAAGCTAATCGAGGGTTTTGCCGCCTAAAGTATTAGTATCATATATACTTTCTTGGTTTCATTTGATTAAACCCTCTTGAACGTTTTGGTGTACCACCAACGTTCTAAAGTCATCGAAGGCGTTCACTTCACGTGATCGTTTTCATTCCTTGAGGCTTCTTTAATCAAGAGATTTGATTAAGGAGGAGATTTGTAGATTTTTGTCTACTTAATACAATCACAAAAATCCAAAAAAAAGTAGAAACAATCAAAAACCACAAAAAGATTGGAAAAATATAAAACGCCAAAAAAAATCTTCTTTGCTCATCCCCTCGTTGTACGTAACGTTTATGCAAACCCGCAACCAAGCAAGACGTGCACGTAAACGAAAAAACCGAAAGGAGTCAACACCTACTCCTAATCTTTCTAGTGAGGAGTCTCCTATTGACGAGCCTATCGTAAGAGAAGAACCAACCATGGCGAATCGAACTATGATGGAGTTACTTCAAGCACCCATCGAGGGTTATGGAGAGGCTATTGTGATTCCCGCTATCCTTGCGGAGAATTTTGAAGTGAAAACGGGTTTGTTGTCGATGATCCAAAACAACAAATTCCGTGGTGATGAAAAGGACAACCCGCACAACCATATCCGCCAATTCAATCATCTTACCGCCACTTGCAAATTTAAGGATCTTGCTAATGACTCGATTAAGATGATGATTTTTTCGTATTCCTTAGCGGGGCCCACTAAAATTTGGTTAGAGAAAGAGCCACCCAATTCTATATTGACGTGGAAGGATCTCGTTTCTAAATTTGTGAACCAATTTTTCCCGCCCTCTAAGACTACGCACTTGAAAAATGAGATTTCAAAATTTTCACAAGAATTTAATTAGAGTTTTTCAACGGCTTGGAATAGGTTTAAGGAAGTGTTACATGAGTGTCCTCATCACGGTTTTTCCGACTTGCATCAAATTGACACGTTTTACAATGGACTTAATGATCATGAAAGAGATTATCTAAATGCCGCCGCGGGTGGTAATTTTTTGTGTAAAACGGTTGAGGAAGCGTTGTTGATAATTAAGAATAGATCTAAGGTGTATAGTCCTCGTAACACATCGAGTGTTCGTAAGGCTTCGTCTTTGGCTTCACCTTCTTTGTCTAATACCATCGATGCTTGCCAAATTGAGGCGAACTTGGAAAAGAAAATCTTTGATAAACATAAAGGACTTTTAATTAAATTCAAAGTTGGAGAACAAAGTGCTCCCGCTACGGCTAAAGCGGTTGAGGTTTCATGTATGTATTGTGGTGGAGGTCATGATTTCTCCGAGTGCATTACCAACGGTGGTAACACTTCGAGTGCCTACGCGTCCACGGGAACTTACAAACAAAAAGGTCAAGTTACCCGCTCTAATAAATTGACTCCACCGGGTTTTGCTCCTAATCAAAATGCTAAAAACAACTATCGAAACAATCAAGTTGGTTTCAAAAACAATTACAAAGGAAACTATGGGAATCAAGGGGCTAATAATCAAGTTTCAAACTAAAACAAAATAATGATTTTCAAAACAACAACAACAGTTTGCAAACTTTGAAAGATCTTCCAAATGAATTTGTTGAATACGCTAATGGAAACGGTGCTAGGTTTGACAACATTAAAAGAGAAATCATTAGCCTAAGATCCGAGTTTAAGAACGACTTGAAGAAGGAGTTGAAAAACGAGTTAGCAAATGAGCTTAAAATCCATACAAACAAAATGGAAGGAAATGTAACTAGGTTACAATAAAACCAACAAAAAATGGAACAAGGGCAACATGAAATAAAATAAGAGATGATTAAGGCCGAGAAGAGGCAATCCATGTTTGAGGACAAAATTTCATCTATGTTTGAGGCTATTATGTGCTAACCGTCTTTGAGTAGTCTTCCTAGTAACACCATATCGAACCCTACGAGAGAGATGAAAGTGATTACCACACGTAGTGGTGAGACGCTTAAGGAACCGACTCCTCAACCAATTGCTCCTACGGAGGATGCAATTGAGGAAGAACCCGAGGTGGTGGTCGAAAAGGAGCATGTCCCCATCTCACGAAGTACCGCTCATGCCACACCTACGGTTGACCCATTACCACATTTAGAACCCGAGATTCCAAAGGCTATGCCTATGACTCAACCCACACCACCTTTGTCCTATCCATCAAGATTTAGAAAGGAGAAACATCAAGAGCGCGATAATTATCAGTTTGAGCTTTTTATGAAAATGTTTCGTGACGTTCATTTTAATGTGAGTTTTGCTGATGCTTTGGTCATGATGCCTCGATTGTCGCTAACTTTAAGAGTATGCTGAACAACAAGGAGAAATTGCAACAATTGTCTAGTTTTTCATCGGTTTATCTTAACCGCATACCTCAAAAAGTCGGTGATCCCGGTAAATTCTTGATTCCTTGTGCCATCCAAGATATGGAAGAATGCTATGCCTTGCCGATCTTGGTGCTAGTATTAACTTGATGCCACTTGCTATCTTCAAGCCGCTCAATCTTCCTAATCTTACTTCTTCACTAATGTCTATTGAGTTGGCCGACCATTCCACGATTCCCGCATGTGGATTGGTGGAAGACGTTTTTGTGAAAGTGGGAAAGTTCTATTATCTGGTAGACTTTATCGTTGTTGATATTCCCACGGATCCTCAAGTTCCTCCCATTTTAGGTCATTCATTTTTAGATACGTCTATGGCTTTAATTGATATTCATGCTAGAAAGATCACCTTACGTTTCAACGACGAGGAACTTGTTATAAATGCAATTCAAAATTATCAAATATCTCATGTTTATTCCGTTGCAACCATAAACCTCGTTGACATGATTGACGTTGTTTGCGAGGAATTTTCACAAGAAGTTTTAGGTTTTGGTGATGATGAAAATAGTGGCAATCCCACTATGTTAGATCCCATTCTTGATAATTCGGCACCAACCTTCACTCCATTTGAAGGCGGTGGTTTTACTGTGACAACCGTGGTTTTGAGGTTCGTCACTCGGTCTTATTTTTAGGTTATTTTATGTGTGACTATGTGTTTAGTGTGTTTACATGTTTATTTTGCGGGAACGAGGTTGGTGTGGATATCGTATATGGGTATAAAGTACTCATAAGTAAATCGAGGAACGGTTATTTCATGTTCATGAGCTCATGAATTAGTGACTATGAAATGAAATGGTGTTATTTTGGTGTTTTACATATACGTATAAGTATTATAGTAAATCGTATTTTTTTACGATTTGGGGTTTAGCATTTAGAGGTCTCGGGTAAGGTGTTTAGTCATGGGAGTATTTTTAGGGATGGTTTTAAGTCATTTAGGACTTATTTTAAATTTTTATTTCAAACTTCAATAGTTTTTTAAAAACTGTATATTTTACGTTTTTTACGGTATAAGCGTAAATTGACTGGTTTTACGGTTTTGAGGTTTTAGGAGCTGAAATAAATTAAGGTAACTTAAGGTATTATTATTAATATATTAATAAGTCTTAAAAAGAAAAATAAAATATATATGAATCGGGTTTTAAACCGACTAGAAAAGAAAAAGAAAGGATAATGGGCCAAAAGACCCAACTTGAGCCCAATTTGGAAATGCCTTTTTAATAAAACATATAAATACCATGTTTATATCACAAAAATCAGTTTTTCATTAATTTTCTCCCCTTTTGGCTGAATTTTTACAAGCCCTAATTTAGGGATTCATCAAAAATAATTTTCTTGAAGATTTGAGGTAAAAATCTTGATTTAATTCTTATAGTTTTCTTGTTTTATAGCATTAAGGCTTCAAGTTTTATGTAATCAATTTATATGATGGATTAGAGTTCTTAATAGATATGTAATTAGGGGTTTTATAAAAATTAACATGATTAGGATAATGATTGGTGATTATTAGTGATGTTCATTAGGGTTTAATCATGTTTAAATTCGTTTTTAAAAATTGGGCAGATTTTTGAGTCACTTGTTTTGATCATATCTAGAGTTCTACAAACTATTATTTTGCGATCCAAGCATCCATGAATAGGTAATTGAAATGGCTTTCAAATGCAAGAAACGAGAACTAAATTTGAGGTCGGGAGGTGGGTGAAAAACAGGTTACAATAGTCGGAGGTCAAAACTGTTTTGAAATCAGTCGGGTTTAATTTAACGTTTTAAAGTGATTGGGGTACTTAGGAGTACAATTGAGCCTTATAATGAGCATGGGTGTTGGTTTATATATTAAATAAGAGACCTGAAGGGTGTCTAAGCAAATGGGTTAGGGTAAGACCCCCTAATTATAACAAACGTTTTGTATGTTCAAAATCGATAAAAGGCGGATAGGCAGAAGTATATATATATATATATATATATATCGGGGCCTTTAACAGTAGCTTTAAGGTTGGGGCAAAAAGGAGGAGTTAGCTAACATATTTAAGGGCATAGGTTTTCCTTTACAAAGATCATGGGTATGTTTAGGTGGGCGTTTGGCTTATAGTTTGGAGACCTAAAAACCGGGACTGTTTTGGGTAAAATGTTAACGGGACGGGTTATGAAGTAAACTAAGTTAAGGGATTTATAGAGGGGTGTAATGAGATGCTTAGAGCATATAAATGAGGTATATATATGGGAGAAGGTTAGATGTCCATCATAGGTTGATGAGCCATCTTAGTGTTTGGTTCATGTTTTGATTGTGTGCTTTTCTTTGTTAGCTTTTTGCTAGTGCGCGGACTTTTGGAGAAGCTCAATCAGGTAAGTTTCATAGTCCCATGTCTTTTAATGATTTTGAATTCCAGATGAGATGGAAGCGACACTGTTTGGTTTTATAACTTATGTTGTGAATGTTTTATGATTGGTAATGGACTTGTGTGTACACTTATGTGATTAATTGCTATGTGATTCTTGATTGTGTTTATGATTTGGATCGGGGGACACGTACCGTCTCAGTTATTGTGGTTTAACTTGGTACCAAGGGGATGTTGACAAGGCGGGGCCTTGGGGAGGTACATAGATGTGTAAGCATCTATGGGACCAATGGATAATGACAAGGCGGGGCCTTGGGATTGCTACATAGGTGTATGGGCGCTTATGGTACCATGGTGTTTGGTAAGGCTGGGAGCCTTGGATTTTGTTTGGAATGATTGATCTTGAATGTTAGTTGTTAATGCATATTTGTAGCACATTGTCCATATGTTTAGTGGTTTATGGTGGTTCACAGCTTATTTTAATCTGTTTTTGGTTGGAGTCTAAACCTATGACTCTCACCAACATTATGTTGATGTGTTTTTGTGTCTCTTTCAGGTGATAAAGTGGTTAAGCGTGAGAACATATGTGGCTAGGATTGGAGTCGCGTAGGAATGCATTTAGAAGGAGATCCCTGTTCCTTCTTAGTTTATTTTTCTGTTTGTTTCAATAAGTGATACTATGAACCTATATGTTGCTTTGTTTGTGTTATTTGTTTGTCTTGGGTAAGAGGTAGGGCTGTTACCTACTTACCTAGACTCCTGCATTGATGAGATATTGTCATGACATTTGTGTCACCTTTTATGACATTTTTAATTCATATAGTTCTCTCTATAGACACGCTGTTGTTGTGATGATATCCATACGTCGCGTCCCATATTCCGCCATGGTGGGGTGTGACAGAATGGTATCAAAGACAATGGTTATAGAGAATTAGGTTGCCTAGTCTAGTAACCTAGTCTATAGCTTAAGGGTCCCTGCATATAGGCGTCATAGGAGTATGTGTGTATTTTATATTAATTAAAGTTTTCTGGATGTTATTGGTTTTTACTTGCGATGTTTGTTAAGTTTTGACTAGTATGGGTTGAACCGTAGTAGTTCATACTTAGCCACATGTTATTTTCTTTTCGGGGTGTGACTAGTACTGGTTGAACCATAATCATCCACGCTAGTCATTGTCGTATTTTGCTTAAATTGTACATTATAGTACATAATTTGGTACATGGTAGTTTCTATCTTTTGTTGGGTTATTTTATGTACCTGAGGTATAGTATTTTTCTTTTGATGTTTAAGTCATGTTCCCTAAGAATCATGTGGTGGTTCGAGTTATTAGGAGTAGGTGGATATGAAGGATTTTAAGCTGTTTCCACTCTTATGGGCGACATGACTTATAACTGATTATGTTTTTGTTTTGGATTTAGTCTATGCTGTTTTAGCTAGATTATGGATTTATGTATTTCAAGAGTTTGACTATGTTATTTTAATGGATGGAGTTTTGGACTTTTTTTTTGGTTATGTGGTTATGAGCTTGTATGAGTAGATGGATATATGTGTTATGTGTTGCATTAGTTCTTATAAGTGTCATCATAGGAAGGAGTGCATTGGGGAAGGGTAATTGTATAAGTATGGTGGCCAACATAGTTATACAAGTACCACAACATCAATGGATTCCTAAGTATGATTGCATGAAAGAGGGTTAGTACATGCTTGTATAGTAGATGTTAGACGGATTTGAGTATATGTATCCTAATATGCGTATATATGTATGATCCCCTACAATTATCGATTGTATCCTTAGGAGGGTGGCTAGCTCGCTTCTTTTTAGATATTCAACCTCCGTTGTAGCGTATTCTTCGAGTTTCATGTGTCCGTTTTAAAATGGTATTTTTGGTTTTAAGTCTATTAAAATAACTTGGGATTTCTTTTGAGATAAAGGAATCTTTTGTGTTGAGTCTTACATTTCTTTTGGTCGGTATATATTGAAAAGACTTGGAAATCCACTATAGAGTTGGATGGTTGGTTGTATTCAGTAAAATAAGGGTAAGGTGTTGGAGTCGTGTTTGAAACAAGATGTAACATAAGAATTTAAATCAACACTTATTTATTTCAATATTCTAAAAGACTCTCTATAAAATAAAACGAAATAAAATTTCTTTCTACATACATAGTTTATATAATTGAGTTTAACCGATTTACGTCATATATAATTATTTATACATAAATTGAGTTCACGAAAATTTCGCATACAATTATTTCTTTCATTTAAAAGGATTGCATTAATCACTAAGTTTATTCTTTAGTTTTTAAAACAACTAGTATAAAATTGTTTTGGTCGTAACTTGTTCGTTTTTAAAGCTTTTTGGGTGATTCAAAAGCCTAAAATTATGTACTCGGAACGTACTTTTCAAATATTCAGAATGTATAGTCATGGGAGGTCAGTATCCTGGTCGAAATTATTGTACAAGTGTCGGGTTAAAGGTTGAGTTTTGAATAGTAGTTTATTTTTATGATTTGGGATGCACGGGATACCTAGTCTTTGAGTTGAGTTTTGAGTTCGTCAAGAGGGTTGTTTGTAGATTGTTTGAGTCACATAGATGTGGGGAGGTAAAGAAAAAAAATATAAAAAATATTCTTTTGGAAAAGTCGATCTTGTACACGGTTTAATAATATGCCGCGGGGCGTAAGATGTTTTGGTTGCCATTAAGTGATTCTTGGAATCATTTTTCTTTGTCATGAGTCATTTGAATTGGTACTTGTTTGAGTTTTCCTTTTGAGTTTTCGTGGTTTTGGTCTGTTTTAACTCGTGCACGTGAAATGTCGTTAGTTATCCGTGGGTTTGATTCGGTGATCGTATCTAGTGGATTCAGGATGTAGTTTTGGGTTCGTATTGATTGGGAGCGTTGAGGTAGACATATGAAAGACTTGGTCGCGCCTACACGATTTAGTAGGTGGCCCTGAGAGAATGGTCGGAATGCCCTTAGTGGGGATGAAAGAGTTAAAAGTTCGTAGACGAACTAATGTGGTCATGAGGTCTCTTAGGAGTGCCAAGGGAGATGAATAGAGATTTGTATAATGTATGGATATTGGCACAAATAACGCGCCATAGAGAGTGTTGGAAGGGGATATAATACCTCAAAGGTATTTATGATTGTTCGTAAGGCATGTAAGTTTTCCGAAAATTTCCTGAGATTTAGTAGGTTTGCCTATTATTGTGAGGTAGAACCATAAATAGAGCAAGTAGGAGAAGTGAGAGGAGTTGTAGTTAGTGCCTTTCCAAGGAAATTGTTGATGGAATAATTTTAAGAGCAAGAGTTGTTAGAAATTGCAACGGATGCAAGGTAAAACTTGAGTTGCTTAGTAGTATATTGGTTGTGAAAAGCGGTTGAGTGGTCTGATAAGAGGAAGTATTGGTCTTTTAGAATACGTGTAGATTTTCGTGAGTAGAACGAGGTAGAAATTTATTCGTATTGCTTCTAAGAGAGTGTGCAAGGAGGACGTAGTTGAAACTGCTAAGGATGTTGTATGAACGCTTTGGGTTTACGACTATAATTTTGGCTTCGCCGAGGCACTAGCAGTTTTCATGGAGTCAATGAACCGGGGGTGCATGACAATATATAAACGAGTTGTCATCGGAAGCATCGACGAAATCTTGATCTACTCAAATCTAAGAAGGAGAGTGAGGCGAATTATGAGTTGGTTTTGGAGTTGTTAGGAAAGGGAATTATACGTGAGATTTTCAAGTGTGAGTTTTAGGATTAAGTTGGCCAGGACGAGTAGTCAGAGATGATGGCATATCGTGGAACCAGCAAGGGGCAAAGTGAAGAAAGGTGAGGAAGCATTTTGGAGGCTGAAGAGGTGGATTAGATAATGAGCAGATCTTGGAATTATCGGAAGGACTGGATAAATTCGCGAAGCATGACGATACGTGGAGAAAGGATTTGGATGTATATGAGAACGACAAAGAAAGTCGGTTGTTTATACGTTGTGGGAACTAAAGATTTGGAAGAACTAGATAAACTTAGTTAGTGGAGCTGGATTGTTATATCTGCCTAGAATGCTAGAGGCATTTGGGGTACGAGACGTAGAGAATGATCTATACAGATCATGAACGTCTCCAACACATATTTAATCATCTTGATTGAACATTTGGAAAAGGTGATGGGTGGAGTTAAGTGATGAAAGAAATTTGCAAGGCCAAGTACCATCTAGGAAAGGCAAGCATGGTTGATGAGACATGGAATAAGAAGAATAAAGTGAAGCTGAGACGAACTTAAACTATATGGATGACGTATTAGGGTGGTTTGGATGAAGGATGTAGGTTGCACGAGTTGAGTTGTCTAAAGCAGAGAACGCGTCAACATGTATGTTGCGTGGCTTGGACAATCATATGTAGAAAATGGACGTAGACTATACTTCCTACATAGATAGGAGTAGCTTAGAAAGGGCGATGTAAGGACGAAGTTAGTGAAAGGGATACATAATGGGGTGAAGGAATAAGTACGACGAGAGTTGGGTGATAGTCGATAGACTGACTAATTCATCTCATATTTCAAGAGGAATGAGAAGTCACGTAGTTGAGAAGTTGGAAGGATTGCGTACGGATGTGATGGAATAGAGGGTTTTGCGTAAAAGTTAGCCTAATATGTATGGAATGCCTTATGAAGGATTATGGCAAGGGAAGAAACGACGGGAAGCAAGCATAGTATACCGTTGATAGACTAATGTTTGGTATGAGCATACTATAGGGGTAATTGAGAAAGACGCCTAGAGCATTGGCGTGAGATTTGGAGATAGTTGGAGAACGTATTATATTAGGAAGAATTCTCCTACAAAGAGAGAGTCACCGGTGAGAGGGGCATATTCCCCATTGATGAGGATGTAAGGAATAAAGGAGGAAACACCTAAATTATAGGCTGAAGACGGGATATAAGATGGTATGGAAATTAAGATTGTGGAAATACAAGCGAAAAGTAGTATGGAGGAAGAATGATTAGAGGGAGCAAGAGGTTGTCAAGATGGTGGGGTGATATTGAAGGGAAAACCGTTATAGCAAGAGGTTAGTATTCAAGAGCAATGGAACGTTCACCTAAAGAAAAGGTGTAGCACCTGTTAGTATGAAGGATTGTTAGTTACTTGGTTCCGAGCATGGGAAAGCAAGGATGAGGTGGTGGTTATGACATGTTTCATGTAAATTTTATGGGAAGCTTTTGGTTATGCAATCCTGCATATACCATTGGATGTGATAAAGGTTGGGAGAACTTCTGAATGATGGAAAATCCGTAGAGGATAAAAGCCGTTAGGTCTGGTGATAGGAATTGTAGTAGAAACTGTTGGAGTTAATTCATAGGAGATGAGGTGGATCACCGTTATAGTGGAATGAATTTAGAAGCAGCCAACGTATTGGACCGGAGGTGGATCGGAAAACTATGGAGGTGGTGGCAGTGCTTAAGTAGAGGTTGAAAATGGCAAAGAACTGACAAGAGAGCTGTGCGGACGAGAGGCATAAGCCGTTGGGATTTAAGATTGGAGGTAAGGTTATGCTAGAGGTTTCACCATGGAAAGGAGTGATGTGGTTTAGAAAGAAATGGAAGTTAGCACCTAGATTTGTGGGTCATTTAAAATCCTTGAAGGATTGGGCTAGTGGCGTATAGGTTGAGATTACCGGAGGAATTGAGTAGTGTGCATGATGTATTTCATGTATCAAACTTGAGGAAATGCTTAGCAAGAACCGACTTGCAAGTACCGTTAGATGATATTAGTATCAATACGAGTCTTCATTTCATCGAAGAGCCGGTAGAGATTTTGGGTCGTGAAGCTAAGACGTTGGAAAAAAGGGTAATATACCGTAGTTATGGTAAGATGGAATTTGGAACGTGGACTAGAGTTCACGTAGGAACGGGAAGGATTTATGAGGAGCAAGTATCCTCAGCTATATGATAATGAAGATCCTAAGGTGTAAATCTCGGGACGGGATTTCTATTAGGAGGGAGTGATGTGACAACCGTGGTTTTGAGGTTCGTCACTCGGTCTTATTTTTAGGTTATTTTATGTGTGACTATGTGTTTAGCGTGTTTAATGTTTATTTTTCGGGAACGAGGTTGGTGTGGATATCGTATATGGGTATAAAGTACTCATAAGTAAATCGAGGAACGGTTATTTCATGTTCATGAGCTCACAAATTAGTGACTATGAAATGAAATGTTGTTATTTTGGTGTTTTACGTATACGTATAAGTATTATAGTAAATCGTATTTTTTACGATTTGGGGTTTAGCATTTAGAGGTCTCGGGTAAGGTGTTTAGTCATGGGAGTATTTTTTGGGATGGTTTTAAGTCATTTAGGACTTAGTTTAAAAGTTTATTTCAAATTCAAGAGTTGTTTTAAAACTGTATATTTTACGTTTTTTTTACGGTATACGCGTAAATTGACTAGTTTTAAGGTTTTGAGGTTTTCAGAGATGAAATAAATTAAGGTAACTTAAGGTATTATTAATAATATATTAATAAGTCTTAAAAATAAAAAAAAATAAAAAATATATATATGAATCGGGTTTTAAACCGACTACAAAAGAAAAAGAAAGGATAATGGGCCAAAAGACCCAACTTGAGCCCAATTTGGAAAAGCCTTTTTAATAAAACATATAAATACCATGTTTATATCACAAAAATCAGTTTTTCATTAATTTTCTCCCCTTTTGGCAGAATTTTTACAAGCCCTAATTTAGGGATTCATCAAAAATAATTTTCTTGAAGATTTGAGGTAAAAATCTTGATTTAATTCTTATAGTTTTCTTGTTTTATAGCATTAAGGCTTCAAGTTGTATGTAATCAATTTATATGATGGATTAGGGTTCTTAATAGATCTGTATCTAGGGGTTTTATAACAATTAACATGATTAGGATAATTATTGGTGATTATTAGTGATGTTAACTAGGGTTTAATCATGTTTAAATTCGTTTTTAAAAACTGGGCAGATTTTTGAGTCACTTGTTTTGATCATATCTAGAGTTCTACAAACTCTTATTTTGCGATCCAAGCGTCCCTGAATAGGAAATTGAAGTGGATTTCAAATGCAAGAAACGAGAACTAAATTGGAGGTCGGGAGGTGGGTCAAAAACAGGTTACGACAGTCGGAGATCAAAACAGTTTTGAAATCAGTCGGGTTTAATTTAACATTTTAAGGTGATTGGGGTACTTAGGATTACACTTGAGCCCTCTAATGAGCATGCGTGTTGGTTTATATATTAAATAAGAGACCTGAAGGGTGGCTAAGAAAATGGGTTAGGGTAAGACCCCTAATCATAACAAACTTTTTGTATGTTCAAAATCGATAAAATGCGGATAGGCAGAAGTATATATATATATATATATATATATATATATATATATATATATATATATATATATATATATATATATATATATATATATATATATATATATATATATATATATATATATATATATATATATATATATATATATATATATATATATATATATATATATATATATATATATATATATATATATATATATATATATATATATATATATCGGGGCCTTAACAATAACTTTAAGGTTGGGTCAAAAGGGAGGAGTTAGCTAACATATGTAAGGGCATAGGGTTTACTTTACAGAGATCATGGGTATGTTTAGGTGGGCGTTTGGCTTATAGTTTGGAGACCTAAAACCGGGACTGTTTTGGGTAAAATGTTAACGGGACGGGTTATGAAGTAAACTAAGTTAAGGGCTTTATAGAGGGGTGTAATGAGATGCTTAGAGCATATAAATGAGGTATATATATGGGAGAAGGTTAGATGTCCATCATAGGTTGATGAGCCATCTTAGTGTTTGGTTCATGTTTTGATTGTGTGCTTTTGTTTGTTAGATTTTTGCTAGTGCGCGGACTTTTGGAGAAGCTCAATTAGGTGAGTTTCATAGTCCCATGTCTTTTAATGATTTTGACTTCTAGATGGAATGGAAGAGACACTGTTTGGTTTTATAACTTATGCTGTGAATGTTTTATGATTGGTAATGGACTTGTGTGTACACTTATGTGATTAATGGCTATGTGATTCTTGATTGTGTTTATGATTTGGATCGAGGGACACGTACCGTCTCAGTTATTGTGGTTTGACTTGGTACCAAGGGGATGTTGACAAGGCGGGGCCTTGGGGAGGTACATAGATGTGTGAGCATCTATGGGACCAATGGATAATGACAAGGCGGAGCCTTGGGATTGCTACATAGGTGTATGGGCGCCTATGGTACCATCGTGTTTGGTAAGGCTGGGAGCCTTGGATTTTGTTTGGAATGATTGATCTTGAATGTTAGTTGTTAATGCATATTTGTAGCATATTGTCCATATGTTTAGTGGTTTATGGTGGTTCACAGCTTATTTTAATCTGTTTTCGGTTGGAGTCTAAACCTATGACTCTCACAAACATTATGTTGATGTGTTTTAGTGTCTCTTTCAGGTGATAAAGTGGTTAAGCGTGAGAACATATGTGGCTAGGCTTAGAGTCGCTTAGGAATGCATTTAGAAGGAGATCCCTGTTCCTTCTTAGTTTATTTTTCTGTTTGTTTCAATAAGTGATACTATGAACCTATATGTTGCTTTGTTTGTGTTATTTGTTGGTCTTGGGTAAGAGGTAGGACTGTTACCTACTTACCTAGACTCCCATTAATGAGATATTGTCATGACATTTGTGTCACCTTTTATGACATTTTTAATTCATATAGTTTTCTCTATAGACACGCTGTTGTCGTGATGATATCCATACGTCGCGCCCCATATTCCGCCATGGTGGGGTGTGACATTTACGTTGGAAGAATTCGATGTTCCACGTACTTGTGACGAAGACCTCGACAATGATGAGGACTTCTCAATTATCAAGGATTTTCTTAACGATTTCCCATTTCCTCCACCCAAGGAGGTTATGAGTATCGAGCCCAAATCTTCAATTGAGGAACCACCTATCCTCGAGTTGAAAGATTTACCTCCTCATCTCGGATATGTCTTTTTGGAGGAGGACGACAAGTTACCGGTTATTATTGCGAAAGAACTTTCGGATGACGAAAAAACCGCACTTGTCGATGTTCTAAAGGATCACAAAGGGGCAATTGCGTGGAAGTTATCCGACATTAAGTGGATCGATCCCAAATTTTGTACCCACAAAATCTTAATGGAGGAGGATTACAAACCCGCAATCCAATGTCAAAGGAGGGTGAACCCCAAAATTCACGACGTCATCAAAAAGGACGTCCTAAAACTCCTTGATGCGGGAATGATTTACCCTATTTCCGATAGCCCTTGGGTGAGTCCTATCCATTGTGTCCCTAAAATGGGAGGAATGACCGTTGTGCCAAATAATGCCAATGAGTTAATTCCCACTAGACTCGTGACCGGATGGAGAGTGTGCATTGACTATCGTAAGTTGAATGAAGCCACTCGAAAAGACCATTTTCCCTTGCCCTTCATGGACCAAATGTTGGAGCGTCTTGCGGGAAACGATTTCAATTGCTTTTTAGATGGTTTTTCTGGTTACTTCCAAATCCTCATCGATCCTCGTGCACCGGGAACCTTTCAAAGGTGCATGATGGCTATTTTTCATGATATGATAGAGAAGACGATGGAAGTCTTCATGGATGACTTTTCCGTGTTTGGTAGTTCGTTCACTTCGTGTTTGTCGAATCTTGAGAGAATGTTGAAGCGTTTTGAGGAAACCAACCTTGTGCTTAATTGGGAAAAATGTCATTTTATGGTTAAAAGTGAAATTGTCTTAGGGCACAAGGTTTCGAAAACGGGGATTGAGGTAGATCAAGCTAAGGTAGTCTTCATCGCCAAATTACCCCATCCTAAAACCGTTAAGGGTGTTAGGAGTTTCCTAGGTCACGCGGGCTTTTATCGTCGATTCATCAAGGATTTTTCAAAGATTTCTCGACCTATTACACATCTCCTTGAAAAAGATACACGTTTTGTCTTAGACGACGATTGTGTACGAGCCTTTGAAATCCTTAAGAGGAAATTTACCGAAGCTCCCATTCTTGTTGCTCTCAATTGGAACCTCCCCTTTGAGCTCATGTGTGATGCTAGTGACTACGCTATTGGGGCCGTATTGGGGCAACGTCATGAAAAACACTTCTTGCCTATTCACTATGCTAGCAAGACGATGACCGAGGCTCAACTAAAATACATAACAACGGAAAAGGAATTCCTTGCCGTGGTGTATGCATTTGAGAAATTTCGACCTTATCTCGTCTTGACTAAATGCATAGTGTATACGGATCATTCAGCTATCAAGTATCTTATGGATAATGTTGGAAATACGTTTTACGTATTTATGAAGGATCGGTCGCTCCAACGATAATTATGTAATGGGCTCGTGATCCACTTAGTAAAGTATAGTCCATATAGCCCACATGTAGGGTGGGCTATATATATATACCCCTCCTAGCATGTTAGGAGGGGGTTGGTTAGTTCATTCATTTCAACATCTTTTAATCAATCTAATCACTTTCTCTCTCTACTTTTCTTCCCTCTCCTTTCTCTCTCTACACCTAATCTCCTTCTTCCCCATCTCTTCCACCAAATCCATAGATCTAATCCATCATTTACCAAATCCTTAGATTTCGTAGGCCTTCAATTGGTATCAAGAGCCATGGTTGAATCTTAGGATTTGCATTTTTTTTATCTTTTGATTTGGTGGTAAAAATCCTTTCTTTTCTATTTTTTTATCCATCTTTTCATCATTTGATCAATTTTTTTATCAATTTTTATAAATTTTATCAATTCTCATTTTTTATCAGTTTTATTTTTTTTTACGTTTTTTTTTATATAATCAGTTTTTTTTGTATTTTTTTATTTTCAGTTTTTTCTTCTATCAGTTTTTTTTTATTAAATTTTTCGTATCAATCAGACTTTTTTTGTTACATCATCAATTTTTTTTAAGTTTTGTTTTTTGGTCCATCATTTTTTTGTTCATCTAGTCTTATTAAATTTTATTAAAAAATAATCAAGTTTTGTAATCATTTTTTTTATGAGTCATTTTTTTTAATCCGTTTCATTTTCATATCGGTCCAAAGTCTCAGTTTTTTGATCCAATCAGTCCAATAGTCCATCGGTCCAAATCTGTTTACTCTGTCCAATTTATCCTAACTTTGTCCAAAACAGTCCAATCCATCCAGTCTATCAATTTTTGAGATCGAGCTATTTCATTTTTCTGAATAAGAAAACTTTCCGAATTGACAAAGTTTTCCGCATAGAAAGGATTTTCCGCATTGAAAGGTTTTTCCGAATAGACAAACTTTCCGAGTAGAAAACTTTCCGAGTAGAAAACTTTCCGAGTAGAAAACTTTCCGAGTAGAAAACTTTCCGAGTAGAAAACTTTCCGAGTAGAAAACTTTCCGAGTAGAAAACTTTCCGAGTAGAAAACATTCCGAATTAAAAAACATTCCGAATAGATTTTTTTTAAAATAGACACTTCTATTCGGAATAAACACGACTCGCCTGAAGACTCAAACCACTCTCGGACACCAATCTCACACCTCGACTCACTCTCGAAAACCATACTCAAACTCACACTACTCTCGACTCCAACAAACCGACACCAAATCACCCTCACCAGACTCGACATCCTCCTCCCTCACCAGACTCGACACCCAACTCACTCTCTCCCTCGAACGGACTCCCTCAAAACTCACCCCCAAGACTCGACCAACAAAAATATTTCTCGCATCCCATCAAAACCCAGTTCCCTCATCCAAACTCTCTCTCGACTGACTCTCACTCCCCCTAAACCATATAAATCATCATCGATTCTTAAATACAACAACAGGACCCCCACATCTACACTCCCTCGCAAACACACCCACACAACACAACCTCACCCTCACGTAACCCCCTCACGACACTAAAACCCACAACCCACACACCCTCGCTCGACCATCGACTCCCTTACCACTCGAACTCAAAAAGACATCATCTTGACTCAAAAATCTTGACACTTGACAAGAAAGACACGACAGTAGATAGAAGGGACTCAATTAAACCAACATGCAAACATAATAAAACCTACCCGAGATCATTTAAATGATCTTGATAACTCTTCTTGATTCTTGAATCGGTGAACGAGATTTGATTGATGCTTGAAGTTATTTGGTATTAAGATTGTTTGATTGAGGGATTTGAAGTTGTTTGCTTGAGGGTTTCATTAGATCTTGGTTACACACAATTAACAGAGAGAGATAGTGTTTGTTAGATTAGGGTTGTGTTTGTGGAGAGAGAGAATTAACAGAGAAAGAATGTGTGAGAGGCGGAGGATTAGTCTGTGAGGAGAGAGAGAGATATAAGAGTGGGCGGATTTAACTAGGTTTGACGAATATTTTTTTCTTATTATTTAAATGGGACGGAGATAACAAGAAAGTGGGGCGGTGAGATATTTTTTGCTTGGGCCACGTGGAACTGGACTTGGGAAACAGCTTGAAGAAAACGGGTTTAACTTATATCAGATTTTTTAAAACATTTACAAATATCCGATTTTCTTTTAATTTTAGAAAAAATCAGTTTTTCTCTTTTTATTTTTTATATTTTAGAAAGTTTTTTTTTAAGTTGCGTTATTTTTTATTATTTTGTTTTGAAATTTTATTTTCGATATTAACTTTTATTCTTTAAATTGTTTTTATTTTTATTTTGATTAAATAAAAGTATTGGGACAAAGTGACGTGATATAGTGACAAGGATTATTTAGCCGACGGATTGTTGAGGCAGTTATTCTGAAAATTAACGTGGAAAAATCCTGTGAATTTCATTTTTCTTGGTTTATCCACGATTTGTCAAGTATCGTATTGGTCTTTCGACATTTACCACGTTTATCTTTCCTCGATTTTCAATGGATTCAGTCAAATCGAACAAGGGAGAATTGCATCAAGTGCAAGCCAACGCTAGAAAAAGTGGCATCACTTCATTTCAAATGCTTCAGTATCATCTGGTCACTCTTTCGAGGATTCAAGGAAGGAGCGAATTTGTGACAATCTTTGGACAAGATCGTCATATATTCATCGACTCACTTTTCACCACTTTGACCGAACTCGCCGAGCAACTCAACCGTGACAACTTTAATCACTCTGCATCGGCACTTGCATACAAGACTCTTGTGACACAACTCACGCCTTTCCTCCAATTCAATATCATCATGCCTGAAAGTTTAGTGATTTGCCAATCATTTCTTCGAGATACACATACCGAGTTTAGAGCTTTCCGTGATACAATTTTGAAACTCATGACATCGGTCTCGTCTTCGATTTATCAAAGATCACAACTTCAGCAAGCATATGATAATGGAGTGCAAGAATCAATGACACAGATGCAAGAAGAGAATGGTCATACGGTTGACAACTTGGAGCCTAACGATGGCAAGAGCACCGAATCAGGAGGACAACATGATGCCAGTGGCACGTCAGGGAATGTTCACGAGATTTCTCTTGATGACTCCTTACCCGTTTATGACGAAGAGCCTGCAAACCTGGTACAATGTAATGTTGTTTATGATGTCTATGTTGATGATATGCCGCATATTGAGCATTCTGAACCTAATCATGACAAACATGGGATGGAAAAGAGTGATAGCAATACCACTTCTGATTCATCCGATGTAAGTCATAATGGGGGAGAAAGTGTTCAAAATGCTAAACATCATGATAAATGCTTTACAACTGCCTCGTTAACTGATTCTGATTCCAAGATTAAAGAGCTTGAAACGATTGTAGCTCAACAATCAAAAGATCTTGAGGATGCCAAACTTGAATTTTCTAAGAAAACGGACAAATTTGAAACATACTTTGAAAAACTTGAAAAGTCAAACGTTGTTCTTGAAAGAAAATTGGATCAAACTGTTCTAGATTCTAAAGCTGAAAAGGATAATCTTTTGAAACAAATTCAACTGCTTGAATCTAAGTTGGCATCCCAAGATAACTTGCTCAAAGAGAATGAGACTTTAAAGGCCCAAGTACAGGAAAAGGTTTTTGCTATAGCTGCGTTGAAAAACGAGTTAAGGAAAAATAGAGGACCTAGTGTGGACACTAAGCTTGAAAAACCATCAATCTTGGGGAAACCGCCTACAAATCAGTTCGTCAGACAACCGATTGTCAGACAACCTACTGCATTTGGATCCGAGCGACCACAATCCTCGAGACCGCGGTTTGCCTCCCAAGTTGATTTGGTTCATCTTTCTAGACCAGACACTCCAGCAACTAGGCCCTATGTGATCACTCCAGCTTTAGCAAGACCAAATCATATGATTGCCTCTAGTTTCCCTAAAAATACCAAGACCACGTCTAGAACTAGTTCAAATGACGTTTGCCATAAATCTGGTCAAAGGGAAGCTATTCAAAAGACACATGTAAGAGATAGCAATGTCCAACCTAGTCAGATGCCTTCTAGATTACCCAACACTGCTAACCGTAGCATGTCATCTTCTAGGAGCATCGATCAATCATCTAGGAATTATTCAGACATTAAATATGCTACTTGTAAAACATGTAGAAAATGTGTCTTTACGGCAAATCATGATGCTTGTGTCAAGAAATTACTTGATGAGGTGAACTCCCGTGCTAGAATTAAGTCCCAGTGGATAGCTAAAATCAAACCCTTTGGTAAAGTTTGGCGCCCCACTGGTAGAACTTTTACTCTTGTAGGAAACGAGTGCCCTTTAACTAGGATAGTCTCTGATTCTACGAAGACTACTAGGGAGGAAATTGCAAAGGATGATACATCACTTAAGCCCGAACTTAAGATTTTCTATAAAAGGAAACGTTTGCCAACTAAGACAAGTGAATCATCCCCTCAGGCCACCTCTGACACAAGTAAAGCCAACTGTGAACCCCCACGTGCTTCAAAAATAGATATCTCTAACCCATGCAAAAGTATACAAACTCCTAATGAGAATGCAGGTACCAAAGTTGATGTTCCAAAAGAACGAAGCGGTCCAATCGTTGTATACCGTTCAACTAAGGACACTCTTAGAGTTTGGTTGCTGAAGAAGCAGATATCAGAGAAACAACTGTCTCAGGGGATTCATGGTTAAGTTGCAACTAGGACTTATAGTCACATCACAGACTATAACTCGCTCATCAAAGAAAGGAAAGTTTATCGCCGATGATAAACTTATCCTAAAAACGAGAAATTCATTTTTCTCGGGCATGAGCTTATATCAAAAACATTCCAAGTTTTTTAAGCTCATGCATTAAGGCTTATAGATAGATGACAGTCTGTAACCCGTTCTTCAAAGGCAGGAAAGTTTATCGCCGATAGTAAACTTATCCTAACAACGAGAAATTAACTTTTCTCGGGCATGAGCTTATATAAAAAACATTCCAAGTTTTTAAGCTCATGCACAATGACTTACAGTTAAATGTCAGACTGTAACTCGAACTTCAAATAAAGGAAAGTTTATCATTAATGATAAACTTATCCTCATAACGAGAAATTCAATTTTCTCGGTCATGAGCTTGTCTTAAAACATTCGAAGTTTTAAGCTCAGAAAGGAAAGTGTATCTTTTAATAAGAGAACTTTTCCTCATAACGAGAAATTAACCTTTCTCGGTCATGAGCTTTCCGTTAAAACAGTCAAAGTTTTCAAGCTCATGAAAACGACTTCTAAGTAAATGTCAGCTTAGGACTCGTTCTTCAGATAAAAGGAAAGTTTATCGCCGATGATAAACTTATCCTTAACAACGGGAAGTTTACAACTTCTCGGACTTGAGCTCGTTTTATAAGATATTCAACATCTTAAGCTCAAGTAATTGTTTTTCAAAACTTTGAACACAATTTTTCGAGAATTTCTCAAAAGGTTTTTCTAAATCTTTCAAAATTGTGTGTTCAAAAATGTTTTGATAAAAAGAGCATGTCTTCTGGAATCGATAATATTTACGAACCTAGAAATGTCATTCAATAATGACACGGGGTTGTAAATAAAGTTCGAGCCGAAGTTCAAACTTTTAAAACATGCTCAAAATGGTTTGCTATTATTTCAGATAGCAACCCGCTTTTCATACTCAAGTCAAGCATTTCACCGGAAAGCTTTGACTCAACAACGGGAATTAATTTTCTCGGGGACGTGACGAGGTGACCAACATTCGTGAACAAGAACCATGTGCTTCTTTCATATGGTGTTCTCCATTATTCAGGTCCAACCTCGTACATTGCTAATCTTGTGAATTCATTATTATATATGATCTTTGCACGTAATAAATACCTTACACTTGTGTTTAAAAGGTATTTAATTTACGTTTCAAGTACACCCTCATTAATTTGAGGGGGAGCTTGTTAAATTCATGAAGATAATTGGATTTGCATTTTTCTTCCCAAATTTTCTTAAAATGCTATTAAATCAATTGATATTAAAAACATCGATTGGGTTAATATTTTTAATATGGGGGAGAAAATGTGATTTAATATGGGATATGATCAATCATAAATGGTTTGACTTAACGTGTTAGCTCATCCCGACATGTGCGAAATGTTTTCGAATATCGTAGCATATGTTAAGGGGGAGCAAAATGGATTTGCACTTCAAAATGGATTTCATGGTGATTTATACTTACCCGCAACCCATTTATTTCACGACGATGAAGATTGTGGTGACATAAGGATGGTAGGATAGGTTAAAGTCCAATGATTTCTCTAGAACCGGAGGAATCTTCCCAAGGACATTCCATAGCTAGAAACAATAGTCCTTAGGAAAGATGGAGAAAGATTGTGAATGTAGCTGAATGCCGACCAAGTACTTAAGTTAGCACTGGAACAATCACAACAAGGTGCTAGTGATGACGTATTGGTAAGCATTGAAGGGGTTGAAGAATGAAAAAGAATTGTAAAGATAAAGGGTGTAAAGAAAGAAGCCCTCCTTACAACTTAGGCAGAAACCGGGTCAATTCATATGCTATTGAGATCATTTTAATGATTCTTGATATTGAAGATAGACATCATGGACCCAGTGATGCAAGGCACAACCCATCCCAGCTAACTCAGATATCTCTTAAAAGATATTTGTTTTAATCACACGGAGACAACACATTATCTATTGATTTATTCACTCCGAATAAATTGGTATTGAAAAAGGTGGTACTCCTCTCCAGCCTCCGATCACTAAAATCCAAAATGCACGATCGAGTCTAGAGCCATTTGAGATCATCAAATATCTCATTAGGACACACTCTCATATTTACTTGCTTCTTCACACACTGTGAAAAGTAAGAAAGTTCTTAAGAGTCCTACGCAAAATCTTCGTGATCTTGCCTGAACATCCGAGTAATACGAAAGTATTTACAATGAAGATGGAAATCCTTCTTGAGCGAATATCAAAAAGCTCATGGTAGGTGACTTGTGCGATTCTTTATGAATCAAACTTGTGATAACTGGAAAGCAACAGTGGTTTAATTCTTAAATGAATTTAAACACGTTCCAGGCCTCTACGCATTATCATATGATCTTGCCAGAACATTCAGAGTGACTCTTTATTGATCACAGTGACGAGTGGAAATCCTTCTAGTGTTAACATCAAACAGCACTTGGTAGGTAACTTGCAAGATTCTTTATGAATCAAGCTAGTGACAACTGGAAAGCAACGATGGTGCGGTTCTTAATTGAACTTCACTTGTTCCAGGAACATGAATTGACGGCTTCAAATCATGCGGATAATATTATCCAAATGATTCACTCTTTACGTTCGCAGTCAGCTTTGGACGGTCGAGTAAAGAGAACGGGTTTACCCGCGAAATCTTGTCAAGGAGGTTCTTTATTGAAACTACCTGCCACAAGTACAATATTTAATATCGTCCAACGGTCTTCACCGACCGGAGGTAAAATGCTACCGAATTAGAATGAAATGTTCAAGGCCATTTCATCCGTGTATATTGTTTGTTGCTAACTGTCTTATGCAGCGTAACAAGAAGGTGGCATTGCGGTGTACAATCCAGAAGAAGTCGTCACCACATGCTTATACTACATACACTTAGCACTTCAACAAATTCAAGAAAGTCTGAAGGTCAAGTCTTCCGCTGTATCAAACTCTGAAGCTTTCAAGAATTTAAAGGTATAAGTATGTGGAACATGAAGTCACGAAGAGGCAAATTTCACAAGTGATGAATGCACAAGGTCAAGGCAAGGAAACATGCTCAAGACTAAAGTCAAAGATCACATCAAGCATATTCACAAGAACAAGATCGAAGACTCAAGCATAGTATGCTAGGTTTAAGATTTTGTAAAATGGTGTGACCTCCCTTAGGGGGAGATTGTTGGAAATGTGTTTTCCCAAAGAAAGTCTCGGTCACATCATTATTAGCATAGATCACGAGCCATAGTATATTTAGAACTTTGTAACTTGGAGCGACCTCCCTTAGGGGGAGATTGTTAGAAATACGTTTTACGTATTTATGAAGGATCGGTCGCTCTAACGATAATTATGTAATGGGCTCGTGATCCACTTAGTAAAGTATAGTCCATATAGCCCACATGTAGGGTGGGCTATATATATATACCCCTCCTAGCATGTTAGGAGGGGGTTGGTTAGTTCATTCATTTCAACATCTTTTAATCAATCTAATCACTTTCTCTCTCTACTTTTCTTCCCTCTCCTTTCTCTCTCTACACCTAATCTCCTTCTTCCCCATCTCTTCCACCAAATCCATAGATCTAATCCATCATTTACCAAATCCTTAGATTTCGTAGGCCTTCAGATAAACAAGATGCAAAGCCGAGATTACTTCGTTGGATTCTCCTCCTTCAAGAATTTGATCACAAAATCGTTGACAAAAAAAGGAGCCGAGAATCTAGCGGCCGATCATCTTTCTCGTTTGGAAGATCCTCACCAAAGTGTTTATGAGCCCAAGAAAATCACCGAAACATTTCCGCTCGAGACACTTGGTGTAGTGAATTCTAATCTTGATCCTTCCACCCCATGGTTTGCGGACATCACAAATTACCATGCGGGCAACTTCATCATCAAGGGTATGACGACTCAAGAAAAACGAAAATTAATTCGTGACGTCAAGTTCTATTTTTGGAATTACCCTTACTTGTTTCGAACTTGTGCGGATCAAATTATTCGACGTTGTATCTTTGGTACCAAAGCTTCTAACATCCTTAGAGCTTGTCACGAGGGACCCATGGGTGGTCACCACGGTGCTAATCTCACGGCTAAGAAGGTCTTTGATGCTGGTTTCTTTTGGCCTACTATTTACTGAGATGCACATGAACTTGTGAAGTCGTGTGACTCATGCCAACGACAAGGAAAAGCCTCACAAAAAGATGAAATGCAACAAAATATCATCTAAGTGTGTGAGATCTTTAACGTTTGGGGCATCGACTTTATGGGGCCGTTCCCATCATCTCGTGGTAATATGTACATCCTTGTCACCGTTGACTACCTATCTAAGTAGGTAGAAGCTACGGCTTTGCCCACCAATGATGCTCGTGTGGTAGTCAAGTTTTTGAAAAGCTTGTTTTCTCGGTTTGGAACCCCTCGTGCGATCATAAGCGATCGTGGAACCCATTTTTGCAACGACCAATTCGAAAGGGTCCTAAGGAAATATGAGGTTACACATCGGCTTTCTACGGCTTATCACCCACAAACAATTGGGCAAGTCGAGGTTTTAAACCGAGCTTTGAAAAGGATCTTGGAGAGATCTATTGTGGAAAATCGACAATCTTGGTTGGATAAGTTGGACGATGCTTTATGGGCCTTTAGGATCGCTCATAAGACGCCCATCGGGTGCACTCCTAATAAGCTTGTGTATGGGAAGAATTGTCACTTGCCAATTGAATTAGAACACAAGGCTTATTGGGCCCTAAAGCATTGTAATGATGATATGGAGACCGCGGGAAAACACCGAAAAATGCAATTAAACAAATTGGATGAATTAAGGGATATTTCTTATGAAAATTCATTGATTTATAAAGAAAAGACTAAAAAGTTGCATGATTCAAAAATTAAAAACCGGGTTTTTAACATTGGTGATCAAGTTTTACTTTTTAACTCACGTTTGAAAATCTTTTCCGGTAAGTTGAAATCCCGTTGGTCCGGTCCATTCACTGTGAATCAAGTTTTTCCTTATGGGACCATCGAGCTAGCTCAAAATGATGGCCCCAATTTCAAGGTGAATGAACATAGCTTGAAGCACTACTTTGGCGGGGAAGTTCCATCCTTGAACTACCTCAACCAAATCACCTCCCCGAATGATAATTAGTATTGAGGGGATCGAGTCGAGCTCATGACTCGGTAATAAAAAATGAGGTGCCTCGTGGGGGAGTCCCATGCTTATCCTATGTACATATTATCGCTTTCTAATGCAGTAATGTATGGGGATTTGTGCCCTTCCAACCTTTGTTTCGTGGGTGTTTGTAAATTGTGGATTTTAGATGATCATTATCTTCACGATTGGAGCCTATCGTGTTTTTTTATGGGAGCATCGATCGTTTGCTTTGAAGAATTTCTCAATATCCATGATATATCCTTTGATGTTCTAACCTTAGGTTTATAGCACACTTCATAAACGGCTTTAAATTTAATGGTTACACCCTTTCCATGCTAGATTAAGCATTCGACTACGTCTCTAGTATGGGGGTTTTCCAACCCTTAGACTCGAAACATTGAGGACAATGTTTAAATTTAGTATGGGGGGGTGAATAGATACTTTCCTTGCCAAACCTTCACGCTTTCCAAAGTTTATCTTTTTGTTTATCGTTTTGTTGCAAAATAAGGCTAAAAATGGCCAAATTTTAAAAAATTTCTCAGGTTTTATAAGTGTTTGAAGACACGAATGTAGGTTTTCCGATGGCGAGAATAAGAGTAATTTTTGAATCGGCCGTGCGTGTTGAGCACTTACCCTTGATTCCTTAACTTATATTAGGCTAAGTCTCTTAAATGAGGACGAGAAATGATACAGTTAATTATAAGTTACTATGCTAAACGTAGAGTACTCGTATTCTTTCAAAAACTCATGTGTTCTCGTTGTTTGCTTATTCTCCCTTCGCTTGTAAATATTTTTTGCTTAATAAATATTGACTTAGCGGTTTAGTCTTGATTGTTGGTTTCTGGTCTTTTCTAGTAGCTTCCATGTAATTAAATTGGGAAGACATTAAGGTATCGCCAGCGTCACGGTTTTGAAGTATTGGCAACCCAAATAATCGAAAGCTTCACCCAATAATAAGATTTTAAGTGCTCACCTAAATCAAGCAAACAATTTGAATCTCACAAGGCCGAAAAATCTATGCAAAATTGAAAGTGAATCAAGCCTTAATCTTTGAAGCTTTAAAGATCCAAAATTCGCCTTAGCGTGAGGATATACGTCTTTGGCCATAATAAAACCACCGATGAGGCGGATAATAAAAGGCAAGGCAAGACGGAAGTCATAATAAAAGCTTCATGGCGAAGTTGAATAAAAGATGGAGGTAAACCTATGATAATAATGCCCTTCCGTTAGGGGGCGTATAAAAGTCTTGGTAATAAGTCTCATGTTCAAAACCGTTATAAAACTGTGTTTATCGATCCTTCTTGTTGACTTAATTTATTGACATCGTTGTCTATTAGGAGGGGTTATTAATTCGATGGTCTTGGTTACACTGTTAGGACTCTATTTTTAGACCTAAATCTCTATTATCGCATAAGTCAAACAATGTATCCTCGTGAAACATTCAAGACAAAATAAAATAAAAGAGATACAACTTAGGAAAATGGGAGGATAAGTACGTGATTAGGCCATATGAGTAGTGTTAGCATTACTAACTTATAATGACAATGATCTCGTTGCACGTTTAGCATGAAATTGGGGTGAAAATCGAGGACGATGAAATTTTCTAATGAAGCATTCACGTGTTCTTATTCTATGAACCTAAACGTCCTATTTTGCGATGAAAATCATACATTATGTCTAAAACGCAAGTAGTAGTAATAGTAGTAGTGTAGCTAGTTCATCGTTCAATAAAAATGAATTTTGGAGGTGCTACGATACTTTATTCTAGCATTGCGTGAGGGCACGATAATGGTTTAGTATGGGGGAGTGGTGAGACTGCTTTTATACATAGTCTCATCGTCCAAAAAGGGCTTTAAATACATAAAATATCATTAAAATGGCCAAATATATGCTTGTGTTTGTTACTTGTGTATTTTAAGTACGGATATTGAGAAAACGACAAATGATCACAAGAATCATACAAAAACGAACACGGGAAACGAAGCCGCACGATGAACCAAGCCCTAATGAAGATTTTCCAAGAATAACCCTTGATGATTTGAAGATTATGCAAGAAGGGTCCTCCAATATTGAAGAATTGACACTTTAAACCCTTGTATCTTCATAATTACAAGATTGGTCCCTAAAGTCTGTCAAAATTACAAAAAGGGCCCTTCACTTTGAAGAATTGGCAAATTTAGTCCCTCAACAAAACTAAATTGTCAATATTAGTCCTCCTCAAAGTCAAACATACCATGAAGGCCTTCAAGTTACAAGAAATTACAAGTTTGGTCGTTTACTTATGTCAAATTGCAAAAAGGACCATTAACTTTGAAGAAATGGCAAAAATGGTCCCTCATTAATCATGACTTGTCAATTTCAGTCCTCCAAGAAGTCAATCAAACAAGTCAAGACCATTATCTATGAATAAACTGCCAAAATCGCCCTTCAAGAATCAACAAATGGCAAGAAATACCCCTGAAATCACTTTACAAAACTTTTTGGGGCAAAAGTGTGAAAAATCAAAAGTTGTTAACAAAGAAATAGGCGTTGATGAAGTTTTAAGCTGAAATGACAAAGAGAAAAGAGTAGAGGGGTTATTCATGGCAGACACAAAACTTACCTTAACCAGTATTGGGGTGACACGTGCCCCACTACCACTTTTCCACCAATCAGCTCCCACCATTCCTCCACATCACCTTTCCACTCACAACTTATTTACTAATCTCTGATTAGTTAAACTTTTGGCGCTTAACACATGATTTAAAACCGAAACCGGATCAAACTTAACCACTATTCACCTATGAACACAAATTGGGGTTTTGTTAGTTACTTATAATTAAGCCACCAAATGCTCTAGATTAGTGATTAATGACCCTTTAATCATAACCCAACTCACAAATCACTTGCCACCTCATCACACATGTCACATGGGACATGCCCTGCTACAAGGTTGAGGAAGAAGCCAAAAGTTTCCAGTGAATCCAACGCCCTACAAGCTGCTTCAATCCTAAGCATTCCTTTGGACCCTTTGATCAAATTTCAACCTTGACACCTCACACAAACAGCCAAGTCTTCCTCACATGATCAAGCATTTTCAAAATCCACAAGGTCATATTTGGAACTTCATTAGCTAGGGTTTTACATTTTTTATGCATTCACTAGTCCATTTGTAGCCTATATAAGGCATAGGATGTGCAACATTTGCACTTGCTCTTGATTTTTCCTTTGTTCAAGTTCTGTAAATCCTTTGTCATTTATGAATGAAAAGTGTTTGAAACTTTGAATAGAAACCAAGTGCTAATCTTTATTATTGCTTGTTAATGTTACATGTTAACTAAACATGAATCCTAAAACCTGTTTTCAAAGGAGTGTGCAAAAGTTTGCATATTTTCCTTAAATCTTGATATTTTGCAAAGATCTTGGTACACCTTGGAATTTTTGGGCTATAAGTTGATCATAGCACCCTGATATTGTGATATCAAGGTGTTGTGAGGCTTATAACTTGGGGATAATCAAGTATGGGGCACAAGAGTTTCATTAATCAAGGATTTGTCACCTTACTGTTTTTATATTTTTGCTTCTAACTTTGTTGAATCTTAGCAGGAGTGTGTGTGGAAGCTTGTGCTTGTTCTTGCTAGCACATAAGCTCAAAATTCGTGGGTGTGGATGTACATCCATGAGGTTTGAACCTTTATACCTTAAATCTGCTTAAAATCTTGATTTTTGGTGATTTTGTGTTCTACTTGCGTTTTGCTGAATTTGTGGTTTAATCTTGCTTGATACTGCATATTACATCTGTTTATGTGTTTGATTGGGCTTGGGTAACCTTGGAATACACTTATACTTGTTTGAATATGATTTGAAAAAGATAAGGGGTGTTTGGGATTATCTATTTAAGATCATAGGTTGCTATTGTGTTGTTAGAAAGTGTTTTTTATGCTTTGTATCTGTTATTTACTTGGTTGAGTACTAAAACCTGCAAGTTATTGGCTTTAAAACCTTGAATCCAAGATTGTGCTATATCTCATTTGTTTTGACTGTTTTTGACCTAAAATTTTGGTAATACTTAGAGTATATGCATGTTTAGGGATAAAAGGTGTTAAATCAATGTTTGTGTAACCTGATTACAAGATTTGAGTGTTTGAATTTGGCTTGTTGGTCAAGTATATCAGCAAAGTGA
This sequence comes from Glebionis coronaria, assembly GCA_025667525.1. Taxonomy (NCBI): domain Eukaryota; kingdom Viridiplantae; phylum Streptophyta; class Magnoliopsida; order Asterales; family Asteraceae; genus Glebionis; species Glebionis coronaria. Next base: position 571,409 of record JANFOE010001330.1, read on the forward strand.
AAAATCTGCTTGCTAGTGTTCATCAGTAACTTTTTGGCGCTTGAATCTTGATCTAGACCTTGAACCATTGCATGAAACCTGTTTAAATATGTTTATTTGAATTTATTAAAGCTTGTGTATGCATTTGGTGCAATTTAGCCGGCTGATTTTTGCTAAAACTGCTTATTGAGTGAAATCTGCTTATTGTTCATGTCTGTGACTGATCTGGTGATCTTTTGAATTAACTGTACTAATTGGCTGATTGTGATTGTGTTTTTGTGATTGTTATTGACTCCTTATGATTAACTGATCATTTGGGAGCCTTTTTGAAACTTGAATCCACACAAAAGTCATATAAGACAAAAAGTCAATTAAGTCAAGCAGTGGGAAAAGTTCCCACTGCTCAACACCCAAAACTAGCCCCTGCTGGTGTAATTTGTCATTCAGCTTATTAATAAGCCATATTGGCTTATCCAGACTTGCAACAACTTCTTTTTGTGATCAATCTTCCTCATTTGACCCATTTATTTGAACTGGAGCTTATCAGACCTTGGCTTTGACTTTTTGCTAGAAAACTCATAAGGTTGACTTTTAATTAAGTGCTTATTTGCTTATTCCAGCTTATTGAGTGCGCTTATTGAAATTTTTTTTGTTGATTAAGCTTAATTAAGTCATTTAAAACCTTTTGAAAGTTGAATCAGCTCTTGGGGTGGCCTAGAACTCGAAATCGACTATTTTGTCATTTTGTGAAGATAGCTTATTCCTTATTCAGGCTTAATCCTTGTGCTTATTTCAAATTTATTTTTACAGATCTCTTAAGTAACTCAAAAGAAGCTTGTGTGTCTAATTTTAGCTTATGGCATCAGCTTATTGCTTAATTGGCCAAAAAGCCCATTAAGAATAAGCTACTTTGAAATAAGCTAGCTTAAACACATTTTCAGCTTTTAAGCCTTCAGAGTTTTGTTTTTAAAATCAAATTTTGAGTCAGATAGGAGCTTTTGGGCTTATTTGGTTGACTTTTTCTTATTGGGCCCAAATTAAGCCCATTAAGAGACTGTTTTGTCTTTTAGCCCATTTCTAGGCCCAATAGGGGAATTTTTGTAATTTCAACTTCATTTCTGTGTTTATTAGGTTAAAATAATCTAGTTTGCAACTTTTTAGAATTTTTTATAAATTTTAGATTTTTAATATTATTTTATTATTATTTTATTATTAAAAATTAAAATTTAGAATTTTCAAGTTTTTATATTTTTCTTAGGTTAAATACATTAAGTTAGGAATTTTGCAATTTTTAGAATAATTTTATTGTCATTAGATTAATTTTTAGAATTATTTTAAGTTTAAATAGTTTTTAATTGTTTTTAAATAGTTTTTATTAATTATAAAATTTTCAAAAATAGTTTTAAATTTAGTTAAGTCATTTAATATCATTTTGAGCTTTTTGTTAATTAAATTGATTTTTTGGGCTTTAATTAGCATTAAAAAATTACTATTTAATTAAATAAAAGGTTTGAGTGATTTTTGATTTTTTTAAACTCTAATTATATTATTTAGGATTTATTGCAATTTTCTAGGAATTTTTAGGGTAAATTTTTAATTTTGCTACTTTTTACGGTTTTACGTGTATGACTATTCGTCTTAGTGTAATCCACAATCGTAACCGTCATTCTCTTCTAATCTCTTTTCTATTTTCTTTCTTCATCAAATATAATCACAAAAGTTAATCATCTCTTTACACAACACACAAGCCTCCTTGAGAACGATCACACTTAGGGTCATAACTTGTGGTTTTTCTAAACTACTTGTTCATACTTACCCTAATTACCTTTGTTTTCCTAAACAAAGTGTAAAAATTACAACTATCAATGCACATGAGCTTATGAAGCCGTGTGACTCATGCCAACGACAAGGAAAAGCCTCACAAAAAGATGAAATGCCACAAAATATCATCCAAGTGTGTGAGATCTTTGACGTTTGGGGTATTGACTTCATGGGGCCGTTCCCATCATATCGTGGTAATAAGTACATCCTTGTCGCCATTGACTACTTATCTAAGTGGGTGGAAGCTAAGGCTTTGCCCACCAATGATGCTCGTGTGGTAGTCAAGTTTTTGAAAAGCTTGTTTTCTCGGTTTGGAACCCCTCGTGCAATCATAAGCGATCGTGGAACCCATTTTTGTAACGACCAATTCGAAAGGGTCCTAAGGAAATATGGGGTTACACATCGTCTTTCTACGGCTTATCACCCACAAACGAGTGGGCAAGTCAAGGTTTCAAACCGAGCGTTGAAAAGGATCTTGGAGAGATCTATTGGGGAAAACCGACAATCTTGGTCGGGTAAGTTGGACGATTCTTTATGGGCCTTTAGGACCGCTCATAAGATGCCCATCGGGTGCACTCCCTATAAGCTAGTGTACGGGAAGAATTGTCACTTGCCAATTGAACTCGAACATATAGCTTATTGGGCCCTTAAGCATTGTAATGATGATATGGAGACCACGGGAAAACACCGGAAATTGCAATTAAATGAATTGGATGAATTAAGGGATATTGCTTATGAAAATTCATTGATTTATAAAGAAAAGACTAAAAAGTTTCATGATTCAAAAATTAAAAACCGGGTTTTTAACATTGGAGATCAAGTTTTGCTTTTTAACTCTCGTTTGAAAATATTTTCCGGTAAGTTGAAATCCCGTTGGTCCGGTCCATTCACCGTGACTCAAGGTTTTCCATATGGGACCATCGAGCTAGCTCAAAATGATGGCCCCAATTTCAAGGTGAATGGACATAGGTTGAAGCACTACTTTGGCGGGGAAGTTCCATCCTTGAACTACCTCGACCAAATCACCTTTCCCAATGATAATTAGTATTGAGGGGATCGAGTCGAGCTCATGACTCGGTAATCAAAAACGAGGTGCCTCGTGGGGGAGTCCCATGCTTATCCAATGTATATATTATCGCTTTCTAATGTAGTAACGTGTGGGGATTTGTGCCCTTCCAACCTTTGTTCCGTGGTTGTTTGTGAATTGTGGATTTTAGATGATCATTATCTTCACGATTGGAGCCTCTCGTGTTCGTTTTATGGGAGCACTCGATCGTTTGCTTTGAAGACTTTCTCAATATCCATGATATATCCTTTGATGTTCTAACCTTAGGTTTTTAGCACACTTCATAAACGGCTTTAAATTTAACGGTTACACCCTTTCCATGCTAGATTAAGCATTCGACTTCGTCTCTAGTATGGGGGTGTTTTCACCCTTACACTCGAAACATTGAGGACAATGTTTAAATTTAGTATGGGGGGGGGGGGGGTGAGTGGATACTTGCCTTGCCAAACCTTCACGCTTTCCAAAGTTTATCTTTTTGTTTATCGTATTGTTGCAAAATAAGGCTAAAATGGCCAAATTTAAAATTTTTCTCATGTTTTATAAGTGTTTGAAGACACGAATGTAGATTTTTCGATGGCGAGAATAAGAGTAATTTTTTACCCGATCGTGCGTGTTGAGCACTTAGCTTTGATTCCTTAACTTTATATTAGGCTAAGTCTCTTAAATGAGGACGAGAAATGATAGAGTTAATTATAAGTTACAACGCTAAACGTAGAGTACTCGTATTCTTTCAAAAACTCATGTGTTCTCATTGTTTGCTTATTCTCCCTTCGCTTGTAAATAGTTTTTGCTTAATAAGTATTGACTTAGCGGTTTAGTATTGATTGTTGGTTTTTAGTCTTTTCTAGTAGCTTCCATGTAATTAAATTGGGAAGACATCAAGGTATCGCCAGCGTCACGGTTTTGAAGTATTGGCAACCTGAATAATCGAAAGCTTCACCCAATAATAAGATTTCAAGTGCTCACCTAAATCAAGCAAACAATTTGAAGCTCACAAGGCCGAAAAATCTATGCAAAATTGAAAGTGAATCAATCCTTAATCTTTGAAGCTTTAAAGATCCAAAATTTGCTTTAGCGTGAGGATATACGACTTTGGCCATAATAAAACCACCGATGAGGCGGATAATAAAAGGCAAGGCAAGACCGAAGTCATAATAAAAGCTTCATGGCGAAGTTGAATAAAAGATGGAGGTAAACCTATGATAATAAGGCCCTTCCGTTAGGGGGCGTATAAAAGTCTTGGTAATAAGTCTCATGTTCAAAACCGTTATAAAACCGTGTTTATCGATCCTTCTTGTTGACTTATTTTTTTGACATCCTTATCTATTAGGAGGGGTTATTAATTCGATGGTCTTGGTTACACCGTTAGGACTCTATTTTTATACCTAAATCTCTATTATCGCATAAGTCAAACAATGTATCCTCGTGAAACATTCAAGACAAAATAAAATATAAGAGATACAACTTAGGAAAATGGGAGGATAAGTACGTGATTAGGGCATATGAGTAGTGTTAGCATTACTAACTTATAATGACAATGATCTCGTTGCACGCTTAGCATGGAATTGGGGTGAAAATCGAGGACGACGAAATTATTTCTAAGAAGCATTCACGTGTTCTTATTCTATGAACCTAAACATCCCATTTTGCGATGAAAATCATACATTATGTCTAAAATGCAAGTAGTAGTAATCGTAGTAGTGTAGCTAGTTTATCATTCAATAAAAGTGAATAAAAAGGAATTTTGGAGGTGCTACGATACTTTATTCTAGAATTTTGTGAGGGCACGACAATGGTTTAGTATGGGGGAGTGATGAGACTGCTTTTATACATAGTCTCATCATCCAAAACGGGCTTTAAATGCATAAAATATCATGAAAATGGCCAAATATATGCTTGTGTTTGTTACTTGTGTATTTTAGGTACGGATATTGAGAAAATGACAAAAGATCACAAGAATCATGCAAAAACGAACACAGGAAACGAAGCCGCACAATGAACCAAGCCCTAATGAAGATTTTCCATGAAAAACCCTTGAAGATTTGAAGATTATGCAAGAAGGGTCCTCCAATATTGAAGAATTGACACTTTAAACCCTTGTTTATTCATAATTACAAGTTTGATCCTTAAAGTTTGTCAAATTTACAAAAAGGGCCCTCCACTTTGAAGAATTGGCAAGAATGGTCCCTCAACAATCATTACTTGTCCATATTAGTCCTCCAAAAAGTCAATCATACAAGTCAAGACCATCATCTTTGAAGAAAATTTCAAAACAACCCTTCAAGAATCATAAAATGGCAAGAAATACCCCTAAAAATACTTTGGAAAAGTATTCGGGGCAAAAGTATAAAAAAGACAAGTTGTTAACAAAGGAATGGGCGTTGATAGCTAGTTTGAGCTGAAATAACAAACAAGGAAGAAAGGAGTGGTTTAATTTGGCAGACAACCAATGTCACCTAGGCCAACCAACACACACCACGTGTCCCACTCACTCATTACAACCAATCATCATCCCCCATTCATCCACCTCACCAATCCACTCATAACAACTTAAACTAATCTAGGATTAGTTTATTTAAAACGCGCTAAACACAAGATTTAAAAACCCAAACAGATCAAAACTTGCACTGTTTATCATATGAACAAAATTGGGTTTTCCTAATTTCTTTGTAATTAGACCACCAAATGCTCTAGAATCTTGATTAGTGGTCTTATTAACATAACCCAACTCCTAAATTGGACACCTCACCAACCAAGAACCCCACATGAGATTCCCCTGCTACAAAGGTTGAAGATACTGCCAAAAACCCTGCCACATCCAACGTCCAAGATTGAAGCTTAAAACTTAAGCTTGTTTTAAGCCTTTGATGCAATTCCAACAGCTCATCCATCAACAAACAGCTAAAATTTCATCACATGATTCCAAGATATTCAAAATTTCAAAGGGAATTTTGGGGACTTCATCAACTAGGGTTTTAAGTTTTTATGCATCTTAGTTAACCATTGTAGCCTATATATGTGACAATCCGTCAAATTATGGTTGATATTTTATTCTCAAGTATTATTTAAAAACATTATTTTAATGTTATATTATGAACTCACTTATTTCTGGGAAGAAATTTGGATTTACGTCTTGAAGTAGCATCGACTACGTCTAAACCGGAGGATTCTACGTTACGTGCTTACGTTTACATACACCGTTTTTGGTGACAGTCCGACATTTCAGGAAATAAATTTATCCGTGAATATTATTTTGAGATTTTAAATTTGTATTGGTTCATAAACTCACAAATTTACGAGAAGAGATTAGGACTTACGGTTATAATTTAACGTCCTTTACGACTAAACCGGAAACCTTAGGATTACGTATTTACGTTTTTGATCTCCATTTTTGATAAGACAATTTTTATTAGATTCATTTTTTTGCCGTTGATTCATAATTTATAAAAATGTTTTTCGTAAAACGACCCGAGGGCACGCAAATCGAGGAAACTAGAATCGAGGAATACCCGTAAATTAGCGGGATGGGACAAAACAAGTTTATCCCACCCCACTAACACATGGGAAGGCCAAAATAGAACACCACATCCATGATGTGGCACCCTTGTAGCTATAAGCTTACACATGGAAGCTTAGCTTCACATGAAAGCTAACTTTTCCCACCAAACTAGCAAAAACCACTAAACTTTACCATTTACTTCCATTTCACATGCAAACCACCATAAACACTCTCCTCTATCTCTAAAATTCGTCCACTATTCATCAAAAACAACCCTCATTTGATCTATGATAGCCATAAAATCATGTGTTACTCATACACACGATGATGCTACTTTGAAGCTTTGAAGATTGGAGGTGATTCTAACATCTAAGGAGAAGATTTGTTGGTGTCATAGGGCTGATTTTCCATGAGAAGTTTATAAAGGTTGGTAGACTTGAAGATGATATAGGTTTATCACAAGTTTTGCCATCAAAATCCAAGCCTTCTTCATCAAAGACTCATCTTTTCATCACTAATGGTGGTATAGAGATTGTTCTTCCTATCCTCTTGTTATTTTGATTATGTAATCTTGTATTTTCTTTATTTATGTATATGTATATGATGATGAATGATGATTAAAAATATTATGTGGGGATTTGGTGTTGATAGATTTGATAAACATGGGTAAAAAGATGGAAAAACCACATGTAAAATGGTTAAATCTTGCTTAATAAGATGGCTGTATAAAAATAGTAAGTAACCAAATGTTAAACTGATAAAATGGTGAAGATGAAACTAAAAATCAGATTTTGAAGAATTAATGTTTAATAGTATTATATACGCACTCAAACTAATATAGTATAAAATGTGAATTAAAACCCACTAACTTATAAAATTCATTTATATAGATATGTATAAGGTTAAATAAATGGACTCTTTATAAAAATGGTAGTTGAATAAGATTTATAAGTTATAAAAACTATAAACATGATTTTTACGACTTTTTTGGCTATTACCGTAAAATTAACGTTTTTCGCCAATTAAAACTTAGACGATCAAACCCGTCTAATGTAAAGTTTTTAAAAGTCATATACTGATATATAAGTACCTAATACAAGTAAAAACCGATAAAACCCGAACTATATGACATACGGACAATAACGAGCTAAGTTAGCATACTGGACTAATAATTTAACTAAATAAGTTAAACGCTTATAAAAATTACTTATTGGGCTTAACCCATTTGGGCCCAACATGTAAAGTATAAATACTGATAATACAAGTATAAAATGGATTAATACAAGTTAATGGACTTATAATAGGCTTATTGGACCTAAAACATGTAAATAGGTAAAACTAGTAAACTAGGATAAAAGTTATCAACACATAACACTAAAATGAGCAATGAGAATGTGTAAACCCACTTGACCATCATATATATAAAATCATCATATGTATACATAATTGTTATTTTTATAAAGTCATTGGACAAGAGTCTAAGACGAATATTATTTGTCTAGGTTTCCGTGATTGAAGCACGTACCGGACATCCGAATTGCCGACAACCCGCTTTCCCACATCAACGTGAGTTCATAGCCTCGCACTCTTTTAAATGTTTTCATGAAATGTTTTATAAACCCGCGAGGGAGATAACATGTTAGTTTTTATGAAATAGGACACTAGTTGTCCCGATCGTTTGTTTATCGATTTGGACCCGAATGATTGTATGACCCGATGAATGATTAAATGACCCGATAGATGAAATGAAAGGGATTATTAAAGTTAGGTTATGTCACTAAAAGTCCCATTAGCATGAATTGTGAACTACCGGGATTTGGTAGACGCTTATGCATATAATAGTACTATTTGGGGACGATCACCCCAGTTCGCGCCTTGACGGTTGATCCCCGTCGTGCCACATTGATTGGTAAGCGAATTTATGTATGAAAAGATTTACACAAGCGTGATTATTGTGACGACACGTTAATTTAGATGGGAAAATTGAGTTTCGGGCTAGCTACCCGTTGTTTGTTGTAGTAAGGTAACAATGTCATGCGGCTTATAATAATCTAATTTACGAAATACTGCTATACGCACTGAATTACGATATATTGCGTGACTACCAATACGGGGTCTTATTATTGATTTTATGTTCGTGTTTTGGTTTACATAACCATATTCATATAACGATTTTTATTTAGCTTTATACAACGTTATAAAACGTATTGTATGATGTTTTTACGACTTTGGTAATGATTTTGAAGGCAAAAGCCTATATCATGATTTTGATAAGGATTTGTATAAAATGACTTTGGCTATTTTATGGCCTATTACAATGATTTGTACAAAATGATTTTCAGTAATAGTTTTATACCGATGTTATATTGATGGATTTTATTAAACTCTATGAATTCACTCGGCGTTATCGCTGACCTTTTCTTTTAACATGTTTTATCTCAGGTACTTGAAGGTAATTCTCGAGAAGACAACAAGAATTTATGGCCCGCACTTAAATAATAATTTCCATTCAAATGCTTTGTAAAACCTGTATGAAATACAATGACTTGGGACCTATGTAACTTTGATATTTATGAATGGAAATGCTTTATTATTAAACGACGCGATTTTTAAGCGTTGTCTTTGATGTGAGTAATGTGCTATCCCGTAACACCAACGAGTCTTCCGCTGTATTGAATTGTATAAATTTGGGGGTGTTACAGTTTGGTACCAGAGCTCTCGTTATAGAGAACGAAAGATTTTTAAAACCAAGGTTTTGAATAAAACATTTCAAAATCTTTTAACTATAAACATTTTTCACAAAATGTCTAAAAATATTTTGAATATAACGGTGCCGAAGAATTCTCGAGTTACCGACAAGGCCAGACTGAGAAGTGTTATTTTAATATATATATATAACTTGGATTATATATATATATATATATATATATATATATATATATATATATATATATATATATATATATATATATATATATATATATATATATATATATATATATATATATATATATATATATATATATATATATATATATATATATATATATATATATATATATATATATGATGTAATTTTATTACATGATTGTTTGATGATTATTTTGATATTTATACAAGGTATTTATACGACGTAGATTGTCACAAGGAACCCTAAATCCCCTAGTAAATTAATCGAAGCTATTCCCGTAGGAACTCTAGCTATCCTAGATCTAAACCAAGTTGTAGATATTTATGATCCCAACAAAATGGTTAATATTCATAGAATTGTAGATAGTAGTTGATTGTGATCTTGAAGAAGAATTGGCGAGATTAAAACTGATATCGATGTCATGACGATCTTTCCTTATAGAGTGGAGTTTGACAAAACGTTACCACCTGGAAAGGTGTCATCTGATTCGTTGTCACCCAATTCTTAAATTGAAATCGAAAGGGTGAATGTTGCACTTGAGGCTGTCATTGGAACCATTACCCAAAAGCCTCATGCCACTAGTACCTTTCCGAGAAGTCTAATTGAATGTGTGAATCATTTCATACTAGTGATTCATTTGATAATTGTTGTTGTAAGAGCTATAGGATTGGAAATTAAGTGTTGATCATATCAAGCTTTTATTGCCCCTTTAAAGGCCTAAGAATAAGGTTGAAAGTATTGGAAAATGATGTAGGATATCGCATTGAGTATGATTTGGTTGAAATTTGAATAGAGTAAAATTTAACCCATATGGAATATGAGATTGTTAAGAGGAAGTCGTTAAGTCCTGTGATTGAATTATAAGGTTTTAAATGATTGTTAGTTTGTGTTAAGGGTTGTTCCTAAACCATTATCCAATAACGAGGATGCCCAGTGTCCAATAAATAAATTGAAGAAATCTTCTTCTGAATTGGGACCGATGGATCTTCCGGGACAGGTGGGACACCTAATGACTCCTGTAGATTAGTATTCATTGTGGTATCTTTTAAAAATAATCCCTAACTTAACTGAGACATCAGTTGGTAGGATGAGTTCTTGGAATTGTATGACATAGTGACACATAATGTGTTACGGTACAATTTTTACTTGTTTGTGATTAATGAAAAGACTACCTTTGATTACTAAATCCTACATGTATCGATGTTATCTATCCTTTATTGCTTCATCCTAATGTTCGCATTAGTGATGAAACCATTGAACAAGTACTCATCTCGATTTGAGTTACGTTGTGGATTATTCTCTTTGTATTCCTGAGTGCCATCGAGGTCATGAACCTCATGATTAATTGGCTAAGCTCATTTCCTATTATATTGTAGTTAGTTCTTAGTGAATAACTTTTCATCAGTCCTTTGCAGATCACTCATTGTATTTATAAGTTAAAACAGTATTCCTTGAGAAAATTGGATTTTCATTACCATATGGATTATTTAAAGTGAGACTTATAAATAATCGTTATCGAAATAAAGTTGATTATGAAATATCTTGGAAAACTTAATTGTTTTCATAACAAAGAAAATTTTTGTAAATTTATTTTTGATTCTTATTTAAGAATTAAGCAAGAAAATGTTTTTTTATTATACACATGATGATAAAATTTTGACGAACTGAGTATTGCATCGTTAATCTTGAAATTGTATATAGTTGCGCGCCTACATACAATTTGGAATGGACCATGCAAGGCTGATTAGTAGTCACCATAATACTAATGAATAAACACTACATTTTCTTTGAAGATTGTGAAAGATTAAATTTTATGAGATCTGCAAGAAGTGAAAAATAGGGACATATTGATAGGGACACCTACATATGTGGCCGTACTATTTATTCTTCTGAGTCGAATTTACTCATCTGTGGATATTGTCTTCATTGACAATTGATATTCCCTCTTTGTCCAATTCTCCCGTGGTGAGATTCTTAGGAAAAGTATCTAATTACCGAGTGTTGATACCCGATTGGATGTATCGACGTTCCTATCATTTATTTTGATTAGATTTCATTTGAATGACCTGGGTAACGATCCGAGGAGCTTTCGAATGTGTACTCAAATTATGAAAACATGGGATATATTCATATTCATTAAATGTTTTCGTCTGTACCTGATTTGAAATTCTATCGCGTAGATTATGCGTTGACCTTACTCTTATAAGGTTAGTTATGTCTCCAGATATCCTTGAATTTGTGAAGGATTATGAGTTATTATTAGTCTTTTGAGAAGTTCTGATGAGACTGCTTTTATACATAGTCTCATTGTCCAATTTGGGCTTAAAATGCATTAAATATCATTGAATATGCCAAATATATGCTCGTGTTTGTTGCTTGTGTATTTTAGGTACGGATATTGAGGAAAAGAAAAAAAGATCACAAGAATCAATCAAAAACGAACACGAGAAACGAAGCCGTACAATGAACCGGACCCGAATCCTGAATTTCCAAAATGGTCCTTGAAGAATTGAAGATTGTCAACATTGGTCCCCTCATTTTTGAAGATTTGGCAAGGGGTAGAATAGGAAGTTTGTTGTTAGGGTTTTATGATTCTAGATTTTCTGTAGCCACTATATAAGGCACTAGGATTTCGTTTTGTCATTTGTTCCAGATTTTCTTAAAAAATCCATGTAATGCCTTTTTAAGATTAATAAAAGTTGGTTTTTTTATATGAATTTGTAATCCCTTTTTGTTAAGTTAAAAGTTGGTTTTGTGTTAAAAGGAAATCTGAGTTCCAAAGTTTGAATTAGTTTGAGTGATAAAAAGTTTTCAAAGAAGGAAATTTTCAGTTTTCTGAAAATCAGTTCTTGTTGATTCTGAAATCCACACACACTGAAGTGAAAGTGGAAGTGCGTGTGTGTATTTTAGCTTTGATTCGTGATTGTTTTAGTGTCAAGGTCCAAAAGTTTGTTTCCAAAAGTTTGTTTTTCAAGATTTTGTCAAAATCTTTGGTTTTCTCAATACTTACTGTTATATAAGTTCACCATAAGCTGCTTGCAACAGCTTATGGTCAAGCTTATATAGCTTGAAGCTATTTTCTTGGTTTTTGTGGTGATTGTGCAGGTACAAAACAAGGTTTCAGTCCATCTATCTTCTTTTCATTCTTGTTGATTTAAAGATATTGTAGGCTTGGGGTCCTACTTTGGATTCCCACAACAAGCCCCTCTACACTTCTGATTAGCTCCTAAAGGCCCTAAACAAGTGCATTTGGAAGATTTCAGTTTGGGTAATCAACTTTAATCCCCACTTGGCTTATTTTCTGGAAATTTATGTGAGCTTATATGATTATGTGAAGAACTTGTGTTTATGACATCTAATCTGCTAGTTTTTGCTTATTTGATGATACTATGTATGTTAGAAGTGATTTAGGTCTGTTTTGTTAAGTTTCATAAGCTATTGATTTGTTAATTTTTGATTTTCATAATTAAAAGGGTGTTTGGATACGGGTTTTATAACCAGTTTGTAGGAAGTGCATGTTTCAAAATCTGTTAAAATACACTCCTCGTTGATAATTTGTGTTATATCAGCTGCTTGAGTCAGATTTGGTGAGTTTGGGACAGTCTTGTATGCAAAAATCTTGAAACATAGCTTAAAAATCTGTCATAGCCATAAACTGTTTGTTTTTGTATGATTTTTGCCATCAAATCTTGTAGCTAGTTAGAATTTGTGCTAGGATTAGACTTGTGCTTGATTAGGGTAAGTTTGTGAGTGACTTGAGTAAGTTTTGGCCAACCAAAACTCACTCAAGTGCACATTGCATCAGCAAAGCACCCCCAACAGCCCCCTGCTTAATCAGTAACTGATTAGGGCTTATTGTGCTTGATTTTTGTTAAAGACTTGCTTGTTTTTGTGATTAATCTGACTCCCTACACTCAACTGAGTGTAAGGGTGACTTATTGCCCAAGAAAAAGCTTCAAATAAGCTTCCCTAAGCTTATTCGTCAACTGACCAAGATTTAACACTACTAGTGGGAACCAATTTCCCACTGCTAGTATTATTGTTACCACTGCTCAGCTAAAAAACAAACCCCTAGCACATGTCACTATCAGATTTGCACTTTTTTGTCTTTAGTGCCTGAATTTAGGAATTAGGGTTTCAAACAAATTTTGTTATTTTTCTAATTTAATTTTTGATTTTTCTGTTTAATTAGATTTTTTGTTACTGTTCATTTTGTATTTTTTACATTTAATAGCTATTTTAAATTAACTTTTTAATTTCTGTTTTTGTCTTTTAGTGACAAAAATATTTATTTTTCAGTTTTAAAATTTTTCATAGATTAAGAAAAATAATTTAAGATTTTTAGTTTAAAAAGTTTTTACTGTTCACTTTTTATTTATTTTTTAGAATTAATTTAGTATAATTAGGGTTTTTATTATAACTGTTTTTCTCTTTTAGTGAAAAATTTTATATTTTTCAAACTTTTTCATTTTCTACTGTTCTTTAGCGTAATTTAGGATTTTTAAAATTGTCAAATTAATTTTGGCATTATTTTATTATTTTTTATGATTATTTTAGTTTAAAAATAGTTTTTAGTGTTTTAAAAATAGAAAAATAGTTTTTAAAATTTACGAAAAATACTTTTTAGTCTTTAAATAATATAAGTGAGTTATTAGTTCAATAAAATAATATTTTGGACATTTTTTTAATTATATTTAATTTTAGGGCTTTAATTAGTATTTAAAATTGAATATTTAATTAATAAAAGTTTTTAAAATATTTTTGTTGGATTTTTACTCTTATTTATATTATTTTAGACTTAGTTTTATCTTTTAATTAAGTTTTAGGTTTAAAATTTTTAATTTGTAGCTTTTTACGGTTTTACGTGAACGACCTTTTCGTCCTAGCTTAATTCGTCTTCGTAACCGTCTTTCTCTTCTAATCTCATTTCTATTTTCTTTTTCTCAATATAATCACAAACCATTAATCAATTCATTACACAACGCACTAGCCTCCCTGGGAAACGAACTTGAACTTATTTGGTCATTAGTGCTCGGTTTTCCTAAACCGACACTTAACGCTTACCACTATTTTGCCTTCCTTTTCCTAAAGGGTAGCAAAAACTCTACATCAATTTTGGCGCCGCTGCCGGGGAGGCGTGTTGTGTTTTGTATTGAACAATTGTTGTTTTTATATAGCCATAATAAGTATTTGTATTAGTAGCACTCTACTAATACGTATTATCGGTTTTTCGTTTTTTGTGAATACTATTACTATAGTGTATACGTAGAACAATAAATTCACAAGTACTCCAAATACGTGAGAAATCACAACCTTGACTTGGGAGGTCATTACCCAATCATTGTATTCGAATCTCAAACCAAAGAAAAAAGGCAAAAATAGATAACTACTTTCGTGAAGCTCAATTTTGAAAATGTAAACTATAAGGTGGGTATAAGGCGGATATTATAAAATATATCCTAAGGAAAAAGGCTCTTAAGTGCTTCGCGCCGCCTCGTTTCCCCGCTTGCTTGTGAGTATTTGATTTTGAGAGCTAATCGAGGGTTTTGCCGCCCACAGTATTATTACATATCATATATATTTTCTTTGTTTCATTGATTAAACCCTCTTGAACGTTTTGGTGTTCCACCAACGTTCTAAAGTCATCGAAGGCGTTCACTTCACGTGATCGTTTTCATTCCTTGAGGCTTCTTTAATCGAGAGATTTGATTAAGGAGGAGATTTGTAGATTTTTGTCTACCTAATACAATTCCAAAATCCAAAAAAAAAAGTAAAAACAATCAAAAATCCAAAAAAAATTGAAAAAATACAAAACACCAAAAAGATTCTTCTTTGCTCGTCCCCTCGTTGTACGTGACGTTTATGCTAACTCGTAATCAAGCAAGACGTGCACGTAAACGAAAGAACAAAACTCCCACTCCAAATCATTCTAGTGAGGAGTCTCCTATTGACGAACCCATTGTAAGAGAAGCACCAACCATGGCGAATCGAACTATGATGGAGTTACTTCAAGCACCCACCGAGGGTTATGGAGAGGCTATTGTGATTCCCTCTATCCTTGCGGAGAATTTTGTGATGAAAACGGGTTTGTTGTCGATGATCCAAAACAACAAATTCTGCGGTGATGAGAAGGACAATCCACACAACCATATCCGCCAATTTAATCGTCTTACCGCCACTTGCAAATTTAAGGATGTCCCGAATGACTCGATTAAGATGATGCTTTTTCCGTATTCCTTAGCGGGGCCCGCTAAAATTTGGTTAGAGAAAGAGCCACCCAATTCTATATTGACGTGGAAGGATATCGTTTCAAAATTCGTGAACCGATTTTTTCCGCCCTCTAAGACTACGCACTTGAAAAACGAGATTTCAAAATTTTCACAAGAATGTAATGAAAGTTTTTCAACGGCTTGGAATAGGTTTAAGGAAATGTTACATGAATGTCCTCATCACGGTTTTTTCGACTTGCATCAAATTGACACGTTTTACAATGGACTTTGATATTTAGTTTTTGCTAGGGTTCAGATTATGTCTCGATATCCTCTCGAATTGATCTTGGTTCTAAGTAGAATGATTGTTCTTGGTTACTAAAAAAAAGGGGTTTAGTTTTCTAATCTACTAAAAAGCTTAAATGTACTAAAATGAAAACTTAAATCAAAAACAATTATATTAATAACAGTAATACTAAAGAAACAATAACAATTAAAGATGCTCCAAAGAAAACTGATTCAGAAGTTAACCTTGATTCGGAACTTTTCACTCGGAACTTGGTTCGGAACTCTTGATCCGGAACTTCGTTCGGAACTTCAGTCGGATCTTTATGCGGAACTTTGATTCGGAAGTTTATTCGGAACATTCAACTCATTCGGAAGTTTTGTTCATCCGGAACTTATTGCTCATTCGGAACTTTTAAAGGAAAAATTCATTCGGAACTTTTAAAGGAAAAACTCATTCGGAACTTTTAAAAATGACATTCATCCGGAACTTTTGTTCATGCGGAAGTTTATTCGGAACTTTTCAAAACACATTCATTCGGAACTTTAAACTCATTCGGAACTTTCAGTTCATTCGGAAGATTTGTTCTTCCGGAACTTTCAGCTCATTCGGAACTTTCTAACTGACTCGGAACTTTTTAAAAGGAAACTCATTCGGAACTTTTCGAAAACAAACTCATTCGGAACTTTCTAGTTCATCCGGAACTTTGGTGTTCATCCGGAACTTTGGTGTTCATCCGGAAGATTTGTTCATCCGGAACCTGGGAACAACCAAGAACAGAAACTTACCCGAAGAACAAGGAAAATCAATTTAAAGCCAAACATCACCAAGTTTTTCACCAAAACTTAAATAAAACTAAACACAAGTGATATACTAACCAATAACTACAAATCCCATCAATAAAAACATGAAACCCAACAACTTTTGAAGATCAAATCAATCAAATAAAAACTTAAGAACTTGAATAAAAAGATGATGATGAACAAGATGAAATGGAAAGATTAAACAAGAACTTGTATTGATGATTAATGTTTTAACAATCACAACACAAAGATTAAAATTACAAGATTTGAAGAACAAAGATTAAAATCACCAAACACCCTAGTGGTGTTGGTGATGCTACGAAACAGAAAGGGAGAAAAAGGTGGGGAAAAGAAAAAAAACTAAAACTTAATGCAAGGTGTGTGAGGGGAACCCTTTATATAGGTGTTCCCTTTGGTTGGTGAGTGGGCTTTCTCCTGTTCTTCTTGTCTTCTCGTCTTTTTAGAAAAGTTGACGTTTTCGATTCTGATTCGGGATTTGTTGTCGATTAAATTCAACTCGTCTTTTAATTTCTTCGTTTAATAGACTTGAGTTACTTCGACTTTTGTAAATCTTCCATCTTTGGTCCTTTTCTTCGATAAATCTTCAAATAGGCCCAGTGACTTCAAATCTTTTGCATCTCTTGGACAATAGACTTTATCTTGAGTCTTTTTCTTCGCTAAATCCCGTGCAATCCCATGTTTTCTCCATTATCCATCCGGTTGGCTCTGAAAACACAATAAACACAAAAACCACGCATAATTCCAAACAAATGATATTAAATACGTGTTTTGGTCTTGTTTTAGCCAGAATTAAGAGGTAAAAGGATGGGTGTTTACACACCTCTCAGACTTAATGATCATGAAAGGGATTATTTAAATGCCGCCGCGGGTCGTAATTTTTTGTGTAAAACGGTTGAGGAAGCTTTGGTGATAATTGAGAATAGGTCTAAGGTTTATAGCCCTCGTAACACACCGAGTGTTGCCAAAATGGGCTCCTCATCGTCTCGTAGCATTAATGCCTTACATGATGAAGCTAATGAGGAAAATCGTTTTTTTGATAGATTTGCTAATCTTATGTCCCATTGGAAAGCTCAAGAAGCTTCGAATTCCGCTTCGGTTAAAGCGGTTGCTAAGAGTTGTTTGTCTTGTGGTGGAGCTCATGATCTTTCCGAGTGCATTACCGCGGATGGTAACACTTCGAGTGCTTATGTAGCCACGGGAACTTATAACCAAAACGGTCAAGGTTCCCGCCAAAATCAAGCTCCACCAAATCAAAATGCTAATAACTATCGAAACAACAACCAAGGTGGTAATTATCAAGGCAATCAACGTAACTACAACAAGGGTAATTATCAAAGTGGAAATGGGCAAATTTCAAACCAAAACCAAAACCGTGATTTTCAAACTACCACACAAGGTTTTCAAAATGATCACACCAAAAATCTTCAAGGAGAATTTTTGAATTATGCAAAAGCAAACGATGATAAGTTTGATAATATGCAACGTGAAATGGTTAGCTTAAGATCCGAGTTGAAAAACGAGCTTAAAAATGAACTTGCTAATGAACTTAAGACTCACGCTAATAAAATGGAAGGAAATGTCCAACGACTCCAACAAAATCAACAAAAAATGGAGCAAGGTCAACATGAGATTAAGCAAGAGTTGTTAAAAGCGGATGCTAGGCAATCTAAGTTTGAAGACCGAATGGGAAAAATGTTTGAAGCTATCATGTGTAAACCTTCTTCTTCGGGTGGTCTTCCGAGTGATACCATCGTGAACCCGAAAGGAGAATTGAAGGTTATTACTACTCGTAGTGGTAAAACTTTCAAAGAACCCACTTCTCGTCCAAGTACTTCTATGGAGAAGGAAAAAGAGAAAGAACCCGAGGTGGTGGTAGAAAAAGAGAAAATTCAAAGCCCACGAAGTACCGCTCAAACCACACCTACGGTTGAACCAATACCAATAGTGGAACCCGAGATTCCAAGGCCGATGCCTATGCCCCAACCCACACCACCTTTACCATACCCTTCAAGACGAAACAAGGAAAAGGCACAAGAACGAAATAATTATCAATTTGAACTTTTTATGAAAATGTTTCGTGACTTGCATTTTAATATAAGTTTTGCCGACGCCTTGGTCATGATGCCTCGATTTGCCGCGAACTTCAAAAGTATGTTGAATAACAAAGAGAAATTGCAAAAATCGTCTAGTTGTTCATCGGTTTTTCTTAGCCGCATACCTCAGAAAGTCGGTGATCCCGACAAGTTTTTAATCCCATGTGCTATACAAGATATGGAGGAATGCTACGCCTTGGCCGATCTTGGTGCTAGTATTAATTTGATGCCTCTTGAGATTTTTAAGTCGCTCAATCTTCCCAATCTCACTCCTTCAAGAATGTCAATCGAGATGGCCGATCATTTTACGATTCTAGCTTGTGGAGTAGCCGAGGACGTCTTCGTGAAAGTTGGAAAGTTCTACTATCCCGTAGACTTTATTGTTGTTGACATCCCCATCGATCCTAAAGTTCCTTTAATTTTAGGTCGATCATTTTTGGATACCTCGAGAGCACTTATCGATGTGCATGCTAGGAAAATCACTCTTCGTTTCAATGAGGAAGAACTCGTCATAAATGCAACTCAAAACTCCACACTTTCTCATGTGTATTCTATCACGTCTTTGAACAATGTTAGTCCCATCAAAAACACTTGCAAAAGGATTTCAAAAAGAGTTTTAGGAGTTGATGATAAAAACGATTTTCCGTCCCCTCCGCCGGTGGAGGTTAAGAGTGTTAAGCCTACGATTCCAATCACGAATGATTCTTCGGATGATGAATATGTTAATCCCGATGGGGAAGTTTTCTTTATCAACAAACGTTTTAAGAACTTGCCACCACCTAAACCAAAACGGTTTTCAAATGTGAGAATTTTTAGTGTGACTAACATCGCTTTAGAAACACCAAATATTTTTGACATAATTAAGTCGGGTTTTCATAAGGAGAGTTTAAAAGATGAAAAAGGGAAAGATTTTAAATTGGATTTAAAAGATTTTTCTATAATTCTAACTCCGTCATCACCACGTGTATTGAGAACTACAAGCTCGTCTTCTCCTTTTGACGATGCTTTGTGTGGACCTAGTGTGGGGGAAACCCCTTATGTTCCCTCCCCTTTCTCCACCGAGGACGAGATATTTGATCCCGGAATTGCTTATAAAGGGAAATCTCGGTCTTCCACCGATGCAATAAATGGAAAATCTTTCTATTTGATTGGTGCGAGTCTACCTCGAGTAGCTCAATGTTTTTATGACTTACCCATTGTCCCACCCTTCTATTTCTTCTCATCTATTTTCTTGAAACCCTTTGGGTTTGTGTTGACACACGATGAAGTGGCGTTGATTTGTTTTTCCAATGAAAACGAGAACGCCATCTTCGATCCCGGTATTTTGCACCATCAAAGGACTTAGTCCTTAATACCGGTTGTTTTTTGGCCTTGTTTATCATGTAAGCCCCACCAAAAATTGACCATACCAAGATAATCCCTAAATGATCACATTTATGGGGATTCGAGTCGAGCTTTTGACTCGGTTATCAAAAACAAGGTGCCTCGTGGGGGAAACCCATGCTTATCCATGTACATATTATTGCTTTCTAATTAGTTTAATGTGAGGGGATTTGTGCCCTTCCAACCTTTGTTTCGTGGTTGTTTGTGCATTGTGGTTTTTAGATCATTATCTTCATGATTGGAGCCTCTCGTGTTCGTTTTATGGGAGCACTCGATCGTTTGCTTTGAAGACTTTCTCAATATCCATGATATATCCTTTGATGTTCTAACCTTAGGTTTTTAGCACACTTCATAAACGGCTATTAATTTATTGGTTACACCCTTTCCATGCTAGATTAGGCATTCGACTACGTCTCTAGTATGGGGATGTTTGCACCCCTAGACTCGAAACATTGAGGACAATGTTTAACTTTAGTATGGGGGGTGAATAGATACTTGCTTTGCCAAACCTTCACGCTTTCCAAAGTTTATCTTTTTGTTATCGTTTTGTTGCAAAATAAGGCTAAAAATGGCCAAATTTTAAAATTTTTCTCATGTTTTGTAAGTGTTTGAAGACATGAATGTAGGTTTTCCGATGGCGAGAATAAGAGTAATTTTTGACTCGACCGTGCGTGTTGAGCACTTAGCTTTGATTCCTTAACTTCACATTAGGCTAAGTCTCTTAAATGAGGACGAGAAATGATAG
This sequence comes from Glebionis coronaria, assembly GCA_025667525.1. Taxonomy (NCBI): domain Eukaryota; kingdom Viridiplantae; phylum Streptophyta; class Magnoliopsida; order Asterales; family Asteraceae; genus Glebionis; species Glebionis coronaria. The sequence continues at coordinate 592,225 of JANFOE010001330.1, forward strand.
GGTTAATTATAAGTTACTATGCTAAACGTAGAGTACTCGTATTCTTTCAAAAACTCATGTGTTCTCGTTGTTTGCTTATTCTCCCTTCGCATGTAAATATTTTTTGCTTAATAAATATTGACTTAGCGGTTTAGTCTTGATTGTTGGGTTTCTACTCTTTTCTAGTAGCTTCCGTGTAATTAAATTGGGAAGACATTAAGGTATCGCCAGCGTCACGGTTTTGAAGTATTGGCACCCTAATAATCGAAAGCTTCACCCAATAATAAGATTTCAAGTGCTCACCTAAATTAAGCAAAAATTTGAAGCCCCACAAGGCCGAAAAATCTATGCAAAATTGAAAGTGAATCAAGCCTTAATCTTCGAAGCTTTAAAGATCCAAAATTCGCTTTAGCGTGAGGATATACGTCTTTGGCTAATAAAACCACCGATGAGGCGGATAATAAAAGGCAAGGCAAGACCGAAGTCATAATAAAAGCTTCATGGCGAAGTTGAATATAAGATGGAGGTAAACCAAAGATAATAAGGCCCTGCCGTTAGGGGGCGTATAAAAGTCTTGGTAATAAGTCTCATGTTCAAAACCGTTATAAAACCGTGTTTATCGATTCTTCTTGTTGACTTAATTTTTTGACATCGTTGTCTATTGGGAGGGGTTATTGATTTGATGGTCTTGGTTACACCGTTAGGACTCTATTTTTAGACCTAAATCTCTATTATCGCATAAGTCAACAATGTATCCTCGTGAATCATTCAAGACAAAATAAAATATAAGAGATACAACTTAGGAATAATGGGAGGATAAGTACGTGATTAGGGCATATGAGTAGTGTTAGCATTACTAACTTATAATGACAATGATCTCGTTACACGCTTGGCATGGAATTGGGGTGAAAATCGAGGACGATGAAATTATTTCTAACGAAGCATTCACGTGTTCTTATTCTATGAACCTAAACGTCCCATTTTGCGATGAAAATCATACATTATGTCTAAAACACAAGTAATAGTAATAGTAGTAGTGTAGCTAGTTTATCGTTCAAATAAAGTGAATAAAAATGAATTTTGGAGGTGCTACGATACTTTATTCTAGCATTGCGTGAGGGCACGGTAAAGGTTTAGTATGGGGAGTGATGAGACTGCTTTTATACATAGTCTCATCGTCCAATTTGGGCTTAAAATACATTAAATATCATTGAATATGCCAAATATATGCTCGTGTTTGTTACTTGTGTATTTTAGGTACGGATATTGAGGAAAAGACAAAAAGATCACAAGAATCAAGCAAAAACGAACACGGGAAACGAAGCCGCACAATGAACCGGACCCGAATCCTGAATTTCTAAAATGGTCCTTGAAGAATTGAAGATTGTCAACATTGGTCCCTCATTTTTGAAGATTTGGCAAGAAAAGACCTTGGAGAAATCATATTTGGCAAGAAAAGTCCTCCATGATTGAAGATTATACAAGTTATGCCCTTGAAGAATGCAAAATATACATTAATGGTCCTTGTTAACAAGTTTGCAAACTTAACATGCCATATTTGACAAGTTACACAAACTTGTTACAAAGGAATATGGGATTTATGGCTGTTTATTACCAAATGAAGAGGACAAGGAAGTTAAGGGACTGTTATTGCCAGACACTCAAACACACCACCACCAATCAACACTCCACATCACCCCCACCATCCACTCACAGCACTACACCTCACCACCCCCCATCCACGTCCACTTTCCACCCAAGTTAATAAACTGAATAAGTTTATTAATTATTTTCCCACCAAAACATCTTTTTAAAACCCATTTAATCCCAAATCAAATTAAACATCCCCTAATCCTCCCAAGAACCCTAGTTAATCCCAGGTCCAATTAAACTAAATACAAAGGGGTTTTTGTTATAACCTTCCAGATGGCTAATTGGAGTCTTTGTCACCAAAACCCACATGATAATCACCCACCACTTCAACATGGTCCCCACATGGGATTCCCCTGTGACATCACTTTCACACCAAAACCCAAAACCCGACCAAATGAACGCCTGAGATTGTTTCCTTGGTCCCAAAGGATTGTTAAACGCCCCAGATGATTCAACAACAGCTGTATACACCAAGGACCATCACATGATCAAAATTGACCAAGACTTTGAATTTCAGTCAAGGGGCAGAATAGGAAGTTTGTTGTTAGGGTTTTATGATTCTAGATTATTCTGTAGCCACTATATAAGGCACTAGGAATTCATTTTGTCATTTGTTCCAGATTTTCTTAAAAAATCCATGTAATACCTTTTTAAAATTAATAAAAGTTGGTTTTTTTCTATATGAATTTGTAATCCCTTTTTGTTAAGTTAAAAGTTGGTTTTGTGTTAAAAGGAAATCTGAGTTCCAAAGTTTGAATTAGTTTGAGTGATAAAAAGTTTTCAAAGAAGGAAATTTTCAGTTTTCTGAAAATCAGTTCTTGTTGATTCTGAAATCCACACACACTGAAGTGAAAGTGGAAGTGTGTCTTTGTATTTCAGCTTTGATTCGTGATTGTTTTAGTGTCAAGGTCCAAAAGTTTGTTTCCAAAAGTTTGTTTTTCAAGATTTTGTCAAAATCTTTGGTTTTCTCAATACTTATTGTTATATAAGTTCACCATAAGCTGCTTGCAACAACTTATGGTCAAGCTTATATAGCTTGAAGCTATTCTCTTGGTTTTTGTGGTGATTGTGCAGGTACAAAACAAGGTTTCAGTCCATCTATCTTCTTTTCATTCTTGTTGATTTGAAGATATTGTAGGCTTGGGGTCCTACTTTCGATTCCCACAACAAGCCCCTCTACACTTCTGATTAGCTCCTAAAGGCCCTAAACAAGTGCATTTGGAAGATTTCAGTTTGGGTAATCAGATTGAATCCCCACTTGGCTTATTTTCTGGAAATTTATGTGAGCTTATTTGATTATGTGAAGAATTTGTGTTTATGACATCTAATCTGCTAGTTTTTGCTTATTTGATGATATTATGTATGTTAGAAGTGATTTAGGTCTCTTTTGATAAGTTTCATAAGCTATTGATTTGTTAATTTTTGATTTTCATAATTAAAACGGTGTTTGGATACGGGTTTTATAACCAGTTTGTAGGAAGTGCATGTTTCAAAATCTGTTAAAATACACTCCTTGTTGATAATTTGTGTTATATCAGTTGCTTGAGTCAGATTTGGTGAGTTTGGGACAGTCTTGTATGCAAAAATCTTGAAACATAGCTTAAAAATCTGTCATAGCCATAAACTGTTTGTTTTTGTGTGATTTTTGCCATCAAATCTTGTAGCTAGTTAGAATTTGTGCTAGGATTAGACTTATGCTTGATTAGGGTAAGTTTGTGAGTGACTTGAGTAAGTTTTGGCCAACCAAAACTCACTCAAGTGCACATTGCATCAGCAAAGCACCCCCAACAGCCCCCTCCTTAATCAGTAACTGATTAGGGCTTATTGTGCTTGATTTTTGTTAAAGACTTGCTTGTTTTTGTGATTAATCTGACTCCCTACACACAACTGAGTGTAGGGGTGCCTTATTTCACAAGAAAAAGCTTCAAATAAGCTTCCCTAATCTTATTGGTCAACTGACCAAGATTTAACACTACCAGTGGGAACCAATTTCCCACTGCTAGTATTATTGTTACCACTGCTCAGCTAAAAAACAAAACCCTAGCACATGTCACTATCAGATTTGCACTTTTTTGTCTTTAGTGCCTAAATTTAGGAATTAGGGTTTCAAACAAATTTTGTTATTTTTCTAATTTAATTTTTGATTTTTCTGTTTAATTAGATTTTTTGTTACTGTTCATTTTGTATTTTTTACATTTAATAGCTATTTTAAATTAACTTTTTAATTTCTGTTTTTGTCTTTTAGTGACACAAATATTTATTTTTCAGTTTTAAAATTTTTCATAGATTAAGAAAAATAATTTAAGATTTTTAGTTTAAAAGTTTTTACTGTTCACTTTTTATTTATTTTTTAGAATTAATTTAGTTTAATTAGGGTTTTTATTATAACTGTTTTTTTCTTTTAGTGAAAAATTTTATATTTTTCAAACTTTTTCATTTTTCTACTGTTCTTTAGAGTAATTTAGGATTTTTAAAATTGTCAAATTAATTTTGGCATTATTTTATTATTTTTTATGATTATTTTAGTTTAAAAATAGTTTTTAGTGTTTTAAAAATAGAAAAGTAGTTTTTAAAATTTAGGAAAAATACTTTTTAGTCTTTAAATAATATAAGTGAGTTATTAGTTCAATAAAATAATATTTTGGACATTTTGTTAATTATATTTAATTTTAGGGCTTTAATTAGCATTTAAAATTGAATATTTAATTAATAAAAGTTTTTAAAATATTTTTGTTGGATTTTTACTCTTATTTATATTATTTTAGACTTAGTTTTATCTTTTAATTAATTTTTAGGTTTAAAATTTTTAAATTGTAGCTTTTTATGGTTTTACGTGAACGACCTTTTCGTCCTAGCTTAATTCGTCTTCGTAACCGTCTTTCTCTTCTAATCTCATTTCTATTTTCTTTTTCTCAATATAATCACAAACCATTAATCAATTCATTACACAACGCACTAGCCTCCTTGGGAAACGAACTTGAACTTATTTGGTCATTAGTGCTCGGTTTTCCTAAACCGACACTTAACGCTTACCACTATTTTGCCTTCCTTTTCCTAAAGGGTAGCAAAAACTCTACATCAAGTTCACATCTTATTGACGGTAATAAAACTGAAAAGTTGGTAGTGCCATTAGAATGGATTGATTGATTATGACATGACGACATTGTCTTAATTGATAGGAACTCGAGTAGAATTCCCCTAAAAGATAAGATGCTGATTATCAAAAGTGATTTAAATAATTCTTGATGGATGACCATATCCTGCATTTAGACTTGAAATTATACCGTGAATGGTTGTGAATTAGTCATAGATCTTGTAATCTAAGAAGAACTTAAAAGTAAATGTATAAAAAGATGGTCATGATTTTTGAAATTTTAGGAAGTAATTGCTGGTGAATTACCTAGACTTTTGCCATTAAGGCAAGTTGAAATTGATATTCATTATATTCCCGGTGCTGCATCTGTGGCATGTGCACTGTACGTCAGCACCATCTGAATTAAAAAGAATTACCCTACAACTGAGAGAGTTGTCGGAAAAAGGCTTTTATTCTACCAAGCTCGTCATCATGAAGAGCTATGGTGTTATTATTTCTTATATTTATTGATTACCGTGAACTAGGTAAATTGACGATTAAAAATCTATATCCACTACCCAAGATGATAGATTGTTCGATCATTTACAAGGTTCTAGCGTATGTTCTAAAGATTTGATCCACGACATGGTTATCATCAATTTCGAATCCGCGAAAAAGATTATCTATTCCAATCAGTACATTCAGAACTCGTAATGAACATTATGAGATTCCTGTTATGTTGTTTGGACTGACCAATGCACATGTAGCATCCATAAATTGGTAAATCACGTGTGTAGGCTGTAATTTGATAAATTCATACTCGTGATCATTTAGGACCATTTGTTTGTTTATAAGAATAAGAATGAGTTAATAATTAGTTATAGACAGCCCTAAATTGGCCGAACAATGAAAACTTGTACCTTTAGTATTCAACATGTGATTAAAGACTTAATCATTCACATTATTTGACCGTGTGATTTATAAGATAATGGAATCTATATTGACTCTTCAAAAATTTAGAGCCCTTTTAAGACTTTGGGTTTTATAAAAAAGAAAGTGCGAATGTGTTTTGACAAATGTTTTATCGAAATGAACTTTTGAGGGATTATTCCCTTATACCCAGAACATATAACTAAACTCCTGTTTAGGGGTAAATGTTCGTGTATACCTCAAGACAACCTAAGAGGGATTGAAGAAACCGTTAAACCATGACTTAAAAATTTGAAACGACAATTTTTGCTTTTCAACTAAGAAAACTTTTACCAAAGAATAAATGAAGGTTTTTTTTCGAACGTTTACGAATCTTATTAATATTTTCGATAAATCAACAAAAATCTTGTTAGTAAAATTCAAATTTATTTTGAACATTTTTATATAACTGGTCTAACTAAGAAATTTAAAATTTTCTTGTTTACGTTTCATAAAAATTAAATATTTATTATTTAATTACTTGTAATAATTATCGACGCTCTGAACGTCGGATTAAGTAAAACTGATAAAAATAATAGTGGAAACGAAACTAAAACTTAGAAAATATGAAGAAAGAAACTTTGAATGAATACGGACATGATATTTATTCCATCAGGGAAGGTGAATGTAATTACTGACACGTTATGTAGAAAAGGATAAAGAACCAATTAGGATGTGTTGCTTAGTAATGATGGTACAAAATAAATTGTCGAACAATTTAAAAATAGCTGATGTTTGTAAGAAGGATAATATAAATAGTGAAAGGTTTCACGGCCAATGTGAACCATTAGAATTGAGAAGCCGATGGTGTTAAATGTTTTAAAGGCCACTTGTGATTGTCTAAATATGGAGATTAAGTATTCTATTCATGCCATTTCTGATTTAATGTATCTCTATCTGAAGAAGTTGTACTAACGAAAAATTATGAAGGCAGACATCGCCTCATACATTAGTAAACGTCTAACTATTGTAAAGGTCGTCATCTGAATTTGATTCGATTTGGGTAATCGTCGACAGACTGACCAAATATGCTAATATCATTCCTGTTAATGATAGATTCTTGATGAAGAAATTGACCCTTTTGTATTTAAAGGAGTTGTGTAAACATGGTGTGCCTGTATCGATCATCTCTATCAAGATCCTCGCTTCGCATCGAATTTCTAGAGATTTGCACAGAAGTCATTGAGAACGAATCTTGATGAGAGTACTGTGTACCACCCCAATCGAAGGGACGAGGTAAAGTAACGATACAAAATACTATAAGTGTTGTTTTATGTTTGAATGATTGACCTTTGGTAATAAACTGTAAAATCGTTTTCCTTTAGAGAGATTATCCTTGATAATTATCGTATTAGGATCGAGATCGAATCTTGTGAGGATAAATATTAGAGCATCTGTAAGCAGGAGTTGGGATGAAGACACCCGACATACACCCATTGTGAGTTGGACATGTCTTTTAGGTTTAAGGTTTCCTATGATGGCGAACCTAACCTTACAAAATACCCAACCCGCGAGACCTGAAATGATTGTTGAAATTAGGACTTGATTATTGACTGCCGGTAGTAGGCAGGAGGTTATGTGAATATGAAACGTAGATCTTGAAGTGCCAAATGGGTAGCGAAGTTATGCCAATAATTTTCACCTTGGAAAAATGAATTTATGATCTGAAAGATCATGGGAATTAAGTCCCCGTTGTATGGGACCATTGAGATAATGTAAAAGTTGGTTTGAAAGGCATATAAGCTGGATCTACTCTAGGACTTCAAGGGCTGCATGAATTATGATTCGTATATCTAACTTGATAAAATACCTATCAAGTGAAAATCTGAATTCTTCTTGATAAAGTTTAGATCGGCGAAAAGTTGCATTCATCAGAAACCCGTGAACATCATGGATAGAGAAAGTAAGTCAACATTTAGCCTGATCTTATTCCCGTAGTTATTTGAAGAAACTCGCATATTATAATGGGTTACACTTGTGAGAAAAGACCGAATGTGGAGCAAATACCCACATGGCTTTAACTCTATAAGAAGCGAGTAGTAAGATAAGATGATCTTTGAGGACAAAGATCCTGTTTAGGGGTAAATGATGTGACAATCTGT